>CAJVGC010000432.1:27994085-28200357 GCA_910822075.1 Senecio squalidus | reverse complement strand
CGAGATCATGTCAAAGCAGTTACCACCCGAAGTGGTAAAACTCTCATTCTTCTTTTACAGGTGTTACTAACAATATTTCTTCTGATTTTGCACAGGTTACAAAGAAGACGGACAGAGAACAGACAAACCGCTGAATTCTGCTACTGCTGAATCTCAGCCGACGGTTGCCCAAAATCAGCCGGCGGCTGACTGCCAGCCGGCGGCTAAATCTAGCCAGCCGGCGGCTGAACCGCTGATTTCGAAGAAACCCACTCCAGCTGCTACTACGAAGCCGAAAATCACACCGGTGACTAAGGACTTCACACCTGCTGTTCCATACCCTGATGCTCTGAAGAAAGAGAAGGATGCTGTCACGTACCACAAATTTCTCGAGAACATGAAACAGCTTCACATCAATATTCCGTTCATAGAGGCAATTCGCTCAAATGCCGAAGTATGCGAAGTATCTGAAGGATCTTGTGACAAATAAGAGTAAGCTGGAAGACGCTTCTAAGGTCACCATGAATGCCCGTTGTTCCGCATTAATGCAAAACAAGTTGCCTCCGAAATTAAGCGATCCAGGCGCTATTTCTATCCCTTGTTTAATTGGCAATTTAACTGTGAACAATGCTTTAGCTGATCTAGGAGCAAGTATTTCTTTGATGCCATATTCCATGTATGCTAGATTAGGTTTAGGAGAACCAAGACCTATTCGTATGTGCATTGAATTAGCTGACCGCTCTGTTCAATATCCTAGGGGAGTTGTTGAAAATGTTCTTGTTAAAGTTGATAAATTTGTGTTCCCCTGTGATTTTGTCATTCTTGATATGGTAGAGGACCCTAGAGTACCGATTATCCTAGGACGTCCATTTTTAGCTACATCTCACTCCTTAATTGATGTCTTTAACCGTAGAATCACCATGCAAGTAGGAGATGAGAAAGTCGTTTTCAATGTTAATGATTCAATGGAATATCCTTCTGCAGTAGATGATACTTGTTACTATTTAAATGCATATGACATTTCCGATGATGAGTTTGTGCAGATGTTACTGGAGGATGATCAGACTGATTCATTCATTAACGAGGGCTGGAGTGGAGATTTTGACTCTGCAAAAGAGCTAGCTGAATTTGATATGCTACTGGAGGAAGTCAAGTCTACACTGATCACCGAAAATCAGGAAACGAACGAAGAAAAACCGCCAGCAAAAGCCAGCCGGCGGCTGTCTAAAGCTAGCCGGCGGCTGAAAAGTTGCCAGCCGACGGCTAAAAACTCTCAGCCGGCGGCTGAATTGACCAGTACAGGGATTTCGGTTCACGGTGTTCCATGTTCACGAGCTGAGATCATGGAAATTAAAACATCGATCGAAGAACCACCCAAACTGGAATTGAAACCACTTCCGTCTCATCTGGAGTATGCATATTTGCAAGGTACAAGCGACTTACCTGTTATTATTTCTTCTAACTTATCTTGTGGGGAGAAAGATCGTTTATTGCAGGTACTTAAAGCTCACAAGCAAGCTCTTGCATGGAAGATTACTGACATTCGGGGGATTAATCCATCATTTTGCACGCACAAAATTCTAATGGAGACAGACTTCAAGCCGGTCGTTCAACCGCTTCGACGTTTAAACCAGAAAGTCAAGGATGTGGTGAGGAAGGAAATTATCAAGTTGCTGGATTCAGGACTCATATACCCTATTTCTGACAGTCCATGGGTGAGTCCGGTGCACGTGGTTCCGAAAAAAAGAGGTATGACAGTCGTTGCCAACGAAAAGAATGAGCTAATTCCTACACGAACGGTAACAGGGTGGCGTGTCTGCATTGACTACCGAAAGTTAAATGACGCCACCCGCAAAGATCATTTCCCTTTACCATTTGTTGATCAAATGCTTGAACGGTTAGCCGGGAAAGCCTTTTATTGCTTTTAGATGGTTTTTCAGGTTATTTCCAGATTCCTATTGAGCCGGAAGATCAAGACAAGACCACCTTCACGTGTCCCTTTGGCACGTTTGCTTATCGGAGGATGCCATTCGGTCTGTGCAATGCACCTGCTACATTTCAACGGTGTATGATGGCAATCTTTCACGATATGGTGGAGCAATTCATGGAGATCTTTATGGACGACTTTTCGGTCTTTGGAGACTCATTTGATTCATGCTTGGAACACTTGGAGAAAATGTTGGCGAGATGTGAACAGTCCAATTTGGTGCTTAACTGGGAGAAGTGCCATTTCATGGTCCGCGAAGGAAGTGTTCTAGGACACAAAATCTCAAGTGTGGGGATCGAGGTGGATCAATCAAAAATTGAAGCCATTGCGAAATTACCCCCACCAACGAATGTCAAGTCGGTAAGGAGTTTTCTAGGTCACGCAGGTTTTTATAGACGTTTTATAAAAGATTTTTCTAACATTGCGCGACCTATGAATCAACTCCTCGAAAAAGATTGTAAATTTAATTTTTCTTCTTCTTGTTTAACTGCATTTAACATTTTGAAGGAAAGATTGATTTCAGCACCGATTATGACTAGCCCCAATTGGGATTTACCGTTTGAGCTGATGTGTGATGCGAGCGATTACGCGGTCGGAGCAGTTTTAGGACAGCGAATTGAGAAGAGATTTAAACCGATTTATTACGCAAGCAAGACCCTTACAGATGCGCAGGAAAATTACACCACCACTGAAAAAGAACTGCTCGCTGTTGTTTTTGCATTTGATAAATTTAGATCTTATTTAATCATGTCTAAAACCATTGTATTTACTGACCATTCTGCTTTGAAGTTTTTGTTTAGCAAAAAGGATGCCAAACCACGATTACTCCGCTGGATTTTACTTTTGCAGGAATTTGACATTGAAATTCAGGACAAGAAGGGAGCGGAGAATTTGGCGGCAGATCATTTGTCTAGGTTGGAAAACCCGGAATTGGAAAAGCTGGATGAGTCGGTCATACGAGACACTTTTCCCGACGAAGCGCTCATGACGGTTAAAGTAAGTGACGAGGTACCTTGGTTTGCGGATATTGCTAATTATTTGGTTGCCAAAACCCTTCCCACGAATAGAACTTATCAGCAAAAGAAGCGATTCTTTGCTGATTTGAAACACTATTTTTGGGAAGACCCGTTTTTGTTTCGTGCTTGTGCAGATGGCGTAATTCGGAGATGTGTTTCTGGAGCGGAAAAAGACAAGATCTTACGCCATTGCCATTCAGGACCTGTAGGAGGACATCATGCTGCGAATTTCACAGCCAAACGGGTTTTTGATGTCGGGTTCTACTGGCCATCAGTGTACAAGGATGCTCAGGATCATGTGAAGAAATGTGACGCTTGTCAACGGACTGGTAATATTTCTTCACGCGACGAGATGCCACAAACGGGCATCCAAGTATGTGAAATTTTCGATGTTTGGGGTATTGATTTTATGGGACCCTTTCCTTCAAGTCGGGGAAATAAATATATTTTAGTAGCTGTCGACTACGTATCAAAGTGGGCTGAAGCGAAAGCTTTACCCACCAATGATGCGCGAGTCGTCGTTCATTTTTTGAAACAATTATTTTCCCGGTTTGGTACCCCTAAAGCTTTAATTAGTGATAGGGGTACACATTTTTGTAACGCCCAACTTGAGAAGGTGTTAAAAAGATATGGTGTAAACCATAAATTTTCTACAGCTTATCACCCCCAAACAAGCGGACAGGTCGAGGTTACTAACCGAGGCTTGAAGCGCATTTTGGAAAAGTCGGTCGGTGCAAATCGTAAGGATTGGTCCGATAAATTAGACGATGCTCTTTGGGCGCATAGGACTGCATTTAAAACTCCTATTGGTTGCACTCCTTATCGTTTGATTTATGGTAAAGCATGTCACTTACCCGTTGAAATTGAGCATAAAGCCTATTGGGCTTTAAAAGCTGCCAATATGGAAATGATTCCTGTAGGGAAGAACAGGTTCCACCAGATCCAGGAGTTAGACGAGTTACGCATGAACGCTTATGAGAACTCACTATTTTACAAGGAACGGACGAAGAAATGGCACGATAAGCGAATCAAGACGGATAGGAACTTTATCGACGGCGATATGGTTCTCCTATATAATTCAAGATTGAAGCTATTTCCGGGGAAATTACGGTCAAGGTGGTCGAGACCGTATATCGTGCTAGATGTTTTCCCCTACGGTACGGTGGAGATCGCCAACGAAAAGGGCGAGAGTTTTAAAGTGAATGGGCATCGTTTAAAGAAATATTATGCCGATGGACGTGACAACCAGTTTGATCTATTTGGAGACGACGAGGAACTCGATCTCCATGAACGTGACGGTTAAACAAACATGGTTTGAGTCGAGCTTAACGACTCATCACTAAACAAATAGCGCTTACGGGAGACAACCCGTTTCTTTTCCCTTTCTTTTATTTTTATTTTGTTTAGAAAAATATAAAGAAAAAAACCAAAAAAATCAGAAAAACAACAAAAACAAAAAAAAAAATATATGTACACTACGCGTTTTTCTCTTTTAATTTTTTATTTTTTGTTTCAGGTCCACTTAGATCATCATATGAGAGCTGCTAAACATATCGGACACCAGGTTAGATCGTGATAAATCACCGAACGAAAAAACATTTTTTTTTGGAATAGAAAGATTTAACCGGCGGCTAAATTTTGGAATAGAAAATTTGGCAGCGGCTCGATTCAGCCGACGGCCAAAACTTTCCAGCCGTCGGCTAAAAACCCAGGTTATTGAAAAATATAATATAAATCGTTTTTTCTTTCTCATTCACATCCACACACACACACACTCTTATCTAACCGGCGGCTGCAAATTTTTTGCTTCATTTTTGTTCGATTTTTCTTCAATTATTTCATCTCATTATCTAATTCCAACACCAAGGTATGCTTTATTCCATCCTCTCTCTTGTTTTTCTTTGAATTTCATGAAGAACACATTTGGGGGTTTTGCTAATCCGAAAATTTTAGTGCTTAATTTTACAATTAATTGTTAGGATTCACTCCTTGGATGATTTGTATGCTTAAGACTTGAGTAATTTTCGGTTTCCATGGTTTAATTTGGTTTAGAAATTGTTGATATACATTGAGGTTTTTGCTAGGGCTATTTGTAACTTGGTTTAATTCAATTTGTTAGTAGGATCCATTGTTGCTACTACTTATTAGTTACATTGAGTTTGAAAATCAAAGTTCCATGTTTTAATTGACGAAAAGGGGTTGGTTGTTTATATGAGTATAGACTTGATAATTGAATTTTTGGTGGAATTTAGTTATTAACATGTGAAGTGGATCGTAGATTAAGGTACTGATTAAACAGATTCTGCGAGATTTTTGTGTGCAACTTGGCGTTTTGCATGTTATTTTTGATAGGGCGTTTAAACAGCAGCTAGAACGGTTAACAGCAATGAATAAAACTGCCCAGGAATTTTAGCCGGCGGCTGAAATTAGCCAGCCGGCGGTTCCTTTCAGCCGGCGGCTGTTTTCAGCCAGCCGGCGGCTAAAACATACTGTCTCAATTTTCATTGCTTTCTGTTTCGGCTTGTTGTTGCAATCTCCTATTTTCTCGCACTGTTTTATATGACTAATATGGTTGTTCTAACTTGGTTTATGCAGACTATGGCACAGGAGGTCCCCCCTCACGTTCCTCTTTATAACATCGATCACCCGTACCTTCACGTATCCGAAATAACTCGAGGACTTACATCTCCACGGAGGCAGGAAATTCAGACTAAGTTAACCACCATGCAACAATATCCGGTATTTGCCCCCAGCGGTATCGATTGGACGTTCTTGGCCGAAGTTCGCCCACACGATTCCCGTTATCCATCTGGAGCTGCTGAGCTTTTGGACATGTTGGCATTTAATTATCAGGGATTCCGCGGTAGAGCCTGGGAGCGGTTGTTTTCTATTCACGAGACGATCCACATAGAGGCTACATATGAGTTCTACGCATCCTTTAGTTTCAACCACTCTGACCCCGATCCCACCCACAAGACGGTACAGTTTGTGCTAGGGAATGAGGTTAGGAAATTGACATTAGCGGAGTTTGGGCAGGCACTTGGATTATTTGATGCTGCTGATCTTGCACACCCGGATTTTGCTGGGTTTATGGCTGAGGGAGTTAAAACTCCGGACTACCGTGAAAACGCGGCAATTTGGGCCGACATTAGTGGAGAGTTAGGCACCTCCCGTCCCTCCTATACACAGATTAGGGACCCGAAGGTTCGGGCTATATTTGCTATGGTTTGTTTGTATGTGATTGGCAGGAAATCTGGCATTGAAAAATGCCATAAGGAGGAGCTTTTCTGGCTTGGATGCATTGTTCAGAAGAGGGCCGTTAACGTACCCTATGTCTTGGCCAGATGGATGTCCAACATCCTGAAGGGCGTACGACCAGGCAGTGTTATTCGAGGAGGACACTTTGTTAGCGCCATTGGTAGCCGCTTAGCCTTCCAGGGACCGGGATTTGATTCTTGTACCACGTTGACACCAGGGATGCGTCTGTATGGGGCAGCTTGGTTTAAGTCCTCAGGTATAGTGAGCAGGTTTGTTACCCTAGAGGGTGAGGTGACTTACAGATGGGTTGCTATTAGAGGGGTTGTTGGTGTTGATGAGTCGGATGATGAGGAGCAACCACCAGGGTACGAGGAGGCTCCACCACAGGAGGAGGTTCCACCGGGTCAGGGGTTCGATTTTTCGGCTCAGATGCCTGCTTTGACATCTAGCATGGGGCAGATGTCCTCACGGTTCGATACATTTGCGGATCGTCTGGAGGGTCGTTACTGCGATCTCAGCCACGACATCACCTATATCCGCAACCAGGTAGGGCACATGCAGTCGGAGTTTGACAGTAGGAACCGCTATCAGGACGAGGTTCTGTACCAGTACCATCAGCGTACAGGTGTTAGTTACCAGGCGTATGACGGCTCTTATCACTCATTTGGTAGTGCCACGCCGATGGATCAGGACCAGCCGTCTTCCTCCACCTATGAGGATCGCCACCACCTGTGGTCCTCTCAGCCTTACCAGTACCATCCTCCTACCGAGGCCCAGAGACAGCAGGACGAGGAGGAGCAGAGAGCCGCTTGGAGCCGCCAGGGCCGTTGGCCTGATATGTGATGATCTTTGGTTATGTTGTGTATTTTTAAGACTATTTCTATTTTTCTTTATTTCGTATGGATTTTTTATTTGGGATTTGTATTTGGATTATGTATTTCTTATGATTACTTTATTGTGGTACTTAATATGTGTGCATGTGTTTCCCATTTTAGAATTTCAACCATTTTAGTGGAAGTAATGCCGGAAATCCAAATTTTCAAAGGAAGCTATGCAGATTTTTTGAGGACGTTAAGCTTTTACCAGCCATACATTCTTTCCATTGCTATTTCCTTTCACAGCATTCGACATTTAAATGGGGGAGCCTTTTCTATTCCTTTCTCTTTTTCTTTTTGCACTTAATTGCTGAATTTTCTTTACAATGAGGACATTGTATTGTTTAAGTGTGGGGAAGGGGTTAGGATTGAATCTATTTGTCCTTAGGAACAATTTGTGTGAAAATTTAAAAAATTTTGACATATTTTTCGTAATTAGTTTTAACTAGTTGCATAACTAGGCACACCTACCCATTTCAATAGCATACATTTTATATGCTTTTATCTTCATTTGTTATGAGTGTGCCGGTGACTTGTAGACTTTAGAACTTGACACTGTATACGCTTCGAGGCTATGAATGAGCATAAGTTTTTACTTATCAGTAACTAGGAAAGAGGCAAAAGAATTAGGATTGTTAAACAGTTGATTGGCCTATTCGTTTCTTATAGTCGATAACTACACTGGTTATTTGACTCACACTACCTATCGAGCACTCGTTTTTAGTGTTTTTGACGTTTAGATACCATATTTGCGCCAAACCTTTTTCTTTTATCACCTTTCCAGATATATTCCATAAATTGAGCCTAATGTATAAGTCGTTTAATCCAGATATTTTTGTTGAAAATCCCCTCTTTCTTTACTTGATTGATTATTAGACGGAATGTTATATGTGATGGCGTGGAGTTGTTTAATTTACTTAAGTTCACGAAGAAAGTTACTGGTGGATATAAGTTAAGAATTATTCAGGATTTTGATGAACCTTTTGAGCGGTGTCTTTAATATAAAAAAAAAAAAAAAAACAGAAAAAAAAATATAATTATTAAAGCCCGTACTAGGTAGCCAATAATTGTTGAAGTTATTTAACGGATTTTGCGAGAAATAAAAATTCTCAATTGGAGCGTTGAAGAATTAAGACGAAATTTGGTCTTAGAAGTTTCATCAGAGTGAGCCATTAGGGATAATCAATCGAGTTTAGAAAGTAATATGATTTTTGACTAAAATGTTTGGATTTGTAGACTAATTGGAAGTTGATTGTTTCATATCATTCATATTAATTCACCTTCATCATATTTTCCATTATTTTATCCATCACCCATTGATATGACCATAAGCCCTCTGAACTAGTTACTTAGACTCTATTGGTGGAGAAGCGTATCGTTATCAAGCCTATGATAGAATACTTGTCATGACTGAGCTTTGAGCGATTTCACATATATATTACACTTAGATTAGCTTTTTGAGTGATTGAGTGTTATACTTCCCAAATCGTGAGATGTTTAGTTATGCAGTTAAATTTTGGCTTGGTAATTATTAAGTTCATCTTCGTAAATAAATTTTTTGTAATTTACTCGACTCGTTGGGTATTTTATTTTTATTGAAGATGTTTGTTTTGTTCTAAATCTCACAGTTTACTTGAGGACAAGTAAGATTCAAGTGTGGGGAATTTGATGTGTCTGAAATAATCCATATTTTGTAGCCACATTTGTCGTAATTAAGCTCATTTTCTGCAACTTTTATTATGATTTGGTATATTTTTAGTGAGAATTGCAGATTAAAGTAATATTTGGACCATGGAGCGAAAAGGAGCTGAAACCGGCTTGAAACGGAGACAAACGAGCAAGAAATATGAAAGTTGAGAAACAGCCGGCGGCTGAGAGTTTTTAGCCGACGGCTAAATTGAAGTTTTTCACTAATTGTTCGTTACGTGCCGCGGAAGCAACTTTTTAGCCCGCGTGTTCCAGCCGACGGCTGAATTGAGCCAGCCGACGGCTAAATGGTCGATTTCAGAATCTATTTAAAGGGCTGCTAGGGTTCGGGTTAAACACACATTATTCATTATTTTCAACCTGCATTCATCCTGGAAAGCTGCAAGAAGAGTCCTAGGAGCCATTAAACACTTTGGAAGCTTTGGTTAATCACAATTAATCATCTTTGAAGCTAGTAACCGTTGGTTTGAACTTTTACGCATTATTATCTTGATACAATGATTTGTTTTAAGACTTATTTTGTTATTTGCTTACAATCCAACATGAGCTAAATTCATTAAGCGATTGCATGGATTGTTGAACCTGGATTTCTGTTTTAATCAAGTTTATGTTTGAACTAATTGATTTTTCCATTATTGTTTACGTTTTATCGAAATCCATGTTTATTCAAAGTCATTAAATTTACTACTTAGCGTGATTGATAGATCTATAACATAACTAGCGTTCTTATAAATCTATTAGTTATTTACAATTATATGATTTATTAGATAATTGTAGCTTGAGACTTAATTGAGATAGGCTAAGATATTAGTGATTTAATGAATTGAATGAACATGACAGTTATATCAGGATTGAATAATTGAGACTTTTGTTAATTCGTAGTCGACAGATTAAATTGTAAACAATAGTGAACTTAAAGCACAGTTTAGAGTGGATAAATCTAAGATAACTCTTGATGTACGAACAATCGTATGATCTTTCTCTAAAATTGTAGGATTAGATAACTCTAGCGGGAAATCTAGTTATCATAGGAATCACAGTTAAATCAATCAAACATATTCTTGTTAATCATAATCCAGGTGAAACGTAATTCCAAGTAATCGTTGCTTTCTAAATATTGATTAAATCTATAAGACTTTTCCAAACAGTTTTTCATCCATTAATTCACTTAGTTCATTAAATTGTTATTTTATTTTAGTTAATTGTTTTCTGAAATATGTTCTCACAGAACTAAAACGCCCCCCATATTTACTTGCTTTAATTAGTTTAATTACATAATTGAAGATAACGGATATAAATACACGTTCCCTGAGTTCGATCCGGACTTACTGATTCTATATTTCCGTACGATCAGGTACACTGCCTGTTTTGTGTGTTGATATACGTTGGTAAAAATCCTTTTCTAAACTTTAATTAATTTTATGCTATAAAATACACATCAATTAAGAACTTTTAGTTAACGAAAAGGTCCAACGAAACAAAACGCAAAAACGAAAAATCAGAAAAATAATGACAAAAATGAGCCAGGACGCCGCACACCCCAACTTGTGCGACGTCCTGGATGTTCAAGTCCGAAAATTTTTGAAATTTTTGACTTGTCTCGTTTTTGTAAACCACCAACCAATCAATCACGACCTTTGACACTCATTTACTGCATTTTGGCAGTCCCAAACTCATTATTACTATCCTATACCATTTTCTTTTCATTTTTACATTTTTATAAACAAAAACAGACACTAACACCATTTTCTCTCTAATCCTCTCTCAAGAACACTCCCATTTTCAGCAAAATACAGCCACTTAATCCACCAAAATCAACCACAAAAAAATCGTCCAAATACCCAAGCAAGCAAGAAGGATCAAAGTCATTTCGGTTTCAAGGCTTTTCTACCGTTTTTGGAGCTCTAAATCCGTCTAAACCATCATCCAAAACCTTTTATCCGGTAGATTTCTTTTATTTTACTGTTTTTACATAAATAAATACTTGCATGGATGATCTATGGTTTAAAAACAAGTTTTTATAAAGATTTATAACACTTTTTGGACAAAAACGATTTTTAACCGAAATAACATTTAGATCTATAGATTTATGGTTAAAAATGTTTTAGAAACTGTAAAAATGACATAATATGAAGTATTTACTGTTATCATGTCGAAATCTATGTGTAACAAATCGATTTTTGCAAGAAAAACACAAAACGGGAAGGGACAGCAGCAGGTGCGCCGTCCCAGTGACCCAGGACGACGCACAACAGCTGCTGTCTTCCCGGAAAATCGTCGTTTGGTCGTTTAAAACTTGTGTACACGTTCTGGACTCTCGTTACTAACATTTTGGGACTGAGATTGGTAAAATGTTTATGTTTGTGGTATATATTGGACTATTTAAATTAAAATGAACTCGTTTAATATGATTATGTGATATATGTATTTTGTGAGCGGGAAAGTGACTTTGGATTTTGGATATGAAATTTGGGCTCGGAAGCGCTGCCCAAATTTCGTTAGAAAATCCAAACCACTTCAGCGACCAAAATGTATGTATCATAATAATAAAAACGTTAACCTTGGACACTTTTCGAACTAAACATAACGATAACCGTTTCGGACTATTTTTGGACAATTTGACCTTGACACTTAAAGTTTAACTACAATTCATCTATTATATATTATATATAATAACATAATGAGATCATAACGCTTAAACAATCTTGGTATTCTTAGGTTTTCCGTGATTCCCGACTCACTTTTCCGACCGTTTTCCGAATTCGTTATCTTCGCAATCCGTGAGTTACATCCCCTCTACTTTTGTCTTTTAAGTACTTTTTTGGGGGAAACATGATCTAAATTGTTTATGAACTATGTCTTTTATGTACAATGACTTTTATGAACTATGTCTTTTATGTACAATGACTTTTATGAACTATGAACATTTATGAACTATTTGACATTTTTGACTTATATGCGTAAAACTATTTTAATTGCCTCGTTCGGCATTCTTTGACATTTTGACATTATGGCTTGCCCCCTTTCGGCACTTGAATAAACTATGATTGTTTGATTGTATATGTACAAAACCCTTGATGAGAATATAAACGCCGTAAGTGCCTACTATCAGTTTTTGACAAAATTACATAAGTGCCCCGTTTTCAGTTCAGTTCATTACACACTATTAGCTTAAGCCGTTGGTAATTATGGGTATCGATACTTAGGAGAGGTGACTCCTTACTTTAGGCTAGCTACCTGAGTACATATTACTAGAACAGACAAACTTCGTCGATAGTGCGAGGTTGGGGCGGATCAGACCAGTTAATCGGTTTAGTGTGAACTCTTATGTTATATTATGCCAAGTGGTTGATACAATTCAAAAATCATATGTTATTATTATTTACGCATATACATACTTATCGTCTTACACATGTGGATTATTCCACCGTTGAGGTAATGACAACGTACATTTATTGTCTTGCTCCGTAACTTGAACTTTTCCAAATATTGATCTATTTTTCTATGATCTACTTTAAAAGTATATATATATTTTAAGCGCTTTTATCCTCTATCTTTCTTTTAAGAAAAACTTCATACTTATATATACTTGTCGGAACTTTTGCGGAACTTTTGTCGAAAACTTATAAACTGTAACTAACTCACTCACTACGTCAGGAAACTAAGCGTAAGTCATGAAGTGCATTGCTCGGGCGGGTCAAGATGGTTATGTGAAGTGTAACTCGGGAGAAGAACTTTGTTATTTTGGGAATTTTTAACAAACATTTTATTATGTATTGTTGTCTTAAACTTTATTTATCTTGGTTGTATCTCTTGAACATGTGAACTTTTCAAACTTTATATTTTAATGACTTTAACCGTTAACCTTTTGTTATAACTCGTGAAATGATTCTTTGCTCTTCGCACCTCGTGTTTCCGCTTTAACGGGGTGTGACAGACTTGGTATCAGAGCACGGGTTATAGTAAAAACGGTTTTAAAAATTTTCAAAAGTTTTCGAAACGAAAACTATAACCAAGGCTGTTTAGAAAAATCATTTTCGGTTTCAAACTTTAGTATATTATTTTCCGCAATTGCATGATTATCTTTTTCAACTACGCATGACTTGATCAACCATGCCTAGATCAAAATGAACTATGCAAGAACGGAAAGAAGTTGCTATCGTTAACGGTTTTTGAGTCGAAAAATTCCCGGTCTTGTCGATTCCCGATTCTCACATAACTGACCCGTGCATGCATTTTACTTACGTTTTTCCTATTTTAGTTTTCCCCCATATTTATGTAACTCCATTTTCGCAGATAAGTCATGTCTCAGTCATCTCGTTCACGTTCGCCTTCCCGATCTCAGTCACGATCCCTTCCACGGGCCGCTTCCTCGTCGCACGAAGCTTCAGAGGGCCACACGACGTCCGAGAGTCAGCGTCACCAGACGACTGATCCAACGGAGGACACATCGTTGGCAGTCTCCAGCAACATCTGGTCCAGCCCGAGGTCTGTGCTTCCACCTCCTCCACCGGTGCCCGTCGCAGCGCCACCCCAGTACCAGGGGCCGCGCACTAGGTTGACTGCGCGCAAGCAGGTCATCCTCCCGGGCCGCCTACCGGATCGGATGGCCGGACATCAGGCCGGTCCATCCCGACCCGCACCTCCACACCTCCCATTTGGTCACCCGCACCCTGAGGCTCCGCGTCCTTCCATGTTGGACCATTATACATGGGAGAGACAGCTAGAGCGCGAGGAGATGCAGCGTGACCGCGATGCCGAGGCAGCCAGGCAGAGGATGCCGCGTTTACCATTCAGCCTCCCCCACCAGCCGCATTCCTCCACCTGCACTGCGAGGTTCGGGGAATTTCAGAGGAGGCCCAGCAGCAGGGTCTTCTCCTCTGTGAGGTCTCCGACGCAGCACACCGACTGTCCGAACAGTCGATGCGAGTTATCGCATCGACTCAGGCCACAGCTCGGACCGTGCAGCGCCTCGTTGGGGCATGTCTGGTCATGGGGACTCTGTTGGCGGTCATTTTCGCCAAGATGTTTCTGGAGAGGCGCCGCTAGTTATTTCCTTATGTACTGTACTAAGCTTAGTCGTAATTTTCCATTGTACACGACTTAAGCTATTTATCTATTATTTCCTTTGTATTGTACTTGTATTTGCATTTCAGTATTTTTTCTATGTACTAAACTTAATATTATTAATGGAAAGTTCTACCTTTTATTATTCGTACATGTCTTGTCGTGTGAATCTTTTTATAATTGTCAAATCATTATATTACTATCTCTTGAATCATTGTCGTGCGTGTGCTATTATATTCCTTGTTTGCTCCTTGATCATTATTATTGTTAGCGTTTATTATATTACACTCTTATCACTCGCGGCTATTCGTGCGTTCTAAATCCTTCTCTTTCTGTTACAGAAACATGCCTCCTAAACGCTCTAATGTTAGCCTCATCGCCGAACAAGTTGCTACCCTGTTGAACGCGGCTATGCCCGACATGATCGCTCAGATCACTGCACGGATCAACGCCAATGTTAACAACCATCAACAGCAACAGCAACAACAACAGGAGCCAACACCCAAACCCTCCTGCTTGTACCTACAAGAGCTTCATGGCTTGAAATCCAAAGGAGTTTCACTGCACAATTGGTGTTGTAGGACTGCTCCAATGGTTCAAGAGTATCGAATCAGTCATGCACATCAGCCGATGTGCTGAAGCCAACAAGGTGGAGTACGCCTCCTGCGTATTCCATGGCCGAGCCTTATCGTGGTGGAACAGTGTTGTCCAAACCCGAGGGCGTGAAACTGCCTACGCTCTTTCCTGGCATGTCTTCAAGAACTTGCTAATCGAAGAGTACTGCCCAAGAGGGGAAATCAAGAAGCTCGAGGCAGAGCTTTGGGACCACAAGATGATCGGCAACGACATCGAAGGGTACACCACCCGGTTCCACGAGCTCGCCCGGCTAGTCCCAAGGTTGGTAACCCCCGAGGAGAACCGGATTGACCTTTACATCTCCGGTCTTGTTCCGGAAATCCGCGGCATGGTCATCTCATCCGAGCCCCAAACACTTCAGAGGGCAATCATCTTAGCTCATCGTCTCACCAGCAATCTCCTCACCATTCCTGCATCTTCCAAGAAGGAGTCCTGTGAGAAGAGGAAACCCGAGCAGACCCCGAGAAGGAGTGACCGAAACAAGAAGGCCCGAAGCACCCGCAATTATGCTGTGACCGCTACACCTGCACCCGCACCGACACCACCTACTGGACCCAGTCCTTACTCTGGACCGCACCCAAAATGTGACAAGTGCCGTTACCACCACACCGGTAATTTCCCCACTTGCATCAAATGCCAGAAGGTGGGCCACATCGCCAAGTACTGCCCAGACAAGACAATCATCTAGGGTCAGAAGACGACGTGCTTCGAGTGAGGGAGCGACCAGCACCTCCGAAACACCTGCCCTAGACTGCATCGAGCTCAACAGAATCAGGGTGGACAAGGTAGAGGTCCTGCTTTTGCACTTACAGCTGAGGAGGCACGTCAGGACCCAAATGCGGTTACGGGTACGTTTTCTATCACTGACCACTTTGCTTCCGTACTATTCGATTTAGGAGCTGAAAGAAGCTTTGTTTCCTTAGAATTTAGACCCCTCATTAACCTAGGATCTAAAGTTCTTAAGGATAGCTTTACTATCGATATGCTAACGGCCAAGAGTTCGAAGCCAAGGATATAATCTTAGGATGTTCTATATGCCTATCTGACAAAATCTTCCCCATCGATCTAATTCCTATCGAGCTGACAAGCTTTGATGTTATCGTCGGAATGGACTGGCTATCGAGCCAAGATCGTCTGTTTCGACAAACTCCTTCGTATCCCTCTTTCAGAAAGTGAAACTCTCGTTGTTCAGGGAGACAAGCCTGGACGACAACTTCGCATCGTGTCTTCCATAAAAATGCGCAAGTACCTCGAGAAGGACTACGACGCATTCCTCGCTCATGTCGTCGAACGTAAATCTAAAGGAAGCCGATTCCAAGACATTCCCGTAGTCAAGGATCATCCAGAAGTCTTTCCTGAGGATTTGCCTGGGCTACCGCCGCATCGACAAGTGGAATTCCGAATAGACCTCGTTCCTAGCGCAGCACCGGTTTCTAAGACACCGTACCGTCTAGCACCACCCGAAATGCAAGAACTGTCAAAACAGCTGCAGGAACTTCTAGACCATGGTCTTATTCGCCCAAGTTCGTCCCCCTGGGGAGCCCCAATCCTCTTTGTCAAAAAGAAAGACTGATCCTTCCGTATGTGCATCGATTATCGCGAACCGAACAAGCTGACCGTCAAGAACCGATAACCACTCCCGAGGATCGATGATCTGTTCGACCATTTGCAGGGTGCAACTTACTTCTCTAAAATCGACCTCCGTTCGGGTTATCACCAGGTTCGTGTCAGTGAGACCGACATTCCTAAAACAGCATTCCGAACTCGTTACGGTCATTACGAATTTCTTGTCATGTCATTTGGTCTGACCAATGCACCAGCAGTGTTCATGGACCTAATGAACAGAGTGTGTACGCCATACCTAGAAAAATTCGTTATCGTATTCATAGATGACATTCTCATCTACTCCAGGAACAAGGAAGATCATGCGAAACACCTTACGCTCATTCTAGAACTCCCCAGAGATCATAAATTGTACGCCAAATTCTTGAAGTGTGAATTTTGGCTCCGGGAAGTACATTTCCTTGGTCATGTGGTCAACCAAGAAGGGATTCATGTAGATCCAGCTAAGATCGAAGCGACCGAGAAATGGCAAGCCCCAACGACTCCTACGGAAATTCGTCAATTCCTAGGGTTGGCTGGCTATTATCGAAGGTTCATAGAGAATTTCTCGAAGATCGCTAAGCCTCTCACCGAGCTCACTCAGAAAGACAAGGACTTCATTTGGGGAAAAGAACAGGAGGAATCCTTCCAGAAACTGAAACACCGGTTATCTCACGCACCGATTTTGTCCCTGCCGGAGGGCACAAATAACTTTGTAGTGTTTTGCGATGCATCCCATCAAGGACTTGGGTGTGTCCTAATGCATAAGGACAAAGTCATCGCATACTCTTCAAGGCAGCTTAAAGTGCACGAGCAGCACTACACAACACACGAATTAGAGCTGGGAGCCGTCGTGTTCGCTTTGAAAATTTGGAGACACTACTTGTACGGCACCAAGTGCACGGTTTTCACGGATCATAAGAGTCTTCAGCACATTTTGGACCAGAAAAAGCTCAACATGAGGCAACGTAGATGGATAGAACTGCTAAGTGACTATGATTGCGAGATCAAATACCACCCGGGTAAAGCAAACGTAGTAGCAGATGCCCTGAGTGGGAAGGAAAGGGTAAAGCCATCTCGGGTTAGAGCATTGGGTATTCAGATTCAGACAAGTCTTCGAACGCAAATCGTAAAGGCGCAACAAGAAGCGTTGAAACCCGAGAACATTAAGGTCGAAACGTTGCACAACCACGAAAAGGAATTCGAACGCAAATCCGACGGAATCTACTACTTCAAGGGCCGAGCATGGATTCCGAAATCCGAAGATCTCCGTAAACTCATCTTGGACGAGGGCCACCGATCTCGGTATTCCATCCATCTGGGATCCGACAAGTTGTATAAGGATCTCCGGGAATATTATTGGTGGCCGGGCATGAAGAAAGATATCGCCTTGTATGTAGCCAAGTGCCTTACTTGCTCGAAGGTCAAGGCGGAATACCAGAAGCCCTCAGGTCTACTTCAGCAACCGGAGATTCCCATGTGGAAGTGGGAAAAATATCCATGGACTTCATCACAAAGTTGCCCTGTACGACAAGGGTTAACGACACGATTTGGGTCATCGTGGACCGTTTGACAAAATCCGCTCATTTCCTACCGGTACGAGAAAACCACACGATGGAGAAATTCGCTCAAATCTACATCAACGAGATCGTATCTCATCACGGAACACCTCTCTCCATCATCTCCGATAGGGATAGTCGATTCACGACCCGCTTTTGGAACGCCCTTCAGAAATCGCTCGGGACGCGACTAGACCTCAACACTGCATACCATCCTCAGACCGATGGTCAAAGTGAAAGGATGATCCAAATGCTTGATCATATGCTGAGAGCGTGTGTAGTTGACTTCGGAGGAAGTTGGGACGCTCACCTTCCATTGGTCGAGTTCTCCTATAACAACAGCTACCACGCCAGCATCAAATGCGCATCGTTCGAGGCCTTATATGGACGCAAGTGTCGGTCACCGCTTTGTTGGCTAGAAGCGGGCGATCGACAACTTACGAGGCTCGACATCGTCCAGGAGACCATCGACAAGATCACCACCATCCGTGAAAGGCTGAAGACATCCCGTACCCGGCAGAAGAGCTACGCAGACAACCGGAGAAAACCCCTCGAGTTCCAAGTTGGCGATAGAGTGCTTCTCAAGATATCGCCATGGAAGGTGGTAGTCCGCTTCGGAAAGCGCGAAAAACTAAGCCCAAGGTACACCGGTCTATTCGAAGTCATAAAACGTATCAGTCCAGTTGCTTATCGTCTCCAACTCCCCCAGACTCTTTCCAACTTTCATAATGTCTTCCATGTCTCGCACTTGAAAAAGTGCCTATCTGATGAGACCATCGTCATCTCTCTCGACTAGGTCAAGATCGATAACAAACTCAATTTCATTGAAGAACCGCTTGAGGTTGTGGACCGCAAGGTCAAACAACTCAGGCAAAGTCGTGTTCCTTTTGTCAAAGTTCGGTGGAATTCCCGACGTGGTCACGAATTCACGTGGGAACGTGAGGACCAAATCCGTCAGAACTATCCACATCTGTTCGGGAACACTTCTTCATGATGGGACGAACTAAATTTCGGGACGAAATTTCTTTCAACCCGGGGAGAATGTGACAACAGTCAAAATATCAGGTGCATTTTACACTCTATGTCTCTTTAAAAGTTTGTCATTGTCTTTAACCGTACTTTTACCGGAAACGCGTCAGTGTCGGAATCACTCTCGGAATCAATTTATATAAGTCCTAATACCAAGAAAACATCTAAGGAACTTTCCTAAGTTCATAACGTATCATAATTAAGAACTTTTAGCTAACGAAAAGGTCCAACGAAACAAAACGCAAAAACGAAAAATCAGAAAAAAAAAATGACAAAAATGAGCCAGGACGCCGCACAACCCCCTTGTGCGACGTCCTGGATGTTCCAGTCCGAAATTTTTTGAAATTTTTGACTTGTCTCGTTTTTGTAAACCACCAACCAATCAATCTCGACCCTTGACACTCATTTACTGCATTTTGGAAGTCCCAAACTCATTATTACTATCCTATACCATTTTCTTTTCATTTTTACATTTTTATAAACAAAAACACACACTAACACCATTTTCTCTCTAATCCTCTCTCAAGAACACTCCCATTTACAGCAAAATACAGCCACTTAATCAACCACAAAAAAAATCGTCCAAATACCCAAGCAAGCAAGAAGGATCAAAGTCATTTCAGTTTCAAGGCTTTTCTACCGTTTTTGGAGCTCTAAATCCGTCTAAACCATCATCCAAACACTTTCACCCGGTATATTTCTTTTATTTTACTGTTTTTACATAAATAAATACTTGCATGGATGATCTATGGTTTAAAAACAAGTTTTTATAAAGATTTATAACACTTTTTGGACAAAAACGATTTTTAACCGAAATAACATTTAGATCTATAGCTTTATGGTTAAAAATGGTCCAGAAACTGTAAAATTGACATAATATGAAGTATTTACTGTTTGCATGTCGAAATCTATGGGTAACAAATCGATTTTTGCAAAGAAAAACACAAAACGGGAAGGGACAGCAGCAAGTGCGCCGTCCCAGTGACCCAGGACGACGCACATCAGCTGCTGTCTTCCCGGAAAATCGTCGTTTGGTTGTTTAAAACCTGTGTACACGTTCTGGACTTTCGTTACTGACATTTTGGGACTAAGATTGGTAAAATGTTTATGTTTGTGGTATATATTGGACTATTTAAATTAAAATGAACTCGTTTAATATGATTATGTGATATATGTATTTTGTGAGCGGGAAAGTGACTTTGGATTTTGGATATGCCCAAATTTCGTTAGAAAATCCAAACCACTTCAGCGACCAAAATGTATGTATCATAATAATAAAAACGTTAACCTTGGACAGTTTTCGGACTATACATAACGATAACCGTTTCGGACTTTTTTGGACAATTTGACCTTGACACTTAAAGTTTAACTAAAATTCATCTATTATATATTATATATAATAACATAATGAGATCATAACGCTTAAACAATCTTGGTATTCTTAGGCTTTCCGTGATTCCCGGATCATTTTTCCGATCGTTTTCCGAATTCGTTATGTTCGCAATCCGTGAGTTACATCCCCTCTACTTTTGTCTTTTAAGTACTTTTTTTGGTGGAAACATGAGATCTAAATTGTTTATGAACTATGTATTTTATGTACAATGACTTTTATGAACTATGTCTTTTATGTACAATGACTTTTATGAACTATGAACATTTATGAACTATTTGACATTTTTGACTTATATGCGTAAAACTATTTTAATTGCCTCGTTCGGCATTCTTTGACATTTTGACATTATGGCTTGCCCCCTTTCGGCACTTGACTAAACTATGATTGTTTGATTGTATATGTACAAAACCCTTGATGAGAATATAAACGCCGTAAGTGCCTAATATCAGTTTTTGACAAAATTACATAAGTGCCCCGTTTTCAGTTCAGTTCATTACACACTATTAGCTTAAGCCGTTGGTAATTATGGGTATCGATACTTAGGAGAGGTGACTCCTTACTTTTGGCTAGCTACCTGAGTACATATTACTAGAACAGACAAACTTCGTCGATAATGCGAGGTTGGGGCGGATCAGACCAGTTAATCGGTTTAGTGTGAACTCTTACGTTATATTATGCCAAGTGGTTGATACAATTCAAAAATCATATGTTATTATTATTTACGCATATACATACTTATCGTCTTACACATGTGGATTATTCCATCGCTGAGGTAATGACAACGTACATTTATTGTCTTGCTTCGTAACTTGAATATATATATATATATATATATATATATATATATAGTAATTGGATCGGGTAAGAACGGCCCAAAGTCTAGGAACGCTAAGAACCAATGCTGACCGTCCGATTAAGGTGATGATCAGTAGTAACCACTTACTACTGATCAGTAGTAACCTTCTACTGATCAGTAGTAACCTTCTACTGATCAGTAGTAACCTTACTACTGATCAGCAACAAATTCTACTGATCAGTAGTAAGGTTACTACTGATCAGTAGTAAGTGGTTACTACTGATCATCACCTTAATCGGACGGTCAGCATTGGTTCTTAGCGTTCCTAGACTTTGGGCCGTTCTTACCCGAACCTCACCCTATATATATATGTATATATATATATATATATATATATATATATATATATATATATATATATATATATATATATATATATATATTAAGCGCTTTTATCCGCTATCTTTCTTTTAAGAAAAACTTCATACTTATATATACTTGTCGGAACTTTTGTTGGAACTTTTGTCGGAACTTTTTTCGAAAACTTATAAATTGTAACTCACTCACTACGTTATGTAGTTTGACACTTTATCTCATGTTTCAGGAAACTAAGCGTAAGTCATGAAGTGCATTGCTCGGTCGGGTCAAGATGGTTATGTGAAGTGTAATTCGGGAGAAGACCTTTGTTATTTTGGGAATTTTTAACAAACATTTTATTATGTATTGTTGTCTTAAACTTTATGTATCTTGGTTGTATCTTTTGAACATGTGAACTTTTCAAACTTTATATTTTAATGACTTGAACCGTTATCCTTTTGTTATAACTCGTGAAATGATTCTTTGCTCTTTGCACCTCGGGTTTCCGCTTTAGCGGGGTGTGACATGATAATGCTAAGAATGACGTCATTTTTAGAATAATTTGATTTAGTTTTTAGTTGAAGGATACTTAGAGTAATACGAACCCACATATAAAATATGAAATAATCAGTTTTAAAGAGGAAAGATGATTTCCTTTTTGTTCTAATAACGATTTATGTGAACGATGACGTATAATTTGACTCATTTTCTTTCGTTCAAGGTAACGTGACAAAATTGTATCCTACAAATATAGGGTAAAAGAAACATTTAATTTCAAGGAGGAAAGATGATGTCATTTTCGTTCGGATAATGATAATGCGAAAGATGACGTCATATTCGCATAATTTGAGTTTTTTGTGTTGAATGTAACTTTCGCATAATATGAACCTTCAAAATTTAGGGAATATGAAATAATCAATTTTAAAGAGAAAGGATGACGTCATTTTTGCTCTGATAACGATAATGCGAACGATAACGTCATTTTTCGCATAATTTAATTTTTTTTTCTTCTTTAGTTGAAGGTAACTTTGCCAAATTAGACACCACAAATGCAGGGTAAAATAAATAATCAATTTCAAAGACCAAAGATGACTTCATTTTCGCCCGGATAATGATAATGCTAAGGATAAGGTAATTTTTTCGAAGGGTGACGTATGTTTTCGCATAAATTGACTTATTTTTCTTTAGTTGAAGGTAACTAGGAAAAATTGTATCCCACAAATTTATGGTAAAAAAAAAATTAATTTCAAAAATTAAAGATGACGTCATTTTCGTTCGGATAATGATAATGCGAAAGATGACGTCATATTTCGCATAATTTGATTTTTTTTATGTTGAAGGTAACTTTGGCATAATATGAACCTTCAAATATTCTGGAATATGAAATAATTAATTTTAAAGAGGAAGGATGACGTCAGTTTGGTTCTTTTAACGAAGATACGAACGATGACGTTATTTTTCGTTTAATTGGACTTTGTTTTCTCTAGTTGAAGGTAACTTTAAAAAATTGGAAACTAAAATTTTAGGGTAAAAGAAATTATCAATTTCAAAGAGGAAGGATGACGTCATTTCACATAATTTGATTTACTTTTTAGTTGAAGGTGATTTTGCATAATACGGACCTAAAAATATTTGATAATATGAAATAATCAGTTTTAAAGAGAAAGGATGATGTCTTATTCGTTCGGATAATGCTAATGCGAAAGATGACGTCATTTTCGCTCAATTTGACATTTTTTTTGTTAAGTTGAAGGTAAATTTTCAAAATTGGAAACTACAAATCATGGGTAAAATAATAATCAATTTCAAATAAGAAGGATGACGTCATTTTTGATCGGATAATGATAATGCTAAGAATGACGTCATTTTTCGAATAATTTGATTTATTTTTCAGTTGAAGGAGACTTAGAGTAATACGAACCTACAAATAAAATATGAAATAATCAGTTTTAAAGAGGAAATATTATTTCCTTTTTGCTCTAATAACGATTAATGCGAACGATTACGTCACTTTTCGTATAATTTGACTTATTTTCTTTAGTTGAAGGTAACGTTGCAAAATTGTATCCTACAAATACAGTGTAAAAGAAACATTTAATTTCAAGGAGGAAAGATGACGTCATTTTCGTTCGGATAATGATAATGCGAAAGATGACGTCATATTTCGCATAATTTGAGTTTTTTTATGTTGAATGTAACTTTCACATAATATGAACTTTCAAATTTTAGAGAATATGAAATAATCAATTTTAAAGAGGAAGGTTGACGTCATTTTTCGCATAATTTGACTTTTTTTTTCTTCTTTAGCTGAAGATAACTTTGCAAAATTAGAAACCACAAATTCCGGGTAAAAGAAATCATCAATTTCAAAGACGAAGGATGACGTCATTTTCGCCCGGATAATTATAATGCTAAGGATGAGGTCATTTTTCGAACGGTGACGTATGTTTTCGATTAAATTGACTTATTTTCTTTAGTTGAAGGTAACTTGGCAAAATTGTATCCTACAAATTTATGGTAAAATAAACATTTAATTTCAAAGTGGAAAGATGACGTCATTTTCGTTCGGATAATGATAATGCGAAAGATGACGTCATATTTCGCATAATTTGATTTTTTTTATGTTGAAGGTAACTTTGGCATAATATGAATCTTCAAATATTCGGGAATATGAAATAAATAATTATTTAGAGAAAGGATGACATCATTTTTGTTCTTTTAACGATAATATGAACGATTAGGTCATTTTTCGTATAATTGGACTTTGTTTTCTTTAGTTGAAGGTAAGTTTAAAATATTGGAAACTACAATTTTAGGGGAAAAGAAATAATCAATTTCAAAGAGGAAGGATGACGTCATTTTGCGCATAATTTGATTTACTTTTTAGTTGAAGGTGATTTTGAATAATACAACCGTCTAAAATTCAAGTGATTTTCATATTGTATATCTTCGTTATGTCTGTGCTATCCTTAGTCGTACTTTATCGTGACCGTGTTTGTGTCGGAATCAAATTCGGAATAAACAAATAAATCCTAACACCAAGAAACTACACTATGAACTTGACTAAGTTCATAACAAGAACTAACGTAAAACTCTAGACAAGTACTTAACGAAAAAGGAAACTTAAAACGACATTTAGCTGGAAAAGCTATTCAGCCGATGGCTGAAGCCTTTCATCCAGCGGCTGAGGCGCAACCGGCGGCTGGATATGCTCAGCCGGCGGCTGAATGTCGCTGACCAGCTTTTTGATGACTCATAATTGCATGAAACTCGATTGGCCCAAACATTTAACACGGGATTGGACCCCAAACTGGCAAAATACAACTTCCTAGGCCAGTCTTTACACTCCTCTCTCTCTCTCTCTCCTTCTTTCATTTCAATTTTCAAAATCAAAAACACACACACTCTCTATTATCTCTTCAAATTTTCTCTCAAGGACACCTTCAAAACCAGTGACATTCCATCCAAGAACAGCAAGAAAACACCATTAAAACACATATATTCATCACACAAATCGTCCATATAGCAAAAGGAATCAAAAGGATTCATTAAAAAGACGTTTTCTACCGGTTTGAAGCTCTAATCTCCTCCAAATCGTCATCCATTCATTTCCTTCGGTAAATCTCTTTTACCTCACTGTTTTTATATGAAAATGACTTTGCATGGACTATCCATTCCATAAAAAGTTGTTTTTATAAAGTTTTATGACGACTTTCTTACAAAAACGGATTTTTATATAAATCTACACACTTGTGTTTAAAGATCTAAAAGAATCTGAGATTTAGTTACAAAAATGGATATACTTAACTAATAAACTGTTGCATGTCGAAATCCAATATAAAAACGCTCAAAAATCGTGAAAATGGCTAAATGACCAAACTGACCGAAGGATCCAGCCGGCGGCTGAAGACATTCAGCCAGCGGCTGAGGTCCAGCCGCTGTCTAAGTCCCGTTGTTCACAAAAATGTTATTTTTACGACCTAAACGTTAAGGATCGAGAACTTAATATTTTTTACAGATTATTTTCATAACGTGACAGATTTTATGTTTTGAGAAAATAAACATTTGGTTCAGCTTTTATAACTAAATCTGTTATGTTATATATTGTCGTTTGGATATATTTGTTAAGCGGGAAAGTGGATATAAAAATTGGACTAAATTTTTATAGCGCGGAAGCGCTGTCCAAATTTTACCGGAATATATACTTAAACTTCAGTAACGAAAAATATTGTAACTAAAGCTTATTGACTCTGAACATCGAACACTTTGGACATAATTGGACTAAACGGAATTTAAACGTAATATGACGTGTCGTAACACATAAGTTTTCAATATTAAGACTTTTGGACAGAAGTTAAGTATAAGAGTTTAATCTTTAAAATGTTAAAATGGAACTTTAACATAATTAAATCATAATACTTATACGAGCCTTGGTTGTTTTAGTATCTCCTTGATTCCGACATGTCCCGACTCTTCTTCCCGCACGAGACTTTATCTTCGCAATCCGTGAGTTACATCCCCTTATTTATTATCTTTTAAATACTCTTTTGGGGGAAACATGAGATCTAAATACTTTTGAACATTTTATGAACTGTTGGACGTTACATTTGAACTTTTATGCGTAAAACTATTTTAATTTGCCCCTGTTCGGCACTCTTTGACTTTATTGCCCCTGTTCGGCACTCTTTGAATTTATGGCTTGCCCCCGTTCGGCACAAGTTTGAAACTATGATTGATTGTATATGCTTCCAACCCTTGATGAGAATATAACTTGCTTCGTAAGTGACTACTATCATTTTGACAAAATTGCATAAGTGCCCGTTTTCAGACTTACGCACTATTAGCTATAAGTCGTTAGTATTTATGGGTATCGATACTTAGGAGAGGGTCGCTCCTTACTTTAGATGAAATCTAAGTACATATTACTAAGTTCAGACGTACCTCGTAGATAGTGCGGGGTTGGGGCTGTTCACGATCAGGATTAATCGGTTTAGTGTGAACACTTACGTTATATTATGCCAAGTGGTTGATACAATGTTTTAATCATTAGTTACTTTATTTACGCATATACTCTTTTGCGCTTGATCTGCAACTAGTATTTTTCCAAGTATTGTTCTACTTGTCTATGATCTTCTTTAAAGTATATATATTTTAGGCGTATGTTCCGCTTCATTTCTTTTAAGAAACCGTTTATTATATATACTTGTCGGAACCTATTGTCGAGAACTTGAAAACTGTAACTCACTCACTACTTTATGTAGTTTGACACTTTATCTCATGTTTCAGGAAATCAAGTGTAAGTCATGAAGTGCATAGCGTGGGAGGGTCTGGCAGGTTACGTGGGATATGAATCGGGAGAAGACCATGTCTATTGTCTTTTAATTGGGAATTTTTATGAAACAGTTTAATTATGTATTTGTTTGTCATGAACTTAAGTACTCTTGGTTATGTTTCTTTTGAACTTGTAAACTTTTAAATTCTATTTTTTTTATGACTTGAAACCGTTGCATTTTGTTATGACTTGTGAAATGATATTTTTGCTATTCGCACCTAGTGTTTTCGCTTTAGAGGGGTGTGACAGACTTGGTATCAGAGCACAGGTTATAGTGAAACGAGTTTTAAAATTTTTCAAAAGTTTTCAAAACCAAACTATAACCAAGGCTTTTCAGAAAAATCATTTTACGAGTTCAAACTCTAGTAGATTAATTCCGCAATTGCATGATTGTTTTCAAATACGCATAACTTGATCAACTATGCCTAGTTCAAAATGACTTATGCAAGAACAGAAAGTAATTGCAATTGTTAACGGTTTTTGAGTCGAAAAATTCCCGGTCTTAGCGATTCCCGATTCTCACGTGACTGACCCATGCATGCATTTCATTTACACTTTTCCTATTAGTTTCTCATGTACTCACATAACTCATTATTCGCAGATCCGTCATGTCTCAGTCATCGCACTCCCGATCACCTTCTCGATCCTAGTCTCGCTCACTCTCACGAGCCGCCTCTTCGCGAGACGCTTCTGAAGACTGCGTTGCATCCGAGAGCTAGCGCCATCAGACCATGGACCCTACCGAGGAGACCTCCATGGCCTTCTCCAGCAGCATCGGTACCTCCATTCCAAGGACCGTACTTCCACCTGCTCCCCCGGTGCCTGTATCCGCACCCCCTCAGCAACATGGACCCCAAACAAGATTGACTGCTCGTATGCAAGTCATTCTCCCTGGCCGTTTGCGGGACAGGATGGTCAGACAGCATCCCGACCCATCCAGACCCGCTCCTCCCCCGATTCCATTCGGAGACCCATACGATCCAGCGATGCGTACGCCGGTGATGGAACAGTATGCTTGGGAGCGACAGTTCCAACGTGAGCAGAGGCAGCGTGCCGAGGACGCCATACCGTCTAGACCTATGATGCCGCCTACTTTGAGGTCTCCCCCACCAGCAGCGTTTCTGCAACTCCACCGAGAGCTCTGGGACTTTCAGAAGAGGCCCAACAGCAGGGCCTTCTCCTCTGTGAAGTCTCCGATGCCGCACACCAGCTGTCGGAGCAGTCGATGCTAGTCATCGCGTCGGCTCAAGCCACAGCAAGGACTGTGAAGCGTCTCGTGGGCGCATGCTTGGTCATGGGGACCCTGATTGCAGTCATTGTGGCGAAGATGTTTCTAGAGAGGCGTCGTTAGTCATTTATATATGTATTGTACTGTCAGCTTAAGTCGTATTTTTCCCATGTACACGACTTAAAGCTATTATCTTATCTTACTGTATTGTATCGTACTATCATTTGAACCTTTTCTTTATCTTATTAAACTATGTAACCGAGTACCTTTATTATTGAATGAAAAATGCTACTTTAGTATCCGTACTTTTCTCTATTGTTGAATCATATTTTTTTTACCTTGATCGTTGTCGTGCGCGTGCTATTTATCCTTCCATATTACTCTTGCGTTATCAATATCATTGTTCATTGAATTAAATTCTTATTGCATTCTATTCGTGCTTTCTAAACTGGATCTTACTTTCTGTTGTAGAATCATGGATCCTAAACGCTCCAAGGCTAGTTTAATACCGAGCAAGTCGCTGCTCAACTCAATGCGGCTATGGCCAACATGATCGCCCAGATCACTGCTGGGATAAACGCTAACGTCAACAACAACCGGCAGCAGCAGCAGCAACAACAGCAAGGTCAACAGCAACAACAGCAACAACAACATAACAAGAATCAGAACCGAAACCCCCCTGCCTGCACGTACAAAATTTTCATGGCTTGTAAGCCTAAGGAATTTCACGGAACCACTGGTGCTGTAGGACTTGAATCCTGGTTCGAGAGTATCGAATCAGTCCTGCACATCAGCCGATGTGCTGAAGTTGATAAGGTAGAATACGCCTCCTGCGTATTCCACGGCCGAGCCCTATCATGGTGGAATAGTGTTGTTAGAACCCGAGGGCGTGAAACTGCCTATGGCCTTACTTGGGATCAATTCAAGAACCTCCTGATCGAGGAATACTGCCCCAAGGGAGAAATCAAGAAGCTCGAGGCAGAGCTGTGGGAGCATATGATGATCGGTAACGACATCGAAGGCTACACTGCCCGATTCCATGAGCTAGCCCGACTAGTTCCAAGACTGGTGACTCCCGAGGAAAACTAGATAGACCGATACATCTTCGGTCTGGTTCCTGAAATCCGGGGTATGGTTATCTCCGCCGAACCGCAGACACTTCAGAGCACAATCATTCTAGCTCACCGACTCACCAGCAACCTCCTCACCACTCCAGCATCCTCCAAGAAGGAGTCGGGTGAGAAAAGGAAACCTGAGAAAACCCCGAGACGAAGCGACGGGAATAAAAGAGCTAAAACCACCCGTAACTATGTTGTGACTGCTACACCAGCACCTGCACCGCCAACTGGACCCCGACCTTACACTGGGCCGCACCCCAAGTGTAACAAGTGCAACTTCCACCACATCGGGAACTGCCCGACGTGTCATAAGTGCCAGAAGGTGGGGCACTTCACCAGGTACAGCCCAGACAAAACAATCAACCAGGGTCAGAAGCCGGCGTGCTTCGAGTGTGGGAGCGACCAACATCTCCGGAACACCTGCCCCAAGCTACAACGTGCTCAACAATCAGGGCGGGCAAGGTCGAGGGCTGGCCTTTGCACTCACAGCTGAAGAGGCTCGTCAGGACCCGAATGCAGTCACGGGTATGTTCTCGATAAACAATCATTTTGCTTCCGTACTATTCCATTCAGGAGCTGAAAGAAGCTTTGTGTCCTTAGAATTTAGACCCCTCATTAACCTAGGATCTAAAGTTCTTAAGGATAGCTTCATAGTAGAATACGCTAACGGTCAAGAATTCGAGGCTAAGGATGTGATCGTAGGATGTCCCATGTGTTTATCCGACAAAATTTTCCCCATTGATCTAATTCCTATCGAGCTGAAAAGCTTCGACGTCATCGTCGGAATGGATTGGTTATCTCGTGTTCAGGCCGAGATCGTCTGTTTCGACAAACTCATTCGAATACCTCTTTCCAATGGTGAAACTCTCGTTGTACAGGGAGACAAACCTGGGCAACAACTCCGTATCGTCTCCATTGTCAAAATGCGCAAATATCTCAAAAAGGACTGCGATGCATTCCTAGCGCATGTCGTTGAACGTAAACCCAAGGAGAACAGAGTACAAGGCATTCCCGTAGTCAAGGATCATCTAGAGGTCTTTCCAGAGGATTTACCTGGGCTACCGCCACATCGACAAGTGGAGTTCCGAATAGATCTTGTTCCTGGCGCAACACCGGTTGCCAAGACACCGTATCGTATGGCACCACCCGAAATGCAGGAACTGTCAAAACAGTTGCAGGAACTTTTAGATCATGGTATTATTCGTCCAAGCTCGTCCCCCTGGGTAGCCCCAATCCTCTTCATTAAAAAGAAAGACGAATCCTTTCGTATGTGTATCGACTATCGTGAACTGAACAAGCTGACCGTCAAGAACCGATACCCACTCCCGAGAATCGATGATCTGTTCGACCAGTTGCAGGGTGCAACTTATTTCTCAAAACATCTCCGTTCGGGTTATCATCAGGTTCGAGTCAGTGAGACCGACATTCCTAAAACCGCATTCCGAACTCGATACGGACATTACGAATTTCTCGTCATGCCATTTGGTCTGACCAACGCCCCAGCAGTGTTCATGGATCTAATGAACAAGGTGTGTAGACCATATCTAGACAAATTCGTGATCGTATTCATAGACGAGATACTCATTTACTCAAGGAACAAGGAGGATCACGCGAAACATCTGAAACTTATCTTAGAACTCCTCAGAGATCAGAAACTGTACGCAAAATTCTCGAAGTGCGAATTTTGGCTCCGAGAAGTACGCTTCCTTGGTCATGTGATCGACCAAGAGGGATTCATGTTGATCCAGCAGAGATCGAAGCGATCGAGAAATGCATCGCAATCCTTTTTGAGATATTATCGAAGATTCATCGAAAATTTCTCGAAGATCGCTAAGCCTCTAACCGAACTCGCTCAGAAAGACAAGGAATTTATTTCGGGAAAAGAACAGGACGAATCCTTCCAGGAACTCAAACACCAACTGTGCCACGCTCCGTATCTGTCCCTACCGGAGGGCACATATAATTTTTTAGTGTTTTGCGATGCATCTCACCAAGGTCTTGGGTGCGTCCTTACGCAAAAGGACAAAGTCATCGCATACGCTTTGAGGCAACTGAAGGTGCACGAGCAGAACTACACGACACACGACTTAGAGCTGGGAGCCGTTGTGTTCGCATTGAAGATCTGGAGACATTACTTGTACGACACTAAGTGCACGGTTTTCACGGATCACAAAAGTCTTCAACACATTCTTGTTCAGAAAATGCTCAACATGAGACTACGATTGCAAGATCAAATACCACCCAGGTAAGGCAAACGTAGTAGCAGATCGTCCCGTCAGTTTGGTTCATATTATGCGAAAGTTACATTCAACATAAAAAACTCAAATTATGCGAAATATGACGTCATCTTTCGCATTATCATTATCCGAATGAAAATGACGTCATCTTTCCTCCTTGAAATTAACTGTTTCTTTTACCCTATATTTGTAGGATACAATTTTGCAACGTTACCTTCAACTACAAAAAATAAGTCAAATTATTCGAAAAGTGACGTCATCGTTCGCATAAATCGTTATTACAACAAAAAGGAAATTATATTTCCTCTTTAAAACTGATTATTTAATATTTTATTTATAGGTTGGTATTACGATAAGTCTTCTTCAACTAAAAAATAAATCCAATTATTCGAAAAATGACGTCATTCTTAGCATTATCATTATCCAAACGAAAATGACGCATCCTTCTTATTTGAAATTGATTATTTTTTTACCCATGATTTGTAGTTTCCAATTTTGAAAAGTTACCTTCAACTTAACAAAAAAAAAGTTAAATTGAGCGAAAATGACGTCATTTTTCACAAGTCATAACAAAATGCAACGGTTTCAAGTCATAAAAAAAATAGAATTTAAAAGTTTACAAGTTCAAAAGAAACAGAACCAAGAGTACTTAAGTTCACGACAAACAAATACATAATTAAACTGTTTCATAAAAATTCCCAATTAAAAGACAATAGACATGGTCTTCTCCCGATTCATATCCCATGTAACCTGCCAGACCCGCCCACGCTATGCACTTAATGACTTACACTTGATTTTCTAAAACATGAGATAAAGTGTCAAACTACATAAAGTAGTGAGTGAGTTACAGTTTTCAAGTTCTCGACAAAAGGTTCCGACAAGTATATATAATAAAGGTTTCTTAAAAGAAATGAAGCGGAACATACGCTTAAAATATATATACTTTAAAGAATATCATAGACAAGTAGAACAATACTTGGAAGAAGACTAGTTGCGGATCAAGCGCAAAAGAGTGTATGCGTAAATAAAAGTAACTAATGATTAAAACATTGTATCAACCACTTGGCATAATATAACTGTAAGTGTTCACACTAAACCGATTAATCTGATCGTGACAGCCCAACCCCGCACTATCTACGAGGTACGTATGAAATCAGTAATATGTACTTAGATTGCCATCTAAAGTAAGGAGCGATCCTCTTCTAAGTATCGATACCCATAATTACTATACGTCTAAGCAAGCTAATAGTGTGTAATTGTCTAAAACGGGGCACTTTGATTTAATTTAAAACTGAGAGTAGGCACTTACAAGCATGTTATATTTTCATCAAGGGTTTAACGGAGGTGCCTAGTCAGTGGCGATTCCGTATAATACAATTAATCATAGTTTTTGAACAAATGCCGATCGGGGGCAAGCCATAAAGTCAAATAGTGTCGAACAGGGGCAAATAAAATAGTTTACGCATACAGTTCGAAAGAGATGTTCAACAGTTCATAGATGTTCAAAAGTTAATAAGCATATAGATCTCATGTTTCCCCCAAAAGAGTTAAGTAAAAATATTAAACATGGGATGTAACTCACAGATTGCGAAGATAAAGTCTTGTGCGGAAAGAAGGTCGGGACACGTCGGAATCAAGGAGATCCTAAAACAACCAAGTCTCGTATAAGTATTATGATTTAATTTATGTTAAAGTTTCATTTTAACATTTTAAAGATTCAACCTTTATTCTTAACTTCTGTCCAAACTTTTAATAATAAAAACTTATACGTCAAGACATTGTCATATTACGTCTAATTTCCGTTTAGTCCAATTATGTCCAAAATGTTCAATGTTCAAAGTCAATAAGGTTTAGATACATTATTTGTTCGTTACTGAAGTTTAACTATATGTTCCGATAAAATTTGGGCAGCGCTTCCGCGCTATAAAAATTTAGTCCATTTTTAAATCCACTTTCCCGCTCAAAAACATATACAAACGACAATATACTTAATGGAATAGATTTAGTTACAAAACTTAACCAAATCTTTTATTTTCTCAAAACATATAAACTGTTATGTCATGAAAACAAACTGTGAAAAATATTAAATTCTCGATCCTTACCGTTTAAAACGTAAAAATAAAATTTTGTGAACAACATGATTTAGACAGCGGCTGAAGATATTCAGCCGCCGGCTGCTGAATATCTTCAGTCGCCGGTTGGAGGCCTCCGGTCAGTTTGGTCATTTTGTCATTTTCGCGATTTTAGAGCGTTTTTAGGTTGGATTTCGACATGCAACAGTTGGTTAATGAAATATGTTCATTTTAATAACTAAATCTCAGTTTCTTTTAGATCTTTAAACTCAAATATTTAGATTTATATAAAAATCCGTTTCTGTAAGAAAACCGTTATAAAACTTTATAAAAACAAGTTTTTATGCAATGGATCGTCCATGCAAGTGGTTATTTTAATAAAAACAGTAAAGAATAAGAAATATACCGGAAGATATGGATGGATTACGATTTGGAGGAGATTAGAGCTTCACACCGGTAGAAAACTTCTTTAAAAAACCCGAATTAATGCAACCCTTCGATATATGGACGATTTTGTGGTGATTTTTGATGGTTTAATGGTGTTTTCTTGCTGTTTTAAGGGAGGATTCACTGGATTTCTTGAAGGTTTTTAGAGAGAAGGGAGAGTGTTTTAGAGAGAGAGGGAGTAATTTGTGTGTGTGTTTTGAAAAATGAAAGACAAGAGTAAGAGGGAGGGGTTTACTGCTCTTGGGACTCAAAATGGTCATAAAAGGGGTCCAATCCCGTTTCAAGAAGTTTGGTCCAATGAGATGGCATGCAATTATGAGTCATCAAAAAGTGGGCCAGCGACTTTCAGCCGCCGGCTGAGCATATCCAGCCGCCGGCTAGGCCTCAGTCGCTGGCTGAAATGCTTCAGCCATCGGCTGGATGGCTTTCCAGCTAAAGGTAGTTTTACGTTTTCTTTTTCGTTAAGTATTATCTAGAGTTTTACGTTAGTTCTTGTTATGAACTTAGTCAAGTTCATAGTATAGTTTCTTGGTATTAGGTTCCTTTTATTGATTCCGACTCAAACACGATCACGATAAAGTACGACTAAGAATAGCACAGACATAACGAAGACATACAATACGAAAATCACATGATTTTTTAGACGGTTGTCATAGTAACTTTGCCAAATTAGAAACCACAAGTTCAGGGTAAAAGAAATAATCAATTTCAAAGACGAATGATTACGTCATTTTCGTCCGGATAATGATAATGCTAGGGATGAGGTCATTTTTGGAAAGGTGACGTATGTATTCGCATAAATTGACTTATTTTTCTTTAGATTAAGGTAACTTGGCAAAATTGTACCCTACAAATTTATGGTAAAAGAAACATTTAATTTCAGAGAGGAAAGATGACGTCATTTTCATTCGGATAATGATAATCCGAAAGATGACATCATATTTCGCATAATTTGATTTTTTCTTTTCATGTTGAAGGTAACTTTGATATAATTTGAACTTTCAAATATTAGGGAATACGATATAATCTATTTTAAAGAGGAAGGATAATGTCATTTTGGTTCTTTTAACGATAATACGAATGATGACGTCGTTTTTCGTATAATTGGAATTTGTTTTCTTTAGTTGAAGGTAACTTTAAAATATTGGAAACTACAATTTTAGGGTCAAAGGAATAATCAATTTCAAAGAGGAAGGATGAGGTCATTTTTCGCATAACTTGATTTACTTTTTAGTTGAAGGTGATTTTGCATAATACGAACCTACAAATATTTGATAATATGAAATAATCAGTTTTAAAGAGTAAGGGTGACATCATTTTCATTCGGATAATGATAATGCGAAAGATAACGTCATTTTCGCTCAATTTGACTTTTTTTTGTTAAGTTGAAGGTAATTTTCAAAATTGGAAACTACAAATCAAGGGTAAAAAAATAATCAATTTCAAATATGAAGGATGACGTCATTTTCGTTCGGATAATGATAATGCTAAGAATGACGTCATTTTTCGAATAATTTGATTTATTTTTTAGTTGAATGAGACTTAGCGTAATACGAATTTACAAATAAAATATGAAATAATCAGTTTTAAAGAGGAAAGATGATTTCCTTTTTGTTCTAATAACGATTTATGCGAACGATGACGTCACTTTTCGTATAATTTGACTTATTTTCTTTAGTTGAAGTTAACGTTACAAAATTGTATCCTACAAATATAGGGTAAAAGAAACATTTAATTTCAAGGATTAAAGTTGACGTCATTTTCGTTTGGATAATGACAATGCGAAAGATGACGTCATATTTCGCATAATTTGAGTTTTTTATGTTGAATGTAACTTTCGCATAATATGAACCTTTAAATTTTAGGGAATATGAAATAATAAATTTTAAAGAGGAAGGATGACGTCATTTTTGTTCTTATAACGATAATGCGAATGATGACGTCATTTTTCGCATAATTTGACTTTTTTTCTTTTTTTTAGTTGAAGGTAACTTTGCCAAATTAGAAACCACAAATTCAAGGTAAAAAAAATAATCAATTTCAAAGACGAAGGATGACGTCATTTTCGCCCGGATAATGATAATGCTAAGGATGAGGTCATTTTTCGAAAGGTGACGTATGTTTTCGCATAAATTGACTTATTTTTCTTTAGTTGAAGGTAACTTGGAAAAATTGTATCCTATAAATTTATGGTAAAAGAAACATTTAATTTTAAAGAGGAAAGAATGACGTCATTTTCGTTCGGATAATGATAATGCGAAAGATGACATCATATTTCGCATAATTTGATTCTTTTTTTTTATGTTGAAGGTAACTTTGGCATAATATGAACTTTTAAATATTAGGGAATATGATATAATATATTTTAAAGAGGAAGGATCGTGTATGTTACTTAATATACTATGATTATAACCAAGACCTTGATTATCAAGGATGTTCAGCAGCGGATGAACACCTTGATATAACCAGTTTATCGAATCAATCAAATATTGTATAATGAATAAGAACTAAGAACAATGAACAATAATGATTGTCCAATATTAAGCCTCAATTATATTGAATAATGTGAATCAATACAACGTGTTTTCTATTGTTTACAAGGATCTATATATAGACCTTGAGGCTAACCTATCTAAATAGGAAACATCTAATAAAGGAATTACAATCTAACTCTATTTGTAATGCTAAACTTGCGGATCAAGATAATTCCAAAATTATCTTGTTGCAGTAGAAACAGCAGCAGCAGCAGTAACAAGTAAACATTCGTAGTAATGAGTATGTCCTCAGTAACAAGTAATCGTCAGTAGTAACAGTCTTCATGCAGTATTAATGTCTTCATTCCGTAGCAATGAAGCAGTACTTGATCAACAATAGTAATAGAGCAGTATTAATGAAACTAAAACTAATTTTATCTAAGTTTTAATCCCAACAATCTCCCCCTAACTTGAACTTATATTACACATCAAAGTACAAGTTTTTAAAAAAATTGAACTACTAGAGATTACATCATACTATTACTCTTGTCTTCGTTTTGCCTTCTGTTCTTTTGCTTGTTTAGCCAGCTCTTCATTCAGCTATCCCATAATTCTCCACACTAGTTCATGTGCCAGTCTGGGAGTCTGTAGACTAGGTAGTCTAACTTTGATAAGCTCTTTGAGTGTTCTTAATCCAAAATCATACCTTCTTTTAACAAGATAGAACTGCATTGCTCCATGGTTTCTAACTATTGAAAAGGTTCCGCTTCTTTCATACAAATACCAGTTTATTATTGGATTATTTACACCTCCTTCCTTGAACACTGAACTCAAACACTTTTCTTCAGGATTGAACATACCATTCAACTAATCCGTGGCCATATCTGTTCCTGAACACTCACCTCTGTGTTTAGAATACTTGATTACCCCAATATCATAGACACGCTGAAGATCATCTCTTGAGAAATCTCTCACCATTCTGTAAAAAGCAGGCACCAAGTATTTCTTCTGATCAGCTCTTTTAACCATGTATGCTGTCTTTTGAAGTCCTCCAACAAACTCCCAGTCCACTATTTCATGCAACTCTACGGCTAGTGGTTCTATATGCAAACCTTCTTCTTGTACTATAAGAGCAGAGCAATCATCTTCAGAGATTTCAATATCTCCTGACTTCTCTTCAATTGGAACATTAACTAGCTCTTTATTGACAGGTACACTTGAAGTTCCTTCAGCACCAGTTGTAGAACCAGTAGCTACATCTCCTTGTCTTTGCCTCTTACTTGATACTCTTGTAGCATGGGACTTCTTTCTATTTAGCTGTTCAGGCTGACTAGGCTTTTCTTGATCAAAAGGATTATGAATTTCTCTACCTTGAGAGTCATACATGACTCTTCCAGTTTCTTGTGCTTTCTTCAACATCCTTTCTAACTCAAATTGCTTTTGATCTTCTTCCTTAGACAGCTTGGCTTTCTTTTCAGCATCCTTCCTTCTTTCTTTCTCCACAAGAGCAAGCTGATTCCCCATCTTCATTGGACCAAGTGATTTACCATTATAGCCCTTTGATTTTAAGTATGCCATGAATCTTTGCATGTCATCAGCTAGCTTCTCTTGTGTGGTTTGTTTCTTGATCACTTTCCTTTTCTTCTTACTTTCTTCTTCTTTTCAGATCTGAGCTAATTCCTTTTCCTGCTCAGCTATCAAGAATAGTTGTTATTCTTTCAACTTCTGAATTTTCTCAAACTCAGCTTTTTGAAGTTTGGTATGAATTTCTTTAATTTTCTCAGGGTCAGTAACCACATCCAAATCTTCACAAGCTAGTTGAAAAGAAGTTAGCTCATCCAATTTCTTTTCTATCTCCTTCCTCTTGTCTCTTTCCCTTTTCCTTTTCCTTTTTCAGCTAGTTCAACTTGTGGTTTTGGCTTGGGAATGTAAGTTGTCTGAGAAAGAATGATTGGTGTCATACCTGAAGGTGCAGATGGGTCATTTATAAAATCAACTCCTTCAATCATCTTTGTACTATCAGCTGAAGTAGGAATTTCAACTCCTTTTTCTTTGGGTCTAGAAGCTTGCTTTTTCTTTCTCTGCTCAATGGTTTTGCTTCTTTCCAACTTTAGAAGCTCTGCAGCAGCTGCTTGATCATCAATTGTTTGAGTAGATGCTGCAGTAGTAATTATTGCTTCTGAAGCAGGAAGAGTTGTAACAGTTGTAGCTTCAGTTAAGATTGCTTTAGGACCTTCCCAAAATATATCAGTGGGAGCTTCTCCTGTTGGAATAGATACAAACAAACTTTCAGTAGAAACAGGAAGATCAGTAGGAATGAAGCTTGCAGTAGAAATTGGTTGCTCAGTAGAAACAGAAGCTTCAGTAGTAATTATGGCTTCAGCAGAAACAGATCCTTCAGTATTAATAGTAAAAACTGTTGTAGTAGTAACTGGAGCAGTAGAAACCACATCTTCTGTAGAAATGAACTCTTCAGCAGAAATGATAATTGTATCAATGGAAGCAGTAGTAATAGCCTCTTCTTCAGCATTAATCATCTCTTGTTCAATTTCTTGCTCCCCCTCAACTTTTTGATTCCCCTCATCTTCAACAACTATTTTCTCCCCCTTAACCTCAGTATCCATCTTCTCCCCCTCAACCTCAGTATCAACCTCTTCCTCTTGATCTGAAGTAGCAGTGATTACAGTATCATCACTCATTCTCTCCTCCTCCCCCTTAAACATAACATCAGTCTCTTCATCTTCTGTTGACAAAACCTCTTCATTTTATTTCTCCCCCTTTTTGTCATCAGCTGGGGTGTCATCCAAAGAAGAAGAAGAACTAGAGGGTATTGGAGATGTTCCAACACTCTTGCTGGCTGGCTTTGGCTTCATTAGAAATTCTGACAGTTGTTTCTGTTGCTCAACCAGTGTATGGACTAATTTTGTTAAGGTTGCAAGTTCCTTCCCTTGTTTGTCAACCTTTACAAAGAAAGAGACGCACATTTCCATCAATTAACGGAGTGTAGTTAAATCTATCCTCACCCCTTTACTGTTGGGTACCAACAGGTGGTAGATCATAGGATGTAAAGGGAACCTTCTGCCTTGCAGAAGCTTGTCCCTCCCCCGAGGTATCTTGGCGCCCGGGACCACTTTCTAAAGATGCCACAAAAGCAACATCAATAGTATGTGTTGTCCTGGGTAGGGTCTTAAAGATGTTCAAACTGTCCTGTGCCTCACTATGAGAAGTAAGAGCAGCAGTAGTTTGAGCCGTTCCCACATGGTCATCCCCCTCCTTAGAGACCACCTCAGTGAGCATGGGATATTGCTCATTTGTTTCCCATTGAAGATCCTCACCTGAAGATTGTTCAAGTAAAGGATTGGTGAATTTGGAAAGTGGGGAAGTTTTAGACTTTAGAGACTGAGGAACTCTCTTAGCCTTTCTATTGAAAGTAGCAACTAGTGGAGGTGTTTGAAGAGGTCTAGAAGCTGGTGGGGTTGTAGGCTCGGTCACAATAGTGGTGACAGGGGTGCAGTTAAAACTGGAGGAATGCTCTCAGTAGTAACTGGAGGGACACTTGTAGTAGAAACTGTAGTTGTGCCCTCAGTAGCAACAGCTGCAGTACTTACAGCAGAAACTGTAGAAGTACTTGCAGTAGAAAACGATGCAGATGTGGGTTGAGACAGAGGTGAAGTCACTTGTCTCTCATCTGTAGCAAATGTTCCCACCATCATTGTAGAGAACAATGGTGTAATATTGTTTGAAAAACCTTTGTTTACCCTTCTCATGTTTTCAAAAACCTTTTTAGCATGAGAATGGGCAGGAAACACATTTTGGGATCTAGTGAGATCCATTATTTCACAGTTAAGAATATGCTGTAAGAATCTTGGGTACATTAAAAATTTGAATTTAGGATTGGGCAAGTTCCACAGCATACCATCAAAGATTAGGTTTGAAAAATTGTAGGTCGGGTTTGCAGTAGATAAGGAATAACTTGCTTCATTCCACCATGTTCGTTTTTGTGAAATGCATTGTTGAAGAGTATGCATAAAGTACTTCCATTGAGGGGACAGTTTAGCTTTTAGAAAAGTTGTGGAATTTAAATCCCCCTCATATCCCATTCGTTGGAAGTTTTCAAAAATAGTTTCATTAGGTAAGTCGCTTTTACCTTCTCCATCTTGAAGTTAAAGGTGTGTTCTGATGGATGCCTCTGAAACTGTGACCTCCTTACCATCAACTGTTGCATTGATGACTGGTACTTCTCCCTCTGAAGTAACACATAAGTATCCCAGAATGCTCGAATATGATCTTCATGGATTTCTTGACTAACTGTCAGAGCAAACTTAATATGGGACTGCTTCAGGAAGTCAATAATCAGATAGAAATCAGTGTTTTCTTGATTCTTTTTAAAACAGGCAACCATGTTATGGCTATCATAGAATTGGAGTTCTGCCATTGTTGTTTGATTGAAAGAAGTTTGGTGAACAATTGAAGAAAACTTGATTTTAAGTTGTAACGGTAACTTTTTTGAAATTTGGGTTCTTGATTGTAGAAAGGTAATTTTATGGAAAGATTAAAAGTACCCCCTATTTATACGCTTAAGATTAGAACAACTTGACGAGTTGGATTAGACGCGCGCCGGAGTTTAAAAAGGACGGTTCAATCACGTAATGACACGTGTTTAAATAGACTGAACGCGCTCCAGGGTTTTATATATGAGGTCCAATCACAAAACTCCACGTGTTAAAAGTTAGTTACAACTTGAGATTTGACTTGTCAACGCATTATTAACAGAGTAATCTTATTGATTAAGTAAACTCTGCAGTACTAATCGTTGCAGTATTAACAAATTAAGTCGTAGTAATTAGGTTAATTACAGTTGTAATGACATCAACGGTCCGCATTAACAGTTTGGCAGTAGTAATGTGAATTACTTGCAGTATTAACTAGAGGTCTCGTAGTAATGACATTACTAGCAGTATTAACCATTCAAGCAGTATTAACAATACTAAGGGCAGCAGTAATTAAACCTTCCCGTAGTAATGAAAATACTTGCCGCACTAATAAAACTTTGGCTAAAATTTATTTCTACTGTTAATTTTGCAGTAGTAACATAGTACAATACTAAAAAGTAAGGTACTTGAGTTATATTAAGGTTACTACTGCTGTTCTCGAAGAGACAAAAATTGAGATATTTAAAAGACAATTTACATTGTTTAATCCATGTTGACCATGCCAATACTGGTAATCAAGAATGTAAATATTCCCACATCAAAAGCTTTTGTGAGAAGATCAGCAAGCTGATTATCAGTATGGACCTTTTCAACATGAATTAACTACTTTTGATTACACTCTCTTATGAAATGATATCTTATCTCAATATGCTTGGTCTTGGAGTGATTGACTGGATTGTTGATGATGCTTATTGTGCTCCTGTTGTCTATGTAGATGGGTGTGTTCATGAAATCATATCCATAGTCTATTAGCTGAATTTGTATCCATAGGACTTGATCACAGCAACTTGATGCAACTATGTATTCAGCTTCTGTTGAGGATGTTGAAACTGTTGTCTGCTTCTTGCACTTCCAAGACACCAACCTTGATCCGAGGAATTGACATCCTCCTGTAGTATATTTCCTGTCTAGAATTTCACCATCATAATCACTGTCAGTATAAACAATTAAATCAAAAGGTGAATCTTTAGGATACCATAAAACTAGGTTAGGTTTGCCCTTCAAGTATCTGAAAATTCTCTTGACTGTAATGAGGTGAGACATCTTAGGTCTGGTTTGATATCTTGCACACACACAGACTCCAAACATAATGCCATGTCTTAAGGTTGTGAGGTACATAAGTGAGCCAATCATGGAACTATAGTTGTGTATGTCTACATCCTCCCCCTCAAGATCTGCAGTCAGTTGTTTATGAGTCTCCACCGGAGTGCTTGCCACTTTTGCTTCCAAGAACCCAAATTTGGTGAGAATATCCTTCACATATTTGGACTGGCTGATAAAGAGTCCATCAGGCTTCTGTTTGACTTGTAGGCCTAGGAAGAAAGTTAGTTCACCCATGGAACTCATTTGAAACTTAGTATGCATGAGCTGTTCAAATTCTTTACACAAAGCATCTTTGGTGGAGCCAAAGATGATGTCATCCACATAGATTTGTACGAGAAGGATATCAGATTGAGTCTTTTTGAAGAATAGGGTCTTGTCAATGGTACCTCTTTGAAAGTTGTTCTTGAGAAGATAATCAGAAAGTGTATCATACCATGTTCTTGGTGCTTGATGAAGCCCATAAAGAGCTTTGTCCAATTTGTACACCAAGTGAGGATGTTTTGGGTCTTCAAAGCCTGGTGGCTGTCTGACATACACTTCCTCTTCTATCACTACATAGAGAAAAGCACTCTTCACATCCATTCGAAAAACTTTGAAGCCCAGGAAAGATGCAAAGGCAAGAAAGAGTCTGATGGCTTCTATTTTGGCTACTGGAGCAAAGACTTCTTCATAGTCTATCCCCTTCCTGTGTGCAGCCCTGAGCTACCAGTCTAGCTTTGTTTTTGATGACTATCCCTCTTTCATCCTTCTTGTTTCTGAAAATCCATCGTGCGCCAATTACCTTCTTCCCTAGAGGTAATAGAACCAACTCCCAGACACCTTGAATTTTGAACTGAAGTAGTTATGCCTGACATGCTTCAATCAAATGTGGGTCTAGAAGAGCTTCTTGAATTTTCTTTGGTTCCATTTGAGAGAGAAAACAAGCAAATAAACAAGTGTTTATATCCATAAGTGGTTCCTTTGGGGGCTTGGTTTGACTTCTAGTTTCCATTGAGATATCAAAGTTACCAATGATTTGTGATGGAGGGTGGTTTTTGAAAATGCGGGAAGATGGTATCTTCTCAACTCTTAAGTTGAAATCCAAATTAGTATCATCTATGTCGGGCATTTCATATCCATGGAAAGGACCAGTATTTGGAGTAGTGCTTGTTGGAGTAGTCATTTCAACATCACTATCTTCAAGTTCTTCAGTAACTGTTTGTTCAACTCCATCTTTGTCTTCTTCTACCAATCTTGGAACTCCATTTGGTCTTAGGTTCTCTTCTTTTTCAGTTGGTATAGCTGGAAGTTCTTCATCTTGTAAAGGTTGGTCTTCAGTGGATTCCTGTTGGTGCGTCTCCTCTTCAACTGCCTTGTCAATGGTGTCATAAATGTTGAGAGGGTCATCAACTGAAATTGGGAGATATACATACTCCATAACATCTAATCTGTCAGTACCAACAATGGGAGTGTTGGCGGTAGTAACAGGTTCCGTATTAACTGGAGCAGTATTAACAGGACTAGTTGTATTAGTAGGAACGTGATCAGTAGGAATAGATGCGGATTGTTGGAATTTAAAGTTGAAATCCAAGGATTTGGTTAAGGCATCCAAATCAAACAACCAGGTTGGTCCTTGACCATTGGTGTTGGGGTTATGTTCATTGAAGGAAACATTGGAGCTTTCATCAATAATGTTGGACTTGAGATTGTAAACACGGTAAGCTTTGCTCTGTGATGAATATCCAACAAAGTATCCTACATCTGCCTTGCTCTCAAACTTACCAAGATGGTCTTTGGAGTTGAGAATGGTACAGGGATACCCAAAAGCTCTTAAGAAACTTATTAATGGCTGTCTCTTGTGTAGAAGCTCATAAGGTGTCTTGTTTTGGGACTTTACTAAGAGGACTCTATTCTGAACATAGCAAGCAGTATTAACTGCTTCTGCCCAAAAGAAAATAGGGAGGTGGGAGTCTGCCAACATACTTCTAGCTGCTTCAATCAGGGTCCTATTTCTTCTTTCAGCTACTCCATTTTGTTGTGGAGTTCTTGCAGAACTGAATTGATGTTTTATCCCCTTCTTCTCACAGAATTCATTCATCACTTGGTTCTTGAACTCTGTTCCATTATCACATCTGATCTTCTTCACCTTCAGATTGATTTGATGTTCTACTTTTGTGATGAAAGAGATGAGTAGCTGACCGGTCTCATCTTTAGTTTCCAGGTAATACACCCAAGTATACCTTGTGTAGTCATCTGTGATAACCAGGCAGTATGATTTCTTTGCAATACTCTTTACATTTGTGGGTTCAAATAAATACATATAGAGAAGGTGTAAAGGAGTATTATTGGTGTTGATTTCCTTGGTCTTGTGAGAAGTCTTGTGTTGCTTTCCCTTCAAGCAGGCCACACAATTGTAATCCAGAGAAAATTGCTTGTTAGGGAGACCTCTTACTAGGTTGGATTTCACCAGCTCATTGATATTATTGAGATTCATGCTGCACATCCTCCTGTGCCAGAGAGTGGATTCATCTAAAGTGGCTTTGGAAACAAAGCAAGCTTCATCTGCAGTTGGTTGAACCTTGGACATGTCAAAGAAGTAGACGTTGTCTTTTCTTGGTGTTCTGAGTAGAATCTTGCTCTCATCTATGACATAGCCAGGCTCCATAATTAGACATTCAGTTGCAGTGAAGATGGTAGTGTTCTTCTCATCACAGTCTTATGATACACTCAGCAGATTGTATTGTAACTGTTGCACATAGAAGACATCCTTGAAGCTGATTCTTCCATTGCTCACAGTTCCTTTTCCCAGTGATTTTCCCTCCTTTAGGATTTACTCCAAAGGCAACATAACCTCCATTGAATTTCTTAAAGTTCTGGAGGCAAGCAATGTTGCCTGTCATGTGCCTGGAACAACCACTATCTAGATGTCAACTGCTCTCATCATCTTTTGTTGGCTGAACTTGCACATAAACAAGGAATTAGTTCCTGGTGGGGACCCAAGCCATAGTTAACATGGGTTTGCCCATTTCATCAGAGTAACTCACCTTCCTTTGGACTAGGTTTGATAAATCAGATTGACTAGGTGGTTGAGTTACTTTGACCTTTGGTTGCCATACTTGTTTAATTGATTTTGATTTTGAAGCATGAGCAGTATTAACAGGTTTTGTTTTAGCAGTAGGAAAAGATACTGGTTTAATAGAATTTTGCTTTGCAGTATTAATACTTGCAGTAGTAACAGAGTTACGTTTTGCAGTATTAACACGTGCAATATTAACACCATTATATTTAACAGTAGTAACACGTGCAGTATTAACACCATTATTTCTAACAGTATTAACACGTGCAGTATTAACTCCATTATTTCTAACAGTATTGACATGTGCAGTATTAACAAAATTTTGTTTAGCAGTATTATTCATGTTTCTGCTGTTGCGAAAAGAATTTTTGTTAATACTTCTGCTCCCTGATGCAGCATTAACAGAGTTATACCTCGTAGTATTAACTCTATTACTACTGTTCAAGGCAGATTTTCTTTCAAGTACAGATTTGGTTTTTGAAGCAGTTTTTGCATGATGTTCAACCTTGCCAGTATACCCCAACCCCCTGTGTTTCTTTTGAAGCACTTTGACTTGTTTCTTAGGAAGTTGTCCCTTTTGAATTTTCAATTGGTTCCTATTTTTTGATTTCCTCGTGTATCTATATGAATCCAACTCTTTTCCTTTTCCCTATGGCTGTCTGTGTTTTTACAGCAGTTATAGTCACACTTATTGGTTTTCTCTATCTTGTAGGTGGACTCTAAGGACACTGGAATTTGTGATTTTGGTTGGTTAACTTTTTCTTTTGGGATCACATGATCTTCAACCTCTGTTTCACTTTCTTCATCTACATCCTCAATCAAAACTTCATCATAGTTGATTGGATCAACTTTGAATGATTATGTTGGAGGTGTCTGTGTGATTGGGATTCTAGGCTCATCCATAGATGGAGGGATATAGTTTTGATTAAATGGTGGGGCTACTTCTTTATAACCTAATCCAACATTTACTTTTCCATGGATTTGTTGTTGAATAAGGTTATTTACAGATTTTGAAGCATATTCTAGTTTCCCTACATTTAATTTAACTTTATCTTTTTCCTCAATCAATCTTTTAATTTCTTCCCTAGCATCCTGAAGCTTTACTAATAGATCATCTCCCTTCCATTCAACCAAATTAATCTTTTTCTGATAAGTTAACTCATTAGTTTTGTAAGACTTAATCGGATTTTCTAATGTTTCTATACCCCTAGCAGCTGATCTTCTTTGTTCTTCTAATGTTTTAATTGAGTCACACATCAGTTGATTATGATTTCTATACTTAAGCATGACTTCCTTACAATAAGAAGAGCAAAGTTTAGAATTTACCTCAGCCATGAGAGATGATTTTGCTGTATCCTTTGAAGCTGAATCAATGGCCATCAGTGATTGAATGAGATTGGATTCTTCAGTTGCTTCTTGTTCATCTTCATCCCAGTCATAGCCAAAGAAATCTTCATGATTGTCAGTAGAAACATCGTCAGTAGAAACACCATCTTCAGTAGAAACAACATCTTAAGTAGAAACAAAATCTTCAGTAGAAACACCATCTTCAGTAGAACCGTCTCAGTAGAAACAGATGCGGTATCAATTAGAAATTCCATTAAAGCTCTGTTTTGACTGGTTTCTTCTGCTAGGTCAGATCAATCATACCCAAATACATCTTGTGTGGTAAGTGTTGTTGATGTATTCTCTTGTGTGTTTCTTGAGTTGTTGGCCTTTGACTTGTTTTTGCACTCCCTTGAAAAGTGACCAGGTTCTCCACATTCAAAACACTTCACTTTGCTTTTGTCAAAAGTAACTCTGTCGTTGTTTCTTGGATTGAACCTTCTGCCAGTCCTATTCACGAACCTCTTTGCCCTTAATGAAAGCATGGCCATCTGCCACTTGAGATCCATCTCTTCCCAGTCATCTTGATGAATCTGCTTCAGATCTTCATTAGTTAAGCAAGAGCTTTGTGATATAAAGGCTTCAAAGGACGACTCTTCTCTACTTTCATGTTGTGTTGTTCCAGTTGGTGTGATGAGAGCAATATTAAGATTGTTAATACTGTGGTTGTTGCTTGTTGGCTTCTTTGCTTCAACTTCTGCTTTGAAAACTCTTAGATCATTGTATAGATCATCCAACTCCATCTCTTCCAAGATATCTCCATGTCTGTATGAGACCGTGTAGATGACCCATTCATCACCCAATGACCTTATAAATTTTCTGTTGATATCATATTTATCAATTCGTACTCCTGCACTTCCTAGCTCTGCAGTAAGCTTCTTGTATCTGTCAAAGGTTTGAGTCATTCTTTCTTCCTTCAGTGCCTTGAAATTTTCATACTCTTGCTTAAGAAGAGCCTTCTTATTCTTCTTTGTATTCTTTGTTCCGCTGAATCTCTTCTCTAAAGCTCCCCATAAAGATTTAGTTTCAGTGTATCCTTCAAACTGTGATTGGTATTCATTAGGAATAGCAATGAGAAGGAGACTTAGTGCCTTTATCTCTATCTGCTTCTCTCTTCTCTCTAGATCTGTTATAGGACGAGTAACAGTTCCAGGCAAACCATCAGCTGCGAAGTTTGTAATCTCTTTGTTCCCATTGACAATAACATCTCATACTGCATAGTCAGATAGCAGTATGTGTTGTTTGATATGTAGCTTCCAGAGATCGAAGTCATTGCTGTTGAGTACAAGAACTTTGTTGACTGATACGTCTGTCATGTTTGTTGGTTGATTTCTTCTTGCCGAGACTTCTTAAAACTTGTAGATCAATGGATCTTGAGCACCTCCTATGCTCTGATACCACTTGTCAGGATCGTGTATGTTACTTAAACTATACTATGATTATAACCAAGACCTTGATTATCAAGGAAGTGCAACATCGGATGAACACCTTGATATAACAAGTTTGAAACAGCAACAGCAGCAGTAACAAGTAAACATTCGTAGTAATGAGTATGTCCGCAGTAACAAGTAATCTTCAGTAGTAACAGTCTTCATGCAGTATTAATTTCTTCGTTCCGTAGCAATGAAGCAGTACTTGATCAACAGGAGTAATAGAGCAGTATTAATGAAACGAAAACTAATTTTATCTAAGTTTTAATCCCAACAATGACGTCATTTTTTGAATAATGTGATTTATTTTTTAGTTGAAGGAGACTTAGCGTAACACGAACCTACAAATAAAATATGAAATAATCAGTTTTAAAGAGGAAAGATGATTTCCTTTTTGTTCTAAGAACGATTTATGCGAGCGATGATGCCACTTTTCGTATAATTTGACTTATTTTCTTTAGTTGAAGGTAACGTTGCAGAATCGTATCCTACAAATATAGGGTAAAAGAAACATTTAATTTCAAAGATTAAAGATGACGTCATTTTAGTTCGGATAATGATAATGCGAAAGATGACGTCATATTTCGCATAATTTGAGTTTTTTATGTTGAATGTAACTTTCGCATAATATGAACTTTCAAATTTTAGGGAATATGAAATAATCAATTTTAAAGAGGAAGGATGACGTCATTTTTGTTCTTATAACGATAATGCGAATGATGACGTCATTTTTCGCATAATTTGACTTTTTTTCTTCTTCTTTAGTTGAAGGTAACTTTGCCAAATTAGAAACCACAAATTCAGGGTAAAAGAAATAATCAATTTCAAACACAAAGGATGACGTCATTTTCGCCCGGATAATGATAATGCTAAGGATGAGGTAATTTTTTGAAAGATGACGTATGTTTTCGCATAAATTGACTTATTTTTCTTTAGTTGAAGCTAACTTGGCAAAATTGTATCCTACAAATTTATCGTAAAAGAAACATTTTATTTCAAAGAGGAAAGATGACATAATTTTCGTTCGAATAATGATAATGCGAAAGATGACCTCATATTTCGCATAATTTGATTTTTTTTTTTATGTTTAAGGTAACTTTGGCATAATATGAACTTTCAAATCTTAGGGAATATGAAATAATCTATTTTAAATAGGAAGGACGACGTCATTTTGGTTCTTTTAACGACAATACGAACGATGACATCATTTTTTGTATAATTGGACTTTGTTTTCTTTAGTTGAAGGTAACTTTAAAAAATTGGAAACTACAATTTTAGGGTAAAAGAAATAATCAATTTCAAAAAGGTAGGATGAGGTCTTTTTCGCATAATCTAATTTACTTTTTAGTTGAAGGTGATTTTGCATAATACGAACCTACAAATATTTGATAATATGAAATAATCAGTTTTAAAGAGAAAGGATGACGTCATTTTCGTTTGGATAATGATAATGCGAAAGATGACGTCATTTTCGCTCAATTTGACTTTTTTTTGTTAAGTTGAAGGTAACTTTGCAAAATTGAAAACTACAAATCAAGGGTAAAAAAATAATCAATTTCAAATAGGAAGGATGACGTCATTTTCGTTCGGATAATGATAATGCTAAGATTGACGTCTTTTTTCGAGTAATTTGATTTATTTTTTAGTTGAAGGAGATTTAGCGTAATACGAATCTACAAATAAAATATGAAATGATCAGTTTTATAGAGGAAAGATGATTCATTTTTGTTCTAATAACGATATATGCGAACGATTACGTCACTTTTCGTATAATTTGACTTATTTTCTTTGGTTGAAGGCAACGTTGCAAAATTGTATCCTACAAATATAGGGTAAAAGAAACTTTTAATTTGAAGGAGGAAGATGACGTCATTTTCGTTCGGATAATGATAATGCGAAAGATGACATCATATTTTTCATAATTTGAGCTTTTTATGTTAAATGTAACTTTCGCATAATATGAACCTTTAAATTTTAGGGAATATGAAATAATACAATTTAAAGAGGAAGGATGACGTCATTTTTGTTCTTATAACGATAATAAGAAACGATGAGGTCAATTTCGCATAATTTGACTTTTTTTTTTCTTCTTTAGTTGAAGGTAACTTTGTCAAATTAGAAACCACAAATTAAGGGTAAAAGAAATAATCAATTTCAAAGACGAAGGATGACGTCATTTTCGCCCGAATAATGATAATGCTAAGGATGAGGTCATTTTTCGAAAGGTGACGAATGTTTTCGCATAAATTGACTTATTTTTCTTTAGTTGAAGGTAACTTGGCAAAATTGTATCCTACAAATTTATGGTAAAAGAAACATTTAATTTCAAAGAGGAAAGATGACGTCATTTTCGTTCAGATATTGATAATGCGAAAGATGACATCATTTTTAGCATAAATTGATTTTTTTTATGTTGAAGGTAACTTTTGCATAATATGAACCTTCAACTATTCGGGAATATGAAATAATTAATTTTAAAGAGGAAGGATGACGTCATTTTGGTTCTTTTAACGATAATACGAACGATGACGTATTTTTACTTATAATTGGACTTTGTTTTCTTTAGTTGAAGGTAAATTTAAAAAATTGGAAACTACAATTTTAGGGTAAAATAAATAATCAATTTCAAAGAGGAATGATGACGTCATTTTTCGCATAATTTGATTTACTTTTTAGTTGAAGGTGATTTTGCATCTTACGAACCTACAAATATTTGATAACAAGAAATAATCAGTTTTAAAGAGAAGGGATGACGTCATTTTCGCTCAATTTGAATTTTTTTTGTTAAGTTGAAGGTAACTTTTCAAAATTGGAAACTACAAATGAAGGGTAAAAATATAATCAATTCAAATAGGAAGGATAACGTCATTTTCGTTCTGATAATGATAATGCTAAGAATGACGTCATTTTTCGAATAATTTGATTTATTTTTTAGTTGAGGGATGTTACGAATAGAATATTCATAACATTGTATTTGTAGTCGTTATTAGGGGCATTATTGTAATACTTAGTAAGTCTTTGTAAAGTCCCCACAGTCCATAAATAGGAGTGTGGGGTGTGATTATTCGATGAGATTGTGCTTAATGATAAATCTAATTTCTCTCTCTAGATTATGTTTCTCTCTCTAGACTGATCAGAACCTACATTTGGTATCAGAGCGGGGTGCTCGAAAAAAATTCGTTCGACTAGGATAATTTGACTAGAAACCATTCGAATAGCTCAATTCGACCAACCTTTCAACATACACGAACTTAGCTATTCGAACAAGATTTTTACCTACACGAAGTTGATCACACGAATAGGTTTTTAACACACACGAAGTTGATCACACCAATAGGTTTGTTACACACACGAAGTTTATCACACGAATAGGTCATTTACACGAATACGTCAAAGGTTGGATTATTGAAAATTTTGTAAGTGTTAATTCGAATGGAAATCTTACATACACGAACTTAACCATTCGAATAGGATTTCATCATACCCGAACTTAACCATTCGAATAGGATTTTAACCTACACGAAATCAGTAACCATTAGAACATTATTTCACCAGACACGAAGAGAAGTGATTCGACTAAGCCATTCGAATAGAAAGAGGTGTTTACAACGAGCACAAAAGATCACGATCAGTTGAAAACGAGGGTTTCGAGACTTTGGCAAAAAAAAAAAAAAAAAAAAAAAAAAAAAAGTTTCTCGATTCCAAGTTTTCACGTTAGTTTTCGGATACCGACAGTTATTTTTCCCGACAGTTTTCGGATACCGGTGAAGCTTACAAAGCGAATTTTGACGAGATTCAAACATCGGAAAAATACAAGATTTATATTTCCGGAATCGAAATTGAAAAGCGAATTCAACGGTGTTATTGTACTCGATTGGTTCAACAAGTTTCGGGAAAAAGATTGTACAAGCGTGAGATACCACGGGTGAAGATTATCCGGCTTTTTTCTTCAAATTTTCAACATTGAGAAATTTTCTTCACACTTTTAAGGGATTTTCGCCACCAAATTTGCATTATGAAGAAAGATTTTACGGGAAATATTGTGGATCTCACAATCGACAAAGATGACGGGCTTACATTTTATTGTCCTCCGGATCAAGGTTGGACAAAACTAGAGGAGCTAGAGAAGTTGTGTGATGCAAGGGAAATGAACGTGAATCCGTCTAATTGGGAAAATTATGTTAGAATGCGAAATGCTGCTACACGTGGACGAGAATTTTTATCGACGTTATCGCATGTCAATGTCACAGAAGTATATTCTTTATCCCGTTCTAACCTTGATAATAAGATCAACGAGTTGGAAAAGAAGTTGCAAACTAACACCGAGTTGTTTTTAAGGTTTTCAAACGAAAAAGCTAATCTTTTAAATGAGAATTCTACGCTTTCAAATGAAATTCAAATTTTGACATCTCAACTTCAAGCTTTAAACCTTACCAATTCCAAACTCGAAGAGTTTAAAGAGTTAGCAACTTCTTGAAAGGAGAAATATGATCAAAGTGTGATTAAACTTCAAAATCTTACAAATGAACTTAATGAAAAATTGGAGTTAATCAATACACTTCAAAAACAATCAAAAACAATTACGTTTGTTGAGAGGAAATACAATCAAAGTGTTGTATTGGAACTTGAGAATCTTAAAAAAGAACGAATGAATGAAAGAAATGAAAGACTTAGTGCTAACGATAATCTTATGCTTTTAAGAAAAGAAATTGAAGATTATAAAACGGAAATTAAATCTTTAAAAGCACAAGCACTCGAAGTTGATACTTTAAAGCAAAATGGTTTGAGAGAACAAATGAATCAACTCATTTTTCAAAACAAACCAAAAGAGTTTCGATTTTTCAAACCACAAGAAGGTTTGGGTCATGATAATCCAATATATCTAAAGAAAGTTATGTATCATGCTCCCGGTCTTTACGACACAAAATCCTTTGGAAAAGAAAATGTTACAATGGCTTTCATTAGATCATCAAAAGAAATTGAAGAAAAAGAGGATGCAAAACGACCATTTTTTAATAAAATGTCACACCCCGCTAAAGCGGAAACATGAGGTGCGAGAGCAAGATAATCATTTCACGAGTTATACCAAAAGTCAACGGTTCAAGTCATTTAAATTATAGTTTGAAAAAGTACCAATGTTCAAAAGATACAACCAAGATTCATAGAGTTTAGACAACAAGTACATAACAAAGTGTTTTAATAAAAATTCCCAAATAACAAAGGTCTTCTCCCGAATTACACTTCACATAACCAGCTTGACCCGCCCGAGCAATGCACTTCATGACTTACGCTTAGTTTCCTGAAACGTGAGATAAAGTGTCAAACTACAAAACGTAGTGAGCGAGTTACAGTTTATAAGTTTTTTTGACAAAAGTTCCGACAAAAGTTCCAACAAAAGTTCCGGCAAGTATATATAATATAGAGTTTTCTTAAAAGAAAGGTAGCGGGAAAAGTGCTTAAAATATATGTACTTTTAAAGATCATAGACAAATAGATCAATATTTGTAAAAGTTCAAGTCAGGACAATAAGTGTACGTTGTCATTACCTCAGCGGTGGAATAATCCACATGTGTAAGACGATAAGTAAAAGTTGTCATTACCTCAGCGGTGGATTAAACCACATGTGTAAGACGTTAAGTATGTATATGTGTAATAGTAATAACATATGATTTTTGAATTTTATCAACCACTTGGCATAATATAATTTAAGAGTTCACACTAAACCGATTAACTGGTCTGAACCGCCCCAACCTCGCACTATCGACGAAGTTTGTCTGAACTTAGTAATATGTACTTACGTAGCTAACCACAAGTAAGGAGTGACCTCTCCTAAGTATCGATACCCATAGTTACTAACGGCTATTGCTAATAGTGTGTAATGAACTGCAATAAAAACGGGGCACTTGTGTACTTTTTGTCTAAAACCTGATAGTAGGCACATACGGCGTTTATATTCTCATCAAGGGTTTTGTACGTGTACAATCAAAAAATCATAGTCTAGTCAAGTGCCGAAATGGGGCAAGCCATAATGTCAAAATGTCAAAGAATGGCGAACGAGGCAATTAAAATAGTTTTACGCATATAGTCAAAATGTCAAATAGTTCATAAATGTTCATAGTTCATAAAAAGACATAGTTCATAAGAGACATTGTACATAAAAGATATAGTTCATAAACGGTTTAGATCTTATGTTTCCCCCAAAAAGAGTACTTAAAATACAGAAGTAGAGATTGGTGTAACTCCCGGGTTGCGAAGATAAAGAACTCGGAAAACGGTCGGAAGAGAGCCGGGAATCACGGAACGCCTAAGAATACCAAGATTGTTCAAGTGTTATTATTTCATTACGTTATTATATATAATATGTAATAGATAATTTGTTTAGTCAAACTTTAAGTGTCAAGGTCCAATTTGTCCAAAAATAGTCCGAACCGGTTAACGTTATGTTTTAGTCCGAATGTCCAAAGTTAACGTTTATTATCGTCATATTACAAGTAATTTTGATCGCTGAAGTGGTTTGAATTTTTCTAATGAAATTTGGGCAGCGCTTCCGCGCCCAAATTTCATATCCAAAAATCCAAATTCACTTCCGCTCACAACATACCTATATAACGTAATCTAATTTAAACGAGTTCATTTTAGTCCAAATAGTCCAATACAAGTCACCAATATGATTATTTTTACCTAACTCAGTCCCAAATGTTAAGTCTCAAAATGTCAGCGGGCGTACAATAGTTCAAAACGACCAAACGACAAATTTTTTGAAAACTGTCAGCCCTGTGCGTCGTCCTGGACCTTAGGAACGACGCACAGAAGCCAAAATACCCCGCTGCGTCGTCCTGGTCCTTAGGGACGGCGCACAGGTCGTGGGTTTTTGGTGTTTTTCTTGCAAAACGTTTATTTCATCCATAGATTCCGACATGCAATGAGTCAATACTTAATAAAACATCATTTTTACAGTTTCTAAACCATTTTTAACCATAAAACTATAGATCTAAATGTTATTTCGGTTGAAAATCGTTTTTGTCCATAAAATGTCACAAATCTTTATAAAAACTTGTTTTTATGCTTTAGATCTTACATGCAAGTTGTTAAAACAGTAAATAAAGATAAAAGAGTGATTTCTACCGGATGAAAACGGATGGATGGTGTTTCAGACGGATTTAAAGCTCCAAAATCGGTAGAAAAGGCTTGAAATCGAAAAGACTTTGCTCCCACTTGCTTGCCTTGATGTTTAAACGATTTTTGATGGTTAAAAAGATGGATTTGGTGGCTGGAAATCACTGGAAGTGGTGATGTTCTTGAGAGAGTTTGTGTGTGTTTTGTATTTTTGTTTATGTAAAATGTAAAAATGAAAAGGAAATAAGAAAAGTAATGAAAGGTGTGTTTGGGACTGCCAAATGACAGTAATTAGTGGTCTGGGTCGAGATTGATTGGTATAAAAGTTGTAGAAACCGAGACAAGCAACAAAATTCAAAGATTTTGAATCTGGCACGTTCAGGAGGTCGCACAAAGGGGTGTGTGCGGCGTCCTGGACCATTTTTGTAATATTTTTGTGAATTTTTCGTTTTTGCGTTTTTGTTTCGTTGGACCTTTTCGTTAACTAAAAGTTCTTAATTATGATACGTTATGAACTTAGGAAAGTTCATTAATTATTTTCTTGGTATTAGGACTTATATAATTCGATTCCAGGAGTGATTCCGACACTGACGCGTTTCCGGTAAATGTACAGTTAAAGACAACGACTGACAATAGAGACATAGAGTGTAAAATGCACCTGAATTTGACGGTTGTCACATTCTCCCCGGGTTGAAAGAAATTTCGTCCCGAAATTTAGTTCGTCCCATCATGAAGAGGTGTTCTCGAACAGATGTGGATACTTCTGACGGATTTGGTCCTCACGTTCCCACGTGAATTCGTGACCACGTCGGGAATTCCACTGAACCTTGACAATAGGAACACGACTTTGTCTGAGTTGTTTGTCCTCTCGGTCAACAACCTCAAGCGGTTCTTCAATGAAATTGAGTTTGTTATCGATCTTGACCTCGTCGAGAGGGATGACGATGGTCTCATCAGATAGACCCTTTTTCAAGTGTGAGACATGGAATACATTATGAACGTTCGAGAGAGTCTGCGGGAGTTGAAGACGATAAGCAACTGGACCGATACGCTCTATGACTTCGAATGGACCGGTGTACCTTAGGCTTAATTTTCCGCGCTTTCCGAAGCGGACTACCCCCTTCCATGGCGATATCTTGAGAAGCACTCTATCGCCAACTTGGAACTCGAGGGGTTTTCTCCGGTTGTCTGCGTAGCTCTTCTACCGGGTACGGGATGTTTTCAGTCTTTCACGGATAGTGGTGATCTTGTCAATGGTCTCCTGGACGATGTCGATCCTCGTAAGTTGTCGATCGCCAGCTTCTAGCCAAAAGAGCGGTGACCGACACTTGCGTCCATATAAGGCCTCGAACGGTGCGCACTTGATGCTGGCATGGTAGCTGTTGTTATAGGAGAACTCGACCAAAGGAAGGTGAGCGTCCCAACTTCCTCCGAAGTCAACTACACACGCTCTCAGCATATCTTCAAGCGTTTGGATCGTCCTTTCACTCGGACCATCGGTCTGAGGATGGTATGCGGTGCTGAGGTCTAGTCGCGTCCCTAGCGATTTCTGAATGGCATTCCAAAAACGGGACGTGAATCGGCTATCCCAGCGGAGATGATGGAGAGAGGTGTTCCGTGACGGCAGACGATCTCGTTGATGTAGATTTGAGCGAATTTCTCCATCGAGTGATTTTCTCGTACCTGTAGGAAATGAGCGGATTTTGTCAAACGGTCCACGATGACCCAAATCGTGTCGTTACCCCTTGCCGTACGGGGAAACTTGGTGATAAAGTCCATAGAGATTTGTTCCCACTTCCACATGGGAATCTCTGGTTGCTGAAGTACACCTGAGAGCTTCTGATATTCCGCCTTGACCTTTGAGCAAGTAAGGCACTTAGCTACATACAACGCGATATCCTTCTTCATGCCCGGCCACCAATAATATTCTCGGAGATCCTTGTACAACTTTTCGGATCCCGGATGGATGGAATACCGAGATCGGTGGCCCTCGTCCAAGATGAGTTTACGAAGATCTTCAGATTTCAGAATCCATGATCGGCCCTTGAAGTAGTAGATTCTGTCGGACTTGCGTTCGAATTCTTTTTCATGGTTATGCAGCGTTTCGATCTTAATGTTCTCAGGTTTCAACGCTTCTTGTTGTGCCTTTACGATTTGCGTTCGAAGACTTGTCTGAATCTGAATACCCAATGCTCGAACTCGAGATGGCTTTACCCTTTCCTTCCGACTCAGGGCATCTGCTACTACGTTTGCTTTACCCGGGTGGTATTTGATCTCCCAGTCGTAGTCACGTAGCAGTTCTATCCATCTACGCTGCCTCATGTTGAGCATTTTCTGGTCAAGAATGTGCTGAAGACTCTTATGATCCGTGAAAACCGTACACTTAGTACCGTACAAGTAGTGTCTCCAGATTTTTAAAGCGAACACGACGGCTCCCAGCTCTAAATCGTATGTTGTGTAGTTCTGCTCGTGCACTTCCAGCTTCCTAGAAGCGTATGCGATGATTTTGTCCTTCTGCATTAGGACACACCCAAGTCCTTGATGGGATGCATCGCCAAACACTAAAAAGTTATCCGTGCCCTCCGACAGGGACAAAATCGGTGCGTGGCATAGCTGGTGTTTGAGTTTCTGAAAGGAGTCCTCCTGTTCTTTTCCCCAAATAAAGTCCTTATCTTTCTGAGTGAGCTCGGTGAGGGGCTTAGCGATCTTCGAGCAATTCTCGATGAACCTTCGATAATAGCCAGCCAACCCTAGGAATTGACGGATTTCCGTAGGAGTCGTCGGGGCTTGCCATTTCTCGATCGCTTCGATCTTAGCTGGATCTACATGAATCCCTTCTTGGTTGACCACATGACCAAGGAAATGTACTTCCCGGAGCCAAAATTCACACTTCGAGAATTTGGCGTACAATTTCTGATCTCTAAGGAGTTCTAGAATGAGCTTAAGGTTTTCCGCATGATCTTCCTTGTTCCTTGAGTAGATGAGGATGTCATCTATGAATACGATAACGAACTTTTCTAGGTATGGCCTACACACTCTGTTCATTAGGTCCATGATCACTGCTGGTGCGTTGGTTAGACCAAATGGCATGGCAAGAAATTCGTAATGACCGTAACGAGTTCGGAATGCGGTTTTAGGAATGTCGGTCTCACTGACACGAACCTGGTGATAACCCGAACGGAGGTCGATTTTAGAGAAGTAAGTTGCACCCTGCAACTGGTCGAACAGATCATCGATCCTCGGGAGTGGTTATCGGTTCTAGACGGTCAGCTTGTTCAGTTCTCGATAATCAATGCACATACGGAAGGATCCGTCTTTCTTTTTGACAAAGAGGATTGGGGCTCCCCAGGGGGACGAACTCAGGCGAATAAGACCATGGTCTAAGAGTTCCTGCATCTGTTTTGACAGTTCTTGCATTTCGGGTGGTGCTAGACGGTACGGTGTCTTGGCAACCGGTGCTGCGCCTGGAACGAGGTCTATTCGAAATTCCACTTGTCGATGCGGCGGTAGCCCAGGCAAATCCTCAGGAAAGACTTCTGGATGATCCTTGACTACGGGAATGTCTTGGACTCGGCTTTCTATAGATTTACGTTCGACGACATGAGCGAGGAATGCGTCGTAGTCCTTCTCGAGGTACTTGCGCATTTTTATGGAAGACACGATGCGAAGTTGTCGTCCAGGTTTGTCTCCCTGAACAACGAGAGTTTCACTTTCTGAAAGAGGGATACGAATGAGTTTGTCGAAACAGACGATCTCGGCTCGAAAACGAGATAGCCAGTCCATTCCGACGATAACGTCAAAGCTTGACAGCTCGATAGGAATTAGATCGATGGGGAAGATTTTGTCAGATAAGCATAATGAACATCCTAAGATTATATCCTTAGCTTCAAACTCTTGACCGTTAGCATATTCGATGGTAAAGCTATCCTTAAGAACTTTAGATCCTAGGTTAATGAGGGGTCTAAATTCTAAGGAAATAAAGCTTCTCTCAGCTCCTGAATCGAATAATACGGAAGCAAAGTGATCATTGATGGAAAACGTACCCGTAACTACATTGGGGTCCTGACGTGCCTCTTCAGCTGTAAGTGCAAAAGCACGACCTCTACCTTGTCCACCCTGATTCTGCTGAGCTCGGTGCAGTCTAGGGCAGGTGTTCTGGAAGTGTTGGTCGCTTCCACACTCGATGCACGTCGGCTTTTGACCCTGGATAATCGTCTTGTCTGGGCAGTACTTGGCGAAGTGGCCCACCTTCTAGCATTTGAGGCAAATGGGGCAGTTACCGATGTGGTGGTAACGACACTTGTCACATTTTGGGTGCTGTCCAGAGTAAGGCCTGGGTCCAGTAGGTGGTGCAGGTGCAGGTGCTGGTGCTGGTGCGGCAGTCACGGCGAAATTGCGTGTGCTACGGGCCTTCTTGATTCGGTCTCTCCTTCTCGGGGTCTGCTCAGATTTCCTTTTCCCACCCGACTCCTTCTTGGAAGATGCAGGAGTGGTGAGGAGGTTGCTGGTGAGTCGATGAGCTAAGATGATAGCGCTCTGCAATGTCTGAGGCTCAGATAAGATGACCATGCCACGAATTTTGGGGACAAGACCGGAGATGTAAAGATCGATCCGGTTCTCCTCAGGGGTTACCAGCCTTGGAACTAGCCGGGCGAGCTCGTGGAACCGGGTGGTGTACTTTTCGGTGTCGTTTCCGATCATCTTGTGGTCTTAAAGCTCAGCCTCGAGCTTCTTGATTTCCCCTCTTGGGCAGTATTCTTCAATAAGCAGGTTCTTGAAGGCATTCCAGGAAAGAGCGTAGGCAGTCTCACGCCCTCGGGTTTGAACAACACTGTTCCACTACGATAAAGCTCGGCCATGGAATACGCAAGAGGCGTACTCCACCTTGTTGGCTTCAGCACATCGGCTGATGTGCAGGACTGATTAGATACTCTCGAACCATTGGAGCAGTCCTACAGCACCAGTTGTGCCGTGAAACTCCTTTGGCTTACACGCCATGAAGCTCTTGTAGTTGCACGCACGAGGGTTTAGGTGTTGGTTCTGGTTCTGGTTGTTGTTCTGATGTTGCTGTTGTTGTTGCTCCTGTTGCTGTTGTTGTTGTTGCTGTTGATGGTTGTTGACATTGGCGTTGATCCCTGCAGTGATCTGGGCGATCATGTCGGGCATAGCCGCGTTCAATTGGGTAGCAACTTGTTCGGCGATGAGGCTAGCATGATTCTGTAACAGAAAAGAGAAGGGTTTAGAACGCACGAATAAGCGCGAGTGATAAAGAGTGTAATATAAAGAATGCTAATAATGATAATGGTTAAGGAGCAAACAAAGGATATAATAGCACACGCACGACAACGATTCAAGAGATAGTAATATATGACTGACAATAATGAAGGATTCACACTACAAGACAAGTACGAATAATAAAGATAGAGCCTTCCATTAACAATATTAAGTTTGGTACATAGAACAAAATACTGAATTGAAATAAAAGTACAATACATAGGAAATAATGGATAGATAGCTTAAGTCGTGTACAATGGGAAAATTACGACTAAGCTTAGTACAGTACAAATACAAAGGAAATATGACTAGGGGCGCCTCCCGAAGAACATCTTGCCGGCAATAGCCACGATCAAGGTCCCCATGACCAAGCACGCGCCGACAAGACGCTGCACGATCCGTGCGGTGGTCTGAGCCGATGCGATAATTCGCATTGACTGTTCCGCCAGCTTATGCGCGGCGTCGGAGACTTCGAAGAGAAGAAGACCCTGCTGTTGGGCTTCCTCAGCAAGTCCCAGGACCTCACGGTGCAGGTGGAGGAATGCGGCTGGTGGGGGAGGCTGGAGAGTGGGTGGCATCATAGGTCGGGAGGGTCCGGCCTCCTGAGCGCGTCGCCTCTCCTCGAGGAACTGACGCTCCCACGCATAGCGTTCCATGACTGGAGTGCGCAAGGCGGGATCGTAGGGGTCCACGAAGGAGTGAGGAGGTGCGGGTCGAAACGGACCCGGCTGCTGGCGCGCGGTCTTCCTAGCGCGGGGCCCTTGGGGCTGTGGTGGTGCTGCAACGGGCGCCGGTGGAGGAGGTGGTAGCACGGTCCTCGGGCTGGACCTGTTACTGCTGCTGATTGTCATCAACGTATCCTCCGCCGGGTCAGTCGTCTGATGACGCTGACTCTCGGAGGCCGTGTGGCCCTCGAAAGGTTCGCGCGATGGGGAGGCGGCTCGTGAGAGGGATCGTGACTGGGATCGGGAGTGTGACGACTGAGACATGACGTATCTACGAATAGAGAGTTACATAAGTACTGGGGTAAACTAAAATAGGAAAAACGTAAGTAAAATGCATGCACAGGTCAGTTATGTGAGTATCGGGAATCGACAAGACCGGGAACTTTTCGACTCAAAAACCGTTAAGAATAGCAACTTCTTTCCGTTCTTGCATAATTCATTTTGAACTAGGCATGGTTGATCAAGTCATGCGTAGTTGAAAAAGATAATCATGCAATTGCGGAAAATAATATACTAAAGTTTGAACCCGAAAATGATTTTCTGAAAAGCCTTGGTTATAGGTTTGGTTTCGAAAACTTTTTGAAAAATTTTTAAAACCGTTTTCACTATAACCCGTGCTCTGATACCAAGTCTGTCACACCCCGCTAAAGCGGAAACACGAGGTGCGAGAGCAAGATAATCATTTCACGAGTTATACCAAAAGTCAACGGTTCAAGTCATTTAAATTAAAGTTTAAAAAAGTACCAATGTTCAAAAGATACAACCAAGATTCATAGAGTTTAGACAACAAGTACATAACAAAGTGTTTTAATAAATATTCCCAAATAACAAAGGTCTTCTCCCGAATTACACTTCACATAACCAGCTTGACCCGCCCGAGCAATGCACTTCATGACTTACGCTTAGTTTCCTGAAACATGAGATAAAGTGTCAAACTACAAAACGTAGTGAGTGAGTTACAGTTTATAAGTTTTTTTGACAATAGTTCCGACAAAAGTTCCAACAAAAGTTCCGACAAGTATATATAAGTATAGAGTTTTCTTAAAAGAAAGGTAGCGGGAAAAGCGCTTAAAATATATATACTTTTAAAGATCATATACAAATAGATCAATATTTGTAAAAGTTCAAGTCACGACAATAAGTGTACGTTGTCATTACCTCAGCGGTGGAATAATCCACATGTGTAAGACGATAAGTAAAAGTTGTCATTACCTCAGCGGTGGATTAAACCACATGTGTAAGACGTTAAGTATGTATATGCGTAATAGTAATAACATATGATTTTTGAATTGTATCAACCACTTGGCATAATATAACGTAAGATTTCACACTAAACCGATTAACTGGTCTGAACCGCCCCAACCTCGCACTATCGACGAAGTTTGTTTGAACTTAGTAATATGTACTTAGGTAGCTAACCACAAGTAAGGAGTGACCTCTCCTAAGTATCGATACCCATAGTTACTAACGGCTATTGCTAATAGTGTGTAATGAACTGAACTAAAAACGGGGCACTTGTGTACTTTTTGTCTAAAAACTGATAGTAGGCACTTACGACGTTTATATTCTCATCAAGGGTTTTGTACGTGTGCAATCAAACAATCATAGTCTAGTCAAGTGTCGAAAGGGGGCAAGCCATAATGTCAAAATGTCAAAGAATGTCGAACGAGGCAATTAAAATAGTTTTACGCATATAGTCAAAATGTCAAATAGTTCATAAATGTTCATAGTTCATAAAAAGACATAGTTCATAAGAGACATTGTACATAAAAGATATAGTTCATAAACGGTTTAGATCTCATGTTTCCCCCAAAAAGAGTACTTAAAATACAAAAGTAGAGAGGGGTGTAACTCACGGGTTGCGAAGATAAAGAACTCGGAAAACGGTCGGAAGAGAGCCGGGAATCACGGAACGCCTAAGAATACCAAGATTGTTCAAGTGTTATTATTACATTACGTTATTATATATAATATGTAATAGATAATTTGTTTAGTTAAACTTTAAGTGTCAAGGTCCAATTTGTCCAAAAATAGTCCGAACCGGTTAACGTTATGTTTTAGTCCGAAAGTCCAAAGTTAACGTTTATTATCGTCATGTTACAAGTAATTTTGGTCGCTGAAGTGGTTTGAATTTTTCTAACGAAATTTGGGCAGCGCTTCCGCGCCCAAATTTCATATCCAAAAATCCAAATTCACTTCCGCTCACAACATACCTATATAACGTAATCTAATTTAAACGAGTTCATTATAGTCCAAATAGTCCAATACAAGTCACCAATATGATTATTTTTACCAAACTCAGTCCCAAATGTTAAGTCTCAAAAAGTCAGCGGGCGTACAATAGTTCAAAACGACCAAACGACAAATTTTTGGAAAACTGTCAGCCCTGTGCGTCGTCCTGGACCTTAGGAACGACGCACAGAAGCCAAAATACCCTGCTTCGTCGTCCTGGTCCTTAGGGACGGCGCACAGGTCGTGGGTTTTTGGTGTTTTTCTTGCAAAACGTTTATTTCAACCATAGATTCCGACATGCAATGAGTCAATACTTAATAAAACATCATTTTTACAGTTTCTAAACCATTTTTAACCATAAAACTATAGATCTAAATGTTATTTCGGTTAAAAATCGTTTTTGTCCATAAAATGTCACAAATCTTTATAAAAACTTGTTTTTATGCTTTAGATCTTACATACAAGTTGTTAAAACAGTAAATAAAGATAAAAGAGTGATTTCTACCGGATGAAAATGGATGGATGGTGTTTTAGACGGATTTAAAGCTCCAAAATCGGTAGAAAAGGCTTGAAATCGAAAAGACTTTGCTCCCACTTGCTTGACTTGATGTTTAAACGATTCTTGAGAGAGTTTGTGTGTGTTTTGTGTTTTTGTTTATGTAAAATGTAAAAATGAAAAGGAAAAAAGAAAAGTAATGAAAGGTGTGTTTGGGACTGCCAAATGAAAGTAATTAGTGGTCTAGGTCGAGATTGATTGGTATTAAAGTTGTAGAAACCGGGACAAGCAACAAAATTCAAAGATTTTGAATCTGGCACGTTCAGGACGTCGCACAAAGGGGTGTGTGCGGCGTCCTGGACCATTTTTGAAATATTTTTGTGAATTTTTCGTTTTTGCGTTTTTGTTTCGTTGGACCTTTTCGTTAACTAAAAGTTCTTAATTATGATACGTTATGAACTTAGGAAAGTTCATTAGGTGTTTTCTTGGTATTAGGACTTATATAATTCGATTCCGGGAGTGATTCCGACACTGACGCGTTTCCGGTAAATGTACAGTTAAAGACAACGACTGACAATATGAGAGACATAGAGTGTAAAATGCACCTGAATTTGACGGTTGTCACATAAAACGCAATTATCTTTTGAGTGCAAATCGTTAAATGAGAGTTACAAAAATAGGAAAATTCCTCTTTCGGATGATAACTTTCCAAGTTATACCGAAAAGGAACTTCATTCCGATGATGTTATGGAACAAGTTGTTTTTCAAAAAGTATACGTTCCAACTCTTATTTTAGAAAAACAATTTTCGGAACTTGAGCAAGAGTTGGAATGTCGAACTGAATGAAAAACATAACTTTTTAGAGAAAATTGCGTCTTTAGAAAATGCATCACTTGATAAATCTTTAACTTCAAATGCCAAATCTTCATTGGAAAAAATCGATAAAATTACCAATCTTTCAAAACAAGAATCTAAAACGTCTTTCTACTCGAATGAACAATCTCTTGCTAAGATATCATTTCTTCAAAATTCATTACATGCAAAAGAAAAGGATATCGAAGCTTTAACTCAAAAGATTGCTTCAATGTAGAAAATGAATGGTCCGGTTTCACCACAAATCCCAATCATTTCACATGAGGAGAAACGGAGATCTAAAACTCTTGAAAAGGATTCGAGAAGGGATGTTAAAGTTCCATTGAAGGTTTACAACGGTAAATCTTCAAAAACATTTTCAAAAGTGGTTTCTCCGAGTACTAGTTCTTTCCCGAAAAAGAATCAAAATTATTCACCAAAATCACAAACTAATGGAATTTTTAAAACACCTTTGAAACCTTCGAGTTTGACATCCAAAATCATCTCAAGCAAAGATGTTGAAAAGGATGCACTTTGTCCTCAAATGAACAAGAAGGAAACAAAATCTTTCACTTATTCAATACCCGAGTTATTTGAATTTGCACCATCTCATTTTAAATATTCGGTGCAAAAAGTGAATAGTTATGTTTCTAAACTTAAAACATGAACTTCAATTACTTCATTCAACTCAAAGCAAAAATGGATTCCAAAAACTCTTTCATCAACTCTTAAACATAAATGGATTCCAAAGTCTTCACAAATTTCAAACACAAACACACGGATTGCAAAATCAAATCCCTCCAATGTGTGTTTACCGGAGAAATGGAATTCATATTCTTTGCACATAATTAATACTACTGATCAATGGTTTTCAAACAAATCTAACCAAAAAGGACCCAAAATGAAATGGGTACCAAAAGTAGTTTGTTTTGATTATGCAGAAACATAGAATATCACCATGACTGCGGAATACCTTAGGTTCGGACTCGAACTTCATGGAGTGCTTACACGAGATATCAAGAAGGATTGGAACACTACGATTTCGGTACAATTCTTTTCCGAACAAATTTACAAACTTAGTTTATCACTTGAGAGACGTAAAATTTGGAAGTGTTTAGTAGCGGATTTTTTAAATCTCGACTAGAACTATCACTTTTGAGTATTATTATCTTATATGATATTTTGAGTTTGTTTAGGCTTTCAATTATTTCAAATTAAAACCCGTTCTAAAACCGAAAAATTACAAATTTATTTGTCTAAATACAAGTTTAATATGATGAATGTGAATAGCAGCGGATTTTCAATCTCGACTAGAACTAACATATTCAAAGTATTATCTTTGCGTTTGATAGTATTTTCGTAATTAACAAGTGTTTTCAAAATGTCAAATCTTTTCAAAATACTTGTTTGATCAAACATGGAAAATCAAACTTTGAGGGGGAGTTCATAAAATCATTTTTCGAACTACCTCCTAAATCTCTCAAATGAGCTTCAACGAAACAATTTTTCAAATAAATCTTCCGAAATGCAATATTCAAATATATTTTCGAAAAAGACTTCCCATAACCAAAAACATTATTTGTCATGCATATGTTGAAGGGGGAGCTTCTTTTCAAAAATATTGCAAACTTTCAAAGTTACTTTTGAAATGTCTTTCAAAAAAAAAAAAAAAAAAAAAAATTGGCAAAATGTTGATGCCCCTTGAGCGGTTTTCAAAATTTTATCTTTTTCCTATAGTCCACCCAGAACCGGAGGGACTTACCCAAGGAATCATTTTCGAATGTGAGGGTTCTTTAGGTCTAGGATTGGAGATTACAGGTGAAAAATCAACAAAAACATCATTTTCAAAATGCCAAAATGAGGGTGGAGTTGAATATTATGAGAGGTTGAGTGAGGAGTGTGTGATACGGTTAAAAGAATGAGAGGCCTTTTCTTCACCGATTAAAATTTTTGGGTAGCCAAGTTTCTATCAAATCTCATGTGTTGATTTTCGATATTGAAAAAGACATCATGGACCTAGTGATGCAATGCACATATCCCTCATCGCCACTCAAATTCTTCACAAGAATTTGTTTCAATATACACGGAGAATTTACACATTTCTATCATATTCTCACTCGGAGAATGTTGATATTGAACAAGAGAAAATCAACTCCATTTCTCGACTTCGTTTAATGCACTATTGAGTCTAGCGCCAAAACTTTAAACATTTTCTAGGACACTAACGAATCTTCAAATAGCATATCTTTGTGATATAGCTCGGAACATTTGTAGTGGTACCAACGATCTTGGTATTTCACAATGATCGAATGGAAATCCTACCAATGATAACGCTTTTCCAACATTGAACATATGTCACACAATCGACTTCCTTTGTGATTTTGATTGTTGTGTTAACGAGCAATCTAAGTGATCTCGTAGTTACTTACCCATTTTCACGCTCATTGATACTATTTGAGGATACTATTTGGGTACACGTTTACATGATGATTACAACGAGTCATAATCATCATGAGGGGGAAGAACGTGTACAAAAGGGAAAAACGTGTGTAAATGGTTTTCCAATGGGAAGAACGTGAAGTAAAGAAGAATGTTCATCATCAAGATACAACGAAGTAACACATCAACTTTAAGATAGTTGATTTCAAGAATGAGTTGAGGGGGAGCTAAATGAAAAATAAAAAACGTCAAGGAATTTGGAACGATTGCTCAAACAAAAGAAGCTTCAAACAAAGAAATCCAATCAAGCTTCTACAAGTTGAACGATAAAGTGAAACTACTCAATTAAGGGGGAGCGTTCCACTATATGGTTCAAACTGTCAAAGGAAACGAATGTTATGTTCACATCGGAATCATGAAATCTAAAGTTGAATTTAAAGACCACGAAGACAAAGGAGGAGATCATTAAGATTATCATCCAAGGTTCGCCAAAAAGAGTTTTTGGATGATTAGGTTCTTGAGACTTCTTCAAAGAGCGAGACCTTCGAGAATACTTCATCAATAACATGTTCAATACAACATCAAGGTCAAGCTTTCAAAAGAAAAGAAAGATTCTTCAAGCAACTTATCTTTAGATACAAAAAATATCAAAGATTACAACAAACTACTCTGGTGAAATTCAAAGTTGCGGTTGAAGATCAAATCAAGCATCTACACGTTCAAGATAACAACAATGAAGATGCTTCAAGACAAAGACTTCATATTTTGAACAACTACAAATAAGGGGGAATTGTTAGGAATAGGATATTCGTAACATTGTATTTGTAGTCGTTATTAGGGGCATTATTCTAATACTTAGTAAGTCTTTGTAAAGTCCCCACACTCCTATAAATAGGAGTGTGGGGTGTGATTATTCGATGAGATTGTGCTTAATGATAAATCTACTTTCTCTGTCTAGATTATGTTTCTCTCTCTAGACTGATCAGAACCTACAAAGGAAACTTAGCGTAATACGAACCTACAAATAAAATATGAAATAATCAGTTTTAAAGAGGAAAGTTGATTTCATTTTTGTTCTAATAACGATTTATGCGAACGATGACGTCACTTTTCGCATAATTTGACTTATTTTCTTTAGTTCAGGGTAACGTTGCAAAATTGTATCCTACAAATATAGGGTAAAAGAAACATTTAATTTCAAGGAGGAAAGACAACGTAATTTTCGTTCGGAGAATGACAACGCGAAAGATGACGTTATATTTCGCATAATTTGAGTTTTTTTTATGTTGAATGTAACTTTCGCATAATATGAACCTTCAAATTTAAGGGAATATGAAATAATCAATTTTAAAGAGGAAGGGTGACGTCATTTTTATTCTTATAACGATAATGCGAACGATGACGTCATTTTTCACATAAATTGTTTTTTGTTTCTTCTTTAGTTGAAGGTAACTTTGCCAAATTAGAAACCACAAATTCAGGGTAAAAGAAATAATCAATTTAAAAGACGAAGGATGAAGTCATTTTCGCTCGGATACTCATAATGCTAAGGATGATGTCATTTTACGAATAAATTGATTTATATTTTATTTGAAGGAGACTTTGCATAATATGAACTTTAAAAAATTAGAGAATATGAAATAATCAATTCTAAAGGGGAACGATAACTTCAATTTAGTTTTCATAACGATAATGCGAACGATGACGTCACTTTTCGCATAATTTGACTTTTTTTTCTTTAGTTGAAGGTAACTTTACAAAATAGAAATTAGAAATTCAGGGTAAAAGAAATAATCAATTTCAAGAGGAAAGAACACGTCATTTTGGTTCGGATAATGATAATGCCAACGATGACGTCATATTTCGAATAATTTTATTTTATTTTTAGTGGAAGGAGATTTTGTGTAATACGAACTTACAAATAATAGAAAATATGAAATAATTAGTGTTAAATATGAAATATAATGTCATTTTTGTTCTAATAAAGATAATGGTAACGGTGACGTATGTTGTCGCATAATTTGACTTATTTTCTTTAGATGAAGGTAACTATGCAAAATTGTATCCTACAAATTTATCGTAAAAGAAACATTTAATTTAAAAGAGGAAAAATGACGTCATTTTCGTTCAGATAATGATAATGCGAAAGATGACCTCATATTTCGCATATTCTGATTCTTTTTATGTTCAGGGTAACTTTGGCATAATATGAACCTTCAAATATTAAGAAATATGAAATAATCAATTTTAAAGAGGAAAGATGACGTCATTTTTGTTACTATAAAGTTAATGCGAACGATGACGTGATTTTTCGCATAATTTGACATTGTTCTCTTTAGTTGAAGGTAACTTTAGAAATTTGGAAAATACAAATTTAGGGTAAAAGAAATAATCAATTTCAAAGATGATGGATGACGACAGTTTTAGTTTTGTTTTTGTTAGGATGAAGGTAACTTTGCAAAATTGGAAACTACAACTCCAGGGTAAAAGAAATAATCAATTTCAAATAAGAAGGATGGGGTCATTTTCAATCGGATAATGATAATGCTAAGTATGACGTTATTTTTCGAATAGTTTAATTTATATTTAGTTAACGGAGACTTAGCGTAATACGAACCTACAAATATTAGAAAATATGAAATAATCAGTTTTAAAGAGGAAATATGACGTCATTTTTGTTCGAATAACGATAATGCGAACGATGACGTCATTTTTCGCATAAGTTGACTTATTTTTCTTTAGTTGAAGGTAACTTGGCAAAATTGTATCAAATTTATGGTAAAAGAAACATTTAATTTTAAAGAGGACAGATGACGTAATATTTCATATAATCTGATTTTTTTTTTATGTTGAAGGTAACCTTGGCATAATATTAACTTTCAAATATTCGGGAATATGAAATGATTAATTTTAAAGAGGAAGGATGACGTCGTTTTGGTTCTTCTAACGATAATAGGAACGATGATGTGACAACCGTCAAAAATTTCAGGTGAAAATCGTGCCCTATTTCCTTTAAAGTGTCCGTCTTGCTTTTAACCGTACTTTTACCGAGAACGCGTCAGTGTTGGAATCTAATTCGAAATCAAAATATCTAAGTTCCAACTTGTTAGTATCAACATAATTATAAGTTAGAAGGTCTATGCCAAATTTGTCGGTCATCGCATCCTTTATCCTTGAGATATCGCACTTTTGCTCTTGTTTACTCCTTCACCGAAATCGTGCGAATCTCGAAATCGAAAGTGAAATTATAATATTAAATGAACCTAATATAAAGTAAATCAAATTATGAACTTTCCTAAGTTCAACGCAAAAAGAATCGGGAACTTTCGACGAACGAAACTCCTTAACGGTCGAAAACAAGTCTGCCGAACCAGCCGACCAGCCAGCAGCTGGCAGGGTGTCAGCCGGCGGCTGAGCCCCTCCAGCCGACGGCTGGAAGTGTCTGGTCAGCTTTGGTGACTCATTTTTGCATGAAAAACGATTGGTGCCACTTGTTTTAACTCGATTGGACCTACATTCTGCCAGAGACTTCTGCCCAAGGCCCTATTATCACCATTTTCTTCTTTTCTTTTCTTTTCTTTCATTTCAAACAAACAAAAACACACACACAAAGTGTGTTTCTTTCAAAACTCCCCCATCTTCTTCACTTTCCTTCATCTTGGCTATAAATCCCAGCCCATAATCACCAAATAAACACCATAAACATCATCACAATCGGTTCTATTCATCAAAAGGAGCAAGTGGTGGTCATCTAGTGGTGGTGTGTTTCGGTTTTTCTTCATTTCTGGGTTTAATCTCCATCAAAATCATCATCTAACGAGCTAGATCATCATACTTCCCTTTTTCTTGAGGTATAACAAACTTATCCCACTGCTTTATACACATTTTTATACATGCATGTCCAATCTAAGATCAAATAAACGTTTTTATAAAAGTTTCTATGGTGATTTAACTAGGAACATAAATTTTATAAACTTTTACAAAGATCTTGATCTAAAAAGATGTTATTTGAAGAAATAAATGGGTGTTATTAAAGGTTTTTAAGTTGCATGTCGAAATCTACCGAAAATACTCTTGAAAACGCTTAAAAACGCAAAATTTACGAAAATCCGGATCTGACTGAGGAGCTCCAGCCGACAGCTGGATCATCCCAGCCGGCGGCTGGATGTGTCTGATGTCACAAAAATCGTCGTTTTGAGAACTTTGAACGTAAAAATAAGTCCAAATAACTTTATTACAGATTATGTAACTTTGAAAACTTACTGTTTATATAAAGAAATTGTTTGATTGAGTTTGAGGATTTGAAACTATTATATTATCGTTTACATTGGTTGAAAGTGATTGTTCAAAGCGGGAAAGTTTTTGAAAAAAATGGATTCAATTTTTATAGCGCGGAAGCGCTGCCCAAATTTCACCGTAAACTATTACTCAAACTCAGTAACTTAATGTTTTCGGGACTTATACATATTCACATTGGACATTGACTCTTTTTGGACATAAATGGACTAATCGGACCCTAAATCGTACACGAGCACGTAATATCATGAAACCTTTCCGTAATAACTCTTGGGACAGAATCTAAAAGATAAGAATTTGAGATTTCAAATGTTGAATTGGAACTTAAACATAACTTAAATCACTCTAATGATACTTATACAATATTCCGGTGTCTTAGGTCATCCTTGATCCCCGACGCGTTCCGCTCCGTCCGTGCTTATTCGTATCTATCTTCGCAAACCGTGAGTTACAACCCCACTATGTTTTACTATTTTAAAATCTTATTTGGGGGAAACATAAGATTGTTTGTTACGAAACTCTTTGAAACTATTTGCAACTCGTATGAAACTTTGAAACTTATGATACTTTGAAACTCTTGAAACTTTGGAAACTTTGAAACTCTTGAAACTTTGGAAACTTGTGAAACTCTTGAACCATGGAAACTTATGAAACTGTGAAACTTTTGAAACTTATGAAACTTGGAAACTTTGGAAACTCGTGAAACTTTGGAACATGTGAAACTTGGAAACTCTGGAAACTTATGAAACTTGTGAAACTATTATGCGTAAAAAGTGTTAATTGGCTAAACTAAATTTAGGATACTTGTTAGCGAAAACCAATCCTTGAAGAAAATATAAATTCCGTAAGTGCTTACTACTATTTTTAGGAACAGAGTTCAAATTGCCCCGTTTTTGGTTCGAAACTTTATACACTATTAGCAATAGCCGTTAGTATTATGGGTATCGATACTTAGGAGAGGTCACTCCTTGCTCAGGGTTCGCGACCCAAGCACATATTACTAAGATTCAGGTGGAAACTCAATGAAACATTTTGGGGCTAGATCTGACCAGACAATCGGTTTAGTGTAGACTTACTTTTATATTATGCCAAGTGTTGGATACAAGTTACTAATTTAGTTAAGCACATATTACTTACGCATATACTTTATTTTAACGTTTGATTTCGCTACAACTTTTATGATACGAGTTCTACTTTACTTGCGTACGTTCGAAACTTTTATAAATATATATGTTTTATCGCCGTTCCACTTTCTTCTCATTTATGATACTTTTTACATATATATCTTCACACTGGAAACTTTTATCGAGAAACTCAAAACTGTAACTCACTCACTACTTTATGTAGTTGACACTTTATCTTATGTTTCAGGAAACCAAATGTAAGGATACTAAGTGCTTACCATGGATGGGTCAGGCATGTCACGTGAATTCAAGAGTTGGGAAAAGACCTATTTTATTAGTTTGGGAATTTTGTTAACAATTAATCATGTATTTTGTTATGTGATACGTTAAATGCTTGGTTATTTTCAAACTTGTAAACTCTTATTTTCTATCGTAATGACTTGAAACCGTATGTTTTAATTATAACTCGTGTAATGATATCGTTGCTCTTCGCATCTCGTGTTTCCGCTTTAGCGGGGTGTGACAGATGACGTCATTTTTCGCATAATTTGATTTACTTATTAGTTGAAGGTGATTTTGCATAATACGAACCTAAAAGTATTTGATAATAGGAAATAATAAAGTTTAAAGAGAATGGATGACGGTATTTTCGTTCGGACAATGATAATGCGAAAGATGACGTCATTTTCGCTTAATTTGAACTTTTTTTGTTAAGTTGTTGGTAACTTTGCAAAATTGGAAACTACAAATCAAGGGGAAAAAAATAATCAATTTCAAATAGGAAGGATGACGTCATTTTCGTTCGGATAATGATAATGCTAAGACTAACGTCATTTTTCGAATAATTTGATTTATTTTTTAGTTGAAGGAGACTTAGGGTAATAGGAACCTACAAATAAAACATGAAATAATCAGTTTTAAAGAGGAAATATGATTTCATTTTTGTTCTAATATCGATTTATGCGAACGATGACGTCACTTTTCGCCTAATTTGACTTATTTTCTCTAGTTGAAGGTAACGTTTCAAAATTTTATCCTACAAATATAGGGTAAAAGAAACATTCAATTTCAAGGTGGAAAGATGATGTCATTTTCGTTCGGACAATGATAATGAGAAAGATGACGTCATATTTCGCATAATTTGAGTTTTTTATGTTGAATGTAACTTTCGCATAATATGAACCTTCAAATCTTAGAGAATATGAAATAATCAATTTTAAAGAGGACGATGACGTCTTTTTTGTTCTTATAACGACAATGCGAACGATGACGTCATTTTACGCATAATATGACTTTGTTTTTCTTAGTTGAAGGTACATTGCAAAAATTGGAAACCACAAATTTAGGGTAAAAGAAATAATCAATTTCAAAGCGGAAAAATGACGTCATTTTCTCAAGAATAATGATAATGCTAAGGATGATGTCATTTTTCGAATAATTTGATTTATTTTATATTTGAAGGAGACTTTGCATAATATGAACCTTCAAAAATTAGGGAATATGAAATAATCAATTCTAAAGAGGAACTAACGTCATTTTAGTTTTCATAACGATAATGCGAACGATGACGTCACTTTTCGCATAATTTGACTTCTTTTTTTTCTTTTGGTGATGGTAACTTTACACATTAGAAGTTACAAAATCATGGTAAAGAAATAATCAATTTCAAAGAGGAAAGATCACGTCATTTTCGTTCGGATAATGATAATGCCAACGATAACGTAATTTTTCGAATAATTTGATTTTAGTTTTAGTGGAAGGAGATTTTGCGTAATACGAACTTACAAATATTAGTAAATATGAAATAAATAGTGTTAAAGATGAAAGATAACGCCATTTTTGTTCTAATAACGATAATGCGAACGTATGTTTTGGCATAATTAGACTTATTTTCTTTACTTGAAGGTAACTTTGCAAAACTGTTTCCAACAAATTTATGGTCAAAGAAACATTTAATTTAAGAGTGAAAAATGACATCATTTTCGTTCGGATAATGATAATGCGAAAGATGACCTAATATTTCGCATATTTTGATTTTTTTTATGTTGAAGGTAACTTTGACATAATATGAACCTTCAAATATTAGGGAGTATGAAATAATCAATTTTAAAGAGGAAGGATGACGTCATTTTTGTTCTTATAAAGATAATGCGAACGATAACGTCATTTTTCCCATAATTTGACTTTTTTCTCTTTAGTTGAAGGTTACTTTAGAAATTTGGAAAATACAAATTTAGGGTAAAAGAATTAATCAATTTTAAAGAAGATGGATGACGTCATTTTTACTTTTTTTTTTTGTTAAGATGAAGGTAACTTTGCAAAATTGGAAACTACTAATCTAGGGTTAAAGAAATAATCATTTTCAAATAGGAAGGATAGAGTTATTTTCGTTCGGATAATGATAATTCTAAGTATGACTTTATTTTTCGAATAATTTAATTTATTTTTTAGTTGAAGGAGACTTAGCGTAGTACAGCGTAATACGAACCGATAGATATCAGAAAATATGAAATAATTAGTTTTAAAGAGGAAATATGACGTCATTTTTGTTCTAATAACGATAATGCGAACGATGGCGTCATTTTTTTTTTGCATAATTTGATTTATTTTCTTTAGCTGAAGGTAAATTTCAAAATTGTATGCTACAAATTTTGGGTAAAAGAAACATTTAATTTCAAAGAGGAAAGATGACGTCATTTTCGTTTGGATAATGATAATGTGAAAGATGACGTCATATTTCACATAATTTTATTTTTATTTATGTTGAACGTAACTTTGGCATAATATGAACCTTCAAATATTAGGGAATATGAAATTATCAATTTTAAAGGGGAAGGATGATGTCATTTTTTTCTTAGAACGATAATGAGAACGATGACGTCATTTTTCGCATAATTTGTCTTTGTTTTCTTTAGATGAAGGTAACTTTATAAAATTAGAAACTACAAATATGGGGTGAAAGAAATAATCCATTTCAAAGAGAAGGATGACGTCATTTTCGTTTTGATAATGATAATGCTAAGGGTGACGTCATTTTTCGCATAATTTTATTTATTTTATAGTTGAAGGAGATTTTGCATAATACGGACCTACAAAATATTACAGAATATGAAATCAGTTTTAAAGAGGAAGGATTACGTCATTTTCATTCGGATAATGATAATGCGAAAGATGACGACATTTATCGCATAATTTGTTTTTTTGTGAGTTTAAGATGACTTTGCATAATAAGAACATACACATTTTAGAGAATATTAATTAATAAGTTTTAAAGAGGAAGGATGACGTCATTTTTGTTCTGATAAAGATAATACGAACGATGACGTGTTTTTTTACATATTTTGATTATTTTTCTTTATTTGAAAGTAACTTTGTCAAATTTAAACCTACTTATTTAGGGAAAAAGAAATAATCAATGTCAAAGAGGGACGATGACGTTATTTTCATTTGGATAACGATAATGTGATATATGACGTCATTTTTCGCATATTTTTTTTTTGTTGAAGGCGAATTTACAAAATTGGAAATTACAAATTTAAGGTAAAAGAAATAATCATTTTCAAAGAGAAAAGATGACGTCATTTTTGTTCGGATAATGATAATGCGAAAGATGATGTCACTTTTCAAATAATTTGATTTATTTTTTAGTTGAAAGAGACTTTGCGTAAAACGAACCTACAAATATTAAAAAAAATATGATATAATCAGTTTTAAAGAGGAAATATGACGTATTTTTTATTCTAATAACCATAATGCGAACGATGACGTCACTTTTCACATAATTAGACTTATTTTCTTTAGTTGAAGGTAACAAAAGAAACATTTATTTTCGGATAATGATATTGCGAAAGATGACGTCATTTTTCGCATAATTTGATTTTTTTTCTTAGTTTAAGGTGACTTTGCATAATAAGAACATACATATTATAGAATATTAAATAATCAGTTTAAAGAGGTAAGATGACGTCATTTTTGATCTGATAACGATAATGCGAACTTTGCTAAATGTAAACCTACAAATTTAGGGAAAGAGAAAAAATCAATCAAAGAGGAAGAATGACGTCATTTTCGTTCGGATAATGATAATGCGAAACATGACGTCATTTTTCGCATAATTTGATTTTTTTGTTTGTCTAATGTGACTTTGCAAAACACGAACCTTCAAATATTAGGGAATATGAAATAATTAATTTTAAAGAGGAATGATAAAGTCATTTTTGTTCTTATAGCGATAATGCGAACGATGACGTCATTTTTCGCATAACTTGACTTTTTTTTTATCAATACTTGAAGATAACTTTGCAAAATTGAAAACCACAAATTGAGGGTTAAATAAATAATCAATTTCTAAGAGGAAGGATTTCGCTCGGATAATGATAATGCTAAGGATTAAGTCATTTTTCAAATAATTTGATTTATTTTTTTACTTAAAGGAGACTTTGCATTAATACGAACCTTCAAATATTAGGGAATATGAAATAATAAATTTTAAAGAGGAACGATAACGTCATTTTTCGCTAAACTTAACATTTATTTTCTTTAGTTGAAGGCAACTTTATATAATTGGAAACAACCAATTCGGGATAAAAGAAATAATCAATTTCAAAGAGGAAAGTTGACGTCATTTTCGTTCGGATAATCATAATGTTATGGCTGAGGCCCTTTTTCGAATAATTTGATTTATTTTTTAGTTCAAGGAGACTTTGCATAATACGAACCTACAAATATTAGAGAATATGAAATAATGAGTTTTAAAGAGGAAGGATGACTTTATTTTCATTTGGATAATGATGATGCGAAAGATAACGTCATTTTTCACATAATTTGATATTTTTGTTAGTTTAAGGTGACTTTGCATAATACGAACATACACATATTAGAGAATATTAAATAATCAATTTTAAAGATAATTCGAACGATGACGTTTTCACACCCCGCTAAAGCGGAAACACGAGATGTGAAGAACAAAGATATCATTACAAGAGATATAATAAATACAAACGGTTTTTAACTCATTGAAATCAAAAAACGTTTACAAAGTTCAAAGATAACCAAGTATTTAACAATATAGTACAACCACGATAACATATGTAAACTTCAAAAGACATTCCCAAAGTAAATAAATAAAGTCTTCCCGATTCATAATCATGTGACTTTCCTGACGCGTCACAAGGGATATGCACTTAACGTCCTTACATTGCGTTTCCTGAACCATGAGAACAAATGTCAACCATAAAAGTAGTGAGTGAGTTACCGTTTTACTAGTCCTTGACTAAAAGCGGTTTCGGCAAAATATAACAATACTTTGTAAAATATGTTTTAAGAGTTTTCTCAACCGAAACAAGTGTTGAAAATATGGCTTTCGGCACCGCATATATCTCTATATATACGTGTAAAAGATATGATTGTACTTGTAAGAACATTGATCCCTTGATATAATATAACTGTAAGTGTTCGCGAGAAGATGAACCGTCGAGTAGCGGGTACTTGCGCTGACACTCAATACTAATCGAGAAAAGCACTTGGACTAACACCCAAGGTAAATCGAGAAAGAAGCACTTGGACTAACACCTAAGATCAATCGATTAATAAGCACTTGGACTAACACCCAAGATCAATCGATTAATAAGCACTTGGACTAACACCCAAGGTTTATCGAGTCAGACGTACTTGGACTAACACCCAAGTAAGGAACGATTTAGGCTAAATCCTAAATATGTAATTAGGCTAACACCTAATATGTAATTAGGCTAACACCTAATATGTACCTAGGCTAACACCTAAGTAAGGATTTGAGTAAGATGTACTTAGGCCACACCTAAGTAAGGAACGATTGTTTCCTAAGTATCGATACCCATACTAAGCGGCTTAAACAAGCTAATAATATGTAAAGAAACCGAGCGTTGTTGACAAGAGGCACTTACGTTTGGCTATATTACTAATAAGAGTCAATAGATATGCCAGAACTACGGCGTTTAAAAGACATAAAATAGATGGTTGCGTTCATGAATAGATCGAGCGTGTCGATTGAAAATGTATATATACGTATAGGAAATATTGATTGTAAAAGTGGTCGTTGACCTCTTGGTGTAATATGATTGTAAATGTTCCCACTAACAATAATCCGACCGTGATAGGCCCGTTTGCTTTATTGATTGCAGGCATTTAAGTCTGGTGATAATTCTATCAAGAATTAACAAGGATGCCGGAAACATGGCGTTTTAAAAGACATACAATCAACTATTTAGTTTATAAACATTTCGAATGTAACAATTTGAAAATGGCATACGCATATAAGTAGTAAAAATGGTTGGTTCTCATGTCTCCCCCAAAAGATGTACAAAATAGTATTAAAAAGTGGGGATGTAACTTACCTTAAATAGAAATGGTTGTGGTTTTATGCTTAGCACACCTTGCACGATATTGAGCTTCCTACAGTGATTTACCGACAATGCTATGTAAATATGTTATCCAAAATTTATTTCATGAATTTTACAGTATTGGACATTTATTAGACTTATTTCACAATTTCTAAGGATTTTTAAGTATTTTAACAAAATCCCGCCTTATAGACTAGCCGGAAAGTGTTATGGTTTGGACAGCAGTCCAAACCCCGATTTCCTAAAAATAGTAAAAGCTGCAAAAAAAATTTCAACTCAAAACTCCAAGTATTTTATGAATTGAAAATCATTAAAGTTAACGTAAATTTCGTATGACCAAGATACAACCCTATAAACTTGTGTTAAAATCTGTCCAATTTCAGAAAGTTAATGTGCCAACATAACGGGTCAAATGGGTTGGTTTCCACTTTCCAAAAACTTTGTTTAACCATTATGAAGAACAACACCCTAGTTTACTTAGTTAACTTCCCCAAATATTTATTCCATAATCTTTGATCATGTGCAAGTATTTTATATGAATTTCACACGAAAACTACCCAAATATGTCACGCTGCAGGACAACAGGTGACAATCCGAATATTTAAAAATAGTAAACAATTCTTAAAAACTTTGAATAAAATACAAAAGCTTACTAACATATTTGGTTTACTAAAATAAAATTTGTAATGTCCAGCTCCTAAAATTGAATTCGCAGAAAAATCATAAAGTTAACTTAAATTTTTCTTGGAAAAGTATAGATCAGCGCACTCATTTTGTAAACACGTTTTGACAAACCTAAACAACTCCGATTGACATGAAATTACCACGGTTGGAAAGTAGACTAGAAGAACCTAAAGTTTGGCTAAAGAAACAGTAGAAAATGACTTTTTATGACAAATGTACAGCCATAACAACATGGAACCCACATTCTGTCCAAAATTCAGCAAGTTTATAAAATACTCTTTAAACTAGCAAAGCTCGTTTTCGGCTTTTAGAAACTGATTTTTGATCACAAATTCAGCTAATACATCTAAATCCCTACTTCTTATCCCAAATTTAAGTTGCATGTTCTATAAAATAAATCAAAAAAACATGGTGATTTGGGGCTGTCAAGAGTTGTAATCAGCAAAATGAAATGAAAGAAAATCAAAAATTGGAAATTGGGGATTAAGGTTTTGAATTTAGACTTACCAAAGATTGATTGTTGATTGTAGAATTTGATTTGGGAAAAAGAAGAAATCAAAAATGGTGGCTTTTTTTCTCCTGGTTTTTGATCGCACAGAGAGAGAGAGAGAGAGAGAGGATGGGGCTGAAGTCGATCCAAAGGAAAAAGGGGAAGAAAATAATAGGTAAGTGAAATTGGGTATTAGGCTTATTTTGGGTCTCATTTTGTAACGTAATTGGGATAGACTATTAATTAGATAAAATGGGCTAACGACTCAAATAATTTCGTGGACATTATAGTAACAACAAATTATTAGTAGTCGGGTTTTAAAATAATTATATTCGTAGGATTGCTCGTTTCCGTGCAAGGGTGATAACACATAATAATAGTACAAGTTTACACGTGCAAGATAATCACGTGCATAAATAGAAAGTTTTTTTTTTTCATTCATGTAAATATTCAACACCTAAAAATAGAATGTTTCAAGTTTGGGCATTAAAATTTTACACAAATAATCACGCTTTGAACAATCGCGTAGGCTAAAAAATCCGTATAGCCTAAAATAGAAAATTTTGTGTTCGCGTAATATATGCAACGTCTAAAAATGGAAAGTTTGTTTTTCAAGCAAGTTTAGCCGTTAGGAAAGTATAAACACATTAAGTTTGTCAAAAATTTGTAACGATGGCTTAGAGATATAAATTGGCTAACTAGGTTTTGGTGACGATTGTCACATTATCCCCCACTTAAAAGATTTTCGTCCCGAAATTAATTCGCCTCGCCGGGAGTGGGAGAATCTTTGAATAAGTGCGGATACTTCTGATCTCAAAGAAGTTCCGAAATGAGTTTCGAGTGATGTTCATGGCCTTGTTTGTTCCGGGAATAGATTAGGTTATTGTTTAAGAATACGATCACGAATTTTTCCAGATATGGTCTACACACCCTGTTCATCAAATCCATGAACATTGCCGGTGCGTTGGTGAGACCAAGTGGCATAACGAGAAATTCGTATTGCTCGTAGCGAGTTCGGAAGGCAGTTTTTGGAATGTCGGGTTCACTGACTCGAACCTGATGATACCCAGAGCGGAGATCGATCTTAGAAAGTAAGTTGCACCCGACAACTGATCGAATAGGTCATCGATTTGAGGGAGAGGGTATCGGTTCTTGACGGTTAGCTTATTGAGTTCTCGATAATCGATGCACATCCCGTAAGTTCCGTCTTTCTTTTTCACGAAGAGTATTGGGGCTTCCAGAGGGACGTACTAGGACAAATTAGACCATGATCTAAGAGTTCCTCCAGCCGTTTTGACAGTTCTCGCATTTCGGGTGGTGCTAGACAGTACGGTGTCTTGGAAACCGGCCCTGCCCCAGGAATCAGGTCAATTCGGAATTCCACTGGTCGAGTTGGTGGTAGTCCGGGTAGATTTGTCGAAACAGACACCTTCAGCCCGGGATCAAGCTAACTAGTCCATTCTGACGATAATATCAAAACTTTTCAGTTCAGGGGGAGTGAGGTCTATATGGAAGTTCTTATTGGCTAGGCTCATTGAGCATCCCAGATTGATAAGGGGACCATTGGCATACTCTACGGTGAAGCTATCCTTAAGAACTTTAGATCCTAGATTGATAAGGGGTCTAAATTCTAAGGACACGAGGCTTCTCTCTGCTCATGAATCGAATAACATAGATGTGAAATATCGTTCACAGGAAATTTACCTGTAGTTGCATTTGGACCGTTCCTTGCCTCTTCGGAAATGATTACGAAGGCCGTCCTCGGCCTTGCCCGGCCTGATTTGGTTGAGCATTTCGCAACTTGGGGCAAGACTTTCGGAAGTGTTTGTCTCTTCCGCATTTGTGGCAAACTGACTTCTTTCTTTTACCACCAGTTTCCTCTTGGCAGCACCAGGGGTAGTGCCCCACTTTGTTACATATTCTGCACACCGGGCAGCTTCCAACATGATGGAAGTTGCATTCGCCACACTTGGGGTGCGGCCCGGTGTAAGTTCGGGGTCGGGGTGTGGGCGTGGCAACTATTGGAAGGTTGTGTGCGGTCTTGGGTTTCTTGTTGTGGTCGTCTGTATTTGGTTGGTGATCAGCTTTTCGTTTATCATTTTCCTCTCGTTCGACAGACGCTGGAGAGGAAAGGAGGTTGTTGGTTAGACGATGAGCGAGGACAACTGCGCTCTGTATCGTCAGCGGCTCTGCAGAGATCACCATCCCTCTGATTTCGGGAACAAGGCCGGAGATGTATCAGTCGATCCGGTTTTCCTATGGGGTTACCAACCTTGGTACCAGTCTGGCCAACTCATGGAAACAGGTAGTGTATCCGTCGATGTCGTTGCCGACCATCGTGTGATCCCAAAGCTCTGCCTCGAGCTTCTTTATCTCACCCTTGGAGCATTATTCCTCCATGAGGAGCTTCTTGAATTCGTCCCAAGTGAGGGCATAGGTAGCTTCACGTCCTCGGGTTTGGACCACGAGGTTCCACCATGACAGGGCTTGTCCGTGGAGTACTCAAGAGGCATACTCCACCTTAACAGTTTCAGCACAACGGATGATGTGTAGGACTAATTCGATGCTTTCGAACCAGGAGAGTAGCCCTACAGCACCAATGGTTCCATGAAACTCCTTTGGCTTACAAGCCATAAAGCCCTTATATGTGCAAACGGGGAGATTTCGGTTTTGGTTCTGGTTTTCTCCCTATTGTTGTTGTTGTTGTTGCTGGTTTTGGTTGTTGTTTATCCCAGCAGTGATCTGGGCCATCATGTTGGGCATGGCAGCGTTAAGCTGAGCAGCGACCTGTTCGGCTATGAGGCTAGCATTGCTTAGCTTAGGCGCCATGTTTCTACAACGGAAAAAGGAAAACCAGTTTAGAACGCACGAATAGGAATAAGTGATAAGAATTTAAAGAATGACTAACAACCAGGATAACATAAGAAGAATTAAGGCAGGATAAATAGCATACGCACGATAATGGTTACGGAGAGATAATACAATTCAAGCACAACAGAAAGTAAGGATATTAGTGATAGAAGTTCCTTTTTGTAAAATCGGTTACATGTTCCATAAAGATAACAAGGGGAAATTTGAAACATGAATACTAACGTGAGTTTTAAGTTGCTAAAGATACTGAGAAACACAACTTAAACTAGGGTACAATACATGACATAAAATAAGCTAGTGAAACATGTTCAGGGACATCTTCGGGAAAAATAACGATGATCAGGGTACCTATCACCAGACACACGTTCACTAGGTGCCGATTAGTCCTTGATGTCGACTGAGTCGAAGAGAAGATTCGAAGGGAATGCTCGGCTAGACAGCGAGCGGTGTCAGAGACCTGGAACAGAAGATGAGCCTGCTGCTCAGTCTCCTTAGTAAGTCCCTGAAGGTCTCTACGGAGGGTATGGTACTCGGCCGGGGTAGACCTCCGAATTGGGGTCGTCGTAAGTGGTGGTCGAGATGGTCTTGCTCCCACATGTAGTGATCCATGGTTGGCGTAGGCGATGCCGCGTACGGATCTTCGGGGTGTAGTGGAACATGGGGAGTTGTAGCTCTGACTGGGTTGGGAGTCTCTTGTCCCGTCAGGTGGTATGGTAGTCGATCGGGTAGTATGACCTGCTTACGAGAAGTCACACGGATGCGCGGTTCTCGTTGTTGTGGAAACGCGACGGGAACCGACAATATGGTAGTTAGGGCAGTCCTCGGACTGGATGTATAGTGGTTGTTGGCAATGGCTCTAGAGTTCTCCTCCGAAGAGTCGGTAGGGTCGTGGTGCTGAGCTCTCGACTCGGTAATGTCGTTAGGAACCTCAGTCGAGAATATGGTTCGAGAGTACGAGTGCACGGGTGAATGCGACGATTCAGACATAATGAGAGTTGCGATAAGATGGAACGAGTATTTATAGTTAAAGGAAAATGTAAATATGACTTTGCATGTTCGGGTCAGTCACGTGAGAATCGGGAATCAGGGGAATCGGGAATTGTTGACTCAAAAATCGTTAACAATAGCGATTACGTTTCGCTCTTGCATAATTTATTTCAAACTAGGCGTAGTTGGCCAAATAACGCGTAGTTACTAATGAATCATGCATTTGCAGAATTAATCCACTTAAGTTTAAAACTCGTGAAATGATTTTTCGAAAAAGCCTTGGTTATAGTTTGGTTTTGAAAATTTTGAAGATTTTGGAAACCCGTATTCACTATAACCTTGTGCTCTTATACCAAGTCTGTCACACCCCGCTAAAGCGGAAACACGAGATGTGAAGAGCAAAGATATCATTACAAGAGATATAATAAATACAAACGGTTTTTAAGTCATTGAAATCATAAAACGTTTACAAAGTTCAAAGATAACCAAGTATTTAACAATACAGTACAACCACGATAACATATGTAAACTTCAAAATACATTCCCAAAGTAAATAAATAAAGTCTTCCCGATTCATAATCATGTGACTTTCCTGACCCGTCACAAGAGATATGCACTTAACGTCCTTACATTGCGTTTCCTGAAACATGAGAACAAATGTCAACTACAAAAGTAGTGAGTGAGTTACCGTTTTACTAGTCCTTGACTAAAAGCGGTTTCGGAAAAATATAACAATACTTTGTAAAATATGTTTTAAGAGTTTTCTCAACAGAAACAAGTGTTGAAAATATGGCTTTCGGCACCGCATATATCTCTATATATACGTGTAAAAGATATGATTGTACTTGTAAGAACATTGATCCCTTGAAATAATATGACTGTAAGTGCTCGCGAGAAGATGAACCGTCGAGTAGCGGGTACTTGAGCTGACACTCAATACCAATCGAGAAAAGCACTTGGACTAACGCCCAAGGTCAATCGAGAAAGAAGCACTTGGAGTAACACCCAAGATCAATCGATTAATAAGCACTTGGACTATAACCCAAGATCAATCGATTAATAAGCACTTGGACTAACACCCAAGGTTTATCCAGTCAGACGTACTTGGACTAACACCCAAGTAAGGAACGATTTAGGCTAAATCCTAAATATGTAATTAGGCTAACACCTAATATGTAATTAGGCTAACACCTAATATGTACCTACGCTAACACCTGACTAAGGATTTGAGTAAGATGTACTTAGGCCACGCCTAAGTAAGGAACGATTGTTTCCTAAGTATCGATACCCATACTAAGCGGCTTAAACAAGCTAATAATATGTAAAGAAACCGAGCGTTGTTGACAAGAGGCACTTACGTCTGGCTATATTACTATCAAGAGTCAATAAAGATGCCAGAACTACGGCGTTTAAAAGACATAAAATAGATCGTTGTGTTCATGAATACATCGAGCGTGTCGATTGAAAATGTATATATGCGTATAGGAAATATTGATTGTAAAAGTGGTCGTTGACCTCTCGGTGTAATATGATTGTAAATGTTCCCACTAACAATAATCCGACCGTGATAGGCCCCTTTGCTGTTTTGATTGCACGCATTTACGTCTGGTGATAATTCTATCAAGAATTAACAAGGATGCCGGAAACATGGCGTTTTAAAAGACATACAAACAACTATTTAGTTTATAAACATTTCGAGTGTAACAATTTGAAAAAGGCATACGCATATAAGTAGTTAAAATGGTTGGTTCTCATGTCTCTCCCAAAAGATGTACAAAATAGTATTAAAAGGTGGGGATGTAACTCGCCTTAAATATAAATGGTTGTGGTTTTATGCTTAGCACACCTTGCACGATATTGAGCTTCCTACAGTGATTTACCGACAATGCTATGTAAATATGTTATCCAAAATTTATTTCATGAATTTTACAGTATTGGACATTTATTAGACTTATTTCACAATTTCTAAGGATTTTTAAGTATTTTAACAAAATCCCGCCTTATACACTAGCCGGAAAGTGTTATGGTTTGGACAGCAGTCCAAACCCCGATTTTCTAAAAATAGTAAAAGTTACCAGAAAATTAAGTAAGAATTAATATAGGTCTTAGGCATACACATCGTGCTGCAAACAAAATTTCAACTCAAAACTCCAAGTATTTTATGTATTAAAAATCATTAAAGTTAACGTAAATTTCTACAAAAATAATTCTGATCAGACCATCTTTTCCGTAATCAACTTTTGAATGACCAAATGAACTCATTTTGACTCGGGACCAATTTCCCTGTAAAATAGACTCCAAAAAATTGTTTTTAGAATCTAGAAAAAATCAAAAATGTTTTCGTATGACCAAGATACAACCCTAGAAACTTGTGTTAAAATCTGTCCAATTGCAGAAAGTTAATGTGGCAACATAACGGGTCAAATGGGTTGGTTTCCACTTTCCAAAAACTTTTTTTAACCATTATGAAAAACAACACCCTAGTATACTGAGTTAACTTCCCCAAATAATTATTCCATAATCTTTGATCATGTGCAAGTATTTTAAATGAATTTCACACGAAAACTACCCAAATATGTCACGCTGCAGGACAACAGGTCACAATCCGAATATTTAAAAATAGTAAACAATTCTTAAAAACTTTGCAAAAAATACAGAAGCTTACTAACATATTTGGTTGACTAAAATAAAATTTTTAATGTCCAGCTCCTAAAATTGAATTCGCAGAAAAATCATAAAGTTAACTTAAATTTTTCTTGGAAAAGTACAGATCAGCGCACTCATTTTGTAAACACGTTTTGACCAACCTAAACAACTCCGATTGACATGAAATTACCACGGTTGGAAAGTAGACTCCAAGAACCTAAAGTTTGGCTAAAGAAACAGTAGAAAATGACTTTTTATGATGAATGTATAGCCATAACAACACGGAACACACATTCTGTCCAAAATTCAGCAAGTTTATAAAATACTCTTTAAACTAGCAAAGCTCGTTTTCGGCTTTTAGAAACTGATTTTTGATCACAAATTCAGCTAATACATCTAAATCCCTACTTCTTATCCCAAATTTAAGTTGCATGTTCTATAAAATAAATCAAAACAGCAAAACACTAGAAATTAAAGTTTGACTAATTACCGATCTTGATTAGCTAAACAAGAGGATCAAACTCGAATTTGGGGCTGCATGGGTGTCGATCAAGGACCAAAAAAACATGGTGATTTGGGGCTGTCAAGAGTTGTAATCAGCAAGATGAGATGAATGAAAATCAAAAATCAAAAATTGGGGATTAAGGTTTTGAATTTAGACTTACCAAAGATTGATTGTTGATTGTAGAATTTGATTTGGGAAAAAGAAGAAATCAAAAATGGTGGCCTTTTTTCTCCTGGTTTTTGATCGCACAGAGAGAGAGAGAGAGGAGGGGGCTGAAGTCGATCCAAAGGAAAAAGGGGAAGAAAATAATAGGCTAAGTGAAATTGTGTATTAGGCTTATTTTGGGTCTCATTTTGTAAGGTAATTGGTATAGACTATTAATTAGATAAAATAGGCTAACGACTCAAATAATTTTGTGGACATTATAGTAACAACAAATTATTAGTAGTCGGGTTTTAAAATAATTATATTCGTAGGATTTCTCTTTTCCGTGCAAGGGTGATAACACATAATAATAGTACAAGTTTATACATGCAAGATAATCACGTGCATAAATAGAAAGTTTTTTTTTCATTCATGTAAATATTCAACACCTAAAAATAGAATATTTCAAGTTTGGGCATTAAAATTTTACACAGATAATCACCCTTTGAACAATCGCGTAGGCTAAAAAATTCGTATAGCCTAAAATAGAAAATTTTGTGTTCTCGTAATATATGCAACGTCTAAAAATGGAAAGTTTCTTTTTCAAGCAAGTTTAGCCGTTAGGCAAGTATAAACACATTAAGTTTGTCAAAAATTTGTAACGATAGCTTAGAGATATAAATTGGCTAACTAGATTTTGGTGACGGGTGTCAAAGACGTGATTTTTCCCATAGTTTTTTTCTTCTTTATATGAAGTTAACTTTGCAAAATTTAAACCTACAAATTTAGGAAAATAGAAATAATCAATTTCAAAGAGGAAGGATGACGTTATTTTTGTTCGGATAATGATAATGCGAAAGATGACAACATTTTCGCATAATTTGATTTTTTATTTTTTATTTTGTTGAATGTGACCTTGCAAAATATGAACCTTCAAATATTAGGGAATATGAAATAATTAATTTTAAAGAGGAACGATAACGACATTTTTGTTCTTATCACGATAATGCGAATGATGACGTCAATTTTTGCTTAATTTAACTTTTTTTTTCATTAGTGGAAGGTAACTTTGTAATACAGGAAACCACAAATTCAGGATAAAAGAAATAATCACTTTCAAAAAGGAATGATGACGTCATTTTCTTTATATGAAGTTAATTTTGAAAAATTTAAACCTACAAATTTAGGGAAAAAGAAATAATCAAATTCAAAGAGGAAGGATGACGTTATTTTCGTTCGGATAATGATAATGCGAAAGATGACGTCATTTTCGCATAATTTGATTTTTTTTGTTTTTTGAATGTGACCTTGCAAAATATGAACCTTCAAATATTAGGGAATATGAAATAATTAAATTTTAAAGAGGAACGATAACGACATTTTTGTTCTTATAACGATAATACGAATGATGACGTCAATTCTTGTATAATTTGACTTTTTTCTTCATTAGTTGAAGGTAACTTTGCAACACAGGAAACCACAAATTCAGGGTAAAATAAATAATCAATTTAAAAAAGGAATGATGACGTCATATTCGCTCGGATAATGATAATGCTAAGGATGATGTCAGTTTTTGAATAATTTTATTTATTTTTTACTTGAAGGTGACTTTGCATAATACGAACATTTAAATATTAGGGAATATGGAATAATCAATTTTAAAGATGAACGAAAACGACATTTTTGTTCTTAGAACGATAATGCGAACGATGACGTCATTTTTCGAATAATTTATCCTTTTTTTCTTTAGTTGAAGGTAATTTACAAAATTGGAAACTACAAATTCATGGTAAAAGATATATTCAATTTCAAAGAGGAAAGATGACGTCATTTTCGTTCGGATAATGATAATGCTAATGATGACATCATTTTTCGATTAATTAGATTTTTTTGTGGTTGAAGGAGATATGAAATAATCAGTTTTAAAGATGAAAGATGACGTCATTTTTTTTTTCTAATAACGATAATGCGAACGATGACGTCATTTTTCGCATAATATGATTTTTTTTTTTAGTTTAAGGTGAGTTTGCATAATACAAACATACACATATTAGAGAATATTAAATAATCAGTTTTAAAGAGGAATGATTACGTCATTTTTTTCTTCTGATAACGATAATGCGAACTATGACGTGATTTTTCGGATAGTTTGATTTTTTTTTTCTTTATTTGAAGGTAACTTTGAAAAATGTAAACCTACAAATTTAAGGGAAAAGAAATAATCAATTTCAAAGAGGAAGGATGACTTCATTGTCGTTCGGATAATGATAATGCGAAACATGACGTCATTTTTCGCATATTTGATTTTTTTGGTTTGTAGAAGGTGACTTTGCAGAATATGAAACTTCAAGTATTAGGGAATATGAAATAATTAATTTTAAAAACGAACGATAACGTCATTTTTGTTCTTATAACGATATTGCGAACGATGACGTCATTTTTCGCATAATTTGACTTTTTTTTTCTTTAGATTGAGGTAACTATGCAAAATTGGAAACCACAAATTCAGGGTTATAGGAATAATCAATTTTAAAGAGGAAGGATGACGTCATTTTCGCTCGGATAAGGATAATGCAAAGGATGATGTCATTTTTCGAATATTTTGATTTATTTTTCACTTAAAGGAAAATTTGCATAATACGAACCTTCAAATATTAAGGAATATGCAATAATCAATTTTAAAGAGGAACGATAACGACATTTTTGTTCTTATAACGATAATGCTAATGATGACGTCAATTTTTGCATAATTTGACTTTTTTTTTCATTAGTTGAAGGTAACTTTGTAACACAGGAAACCACAAATTCAGGGTAAAAGAAATAATAAATTTCAAAAAGGAATGATGACGTCATATTCGCTCGGATAATGATAATGCTAAGGATGATGTCAGTTTTAGAATAATTTGATTTATTTTTACTTGAAGGTGACTTTGCATAATACGAACCTCTAAATATTAGGGAATATGAAATAATCAATTTTAAAGATGAACGAAAACGACATTTTTGTTCTTAGAACGATAATGCGAACGATGACGTCATTTTTCGAATAATTTATCTTTTTTTTCTTTAGTTGAAGGTAACTTTACAAAATTGGAAACTACAAATTAATGGTAAAAGATATATTCAATTTCAAAGAGGAAAGATGACGTCATTTTTGTTCGGATACTGATAACGCTAAGGATGACGTCATTTTTCGATTAATTTAATTTTTTTTTAGTTGAAGGAGATATGAAATAATCAGTTTTAAAGATGAAAGATGACGTCATTTTTTTCTTTCTAATAACGATAATGCGAACGAGGACATCATTTTTCGCATAATATGATTTTTTTTTTGTTAGTTTAAGGTGAGTTTGCATAATACAAACATACACGTATTAGAGAATATTAAATAATCAGTTTTAAAGAGGAATGATTACGTCAATGTTTTTCTTCTTATAACGATAATGCGAACGATGACATGAAATTTCGGATAGTTTGATTTTTTTTTCTTTATTTGAAGGTAACTTTGCAAAATGTAAACCTTCAAATTTAAGGGAAAAGAAATTATCAATTTCAAAGAGGAAGGATGACGTTATTGTCGTTCGGATAATGATAATGCGAAACATGACGTCATTTTTCGCATAATTTGATTTTTTTTTGTTTGTAGAAGTTGACTTTGCAGAATATGAAACTTCAAGTATTAGGAAATATGAAATAATTAATTTTAAAGAGGAACAATAACGTCATTTTTGTTGTTATAACGTTAGTGCGAACGATGACGTCATTTTTCCCATAATTTGACTTTTTTTCTTTCTTTAGTTTAAGGTAACTTTGCAAAATTGCAAACCACAAATTCAGGGTAAATGGAATAATCAATTTCAAAGAGGAAGGATGACGTCATTTTCGCTCGGATAAGGATAATGCTAAGGATGATGTCATTTTTCGAATAATTTGATTTTTTTTTCACTTAAAGGAGACTTTGCATAATACGAACCTTCAAATCTTAAGGAATATGCAATAATCAATTTTAAAGTGGAACGATAACGTCATTTTTGTTCTGATAAGGATAATGCGAACGATTACGTAATTTTTCGCATAATTTGACTTTTTTTTTTCCTTACTTGAAGGTAACTTTAGAAAATTGGAAGCTACAAATTTAGGGTAAAAGAAATAATCAATTTCAAAGTGGAATGATGACGTTATTTTCGTTCGGGTTATGATAATGCTAAGGATGACGCATTTTTCGCATAATTTGATTTATTTTTTATTTGAAAGAGATTTTGCATAATACGGACCTACAAATATTCGAGAATATAAAATAATCAGTTTTAAGGAGGAAGGATGACTTCATGTTTGGTATGAGAATCAACCAAAAGTCATATTATTACATCATACTCTTTACCTATTTTTAGGTAAGGGGTAAACATTCATTACATGATACAATTACCTTCTAGAAACCATATTAACTATTTCTAATCTCTACAATTTCTCCCTTTGATATCATTTCTAGAAAAGTAATTATTAACTTTTTAGAATACATTTCAAAGTCTTATGCTAATCTTCATTTCTTTAATTCTTGAGTTGGAGTTTCTTGTTCTTGAGATGCTTGATATTTTTAAGCTTGAGATTTAGATTTTGAAGATTCCTTTTCTTTGAACTAGGGATAAAGTTTTGCATATTCATCTTTTCTTGTTGCATTTCATATAATCTTCGAGCTTTGATTGTTGCATAAATTGAGTACTTATTTTCCCGAATCTTCAAACACATTTCGTATCTTTGAATAAATTTCTATTTGCAAAGCACTTTTCAATAGCATCTCTTCCAAACTCATATTCTCCTATTTCCGCTCTCCACTTAGCATAACCATCAGAATTTGCGCTGTTCTTTTCATCACAATTTTTAATAATGGTTTCTATCTCGCCTTTGATCAAACGTAGTGTGCCTGTTGAGAAATGATGTACTACCTTGAATAGCATTACAACATTTTCACTCCAATGTGGGCTTGAGTAGATATTCCCTTTATCTCCGATATTCACTATCGCCCATTTTCTTACATGTTTTAGCGATAATTTTTGTTGTGGAGCAACCAAGTTCACTTTTCCTCTTCCGCTTTCAAGGGCAATTTGAAAGTCAAAGTATGTTGCTTCCTTAACTTTTCCATCCATAAAGCGTTTTACTCTTGATTCGGAAAATCTTTAAACGTCCCTTTTATTCGACCATCTTTTCATCGACATGAAGAGCCACTCGATATCATTTGGACTAAGATCATTAAAATATGCTTTGTTAAAGTTGAAGACCTTTCCATTACTTCTTGCAACTTTGAATGTCGCATATTCGATTCCATTATGAAACTTTGAGCTGAGCTAAGATCTCTGACAGCTGAGTTTCGATGAACCGAATATACTTTTTCAACCCCTTAACGCTTTTCATGAATGAAGTGCTTTAACATGCTCCACAACTCTTTTTCCTTTGTTGTAAGCCCATGTAGAATTGTCGTTTCTACCCTTTTTGGAGTTTGAACAAGAAATCTCTAACTTGATCTTCCATAAATGGTTTGTTTATCCTTGTATGTACCCTCTTTTCTTCTTCAAGATCAATATTATCATACTTTGGAAGACCAAAATCATCCGATAAAGCATATTTGTAAAGTGCCTTGTGTTCATCTTGCAACCTCATTATTTCTCTTTGCATGTTTTCATCATGGAGATCTTTTACATCCCGTTGCTTCAATCTATTTTCAAAATCATACTTCCTCTCCAATCGCCTTTATTACTTTCATTAAACTTTCTTTGTTCTCTAACTTGTGGACAAATAAATTTTAAAATCATACTTCATTTTCTTTGATTTTGTAAGCACCGGAACCGTTGTTGAGGAAGGTGGTGGAAGTATTGGAAACAAATCTGGCCTCGGATGAATTAACCTATCCTCACGATCATGGACCGGAATCATACGTTTAATAATCTTTCCCCTCATCTCAATCACATCCAAGTGATAACGGATTCGTTTCACTGGATCAAGCTCCTCCACCTCTTTATTTTTACTGTAGAAACTCGGGTAAGGTATAGACTTTTGAGCAAGCTCGATCATCCATGGCTCAAAAACGAGATCACTTAGATTACTCGTCTGACATCCATCTAAATTTCAGGTCGAATTCCGTGTTCTTTATCTCCGATATATCTGTTATTTCTCTTAACTGTACTTATACCGTAAAGGTGTGTGTGTGTCGGAATTGAAATCGTAATCAATAAATTAATCGTAATACCAAGAAAACACATAATGAACTTGCCTAAGTTCATTGCATAACAAAACGTAAACTTTCAACTAACGAAATGGTTAACGATAACGAAAACGAAAAACGAAAAATGCTGAAAAACTACACGGTGCGCAGCCCCAACTACATAGGCTGGCGCCCTCCTTAGCAAAAAATCATTTTGTTTTTAGCTTGGATGAGTCATTTGTGCATGTAATACTAATCCCACACCTGTCCAAGCACGAGAGGACCTCCCTATGGTCCAGGGAATGCACCAACTAACACCCATATCTCTCATTTCTCTCTCATTTTAACAAACACAAACACACAACATCCCTTTTCTCTCTAGAGCTCCATTCTTACAGCCACTAATTGCAGGAGAAAACACATCAAAACACCTCTAAAAATCATCCTAATAATCAAGGAAAGCAAGAAGGAGTTCATCCATTGGGTTGCATAAAATATTTTCATCAATTTGAAGCTTAAACTTCCAACAAATCATCATCAAACCATTTCTCTCCGGTAAAAACTCTTTAATCTTCTGTTTTTACCCAAATAACTCATTGCATGTCGGATTAAACACCTAAAAATATGATTTTATTAACTTTCATGGTGAAAAACGAGTTTTTATAAATTATTACATAAATCTATGTCTTTGTGGTAAAAAATCTAAAAGAAACTGATAATTGAAGGTATTTTAAGGTTTGTATCAGTTGCATGTTAAAAATCCACTATTAGAATGACCATTTTTACCACGGAAACGATTTTTGGAAAAGTCTGTCAGCAGGGGCGCCGCCCTCCCTCTCCAGGGCTGCGCACCTGGTTGCTGACAACTCTCAAAAATCGTTTAAAATCGTTAAAATCGTCACCTTCAGCTTATATAACTAGAACCTGAATAAAAGAAACTTTAATGAACAAATACTTGTGTTTAAGGTGACTAATTTTACTTAAAAACATTGTGTTGTGTTTGTGAATATAAGTAATTATTGTTATAAAAATTGTAAGCGGGAAAGTGTCGGAAAATTTGGACATAAAAATTATAGCGCGGAAGCGCTGCCCGATTTTCGTTAGACCTTAACATAACCTTTAAAACTTAAGCATTTTCGTTGACTAAAGATTTTGTAAACTTAATAAACAATGATACTTACTCGAGAACTTGGTATGCTTTAGGATTTCCGTGATTCCGACGCGTTCCGACCACTTTTCACACACGTCTCATTCTACGCAAACCGTGAGTTACATCCCCACTTTTTTTACTATTTTTTACAACTCTTTTGGGGGAAACATGAGAATCAAACTTTTTACTTACTTATATGCGTATGATTTTTATTTGCCACACTCGGCACTCTTATAAACTTATGATTGATTGTATGTCATGTAATCGCCACACTCGGCACCTCTATTAACTCTTGATGAGAATATAACTGCTCGTAAGTGCCTACTATCAGTTTAAAATTAAATTTGTTGGGCCAAGAAATTGAATGGATGAAGCTATGGAGTCTGAAGATGGAGTTTGAATAAAACAATTTCAGTTCGGAGGAGGTCCGAACTGAAGTTGGAATAAAGCTCTCAGTGAAGAGTTCAACTCGGAGGTATAAGTTAGTTCAATCCGAATTTAACTGAAATACCTCCGAGCTGCAATTCAGTTGGGAGATAACTTAAGTCAACAGAAGTCAACATGGAAGAGATCAATTCGGTGGATGAAGACTATGATTCAGTACTGAAGTGAACTCCCCGAAGTGAAATTAAAATGTTGATAATGTTGTAATATTTAATTCGTAGAGTGTTTGTTAGTTAGATTTTGTCTATAAATAGTGAGATAGGTTGTTAGAGTTTGTTGTCTTTGAACCTGGAACTCTCTCAACGAGGTTCTGTGACCTTGAATGTCGTTGTAACAAGCTCGGTTCAAAAAACTGTCACCACTATCAATGAAATCTATGAAAACAGTTACGCTCAAATGTTTGTTCTAATCAATTTCACAACTTCAAACTTCAATACATTTCCTTCAATTGTGATTCCAACACACATGTCTTGAGATTCCGCATCAACACCTGTCGTTGTTTCAATTCGATTCGCTGTTGTTAGAGAAATTTCAAGGACCTGTTAATTGGTATCAGAGCTAGACTAATCAATTGATTAAAATTCAATTGAGTATGTTTCATCAATTTGATTTAATTCGAAGATTAGGTCAAATTATTAGTGAATTGAAGGAGTCCGAAGTGAAATAGAAGAAGTCCGAAGTGAAATTGAAGAGCTAAATTGAAGATCCTATTTAGATTTCAAGGTGTACATGGTGGAGCCGGTGTTACACATTATCAATTCAAAGACGGTTGGTGTATAAGGAGCGAAAACACGAGTTATCAATTTGAGAGAGGGGTGTGTATAATAGACAAATTGTAGTAGCTATATCACTTTCATGCTAGGAGATGGCCAACAAGGATCAACACTTGCTAGTGAAGACCTAAAGTTGACCTAACACGGGAAGCAAGTTGATATAAGCTACTGAGTAAATGCTTTCCATAGAGAATCTGGACATAATAATATTCTGGTGATTCTGCAGCTATTCCTCATAAATTGAAGAAAGTTGACCATGGAAAGGCATAAGTCTATGAAGAGATCAGACTCATAGCATTATCCAAGGGGGCGATTGATGGGCCAAGAAATTGAATGGATGAAGCTATGGAGTCTGAAGATGGAGTTTGAATAAAACAATTTCAGTTCGGAGGATGTCCGAACTAAAGTTGGAATAAAGCTCTTAGTGAAGAGTTCAACTCGGAGGTATAAGTTAGTTCACTCCGATTTTAACTGAAATACCTCCTAGCTGAAATTCAGTTGGGAGATAACTTAAGTCAACAGAAGTCAACATGGAAGAGATCAATTCGGAGGATGAAGACTTTGATTCAGAACTGAAGTGAACCCCCGAAGTGAAATTAAAATATTGTTAATGTTGTAATATTTAATTCGTAGAATGTCTGTTAGTTAGATTTTGTCTATAAATAGTGAAACAGGTTGTTAGAGTTTGTTGTCTTTGAACCCGGAACTCTCTCAAAAAGGTTTCGTGAGCTTGAATATCGTTGTAACAAGTACGGTTCCAAAACCTGTCACCACTATCAATGAAATCTATGAAAAAATTACGCTCAAATGTTTGTTCTAATCAATTTCACAACTTCAGACTTCTATACATTTCCTTCAATTGGGATTCAAAGACACAGGTCATGAGATTCCGCATCATGACCTCTTGTTATTTCAATTCGATTCGCTGTTGTTAGAGGAATTTCAAGGACCTGTCAAAATTAGTGCCTAGTTTTCGCAACACACTATTAGCTTGTTAAGCAATTTAGTATATGGGTATCGATATTTAGGGAAAGGACCGTTCCTTACTTAGATGGTAATCTAAGTACATATTACTAGTTCAGAATACTTTTCGTAGATAGTGCGGGGTAAGGGGCCTCACGGTCGGTTAATCGGTTTAGTGTGAACACTTATGGTTATATTATGCCAAGAGGTTGTTATACAATATTCCAATCAATAGTTTTCTTTATACGCATATCTTTGCACGTATATATATATATATATATATATATATATATATATATATATATATAGAGAGCTATACGGAGCCGAAACATCCTTACAAGTATATACACTTTCAAGCACTAAATCACTTCATGTCTTTTGAGAAATCTTTTATATATATATATATATACTAGTCTAGAACCCGCGCGATGCAGCGGCGGCGATGAAGTTGATTTCGTAAAATGGTTTTGCGGCTACAGTTTTCAGTAGTTTTTAATCCGTCTCGTGATCCATATGTTAAGTATAACACTTTCTAGTTTATTATCTTTTGAATCACAATACATTTAATAGTCAATAAATACCCATATGTATTATATAGTAGTAAACATATATAACTGCAATGAATATAGAAACATATATAACTGCAATTTAGTATGGTGTAAACTGTTATAGCATTCAACATTAGCTCTTTTGGAACATTAAAAAAATCGTACACCTACGAATATTGAATCATCTACAAAATGTGATGGTTAAATTGTATTTGTGGAGTAGTTGTTATGTTGCATGCTTATAGTAGTAGAGATATATATTATAAACATGTGATATAGTTGTTATCAAGATATTGCGGCTATAGTATCGAGATATATATGAAATATACCTGCGAAATTGTATCAAGGTGTTATATTCCGTAGCTTAGTTTAAGGAAGATTCTACCCCGATTCAGTTGTTTGAATGACTCAAACGCTCGATAAAGGAAGAGCCCGGCGTTGCAGCTTCGAAGAAAAAATTGTTTTCAAAAAAATATTCTTGCGCTAACGATTTCGGTTGTTTCTCGGTCGACTTGTGATATATATATTTTGGAGTATGATAGTTTATTGTTCTACCCTTCAGATTAAAACTAAAATTATTCACAAAAGGGTTTAGTTAAGGAACTTTGGGTCATAAAAAATGAATCATATGGTCAATTTTGATAGTTTACCCATTCATGCCATAAAACATAATATTTACATGTGTTCCAGGTTTCTTGTTATTTATGATTCGTTCCTTTAGTCCTAATACAAACAAATTTAGGATCTCTAGTTGACCCTTTTTGGTAACAATTATTTATTTATATATAACATCAATAGTTTCTTGTTTTACATCTCTTAAAGAAAATCTCTCTCCTTCAAGCCATTCGGCCCAATAGAAAAGAGGTTTTATATGTTTTAGGTTGTGTTTTCGGATATCCTGTTGTTATTTCAAACATTTTTGATATACTTTTTTCGATTATTACTTACATGATATAAATGCAAGTATCTGTATTTGGTTCTCAGTTGTTAGTCTATATATAAGTATATAAATAAAATGGTTATGGCGATGCATCGACGAGCTTACAAATTTATTTTCTACAAAATCACGTTAAGTGTAATAGTTCCTAAATAGTTCCTATCGGAGGTAACTATTTCAAGTTCGCCCTTACGGGCTTTATAAAAAATTATACGATAAATCAACTTATGAGTTTTTTTCTAAAACATTGTCAGCTTATCGAATAGTTAAAAACTTTCGACTTTTCTAAAAAAAATTTATCAATAAAATATGACCATCATTAGAAATAAGAAGGGTTTACATGTCATTAATATTTGTAATCACATAAGTTAATATTTATTTTTAGTTTCATAAACAAGTTTATCAACTTTTTTGATATTTTATACTCCATATATTACTTATTATTTAGAATTCGAAATATAATAATAATATAATTTTTAACACTAATATCAAGTTAAGGGTTCACGAGTTATGATCACGTTTTTGGTCAAGACAAAGTTAAATTGTCATAGATAATAATTCTCGCTCTCTTTATACGAATACAAAATCATGGCAACAAAACTGATTGCAAACTCCAATAGGTCTCCTGCCAAAATTTAATCTAAAAACTAAAATTTAAGTAAGGATGGTTTCAAAAGTAGTTCTAACAAGAACACTTTCAAGTTTCAAACATGTCTTGACAATACACATTTTTGAAATTTGAAACCAAAAACAATCTCGAGACCAAACAAAACTTTGAAACCAACAAATAATCTCGAAAACAACATCCTTGAAACCAACAAAAAATCTGGAGACCAAACAAAACTTTGAAACCAACAAATAATCTCGAAAACAACATCCTTGAAACCAACAAAAAATCTCGAAACCAAAAATAATCTCGAAAGACGAAACCACACCACCCAACACCAAAATCCAAACGAATGACCAAATAGTGGTGGTGGTAAAAGGTGTCGGATGAACCGTGTGGTGGTGGTGGTCTAAACCAACATCCAATATGTCTCAAATCGTATGTGTAAAGATAAGAAACAAACCATAATTTAGTCAAGGTAAACAAATATCAAAATAATATGTAATTCTAGTCTATCAAGAATTTAACCAAATATCCAAGAGCCAAAATCCAAGATAAAAAATCAACGAAGATGCAAACAACATGGACACAAACGAATTTCAAAAACAAGAAAACAAATACTCCGTATTAAAAAAACAAAAAAACAAATCCAAAATAACAAACCATAAATATAACCATTTGTGTATAAAAACAGAAACCCATAGCCGATTAAAACTCACCATACCTCAAACCAACAAACACTAACCAAAAATGAAATGATTGAATCTAAAACCGGATCGAGACCAATATGAACCACTGACCGAAATCTCAAAACCCACAAATCTGACAAGATCCAAACCGGCGAAATCCAAACCAATCACAATAGTGGTGGTGGTTCACGACGGTGGTTCAAATCGAATCTAGGGCCAGAAGAGCGGAAGACGGTTAATAAAGCGTGAAAACAACATAGATCTAACCAAAACTTTAAACACCCTATCAATAGATTTCTCTAAAAACATGCGTTTGTGGATGCGATTTAGAAGGGAGCGCTTGTGGTGGATGTGAGTGTTGTTACGTTTTTAGTTCTTAAGGGTTCGACAGCGGCATAGAGGATGTTTCCGGCAGTTCTCCGACAAGTGTGTATTGGTGGATATGTGTGTTATTTTAAAGAGAGTTTTAGTTTTTATAGAGAGAAATGAGAGGATTTAGGGTTTGTTAGTTTGTAAATGTGTAACTGTGTTTTGTGTATATGTGTAAGTGTGTGTGAGAGCATTGTTGGTGTTGTAAATTGTATCTTAAGAGTTGTATCTTGTGTTATGTGTGTTGTATCTTGTGCATAATATGTTGTATCTCTTAAAAAAAATCTCTTAAAGTCAAACTACTTAAATTATAAAAGTCAAAAAAACATCAAATGTATTATATAGTAGTAGAGATATACTTGTCGTTGATCATATTTAGTCGAGGACTAGAAAACTGTATCTAACTCACTACTTTTTGTAGTTGACACTTTTTCTCATGTTTCAGGAAACGTAGTCAAAGGACACAAAGTGCATAGCTTTTGGACGGGTCAGGCAAGTCACGTGATTCATGAATCAGGAGAAGACCTTGTTTCACATTTGGGGAATTTCTTTTGAAATCCTTACTTATGTATTTCGTTGTAATGAAATGCTAAACACTTGGTTATTTTCGAACTTGTAAACATTTTATTACTTCTTTAATGACTTGAAACCGTTTGAATTTATTATACCTCGTGTTATGATATCTATGCTCTTCATATCCTGTGTTTCCGCTTTAGCGGGGTGTGACAACTCGTTTCCGTCTCTAGGGATGACACAAAGGTACCACTAGACGAACCTGCTTCGACCGCTGGCGTAATGTTGAAGGAGGAAGGGTTTTCGGTCAATCCTTGGAAGCGTTTGGTTTGCGAACGTCCTATTATCGTTCCGCTAGTGTCACTAAGACTACTAGAATCAAGTGCAACCCTAGATAAAATTTCTATGTGAGAGGGAATCGATGACTCGTGTGCAATAGATGTCGAGAGTCTAGGATTTTGACTCTCTATTTCAATAACATCTCGGTCCGAAGGAGTGGACGTTAGTTGACTTGGGTTTTGTCCCGTGCGTTATGAAACATTACCCAGTGGGCATAATGAGTGGTGAAGGGGGGGTTTGAGTCGGTGGGGAGTCGGCTTCTTTTTCAATACTCTATGTCGACTCACGACGGAGAGTAGAAGACTTGGTGCCCCGGAGGGATATTTGATAAGGAATATTTGATAAGAAATATGGAATATATGGCTTCTTCATCTCTTTTTTATTCCGCTTAAGCACTTTTTTCGGAGGGATCAAAGATTCTTCATCCTTCTTCTTCGCTTGTTCAAAATACTTCGCTACATCATATTTCTTTTTGAAAATAAACGTGATCCACATGAGAATTGTGATCATGTTCGCATAATCTTTCCCGCACTCCTTTGGTGTGAGATTGTGCACCATCAATTGAAGAAGAAATTGTCAACGTCTAGAAATTAAATCCCAAGATAACTTCAAAGATGATAACTCTCCTTGATAGCCCAGTTCAAGAATATACGAAAATAGATCTTCGTCCTTTTGCCGAATAGGTTCAAACTCAGAATAGGACGATAAAGAAGAACTCTCCGAAACTCTTCAGCTGTCAACTCTAGATGACAAACTCGAAAATCACAAATCAAAGCTTCCTCAATCGGTTCTTCAGGATTAGAATTATCCGTTGCTTGATACTTCATGTGATGCCACATATTTTGCAGATTTACTCCTCGCACTTTTGGATGGTTGGCAAGAAAGATTCCCCATGGATGGTATTTAATAATCGAGAGAAAAATGGGGAATGGACATTGATAGTCGTCAATATCAATTGTTGTATTATTTGCCACCATATAAAGCCATAAACGAGTTGGAAGTATGGATTCTTCACTTGGAAAGGCCGGAGAAAACATTCTTCGAGCATCAGGCCCGATCTAACCTTCCATCCGATGATACGTTTGAATATGTCACACCTCCAAATCTCGTGTTCCCGAGACTCGAGGTGTTGACTTCATGGGTCCTAGATAGCAATGATATATAGGCGAACGACCTCTATATGAGTCGTTTTTAAAAAAAAAATCATTCATTCATTGATATTGAAAATCAGAGTTTTACATGATTAAGGAAAAGTGTTACCAAAGTTCACAAAAACAAAGATTTACATTACATAACTTAAAAGAAAAGAAGTAATGCAAGGGAAATCTCCCAAAAGCGTAAGTTTGAAATATGCGACTCTGTCATATCCCAAAATCCATCCTTCGAAAGCCCATTCGACTAAGCACCTGAGACATACATGCAAAGGTCAACATAAAGTTGGTGAATTCATAGGTTTAGTTTAGTAATAAAGGGGACAACAAGATTTCCGTGGGCTTTGTGTTGTGTAGTTTTCTTCGTGGGTTTTGAGCTGTCGTGAGGCATAGGCGATAACCTTTTCCCTTTTCATTAACACAAATCCTAATCCTTTGTGTGATGCGTAGCAATATACCACGAAATCCTCTCTTCCATCGGGCAATGATAGAATCGGTGCACATCAAAGCTTCTACTTCAATAGTTGGAATGATGACTCTTGTTCTTCACCCCAAACGAACTTCTCAGTTTTCCGCGTCAACTTTGTCAATGCTTTAGCTATCTTCGAGAAATTTTCGATGAAGCGTCGGTAATAGCCGGCAAGGCCTAAGAATTGGCGTATCTCCGTTGCGGTTCTAGGGACAACCCAATCCTTAATATATTCAATTTTAGCTGGGTCGACGTGAATGCCTTGACTGTCGATAACGTGGTCAAGGAATTGAACCTTCTCGATCCAAAATTCACACTTAGAGTATTTTGCATACAATTATTCCTTTTTCAGTAATTCGAGGATTAACCTCAAATGCTCTTCATGTTCTTTCTTACTTTTCGAATATATCAAGATGTCGTCAATGAATACGATCAAGAACTTATCCAGGTACGGTTTACACACCCGATTCATAAGATCCATGAATACCGCCGGTGCATTTTTTAACCAAAAGGCATAACCTGGAATTCGTAGTGACCATAGCGAGTTCTAAATGCGGTCTTGTGAATATCTTCGTCTCGTACTCTAAGTTGATGATAACCTGACCGTAGGTCTATTTTAGAGTAGATATTTGATCCCTGAAGCTGATCGAAAAGATCGTCAATCCTTGGAAGTGGATAATGATTCTTCACGGTTAGCTTGTTTGGTTCTCTGTAGTCGATACACATCCTGAAGGATCCATCCTTCTCTTTGACAAACAGAACTGGTGCTCCCCAAGGTGAGGAACTTGGAAGAATGAATCCTCGGTGTAGTAGTTCTTGGAGTTGGTTTGATAACTCTTGCATTTCCGATGGAGCGAGTCGATACGGTGCACGAGCCACTGGTGCGGCTCCCGGCACTAAATCGATGTGAAACTGAACTTGTCTTGTGGGTAGGAGTCTGAGTAAGTCTTTTGGAAAGGCTTCGGGAAATTCTCGAACAATCGGTACGTCGCTTAGTTGTTTCTCTTCCGTTTCCGTCTCCGTCATGTAAGCTAAATAGGCGTCACATCCCTTTTGTAAATACTTCAGCGTTTTTAAGTTGGATATGATGCTTATATTTGATCGGCACCCGTCTCCCTTGATCAAGAGACTTTTCCCGTATGAGCGGAGAATACGGACAATCTTCTCGTTACTTACGATTTCGGCGTGATTCAGAGATAACCAATCCATTCCTATTAGTATGTCGAAATTTCGAGCTGAATAGGTGTTAGGTCAATATCGAATGGTTGGTCAGCTAGGTTTAAGGTACAACCTCTAATGATACTATTTGTTGTTACCAAATTTCCGTTCGCTAATTCTATTATATACTTAGTTTCTATGGTAGTTGGGGCAATATCAATCAAAGTTTTAAATTTCGTAGATAAAAAGCTCCTATAAGCACCAGTATCAAATAAAACAGTTGCGTATTGATTGTTGAGGAGAAACGTACCCGTCACGACGTTCGGGCCTGGTTGTTCTTCTCCGGCTCTAATCAAAAACGCCCTGCCCTGAGCTCTGCCATTGTTGTTTTGGTTTGCTAGTTGTGGGCAATCCTTTTTGAAGTGTCCCGGTTCTCAACATTTAAAGAAGGCTTTAGGGACCTTCACATTAGCTACAGGGGTAGGTTTCCTACAATCTTTGGTTTGGTGGCCTGTCTTGTTGCAGTTTTTGCAGACCACAATACACTGGCCGGTATGATGGAGCTTGCATCGGTTGCAAAGTGGTTTGGTTCCCTGATAGTTGCCTGGGGCAGTCGTGTAAGCCTTTGTTGTTTCAGGCTTCTTGGTGGGTTGTTGATTGTAGCTTTTTCCGGAAGTATCCTCCCACTTCCGTTTGTTATCAGATGATTTCTTTTCAGATGAACTTTGACGGACACATTGGTCCATCAAGTTATGCGGCATGCGGATGGCTCCCAGGATGTTTGCCGGCTCGGAGGAGGTAACATTCCCTTGAATTTGTTGCGATAATCCCCAGATGTACCTTTCAACCTCCTTGTATTCCGGGGTTATCATTCCCGGGCACAGTAGAGATAGCTCCTGAAAACGGGTGGTATAACTAGTTATGTTATTTTCGTTCACTGACAAGTTCCAAAATTCAGCTTCTAATTTTTGGACTTCATCATTTGCTTCAGGTCCTCCCATGGCAATAAATATGCCGCATCAATCCCTACAGTTTGAGCGTAGGAATTCCACCACGTTAGAGAATTGTTCTGGAGAGTGCAAGTAGCATACTTGACCTTGTTTGCTTCATTTTAGTTACAAATGCGGAATACGGATTCCAGCTTCTCACACCATCGGAGAAGTCCGACAGCTCCCTCGGTACCATTGAAGTACTGGGGTTTACAGTTCATGAATTCCTTGTAAGAACATACACGATGGGCGTTCTCGTCCCCTCCAGCTGTATTGCTGGTTCCCGCCCCACCATTGGTGCTTGCGTGGTTAGCTACATAAGCATCAATAGCGTCTGCTACTCGCTGAGCTATGATAGCTTTCGTGTCATCAGGGTTTGGATTTTGTGAGTTCCTGGTCATCCTTGTTTTTCTCTTTGGCGGCATAATTCTTCAAAACAAATAATAAGAACCAAACATCAACAATATTCACGACCCAAATGCATATGGGAGATATATACGAGACATCTAAGAGATAATAAATAAGCAATCATACCACGACACAAGTCATACAATAAAGATAGTAGATTAAAACCCAAATTTCATTAATATAACTTGAATACATTGATTTCAAAGGAAATACAACAACATAATGGGTTTATAGAACACCCATTTTAGTTCAAGTACAAAATAAAATAACCCAAACAAAACCTGTCATGGAAGGTTTAAAATGCTACTATCCTATCTAGGTGGATGACCAGGTCTCGTGTTGGTAGATGCACCAATCAGTCCCCGAACCATCTCCTCTAACTCGGAAATGAGCCTCTCTGATGACTCAAGCCGAGATGTCAGAGTGGCTAAGTCGCCACGTGTATGCATGACACGCACATGTGTAGCCTCTGTTTCCCCACTCTGCTAAGTACGCCTCATGTCGAACCATGTCGAAGCTCTGCCTGATGTAAGCAGTATTCCGAGAGGTATAACTCCCGAAATCCTGCTCGAGCATCCTCTGCTCTCTCTCTAGGCACGCTAGTCTCGCTACCAGAATGGAAGAAATCGGAACTGGAATGGGGGCAGTAGACGGCTCCCCTATCTCGTAGGTACTGGGTACTCTCTCTGCATGCCTCCAAGTTTGGAGGGTAGAACGCATCCAATCCTGATATTGGAAGTTGTAGTCGCGCTGAGGTGTAGTGGTGGTGTTGGTGGTAGTGGGTATGGGAGTGGTGGTAGTACTTGGAATGGTAGTGGGTATAGGTGTGGTAGTGGGGATTGGGGTAGTCGAGGTAGTGTGAGTAGTAGCAGTAGTGATGGAGGTAGTGGGGACCATGTGAACATCATGGTAGTCACCTCTAACAACAGTGGAATCGAGTGTCGGAATCGTCCTCCGTGCAACAGCGTCAGAATAGTATCTACTTTGTGGAGTAGGATACACGGGGACCGATTTCCGTGCAGTCATACGGGTACGGACTCCAACGAGAGGCACTCGATAGTAATGAGGATGTAGGGTTGGGATACTAGCTAGTGGAGTAGGGTAGCCGCTCAATGAATCTGCAACATCAGATTCGCCCTCCGAAAGATCGTCATCGTCCTCTTCCTCCTCCTCAGGTGGGTACTCTATCTCTGAGGGGTTCGTCTCCATCGGCTCCTTAGGGGATGGGGTGTACTCCGAATCAACTTGGTCCTCGGAAGTGTAGTGTGAGGCGAGAAACGAATCCAACGGAGATGAGGAAATATCCATGTCTACGTCGGAGTCGGACTCGTAGATGTCGGCAGTAGGTATAGGGAGGTACTCGTCCTCAGAGTCGGACATGATAATAATGTAAGGAGTAGTCACACTGTGACAAGGCCATAATAATTGTAAATGACAAAGGTATAAAAGAATAGGCAATAATAGTAGTGCGGAAGCAGTAAGTTTCAAAGCTCAGTTATAGACCAGGACATATACTAATGCACCCTAGTTCGCTATAACCAGAGCTCTGATACCAATCTGTCACACCACCAAAACTCGTGTTCCTGACACTCGAGGTGTTGACTTCATGGGTCCCAGATAGCAATGATATATAGGCGAACGACCTCTATATGAGTTGGTTTTAAAAAAAACATACATTCATTGATATTGAAAATCAAAGTTTTACATGATTAAGGAAAAGTGTTACAGAGTTCACAAAACAGAGATTTACATTACATAACTTAAAAGAAAATAAGTAATGCAAGGGAAATCTCCCAAAAGCGTGAGTTTGAAATATGCGACTCTGTCATATCCCAAAATCCCTCCATGTAAAGCCCTTTCGACTAAGCACATGAGACATACATGCTAAAGTCAACATAAAGTGGTGAATTCATAGGTTTAGTTTAGTAATAAAGGGGACAACAAGATTTCCGTTTAAGTAAAGTCTTACAGTTGCACCTAAGCTCATGACATCGAAGCGTAAGTAGGTTCCTTAACCCATAAGTATTCCTATGTTATAGCCAAATAACATATATAGTTTCAAATGTAAAGCAGCCTACTCGAGTCCACGAGTTAGTTGTGGTAGACGTGGGTTACATCGTCTAGCCGTTGGGTGAGGGTTGTCAAACCCTAATAGATCTATCCAATACCATCGCTCTTAAGTCCTTAACTAACGATTAATGATATGGGAATATCCTTTGGCTTAGTGGTAACTTAGGAAACTAGTAAGGGTTTTAAGTACTTGTGTCCATAAGTAAAATAGCATGTAATCTCACCCCAAGTATGTTATAAAAACAAGTAAAAAGCGGAGCGGGGCTATAAACTAACCTTAAGTCCGTGAGCGTATACAAAGGTACGTAAGCTAACGTGTGTGTAAGTGTCACACCCCGCTAAAGCGGAAACACGAGGTGCAAAGAGCTGGAATACCATTACACGGGTTATAACAAAATATAACGGTTTCAAGTCATTGATTTAATAATAAAAGAGTTTACAATTTCAAAAGACAACCAAGTCATTAGTGCTTCAACACAAATACAAAATTAAAGTTTCAATTAAAATTCCCAAAATAAATGAACAAGTCTTTTCCCAATACGAATCTCACGCAACCATCCTGACCCGTCCATGCCATGCACTTCATTCTTACACTTAATTTCCTGAAACATAAGATAAAGTGTCAACTACAAAAAGTTGTGAGTGAGTTACAGTTTAAGTTCCTCGACAAAAGTTTCGGTGAAGTTTATATAAGTAAAAAGTTTCATGAAAGAAAGATAGCGGATGTAACTGCTTAAAATATATATACTTTTAAAAGTTTCGAAGCAACGGGGAATAACAATACCCTAAAGTTTGTACAGTCGCAAGTATAACAATACTTAGTAAAATAATAGTTGTGGAATCAATCGCTAAAAGAGTGTATAGTTGCGGAGTCAATCGCTAAAAGAGTGTATATGCGTAGATAAGTAACTAATTAGAATCTTGTATCAACCTCTTGACATTCTATAACATAAGTGTACACACTAAACAGATTATTCAACCGTGAGGCCCCTCCCCCCGCACTATCTACGAGGAGTATAAATGATCATAGTAACATGTACTTAGACTGCCATCTAAGCAAGGACCGGTTCTTTCCTAAGTATCGATACCCATTATTACTAAACGGCTTAACAAAGCTAATAGTGTGAAGAGCTAAAACCGGGCACTAATGTAATTTTGTTTCAAAAATGATAGTAGGCACTTAAGAATCGCGTTATAATCTCCTCAAGGGTTGGTCTCGTATACAAGTAATCTTAATTTAGTTTAGCCAATTAGGGGGCAAGTCAATAAGTTTAAGATAAGCCAATAGGGGCAATAAAATGTTTTACGCATATGAGTTTCACAAAGTTTCAAAAATAGATCAATAATAGTTTCCAAAAGTTCACAATAGTTGCACAAGTTCATAATAGTTGCAAAGACAAATAGATCTTATGTTTCCCCCAAAAAGTTGTGTAAAAATACGATAAATAAGGGGGTTGTAACTCACGAGTTGCGAAGAATAAGAACTCGGAAACTGGTCGGAAACGAGAGCCGGGAATCACGGGACGCCTAATAATACCAAGATAGTTCAATTGTCATTATCTCATTATGTTAATTTATATAATATAATAGAAAAATTTTTGTTAAACTTTAAGTGTCAAGGTCCAACTTGTCCAAAATAGTCCGAAACGGTTAACGTTATGTTTTAGTCCGAAAGTCCAAAGTTAACGTTTATTATTCTCACGTTACAAGTAATTTTGCTCGCTGAAGTGGTTTGGATTTTTCTAATGAAATTTGGGCAGCGCTTCCGCGTCCAAATTTCATATCCAAAAAATGCAATTTTCACTTCCGCTCACAAAACATATATATAACGATTTCGTACTTAATCAAGTCCATTTTAAGTCCAAATAGTCCATACAAGTCACTAATGTTATTATTTTTACCAAACTCAGTCCCAAATATTATATTTCAAAAAGTCAGCGGTGTATACTAGCTTAAAACGCCCAAACGACAAATTTTCGGGAATTCCGGCAGACATGTGGGCCGTCCAGGACCATAGGAACGACGCACATAGCCAAAATACCCCAACTGCGTCGTCCTGGTCCTTAAGTACGGCGCACAGGTTGGGTTTTTGGTGTTTTTCGTGCAAAACATTTATTTTAACCATAGATTCCGACATGCAATGAGTTAATACTTAATAAAACTTCATTTTTACAGTTTATAAAGCATTTTTAACCATAAATTTATAGATCTAAAGGTTATTTCGGTTAAAAATCATTTTTGTCCATAAAATGTTACAAATCTTTGTAAAAACTTGTTTTAAAGCTTTAGATCTTACATGCAAGTTATTAAAACAGTAAATAATGATAAAAGAGTGATTTCTACCGGAGGGAAATGTTTTTGACGGATTTAGAGCTCCAAAATCGGTAGAAAAGCTTGAAACCGAAAATAATTAGCTCCCACTTGCTTCCCTTGATTGTTCAAACGTTTTTGATGGTTATAAAGGTTGGATTTGTGGCTGGAAATCTTCTGTAAATGATGTTTCTTGAGAGAGTTTTAGAGAGAAAGTTGTAGGTGTTTTTGTTTTTGGTTTTGTAAAATGATAAAATGAAAAGGAAAGTAAAGAAAGGAGTAAAGGGGTGGGTTGGGACTGTAAAAGGTCAGTAATGAGTGCCTAAAAACGAGTTTGATTGGGTTTAAAATTTGTAGTAACCGAGACAAGCAACAATTCAAATAATTTCGGATTTGGTCCTTCCAGGACGCCGCACACGGTGTGTGTGCGTTGTCCTGGACCTATTTTGTAAAGATTTTTGTGACTTTTCCGTTATTGCGTTATTGTTTCGTTGGACCTTTTCGTTAAATAAAAGTTCTTTATTATGATACGTTATGAACTTAGGAAAGTTCATTAGGTGTTTTCTTGGTATTAGGACTTATATAAATTGATTTCGGGTGTGATTCCGACACTGACGCGTTTCCGGTAAATGAACAGTTAAAGACAACGACTGACAGTATGAGAGACATAGAGTATAAAATGCACCTGAAATTGGACGGTTGTCACAGTAAGGCTCGAGCCAATCGAGTATCGGAGTAGGTCTAACCTTGACCTAAATTGTTTTGAAATTAAGTTTCATAATTCTAGTCCAATGCACATGAAAGGGGAAAAGCAAATGTATGCATGATGTAGGTTTTGTTCGGTTTGAGACATAATAGTAATATAGTAACACCGTTCGGGCAATTATAGGACACTTTAAATCGTAAATCCAACAACTCGGCACTACGAAATATCGAGATGAATTCATTGTATACAAAGCTCCCTAGTAATGTGTTATCATTATACTATCAAGTTTATTCAAAAGTTAGTTTTTTATGAAGAAAACTCAGCATGTTCTTTAAGGTTTATAGGTACTTTAAGGAGTCATAACTTATTCGTTTCTTGACCGATTTCAATGAGTCTTATATTGAAACAACCGTGTATGAGTTACCTTTCAAATATCATTGGTCTCACATTTGTAATCAATTCCTAATGTTCGTTATTCAGTAAAAGGTCAGAGTAGGTTTTTGGGGTATTCTCAAAGTCTATGCTAACTTTAAGTTAGCATATCTCACTCAATTTTTAACCATTTTTAATGTATTTTATATCGAAACGACCGCGTTTGAGTTATCTTTAAGATGGGAGTAGTTTCACCTTCTGGTTCGAAATAGTTTACTATTTTTTAATAAAAAGGTGGTCGGGTGTCCAGAAAGTGTTTTGATTTGAATATGTTTTTGTATAAATTACCTTTTAAATACTTAGTCATATCCAAAGGTAACGATTTTATACCGGAATATTCATAAAACACATAGGTATTTTATGGTTAAAATGATTTATCCAAAACATTTGAGTAAGGTGGTTAAAAAGTGTCAACAAGTTGATAAATTTTCCGGTTAACAAAATAACTTAACGTTTCATCTATTTCACCATATTTTTATAATCTTTTATTATTTGGACTATGTTTAGGCATATATAACATATGTTTATATGATATGATATGATGATATGTAAGAAGAAATAAAACAGTCTAGGTTACTTACTAGTATGCTTATGCAAAAATCTTGTAGGAGAACTTTACTCTTAAACTTCAAGAACAAATGGTGGTCTTTTTGAGAGAGAAAGAGGGAGAGTGTAGAATTTTTCACAACTAAAGTGAATGAGCAAGTTTTCAAGCATACAAATGCCAAGTATTTATAGGAAAAATATCTAGTCTTGCATTTAATGGTGATATGGACATTTTAGTTCAATAGTGAAAGGGGTGTGGTCTTGTAAGAACCCATGTGACCACCAAATCAACTTGACACGTTAACCAAGTCATCAAGCTAACCCATGTGACCACACTAAACAACAAAAACACCCTCTTTGGGCCCTTTTGGCAGGGGGTGGTTTTGGTTTGATTATGTTATTTAGAGGATGTATTGTGTGCATATGGATGTCTAGGGTGTTTAGTGTAAGTTTCCTAATACATATACTCATGCATGCAATGTTATTTAATGCAAAGGTGGTGCATGAAATACCATTTTTATGTTTGCAATGTTGGACTAGTAATTATGTTGTAAAAATGTTTGTTTTTCGTAATAGTTTAACCCCCTATACCTTTTCGCGGTATCCGTATATGTTTTAGACTTAGTTATTAATTATCGTTCATGCATGGTTTGACCTACCGGTCGTACATAAATTAAAACATATACAAGTTGAGTAAAAGTGTTGAAAAAGTTGAGTCGGTGTGATCCTGGATTTTTTTACGGGTTGTCATAGAATATCATAATCTGTTTTAACGGTTTTTTTCGTCCTCGCCATTTAATATTTGAAAACCCAATAAACCGTTAGAATAAATCAAAAACTTTGTGAACGTGTGATTTTGAGAAGATTTTATCATTTGGATCACACTTTGAACGTGAATATCTTAACAAATATTTTCATTAATAATGTAAAAAGTGATTAGTTCTAGTTGTGATCAATTGAATATGCTACTTAAACACATCTTCACAAAGGTAAATGTGCTAGTTCTAGTCGTGACCCGAAGGTTAGAAAAATAAACCCGTAAGTCACATGTTATATTTTGATTCGTCGTTGATAGTCTTTGATTTATCATGAAGTAAAAATGAATATCCGTTGAGGAAGACGTTGAATGAATGTACTAGTTCTACTCGAGATCTCTAGAATCCGCTGTGACAACTATCACCCTCTCCGTCCTTAGTTAGTCTAGTATGAATGTAATTCATTACCGTAAATTACTGAAAAATTGAAAACTTGCTTATTATTGTTGTTGTCGGATTTAAAAGTTCTTTATAGTTTAATGATGTATGATTATTACTATAACATGTGTGTATATCCTATATGTGATGTTATCGTATTTTTTAGGTGCACAATAGTTCGTTCCTCTAGAAGAGCTCCGAGGTGACTTATCGTTTATTTCTGCATTCTATATTACCTTCTCACTTTGTTACGTGATCGCTATTAAAGCTATTTGAGTGTCCGTGTTCTATTCTTGTACGTAATGTACTTATACATTGGTCCCGAGTATTTTTTATTCCTCGTATACCGCTTTTGGGTGTAGACCGTTGCTCGTACGCTTTGTAAACGAAAATTTTGGAAGATGTGTGTCTCACTGCGCCGCACCATTGTGGGCTGCGACGCAGCTCGACCGCAGGTGCAAAAATGTGATCGTTTCGATTGAGTTCAGGTCATGTGGGTTAAACCATTTCTGCTACATCCGAGTCTAGCCCTCTAAATATTGGACCTAGCCATGCCTTTCTATTCCTAGCCACATCCTAATCTAAGACTAACCTATGATATCTAACTTAATAAATTTCATTTCTAAACTAATAAAAACCCTAAATCTGGTCTTTCTCTCTAAACCATCACTCCTTCACAAACCCTAGCAGCCCCATTTCGTTTTCCGTTGCAGCCTCTCCACACATCCATCAAGAAATCCCTCTTCCTCACTGAATTCATCTCCGTAATCATCAATTCGATTGAGGTATGTTGCTTTCTTTCTTGTGAGTTTATAATCCAAAACCTAATTCGATTGATTAAATTCTGTTATGATAAGCAGTCTTGTTCGATTAATAGCTGTTGGGTCGTATTGATTTAGAATTTGTGCTCAAAACTTAAATCGTAGCGCTTTTCGTCTAGTTTTCAGAAATATAAGATATGTCGTCTAATTATTTTTCAAACTCTCAGAACTGTAAAATGGTGAACGTGGGTCAAATCTGAATTGTTGAAACAGCTTGTTAAATGTCCGTAATTGGAAATTGTGTAACGATTTAGTAAACGGGAACATAAATGAATATGATTTGAATATTTCATCTCTGGTCCAAAACATGATAGCTAAATTTCGGGATCGTTTGGGTATTCGTACTGTGTTGAAAACTAGCTTTAAACTTTAACTATATAAGTCTCGTTTTGGACAGTTTATGAAATTCTATTGTAGTCTGGCTACTTCAGTGTATAACTTCTTATTGGTATTGAATTAGGATATGTTACCTGATTTGAAATTATAAGTATTGGAATCTAGTTTTCAAAAACATAAGACTCGTATTCTAATTCATTTCCAAACTTCCTAGAACTGGTTTTTAGTAAACATGGGTCAATCTGCGTGTTGAGCTGAGTTTTTTATATCCGATCATGGGGAACTTGTTGTGTGCTTTAAAAGCGTATAAATGGAGATTTTAAAATATGGAGTCCTTTTTAATATGTAAAGTTCATGATCTGGATGTTTTGGTAATTTTACGTGGTCGTTTGATATTTAAAAACGTTTTTACAAACTCGGGGACATTATGTACTGAACGGGTCAATAAGCTTTTGTCCAACTTGTTATGATCATATCTTGGTCATAACAGACGCTTCTTAGATGAATCTTAATTCCTTGTTGTATTTCTCGGAATGTACTTTTTGAAAATTTAAACCTCGTCCTCTATTCGTTTTAGAACTCTAAGAAATTGTACTTTAGTAAATGTTGGTCAAATCTGAGTTTTTAAACGATATTTACTAGGTTTCATAATCGAACTTGTGTAACCACTTAGACAATCTTAAACATGATTTAAATGGTTTATTACTAGTTTATAGCAGGTCTAAAATATGTTGAAAATGTTTATCTTGTTTACACATAAATTATACGACTTTAAAACGTGTTAAAAACTTAACTTATACAAAATCATACTTTTGGACAGATTGTTTGGTCAGTTTTGTTTTGGTCCTATCTTTTACATAACAAACTCTTTTTTATCAAACTATTAGTCCAAAATGTAGTCCGTTGTGTCTAGTTTTAAAATATATCCCTTTCGTCGTCTAATTCTTCCTAGAACTTTACATATCTCAGTTTGAACGAACGCATGTGTTCGCTGAAAATTGTATCGATATATCTAAAGTCTAAATCCGTTTGATCTCTTACTTACGTATGTTACTACATTTCTCTAGGGGAGCTCTAAGTCTAGTGAGGACTTATTTGTGACCTACATACTACTTCATATACACACAGTTCTGATATCTTCGCTTGCTTGATAAGGTGAGTACATTGCCTCTATTTCTACTGTTTTATATGCTTTAAGTTAATCGCGGGAAAGTTAAACTCAACCTTACTATTTTGAGAAAATGGATTTACTTTTGTTATACTTACTAAAAATGGAAACTTTCTACTTTCGTAACTTACCATAAATAGATATTTCTATTTATGGAAACTTTCTACTTTCGTAACTTACCATAAATAGATATATCTATTTATGGAAACTTTTAGCGTTTGGATATTTAGTACATTTTGAAACTTACTACTTTGGATTTCATAAAACGTTTACAAATCTTATGCATTCTTTCAAAATATTACGAGATACTGGTTATGGGGTTACTTCTAAAACGTGCTCATTAGTAGATTGGTTCTAGTAATGGAGTCTTCTAAAACGTGCTCATTAGTAGACTGGTTCTACTAATTGAGTCTTCTAACGTGCTCATTAGTAGATTGGTTCTACTAATGGAGTCTTCTAAACGTGCTCGTTAGTAGAGATTATCTACTATATGAGTCTTCTAAAACGTGCACATTAGTACTTATGGTGTTGGGATTAGAACTTAGTTAAAATAGTTTTAATTTCATTAATGCTGCTCATTAATACTGCTGCTGATGTATGCTTCATTACTACGGAAGAAAGAAAGTTAATGCGGAAGACATACAGTTACTATGGAAGACAAGTTACTACTGCTAGAGCATTACTACTGCAACATTCTCATTACTGCGGACAAGAGTTTCTACTGCAACAAACTTGACATGTAAGTTTAGTTTAGAATTACAATTAGAGTTAAATTGTATTTTGATAGGTTAGCCTCAAGGTCTATAATCCTTGTAGATTGATAACAAACACGTTGTATTGATACATTATTCAATATAATTAAGGCTTATAATTCAACAAACTTATTGTTCATAACTGTTCTTTATTATACAATATTGTTTGATTCGATAAACTTGTAATATCAAAGTGTTCATCCGCTGCTGAACTTCTTTGATAGATCTAGATCTTACTTAGTCAAACTTTAGGTTTATACAACTTAATTGATCCTGACAAGTGGTATCAGAGCACAGGAGGTGCTCAAGATCCATTGATCTACAAGTTTCTAAAAAGTCTCATTCAGAAGAAATCAATCTACAACATGACAGACGTTTTAGCCAACAAGGTTCCAGTTCTTAATACCAATAATTTTGCTTTATTGAAGCTACGTATCAAGCAACACATACTATTATCTGACTATACAGTATGGGATGTTATAGTCAATGGTAACAAGGTAATTGACAATCTCGTTGCTGATGGATTGCCAGGTGCTGTTGCTCGTCCTATAACTGATCATGAAAAAAGAGAGAAGCAAACAGAGATAAAAGCTCTAAGTATTTTTCTTATTTCCCTTCCAAACGAACACCCATCTCAATTTGAAGAATACACAGATTCTAAATCTCTATGGGAAGCTTTGGCGAAGAGGTTCATCGGAACAAAGAATACAAAGATAAACAAAAAGGCTCTTCTCAAGTAAGAATATGAAAATTTCAAGGCTTTGAAGGAAGAAAGAATGACACAGACATTCGATCGATACAAGAAGCTTAGTGGAGAACTTGCAAGTGCAGGAGTTAGGATTGATAAAGATGACATCAATCGAAAGTTCATCAGATCTTTGGGTACAAATGGATTATATACACTGTCTCATACAGACAGGGTGATGTATTGGAAGAGATGGAGATGGATGATCTCTACAACGACCTTAAAGTCTTTGAAACAGAAGTTGAAGCAACGAAGTCAAGCAGCAGCAACAACAACAGTACTAATAACTTTAATACTGCTCTTATCACATCTTCTGCACGACCTACTCAACATCATTGTGGAGAAGATCTGACCTTTGAAGCTTTCATCTAACAAAGCTCATGTCTAACCAATGAAGATCTAAAGCAAATCCATCAAGATGAATGGGAAGAGATAGATCTAAAGTGGCAGATGTCCATGCTTTTCATTGAGGGCTAGGAGATTTGTTCAAAGAACTGGAAGAAGATTCAACCCAAGAACCAATGACAAGGTTGTTTTTGACAAAAGCAAGGTAAAGTGTTATGACTGCGGAGAACCAGGGCACTTTGCAATGGAGTGCAAGAACAAACCAAAGCTCAACAACTCTAGATGGAGAACCAGGGCGCTTTGCAAGGGAGTGCAAGAAAGTACACCAACATCCTTAATCACTCAAGATGTATTCGGGTATGATTGGAATGATCTTGCAGAAGAAACCAATTAAAACAGAGCTCTAATGGCGGTTATAACTGAAAATACATCTGTTTCTACTGTGACGGTTTCTACTGTTCCTCGTGCCTCCATTAATACTAAAGAAGGTATTACTACTGTTGATGGTGTTTCTACTGAGCATGTTTCTACTGAAGCCGATGAAGATGTTCTAGGCTATGACTGGGATGAAGACACACAAGCAACAACCGAAGAATCAACTCTCATCCAATCATTGATGGCCATTGATTCCTCCTCAAAAGATCCAACAACCTCATCACCCACTGCTGAGGTAAATTCTAAACTTTTTTCTAATGAGTGTAAAGAAGTCATGTCTAAATATAGAAGTCATAATTAATTGTTATGTGACTCCATTAAGACCTTAAAAGAACAAAGGAGGTCAGCTGCTAGGGGGATAGAAAATCTAGAAAATCAAATTAAGTCTTATAAAACTAATGAGATCAGTTATCAGGATAAGATTAATTTGGTTGAATGGCAGGGAGATGATTTATTAGTTAAACTTCAGGATGCTAGGGAAGAAATTAAACGATTACTGGAGGAAAAAGATAAAGTTCAATTAAATGTAGGGAAACTAGAACATGCTTCAAAATCTGTTAATGACCTAATTCAACAACAAATCCATGGAAAATTAAAAGCTGGATTAGGTTATAAAGAAGTAGCCCCACAATTTAATCAAAACTATATCCCTCCAACTTTAGATGCACCTAGAATCCCAATCGCACAAACACCCCCAAATGAATCATTCAAAGTTGATCCAATCAACTATGATGAAGTTATGATAGAGGATGTAGATGAAGAAAGTGACATAGAGGTTGAAGAACACTTGGCCATACCAGAAGTAGTTAAACAACAAACATCACAAAGTCCAGTCTCATTAGAGTTTAATAAAACAAAGAAGTGTGAATGTAACTGTTGTAAGAACACTGATGGTAAAAGGGAAAAGATTAAGACTTGGGTTCATATAGGAACACGAGGAAATCAACAAAATCAGAACCAATTGAAAACTCAAAAGGGTCAAATTCCTAAGAAACAAGTCAAAGCATGTTTTATTTGTGGCAAATCTAATCATTATGCTAAAATCTGCTATTATAACCCTGAAAATCAACAGAAAATGCTTCAAAAGCAACACTGGGGGTTGGGGTATACTGGCAAGGTTGACCATCATGAAAAGAAAAGCAAACCCATCCTTGAAAGAAAATCTGCTTTGAACAGTACTAATAGAGTTAATACTGCAAAGAATAACTCTGTTAATACTGGTTCCAGCAATAGTGTTAACAAAAAGACTTTAACCAACAGTAGAAACAGGTTTAATACTGCCAAACAAACCTTTGTTAATACTGCACGTATTAATACTGTTAAGAATAATGGTGTTAATATTGTCCGTATTATTACTGTTAAACGAAATGGTGTTAATATTGCACGTGTTAATACTGCAAAACGTAACCATGTTACTACTGCTAGTGTTAATATTGCACAACAAAAGATTCTTAAACCAGTATCTATTCCTACTGTTAAATCAAAACCTGTTAATACTGATAATATTCCAAAAGCTAAAACAATTAAACAAGTATCGCAACCAATGGTCAAAGTAACTCAACCACCTATCCCACCTGATTTCTCAAACCTAGTCCAAAGGAAGGTGAGTTACTTTGATGAAATGGGAAAACCCAAGTCAACTTTGGCTTGGGTCCCCACCAGAAACTAACTTCTTGTTTATGTGCAGGTTCAACCAACAACAGATGATGAGTGCAATTGGCATGTAGATAGTGGCTGTTCCAGGCACATGACAGGCAACATTGCTTGCATTCGGAATTTTGAAAAGTTCAATGGAGGTTATGTTGCCTTTGGAGGAAATCCAAAAGGAGGAAAGATTACTGGGAAAGGGACTTGACAAATGGAAGAATCAGCTTCAAGGATGTCTTCTACGTCCAACAGTTGCAATACAATCTACTTAGTGTCTCTCAAGTCTGCGATGAGAAGAACACTACCATCTTCACTGCACATGAATGTTTAATTATGAAGCCTGGTTATGTCATTGATGAGAGCAAGGTTCTACTCAGAACACCAAGAAAAGACAATGTTTATTGCCTTGACATGACCAAGGTCCAACCAACTGCAGCTGAAGCATGTTTTGTATCAAAGGCCACTCTGGATTAATCCACTCTTTGGCACAGAAGGATGTGTCACATGAACTTGAAGAATATTAATGAATTGGTGAAATACAATCTAGTTAGAGGACTTCCTAACAAGCAATTCTCTCCAGATGACAACTGTGTGGCATGCTTAAAGGGAAAGAAACACAATACTTCTCACAATACTAAGGAAATTAACACCATTGATACTCCTCTACATATGCTCCATATGGACTTATTTGGACCAACAAATGTGAAGAGTATTGCTAAGAAATCCTATTTCCTTGTTATTACTGATGACTACACAAGGTACACATGGGTGCATTTCCTGGCAACTAAAGATTAGACCAATCAACTTCTCATCTCCTTCATTACAAGAGTAGAACACCAAATCAACCTGAAGGTGAAGAAGATCAGGTGTGATAATGGAAAAGAGTTCAAAAACCAAGTAATGAATGAATCTTGTGAGAATAAGGGAATAGAGAGACAATTCAGTGCTTCAAGAACTCCACAAAAAAAATGGAGTAGCTGAAAGACGAAATAGGACTCTTATTGAAGCTGCTAGAAGTATGTTGGTTGACTCCAACCTACCCATTTTCTTTTGGGTTGAAGCAGATAATACTGCCTGCTATGTGCAGAATAGAGTTCTCTTAGTCAAGTCTCAGAACAAGACACCTTATGAGCTTCTACACAAGAGAAAGCCATTGATAAGTTTCTTAAGAGCCTTTGGATGTCCTTGTACAATGCTTAACTCCAAAGACCATCTTGGTAAATTTCAGAGCAAGGCGGATGTAGGATACTTTGTTGGATATTCATCACAAAGCAAAGCATATCGGGTCTACAATTACAAATCAAGTATTAATGAAAAAAGTTCAAATGTTACATTCAATGAAAACACCCCCAATACTAAGGGTCAAGGACCAAACTGGCTGTTTGATTTGTATGCCTTAACAAAATCCTTCAATTTTGACTTTCAATCATCCGCATCTATTCCTACTGATCCAGTTCCTACTGCTCAACCTGTTACTACTGAGCCAGTTAATACTGACTCCGTTTCTACTGCTAACAACCCAATCATTGGTACTGACAGATTAGATGTTATGGAGTATGTCTATCTTCCAATTTCTACTAAGGACCCTCTTAACCTCTATGATACTATTGACAAGGTAGTTGCAGAGGAAACACATCAACCAGAAACCAAGGAAGATCAACCCTTACAAGAAGAAGAGGTTCCAGCTACATCAACTGAAAAAGAGGATGAACAAAGACCAAATGAAGTTCCACCATTGGTAGAGGAAGATGAAGATGGAGTTGAACAGATAGTCACTAAAGATACTGAAGACAGTGATGTTGAAATGACTACTCCAACAAGTACTTCTCGACATACTGATCCTTTCCATGACTATGAAATGCCAGATCTTAATGATACCAATTTGGGTGTTGACTTAAGGATTGAGAAAATTCCATCTTCCCGTATTTCCAAAAATCATCCACCATCTCAAATCATTGGAAAATATGACATCTCTATGGAGACTAGGAGTCCAACCAAGCCCAAAAAGGACCCCCTGAAGGATATAAACACTTGTTTATTTGCTTGCTTTCTCTCACAAATGGAACCCAAGAAGATTTAAGAAGCTCTTCTAGACCCACACTGGATTGAAGCCTATCAAGTTCAACTACTTCAGTTTAAAATTCAAGGTGTCTGGGAGTTGGTTCCATTACCTTTAGGGAAGAAGGTGATATGCACTCGATGGATTTTCATAAACAAGAAGGATGAAAGAGGGATAGTCATCAAAAACAAAGCTAGACTGGTAGCTCAAGGTTACACTCAGGAAGAAGGGATAAACTACGAAGAAGTCTTTGCTCCAGTAGCAAGGATAGAAGCCATAAGACTATTTCTTGCCTTTGCCTCTTTCATGGATTTCAAAGTCTTTCAAATGGATGTGAATAGTGCTTTCCTCTATGGAGTGATAGAAGAGGAAGTTTATGTCAGACAGCCACCCGGATTTGAAGACCCTAAAAATCCTCACTTGGTGTACAAATTAGACAAAGCTCTCTATGGGCTTCATCAAGCACCAAGAGCATGGTATGATACCCTTTCTGACTATCTTCTCAAGAACAACTTTCAACGAGGAACAATTGCCAAGACCCTATTCTTCAAAAAGACTCACTCTAATATCCTTCTAGTACAAATTTATGTGGATGATATCATCTTTGGCTCCACCAGAGATGCTTTTTGTAAATAATTTGAACAACTGATGCATACGAAGTTTCAAATGAGTTCAATGGGAGAACTAACATTCTTTCTAGGCCTCCAAGTCAAGTAGAAGTCGGATGGACTCTTCATCAGCTAGTCCAAATATGTGAAAGATATTCTCACCAAGTTTGGTTTCCTAGAAGCAAAGGTGGCAAGCACTCCTGTGGAAACTCACAAACAATTGACCGCAGATCTTGAGGGGGAGGATGTAGACATTCACAACTACAGGTCAATGATAGGTTCACTAATGTACCTCACAGCTTCAAGACCTGACATCATGTTTGGAGTTTGTGTGTGTGCAAGATATCAAACCAGACCGAATATGTCTCATCTCATTGCAGTCAAGAGAATATTTCGTTACTTGAAGGGCAAACCTAACTTAGGTCTATGGTATCCTAAAGACTCATCCTTTGATTTAATTGCTTATACTGACAGTGATTATGGTGGCGAAAATTTAGATAGGAAATCCACAACAGGAGGATGTCAATTCCTAGGCTCAAGGTTGGTGTCTTGGCAATGCAAGAAGGAGACAACGGTTTCTACTTCCTCAACAGAAGCTGAATACATTGTTGCTGCAAGTTGTTGTGCTCAAGTTCTGTGGATTCAAAATGAAATGATGGATTACGGATATGCATTCTTGAACACTCCCATCTTCATTGACAACAAAAGCACAATCAGTATCATCAACAACAATGTGAAGCACTCCAAGACCAAACACATTGAGATACGCTATCACTTCATAAGAGATTGTAATGAAAAGAAGTTAATACATGTTGAAAAAGTACATACTGATAATCAGCTTGCTGATCTTCTCACAAAAACCTTTGATGTGGGAAGATTTACATTATTGATTACCAGTATTGGCATGATCAACATGGATTAACCAATTAATATGTCGTTTAAATATCTCATGTTAAGTCCCTTCGAGAAAAGCAGTAGTAACTTTAACATAAATCAAGTGCCTTAAGTTGAAGGTAACTTGGCAAAATTGTATCCTGCAAATTTATGGTAAAAGAAACATTTAATTTCAAAGAGGAAAGATGACGACATTTTCGTTCGGATAATGATAATGCGAAATATGACATCATATTTCGCATAATTTGTTTTTTTTAAAGAGGAAAGATGACGTCATTTTGATTCTTTTAACGATAATACGAACGATCACGTCATTATTCGTATAATTGGACTTTGTTTTCTTTAGTTGAAGGTAAATTTAAAAAATTGGAAACTACAATTTTGGGGTAAAAGAAATAATCAATTTCAAAATGGAAAGATGACGTCATTTTTCGCATAATTTGATTTACTTTTTAATTGAAGGTGATTTTGCATAATACGAACCTACAAATATTTGATAATATGAAATAATCAGTTTTAAAGAGAAAGGATGACGTCATTTTCGTTCGGATAATGATAATGCGAAAGATGACGTCATTTTCGCTCAATTTGACTTTTTTTTGTTAAGTTGGAGGTAACTTTGCAAAACTGGAACCTACTAATCAAGGGTAAAAAAATAATCAATTTCAAATAGGAAAGATGACGTAATTTTCGTTCGGATAATGATAATGCTAAGAATGATGTTATTTTTTGAATAATTTTATTTATTTTTTAGTTGAGGGAGACTTAGCGTAATACGAACCTACAAATAAAATATGAAATAATCAGTTTGAAAGAGGAAAGATGATTTCATTTTTGTTCTAATAACGATTTATGCGAACGATGACGTCACTTTTCGTATAATTTGACTAATTTTTTTAGTTGAAGGTAACGTAGCAAAATTGTATCCCACAAATATAGGGTAAAAGAAACATTTAATTTTAAGGAGGACAGATGACGTCATTCTCGTTCGGCTAATGATAATGCGAAAGATGACGTCATATTTCGCATAATTTGAGTTTTTTATGTTGAATGTAACTTTCGCATAATATGAACCTTCAAAATTTAGGGAATATGAATAATCAATTTTAAAGAGGAAGGATTGCGTCATTTTGGTTCTTTTAACAATAATACGAACGATGGCGTCATTTTTCATATAATTGGACATTGTTTTCTTTAGTTCAAGGTAAGTTAAAAAAATTGGAAACTACAATTTTAGGGTAAAAGAAATAATCAATTTCAAAGAGAAAGGATGAGGTCATTTTTCGCATAATTTGATTTACTTTTTAGATGAAGTTGATTTTGCATAATACGAACCTACAAATATTTGATAATATAAAATAATCAGTTTTAAAGAGAAAGGATGACGTCATTTTCGTTCGGATAATGATAATGCGAAAGATGACGTCATTTTCGCTCAATTTGACTTTTTTTTGTTAAGTTGAAGGTAACTTTGCAAAACTGGAACCTACTAATCAAGGGTAAAAAAATAATCAATTTCAAATAGGAAAGATGACGTAATTTTCGTTCGGATAATGATAATGCTAAGAATGATGTTATTTTTCGAATAATTTTATTTATTTTTTAGTTGAAGGAGACTTAGCGTAATACGAACCTACAAATAAAATATGAAATAATCAGTTTGAAAGAGGAAAGATGATTTCATTTTTGTTCTAATAACGATTTATGCGAACGATGACGTCACTTTTCGTATAATTTGACTAATTTTTTTAGTTGAAGGTAACGTAGCAAAATTGTATCCCACAAATATAGGGTAAAAGAAACATTTAATTTTAAGGAGGACAGATGACGTCATTCTCGTTCGGATAATGATAATGCGAAAGATGACGTCATATTTCGCATAATTTGAGTTTTTTATGTTGAATGTAACTTTCGCATAATATGAACCTTCAAAATTTAGGGAATATGAATAATCAATTTTAAAGAGGAAGGATTGCGTCATTTTGGTTCTTTTAACAATAATACGAACGATGGCGTCATTTTTCATATAATTGGACATTGTTTTCTTTAGTTCAAGGTAAGTTAAAAAAATTGGAAACTACAATTTTAGGGTAAAAGAAATAATCAATTTCAAAGAGAAAGGATGAGGTCATTTTTCGCATAATTTGATTTACTTTTTAGATGAAGTTGATTTTGCATAATACGAACCTACAAATATTTGATAATATAAAATAATCAGTTTTAAAGAGAAAGGATGACGTCATTTTCGTTCGGATAATGATAGCGCGAAAGATGACGTCATTTTCGCTCAATTTGACTTTTTTTTGTTAAGTTGAGGTAACTTTTAAAAATCGGAAACTACAAATCAAGGGTAAGAAAATAATCAATTTCAATTAGGAAAGATGACGGCATTTTCGTTCGGATAATGATAATTCTAAGAATGACGTTATTTTTCGAATAATTTGATTTATTTTTTAGTTGAGAAGACTTAGCGTAATACGAACCTACAAATAAAATATGAAATAATCGGTTTTAAAGAGGAAAGATGATTTCCTTTTTGTTCTAATAACGATTTATGCGAACCATGACGTCACTTTTCGTATTATTTAACTTATTGCCTTTAATTAAAGGTAACGTTGCAAAATTGTATCCTACAAATATAAGTTAAAAGAAACATATAATTTCAAGGAGGAAAGATGACGTCATTTTCGTTCGGGTAATGATAATGCGAAAGATGACGTCATAATTCGCATGATTTAAGTTTTTATGTTGAATGTAACTTTCGCATAATATAAACCTTCAAATTTTAGGAAATATGAATTAGTCAATTTTAAAGAGGAAGGATGACGTCATTTTGTTTCTAATAACGATAATGCGATTGTTGACGTCTTTTTCGAATTATTTGACTTTTTTTTTTCTTCTTTAATTTATGGTAACTTTGCCAAATAAGAAATCACAAATTCAGGGTAAAAGAAATAATCAATTTCAAAGGCGAAGGATAACGTCATTTTCGCCCGGATAATGATAACGCTAAGGGTGATGTCCTTTTTCGAACGGTGACGTATGTTTTCGCATAAATTGACTTATTTTTCTTTAGTTGAATGTAACTTGGTAAAATAGTATCCTACAAATTTATGGTAAAAGAAACATTTAATTTCAAAGAGTAAAGATGATGTCATTTTCGATCGGTTAATGATAATGCCAAAGATGAGGTCATATTTCGCATAATTTGATTTTTTTTTTATGTTGAAGGTAACTTTGGCATAATATGAACTTTCAAATATTAGGAAATATGAAATAATCTATTTTAAAGAGGAAGGGTGGCGTCATTTTGGTTCTTTTAACGATAATACGAACAATGACGTCATTTTTTGTATAATTGGACTTTGTTTTCTTTAGTTTAAGGTAGCTTAAAGAAATTGAAAACTACAATTTTAGGGTAAAAGAAATAACCAATTTCAAAGAGGAAGGATGACGTCATTTTTCGCATAATTTGATTTACTTTTTAGTTGAAGGTGATTTTGCATAATACGAACCTACAAATATTTGATAATATGAAATAATCAGTATTAAAGAGAAAGGATGACGTCATTTTCGTTCGGATAATGATAATCCGAAAGATGACGTCATTTTCCTTTAATTTGACTTTTTTTAGTTACGTTGAAGTTAACTTTTCAAAATAGGAAACTACAAATCAAGGGTAAAAAAATATTCGATTTCAAATAGGAATGATGACGTCATTTTCGTTCGGATAATGATAATGCTAAGAATGACTTCATTTTTCGAATAATTTGATTTATTATTTAGTTGAAGAAGACTTAGCGTAATACGAACCTACAAATAAAATATGAAATAATCAGTTTTAAAGAGGAAATATGATATCCTTTTTGTTCTAATTACAATTTATGCGAACGATGACGTCACTTTCGTATAATTTGACTTATTTTCTTTAGTTGAAGGTAAAGTTGCAAAATTGTATCCTACAAAAATAGGGTAAAAGAAACATTTAATTTCAAGGAGGAAAGATGACGTCATTTTCGTTCGGATAATGATAATGGGAAAGATGACATCATATTTCGCATAATTTAAGTTTTTTATGTTGAATGTAACTTTCGCAAAATATGAACCTTCAAATTTTAGGGAATATGAAATAATGAATTCTAATGAGGAAGGATGACGTCATTTTTGTCCTTATAACGATAATGCGAACGATGACGTCATTTTTCGCAGAATTATACTTTTTTTTTTCTTCTTTAGTTGAATGTAACCTTGCTAAATTAGAAACCACAAATTCAAGGTAAAAGAAATAATCAATTTCAAAGACGAAGGATGAAGTCATTTTCGCCCAGATAATGATAATGCAAAGGATGAGGTCATTTTTCGAAAGGTGAGGTATTTTTTCGCATAAATTGGCTTATTTTTCTTTAGTTGAAGGTAACTTTGCAAAATTGTATCCTACAAAATAGTAAAGAAACATTTAATTTCAAAGAGGAAAGATGACATCATTTTCGTTCAGAGAATGATAATGCGTAAGATGACATCATATTTCGCATAATTTGATTTTTTTTTTATGTTGAAGGTTACTTTGACATAATATGAACCTTCAAATATACGGGAATATGAAATGATTAATTTTAAAGAGGAAGAATGACATCATTTTGGTTCTTCTAACGATGTCATTTTTCGTATAATTTGACTTTGTTTCCTCTAGTTGAAGGTAACTTTAAAATATTGGAAACTACAGTTTTAGGGTAAAAGAAATTATCAATTTCAAATAGGAAGGATGACGTCATTTTTCACATAATTTGATTTACTTTTTAGTTGAAGGTGATTTTGCATTATACGAACCTACAAATATTTGATAATATGAAACAATCAGTTTTAAAGAGAAAGGATGACGTCATTTTCGTTCGGATAATGATAATGCGAAATATGACGTCATTTTCGCTCAATTTGACATTTTTTGTTAAGTTGAAGGCAACTTTTCTAAACCGGAAACTACAAATCACGGGTAAAAAAATAATCAATTTCAAATAGAAAGGATGACGTCATTTTCGTTCGGATAATGATAATGCTAAGAATGACGTCATTTTTCGAATAATTTGATTTATTTTTTAGTTGAATGAGACTTAGCGTAATACGAACCTACAAATAAAATATGAAATAATCAGTTTTAAAGAGGAAATATGATTTCCTTTTTGTTCTATAATTTGACTTATTTTCTTTAGTTGAAGGTAACGTGGCAAAATTGTATCCTACAAATATAGGGTAAAAGAAACATTTAATTTCAAGGAGGAAAGATGACGTCATTTTCGTTCGGATAATGATAATGCGAAGGATGACGTCATATTTCGCATAATTTAAGTTTTTTATGTTGAATGTAAATTTCGCATAATATGAACCTTCAAGTTTTAGGGAATATGAAATAATCAATTCTAAAGAAGAAGGATGACGTCATTTTTGTGTTTATAACGATAATGCGAACGATGACGTCATTTTTCGCATAATTTTACTATTTTTTTCTTCTTTAGTTGAAGGTAACTTTGCTAAATTAGAAACCACAAATTCAGGGTTAAAGAAATAATAAATTTCAAAGACGAAGGATGAAGTCATTTTCGCCCGGATAATGATAATGCTAAGGATGAGGTCATTTTTCGAAAGGTGACGTATGTTTTCGCATAAATTGACTTATTTTTCTTTAGTTGAAGGTAACTTCGCAAAATTGTATCCTACAAATTTATGGTAAAAGAAACATTTAATTTCAAAGAGAAAGATGACGTCATTTTCGTTCGGATAATGATAATGCGAAAGATGACATCATATTTCGCATAATTTGATTTTTTTTTTATGTTGAAGGTAACTTTGACATAATATGAACCTTCAAATATTCGGGAATATGAAATAATTAATTTTAAATAGGAAGGATGACGTCATTTTGGTTCTTTTAACGATAATACGAACGATGACGTCATTTTTCGAATAATTGGACTTTGTTTTCTCTACTTGAAGGTAACTTTAAAATATTGGAAACTACTATTTTAGGGTAAAAGAAATGATCAATTTCAAAGGGGAATAATGACGTCATTTTTCGCATAATTTTATTTACTTTTTAGTTGAAGGTGAAATTGGATAATACGAACCTACAAATATTTGATAATATGATGTAATCAGTTTTAAAGAGAACGGATCACGTAATTTTCGTTCGGATATTGATAATGCGAAAGATGACGTCATTTTCGCTGAATTAGACTTTTTTTTTTTAAGTTGAAGGTAACTTTTCAAAATTGGAAACTACAAATCATGGGTACAAAAATAATTAATTTCAAATAAGAAGGATGAAGTCATTTTCGTTCGGATAATGATAATGTTAAGAGTGACGTTATTTTTCGAATAATTAGATTTATTTTGTAGTTAAAGGAGACTTTGCGTAATATGAACCTACAAATAAAATATGAAATAATCACTTTTAAAGAGGAAAGATGATTTCCATTTTGTTCTAATAACTATTTATGCGAATGTTGACGTCACTTTTCATATAATTTGACTTATTTTCTTTAGTTGAAGGTAACGTTTCAAAATTGTATCCTACAATTATAGGGTAAAAGAAACATTTAATTTCAAGGAGGAAAGATGACGTCATTTTCGTTCGGATAATGATAATGCGAAAGATGACATCATATTTCGCATAATTTAAGTTTTTTATGTTGAATATAACTTTCACAAAATATGAACCTTCAAATTTTAGGGAATATGAAATAATCAATTTTAAAGAGGAAGGATGACGTCATTTTTCGCAGAATTATACTTTTTTTTTCTTCTTTAGTTGAAGGTGACTTTGCTAAATTAGAAACTACAAATTCAGGGTAAAAGAAATAATCAATTTCAAAGACGAATGATGAAGTCATTTTCGCCCGGATAATGATAATGCTAAGGATGAGGTCATTTTTCGAAAGGTGACGTATGTTTTCGCATAAATTGACTTATTTTTTTTTAGTTGAAGGTAACTTCGCAAAATTGTATCCTACAAATTTAGGGTAAAGAAACATTTAATTTCAAAGAGGAAAGATGACATCATTTTCGTTCGGATAATGATAATGCGTAAGATGACATCATATGTCGCATAATTTGATTTTTTTTTTATGTTGAAGGTAACTTTGACATAATATGAACCTTCAAATATACGGGAATATGAAATAATTAATTTTAAAGAGGAAGGATGACATCATTTTAGTTCTTCTAACGATGATACGAACGATGACGTCATTTTTCGTATAATTGGACTTTGTTTTCTCTAGTTGAAGGTAACTTTAAAATATTGGAAACTACAATTTTAGGGTAAAAGAAATTATCAATTTCAAAGAGGAAGGATGACGTCATTTTTCGCATAATTTGATTTACTTTTTAGTTGAAGGTGATTTTGCATAATACGAACCTACAAATTTTTTATAATATGAAATAATCAGTTTTAAAGAGAAAGGATGTCGTCATTTTCGTTCGGATAATGATAATGCGAAAGATGACGTCATATTCGCTCAATTTTTCTTTTTTTGTTAAGTTGAAGGCAACTTTTCTAAATTGGAAACTACAAATCACGGGTAAAAAAATAATCAATTTAAAATAGAAAGGATGACGTCATTTTCGTTCTGATAATGATAATGCTAAGAATGACATCATTTTTCGAATAATTTGATTTATTTTTTAGTTGAATGAGACTTAGCGTAATACGAACCTACAAATAAAATATGAAATAATCAGTTTCAAAGAGAAAATATGATTTCCTTTTTGTTCTAATTATGATTTAGGCGAACGATGACATCACTTGTCGTATAATTTGACTTATTTTCTTTAATTAAAGGTAACGCGGCAAAATTGTATCCTACAAATATAGGGTAAAAGAAACATTTAATTTCAAGGAGGAAAGATGACGTCATTTTCGTTCGGATAATGATAATGCGAAAGATGACGTCATATTTCGCATAATTTAAGTTTTTTATGTTGAATGTAAATTTCGCATAATATGAACCTTCAAATTTTAGAGAATATGAAATAATCAATTCTAAAGAGGGAGGATGACGTCATTTTTGTGTTTATAACGATAATGCGAACGATGACGTCATTTTTCGCATAATTTTACTTTTTTTTTTCTTCTTTAGTTGAAGGTAACTTTGCTAAATTAGAAACCACAAATTCAGGGTAAAAGAAATAATAAATTTCAAAGACGAAGGATGAAGTCATTTTCGCCCGGATAATGATAATGCTAAGGATGTGGTCATTTTTCGAAAGGTGACGTATGTTTTCGCATAAATTGACTTATTTTTCTTTAGTTGAAGGTATCTTCGCAAAATTGTATCCTACAAATTTATGGTAAAAGAAACATTTAATTTCAAAGAGGAAAGATGACGTCATTTTCGTTCGGATAATGATAAAGCGAAAGATGACATCATATTTCGCATAATTTGATTTTTGTTCTGATGTTGAAGGTAACTTTGACATAATATGAACCTTCAAATATTCGGGAATATGAAATAATTAATTTTAAAGAGGAAGGATGACGTCATTTTGGTTCTTTTAACGATAATACGAACGATGACGTCAATTTTCGTATAATTGGACTATGTTTTCTCTAGTTGAAGGTAACTTTAAAATATTGGAAACTACAATTTTAGGGTAAAAGAAATGATCAATATTTAAGAGGAAGGATGACGTCAATTTTCGCATAATTTGATTTACTTTTTAGTTGAAGGTGATTTTGCATAATAAGAACCTACAAATATTTGATAATATGAAATAATCAGTTTTAAAGAGAAGGGATGACGTAATTTTCGTTCGGATAATGATAATGCGAAAGATGACGTCATTTTCGCTCAATTTGACTTTTTTTTTAAGTTGAAGGTAACTTTTCAAAATTGGAAACTACTAATCATGGGTACAAAAATAATCAATTTTAAATAAGAAGAATGAAGTCATTTTCGTTCGGATAATGATAATGCTAAGAATGACGTCATTTTTCGAATAATTTGATTTATTTTGTAGTTAAAGGAGACCTAGCGTAATACGAACCTACAAATAAAATATGAAACAATCAGTTTTAAAGAGGAAAGATGATTTCCATTTTGTTCTAATAACGATTTATGCGAATGTTGACGTCACTTTTCATATAATTTGACTTATTTTCTTTAGTTGAAGGTAACGTTGCAAAAATGTATCCTACAAATATAGGGTAAAAGAAACATTTAATTTCAAGGAGGAAAGATGACGTCATTTTCGTTCGGATAGTGATAATGCGAAAGGTGACATCATATTTCGCATAATTTAAGTTTTTTATGTTGAATGTAACTTTCACAAAATATGAACCTTCAAATTTTAGGGAATATGAAATAATCAATTCTAAAGAGGAAGGATGACGTCATTTTTCGTAGAATTATACTTTTTTTTTCTTGTTTAGTTTAAGGTAACATTGCTAAATTAGAAACCACAAATTCAGGGTAAAATAAATAATCAATTTGTTGGGTTTATAACTAAGTTAAAATAGTTTTAACTCAATAATACTGCTTCTACAAATGGAAAGTACTTAATACGGAAGAAGATTGAAGACGTATAAAGTTACTACGGAAGATCAAGTTAATACGGCTGTTCAACTATTAATACGGAGAAGTTTCATTTCTACGGACTATTTGTTACAACTGCTTAAAGTTACTACTGTTTGAAGATAGTACGGAAGAACTGCTTGCCATGCACGTTTAATCTAATAGTTAGAGTTATAATTAGATTATGTTTTCTTTTAGATAAAGATGTAGTTTCCTAGTTTATATAGGATAGCCTGAAGGTCTATAAATATAGATCCTTGTAAGATAGAAAACAAGTTGTATTGATATCATTGATTAATGCAATTGAGGTTTAATATTCGAAAAATTTATTGTTCGTATTATTCTTATTGTTCATCATAATTTACAATATAGTTTGTGTCACACCCCGCTAAAGCGGAAACACGAAGTGTGAAGAGCTGGAACATCATTACAAGGGTCATAACAAACATAACGGTTCATTTCATTGATTAAAATAAAAGTGTTTACAAATTCAAACAACCAAGTCATTCAGTACACGAATACATAATTTAAAGTTTCAATTTAAAATTCCCAAAAGAAATGGACAAGTCTTTTCCCAATAATGATCTCACGCAACCGCCTTGACCCGTCCATGACAAGCACTTCATCCTTACACTAATTTCCTGAAACATAAGATAGTGAGTGAGTTACAGTTTAAGTTTCTCGGCAAAAGTTTCGGTAAGTATATAAAAGTAAAAAGTTTCCCAAAAGGATGTTAGCGGAGAAAGTCACTTAAAGTTTATATACTTTTAAAGTTTCGAAGTAACGGGCGTATCAATACCCTTAAGTTGTACAGACCAGGTAGAACAATATTTAGTAAAATCATAGTTGAGAAATCAATCGCTAAAAGAGAGTATATATGCGTATAAGTAACTAATTAGATTCTTGTATCAACCTCTTGGCATTCTATAACTTAAGTGTTCATACTAAACCGATTATTCAACCGTGAGGCCCCTTACCCCGCCTATCCTACGGGGAGTATAAAAGATCATAGTAACATGTACTTAGACTGCCATCTAAGCAAGGAACGGTTCTTTCTGTGACAACCGTCAAATTTCAAGTGCCTCTTTACGTTCTAAGTCTCTCGTTTTATCTATTGTATCTTTAAATTGAACCTTTACCGGAACCGTTCTAGTGTCGGAATCACAACCGGAGCCAACTTACATAAGTCCTAATGCCAAGAAAACACCTAATGAACTTTCCTAAGTTCATAATGTAACATACTTTAAAACTTTAGTTAACGAAAAGGTCCAACGAAACAATTATGCAAAAACTGCCAAAAAGCAAAAACTGTTACAAAAATGGTCCTGGACGACGCACACATGCCTTGTGCGCCGTCCTGTAGGACTGTTTTTGTAATAAATTTGAAATTTTGCATGTCTCGAAATCCTACAATTTTTGACCAATTAAGCTCGGTTTTGGCACATCATTTACTGCCATATTGCAGTACCTAGACACCCACTTTATTCTTTTCATTAATCTATATTCATTTCTATTTTACATAAACATAAAAACATAAAAACACACACAAAAACTCATTTTTCTCTCCAAAACCCTCTCAAACATCTTCATTTCCAGCAAATCCCAGCAACCAAATACCATTTTTAATCCATTAAAATCGTCCAAATCGTCCAAAGAAGCAAAAGGAACCAAAAGATTTCGGCTAAGGACCATTTTTGTAAAGATTTTCGGATCTCAAACATCACCAAATCATCATCCAAACGATTTCCACCGGTAGATTTCTTTTTACTTACTGTTTTTATGTAAATAACTACAAGCATGTAAGATCTATCGGTTTAAAATAAGTTTTTATTCAAATCCATGGCTTTTATGGTCAAAAACGTTTTTAACCGCAATAGTCTTTGAATCCACGACTTTGTAACTAAAAATGCTTTATAAACGGTTAAAATGATGTTTTAATAAGTTTAAACCAATTGCATGTCGGAATCTAAGGCTTAAAATACGTTTTGCAACAAAAGTTCGAAAACCCGGGACCCGTGCGCCGTTCCCGTGACCAGAACGACGCAGCGGGTGAGTTTTTGGTCACTGTGCGCCGTTCCTATGGTCACGACGTTTTTGAATATGTTGACCCGCTGACTTTTTGAGAAATAGCATTTTGGGACTGAATACGTAAAAGTAATAATATTTGGGACATGTATGGACTAAATCGAACTTAAATGGACTTGTTTGGATATAATATAGTGTTGTATGTATTTTTGTGAGCGGAATTGGTAGGTACATTTTTGGATATGAAATTTGGGCGCGGAAGCGCTGCCCAAATTTCCTTAGAAAAAAAATGTAAACCACTTCAGTGAGCAAAAACACTTATGACCTAACAATAATAAACGTTAAAATTGGACTTTTGGACAAAAACGTAACTTTCACCGTTTGGGACTATTTTGATTAAACTTAACCTTGACACTTAAAGTTTAATTAAAAACTTGATTATATTATCTTAAGTACAATAACATAATAAGTTAATAATGAATGGACCATCTTGGTATTATTAGGCGACCCGTGATTCCCGACTCCCGCTCCGACCGATTCCCGAGCTCTTTGTCTTCGCAAACCGTGAGTTGCACCCCTCCTTACTCTTACATTTTAAGTACTCTTTTTGGGGGAAACATGAGATCAAATTCTTTTGTGAACAATATCTTTATGCGAAACTGTTTTACGTGCTTGAATCTATGAACAACGTGTTGTGATCTATTTTTGGAAACTTTTGAACTATTGAGCTACCTTTCTATTTTTGGAAACTTTTGAACTATTGAGCTACCTTTCTATTTTTGAAAACTTTATGAACTTTTGAGCTATTTGAACTTTTGGAACTTGAGAACTATTTGACAAATTTTGGAACTTTAAAAACTAATATGCGTAGACAATATCTCTTATTCGGATGGGCTTACTTTAGACTAAATAGGTTTGCCTCTTTGGATATTTGATTAGACAATGATAGCTTGGTTGTATTTTGGAGCAAAACCCTAGGTGAGGATATAAGCGCCGTAAGTACAAACAAACAATTTTTAGAACGGAACGAACTAAATGCCCCGAAACTTTTTCTTGGAACTGGACTCTACACACTATTAACACTAGCCGTTAGCAAATATGGGTATCGATACTTAGGAGCGGTCACTCCTTACTTTAGGGTAGCAACCTGGGTACATATTGCTAAGTTCTCGCGAACTTGAACTCTAGACTGGAACTAGGGGCTGGAACTTGACCAGAATCGGATTAGTGTGCAAAACTAAATCTTACGTTATATTAAGCTTAGTGGTTGGTACAACTCGAGGATCATAGGTCTTTATTATTTACGCATATGCTACTTTCTGCCTTACACATGTGGATTAATCCACCACTGAGGTAATGAATACTCTTTTTACCGCTTGCTCCGCGACTTGAACTTATTTGAACTTGAACTTATTTGAACTTGAACTTATTTGAACTTGAACTTATTTGGACTTAAACTTATCTTGAACTTTGAACTATTCTTGAATTTTAAGCACTTGAACTTAAATTGAACTTCTTTGACTTTGAACGAATCTTGAACTTTTATGAACTTTGAACTTGTCTCGAACTCTTACGAACTCTAAATTCTTGATTTGAATTATTACGACAGTATATAAACTATCTTATGCGACTGCTCATTCGCTTACCTCTTTTGGAAAACTTTGTACTTATTTATATATACTGGTCGAACTTTTATTTGAAATCTTTGTCAACTTATAAACTGTAACTCACTCACTACGTTTTCGTAGTTGACACTTTATCTCATGTTTCAGGAACTAAGCGTAAGTTATGAAGAGCATTTCTCAGGCGGGTCAAGTCTTTTATGTGAAGTGTACCTCGGGAAGAAGACCTTATTTTGGGAATTTTTATTTAAAAACATTTTATTATGTATTATGGTCTTAACTTTGAATCTTGGTTGTAACTTCGACTTTTGTACTTTTCAACTTAGATCTTAATGACTTGAACCGTTGATTTTAGTGTAACCCGTGAAATGATTCTTTGCTCTTCACATTCCGTGTTTCCGCTTTAGCGGGGTGTGACAGACTTGGTATCAGAGCACGGGTTATAGTGAAAACGGTCTTAGAAATTTTCAAAAAGTTTTCGAAACCAAAACTATAACCAAGGCTTTTCATAAAATTCATTTCGGGTTCAAACTTTAGAACATTGCTTTCCGCAATTACATGGTTATCTTTTTCAACTATGCGTGACTTGATCAACCATGCATAGTTCAGAATGAATTATGCAAGAACGGAAAGTCAATGTCTATCGTTAACGGTTTTGAGTCGAAAAAAAAAAATTCCCGGTCTTGTCAATTCCCGACACTCACATAACTGACCTGTGCATGCATTTTACTTACGTTTTTCCTATTTCTAGTTTCCCCCGTACTTATGTAACTCTCTATTCGCAGATACGCCATGTCTCAGTCGTCGCGCTCCTGATCCCAGACTCGATCGCTCCCACAAGCCGCCTCCCCCTCGCACGAACCCTCTGAGGGCCACACGACTTCCGAGAGTCAGCGTCACCAGACGACTGTCCCAACGGAAGACACATCCCAGACCAATAGCAGCAGTAATAGGTCCAGCCCAAGGACGGTACTCCCACCTCCTAGGATGGTGCCCGTTGCAGCACCACCACAGCTCCGAGGACCCAATGCTAGAGCACCTATGCATCAGCAATCGGGCCCGTTCCGACCCGCACCTCCCCAGTCCTTCTTGGATCCCTACGATCCCGCCCTGCGTACTCCAATCTAGGAACGCTACGCATGGGATCGTCAGTTTATCGAAGAGAGGCGACGTGCCCAGGAGGCCGGACCCTCCCGACCCATGATGCCACCTACTCACCAGCCTCTTCCACCAGATGCGTTTCTCAACCTGCACCGTCAGGTCCGGGGACTCGCGGAGGAAGCCCAGGAGCAGGGTCTCCTTCTCTTTGAAGTCTCCGATGTTGCCAATGAGTTGGCACAGCAGTCCCGACGGATCATCGCAACGGCTCAGGCCACCGCCCGGACAGTGCAGTGCCTCACCAGAGCCTGCTTGGTCATGGGAGCGCTTATCGTAGCCATTACCGCCATGATGTTCTTTGAAGAGCGTTATTAGGCATACCTCCTTTTATTTGTACTGTACCGGCTTAGTCGTAATTTTCCATTGTACACGACTTAAGCCATTATCTATTATTTCTCTATGTATTGTACTTGTATTTCTTTCAGTATTTTGTTCTATGTACTAAAACCTCCTATTATTAATGAAAATTTCTATCTTCTATTTAATTACACTTGTCTTATCGCGTGAATCTTTTACCATTGTCAAACATTATTACAAATTCTTGAATCTTCATCGTGCGTATACTGTTACCTTTCTTGTACACTCTTTTACTACTATCGTTATCATACTTGAGCTAATTGTCCACTCTCATTACTCTCGTGTACTCGATAATTGTTAACTCTGAGTTGAATTCTTGTAGTAAATTCCAAATTGTGCGTTCTAAACTAGTTTCTTCTTTCCCTTGTAGAACCATGCCTCCCAAGAGAAGCGGCGCTGATCGCATAGCCAAACAGATCGTTGTGCAATTCCAAGCGGTACTTCCAAGCTTGATCGCCCAGATCGTCGCTGGAATCAACCAAGGGATCTTCGGAATCAACGAACCCCTCATCCCTCTTGTACCAACTAGGCATGACGAGGACGAGGATTTTGGAACCAACTGCCTACCTCCCCCTCCAGCCCTCTTCCAACGAAGAGAGAGCAAGAGAAGGAAGATTCACCACCAAACCTCATGGACTAGCAACAACCAGGAACTCCCAACCGTAACCCAAGCCTACTCAGGACCGCACCCCCAGTGCAACAGGTGCCACTTCCATCATGCTCGAAGATGCCTGGTATGCCGACTTTGCAACGAAGTAGGGCATTACCCCTGGTGCTGTCTAGAAAATGCAAACAGAAAACTGCGATGCCTCGAATGTGGAAGCGACCAGCACCTCCGTGGGGATTGTCTCTTAGAGCATACCATACAAACCCTCAGTGCTCTTGCAGTCACGGCCGAGGAGACCCATCAGGACGCCAATGCAGTTACCGGTACGTCCTCTTTCAAACGATAATTTTCTTTCGTACTACTTAATCCAAGAACTGAAAGGAACTTTGCCTCCTTAGAAATTAGACCCCTCATCAGCCTAGGACCTAAAGCCCTTACGAATACCCTCCTCTCGTATATGGCAGCGGTCAATAGGCAAAGTTACGAATACAACTTAGGACATCCGATACTTCATTGCCTAAAACCTTTTCCCATCAACCCGTATCCCTACCCATAAAGTGAAACTCCCGTCGTCCAGGAGGACAAACCTGAATGACTACTTCGCAGCGTGTATCCCTTGATGATGCGCGAGTATCTCGAGAAGGACTACGACGCACCCTCCGCTCACGGCGTCGAACGTAAATCTAAGGAAAGCCGAGTCCAAGACATTCCCGTAGTCAAGGACCATCCAGAGTCCTTTCCTGAGAAATTGCCTGGCTACCGCCAAATCGACAAGTGGAAATTCCGAATAAACCTCGTTCCTAGCACAACACCAGTACCCAAGACTCCCTACCATCTAGCACCACCCGAGATGCTAAGGCGGCCAAAGCTGCTGTAGGAATTTCCCGACCCTAGTCCTACCCACTCAAATCCATCCCTATGGGAAGCCCCAAAGCTTCCCTACCAAAAGGAAGACGGCTCTTCCCTTAGTACGCCGACCCCTGTAAACTTATCAAGCCAGCCGTCAAGAACCGATAACCATCCCCGAGGATCGACAACCTATCCGAGTAGTTGCAGGATGCAACTTAACTCTCAAAAATCGACCCCCGCTCGGGTTATCACTAGGTTCGTGACATTATACCCATCATTACCAAAAAAAAAAAAAAAACCGCATCACCAAACTCGATGCAAGCAATTCAAGCCTTCCCTCTGTCAGTAGGCCTAAACAACACACTGCCGATATCCATGGACTTAATAAACAAAGTGTGTAGGCCGTACTTAGACGATTAATTACCACACTCAGTGTCAACACTCTTACCTACTCAAGGAAGATCCTGTGAACATCCCAAGCTCACTCTAGGACTCTCCCGAGATCAGGAGTTGTACACTAAATTCCCAAGGTGCAAATTCTGACCCTGAGAAGAACATTTCCCCGATTCTATAGTCAAACTTGAAGGAACTCGAACTCAGGCTAAACGTGACTCGTTACGCCAAGCTTCAAGCATGAGTTCGGAAGTCCGAAGGTATTCGTAAACCCGCTTCCCTTTGGTCGAAGTTCACCTATGGCAACGGCTTCCGTGCCAGCACTAAGAGCGCACCCTTCAACTTCTGTATGGACACAAGTGTCGAACACCGCCCTATTGGCTAGAAGCTGACGGTCGACAACTTGCAAGGTCCTACGTCTACCTCTACCCGTGGAAGACTGGAAGCATTCCGTACCCGGCCAAGGAGCTGCGTAACCAACTAGAAGAAAAACCCTCGACCCCTAGGATGGTAATAGAGTATTCCTCAGGATATCGCCATGAAAGAGGATAGTCTGCTTCTAGAAACGCGGCAAACTGAGCCCAAGGTACCCCGGTCCAATCTAAGTCTTAGAACCTATCGGTCCGATTCTCATTGCCTTTAACTTCCCCAATCTTCTTCTAACATTCTTATGTGTTCCATTCTCACACTTGAAGAGTGTTCATCGGATGAGACCCTCGTCATCTCTCTAGACAAGGTCAAGGCTGGTGCCAAACCCAAATTCCTTGATGAACCGCTTAAGTTGTGGACTCCAAGGCCAAACAACCAAGACAGAACCTTGCCCCCATCTCTGAGTTCGGTGGAACCCCCGACGTAGCCCCACAACCGCGTGAAGACGCAGGGACCGAAACTCGTCAGGAGAATCCACCATGATCCGACGGCACTTCTTCCCCATGGGACGAACAAAAATTTCGGGACGAAATTCCTTTCAACCCGGGGAGAATGTGACAACCGTCAAAATTTCAGGTGTTCTTTACGCTCTATGTCTCTCGTTTTATCTATTGTGTCTTTAAATTGAACCTTTACCGGAACCGTGCTAGTGTCGGAATCACAACCGGAGCCAACTTACATAAGTCCTAATGCCAAGAAAACACCTAATGAACTTTCCTAAGTCCATAATGTAACGTACTTTAAAACTTTAGTTAACGAAAAGGTCCAACGAAACAATTTTACAAAAACAGCAAAAGTCCAAAATTTTTTGCAGAAATGGTCCAGAACGGCGCTCAGTGACCTTGTGCGCCGTCCTGGAGGACGGTTTTTGTAATAAATTTGAAATTTTGCATGTCTCGAAATCCTACAATTTTTGACCAATTAAGCTCGGTTTTGGCACATCATTTACTGCCATATTGCAGTACCTAGACACCCACTTTATTCTTTTCATTAATCTATATTCATTTCTATTTTACATAAACAAAAAAACATAAAAATACACACAAAAACTCATTTTTCTCTCCAAAACCCTCTCAAACATCTTCATTTCCAGCAAATCCCAGCAACCAAATACCATTTTTAATCCATTAAAATCGTCCAAATCGTCCAAATAAGCAAAAGGAACCAAAAGATTTCGGCTAAGGACCATTTTTGTAAAGATTTCCGGAGCTCAAACATCACCAAATCATCATCCAAACGATTTCCACCGGTAGATTTCTTTTTACTGACTGTTTTTATGAAAATAACTACTTGCATGTAAGATCTATCGGTTTAAAATAAGTTTTTATTCAAATCCATGGCTTTTATGGTCAAAAACGTTTTTAACCGAAATAGTCTTTGAATCCACGACTTTGTAACTAAAAATGCTTTATAAACGGTTAAAATGAGGTTTTAATAAGTTTAAACCAATTGCATGTCGGAATCTAAGGCTTAAAATACGTTTTGCAACAAAAGTTCGAAAACCCGCGACCCGTGCGCCGTTCCCGTGACCAGAACGACGCAGCGGGTGAGTTTTTGGTAACTGTGCGCCGTTCCTATGGTCACAACGGCGCACAGGCCTGGACTTTTTCCCGATTTTTCGTTATTTGACGTTTTTGAATATGTTGACTCGCTGACTTTTTGAGAAATAGCATTTTGGGACTGAATACGTAAAAGTAATAATATTTGGGACATGTATGGACTAAATCGAACTTAAATGGACTTGTTTGGATATAATATAGTGTTGTATGTATTTTTGTGAGCGGAATTGGTAGGTACATTTTTGGATATGAAATTTGGGCGCGGAAGCGCTGCCCAAATTTCCTTAGAAAAAAAATGTAAACCACTTCAGTGAGCAAAAACATCTATGACCTAACAATAATAAACGTTAAAATTGGACTTTTGGACAAAAACGTAACTTTCACCGTTTGGGACTATTTTGACTAAACTTAACCTTGACACTTAAAGTTTAATTAAAAACTTGATTATATTATCTTAAGTACAATAACATAATAAGTTAATAATGAATGGACCATCTTGGTATTATTAGGCGACCCGTGATTCCCGACTCCCGCTCCGACCGATTCCCGAGCTCTTTGTCTTCGCAAACCGTGAGTTGCACCCCTCCTTACTCTTACATTTTAAGTACTCTTTTTGGGGGAAACATGAGATCAAATTCTTTTGTGAACAATATCTTTATGCGAAACTGTTTTACGTGCTTGAATCTATGTACAACGTGTTGTGATCTATTTTTGGAAACTTTTGAACTATTGAGCTACCTTTCTATTTTTGCAAACTTTTGAACTACTGAGCTACCTTTCTATTTTTGGAAACTTTTGAACTATTGAGCTACCTTTCTATTTTTGGAAACTTTATGAACTTTTGAGCTATTTGAACTTTTGGAACTTGAGAACTATTTGACAAATTTTGGAACTTTAAAAACTAATATGCGTAGACAATATCTCTTATTCGGATGGGCTTACTTTAGACTAAATAGGTTTGCCTCTTTGGATATTTGATTAGACAATGATAGCTTGGTTGTATTTTGGAGCAAAACCCTAGGTGAGGATATAAGCGCCGTAAGTACAAACAAACAATTTTTAGAAGGGAACGAACTAAATGCCCCGAAACTTTTTCTTGGAACTGGACTCTACACACTATTAACACTAGCCATTAGCAAATATGGGTATCGATACTTAGGAGCGGTCACTCCTTACTTTAGGGTAGCAACCTGGGTACATATTGCTAAGTTCTCGCGAACTTGAACTCTAGACTGGAACTAGGGGCTGGAACTTGACCAGAATCGGATTAGTGTGCAAAACTAAATCTTACGTTATATTAAGCTTAGTGGTTGGTACAACTCGAGGATCATAGGTCTTTATTATTTACGCATATGCTACTTTCTACCTTACACATGTGGATTAATCCACCACTGAGGTAATGACTACTCTTTTTACCGCTTGCCACGCGACTTGAACTTATTTGAACTTGAACTTATTTGAACTTGAACTTATTTGGACTTAAACTTATCTTGAACTTTGAACTATTCTTGAATTTTAAGAACTTGAACTTAAATTGAACTTCTTTGACTTTGAACGAATCTTGAACTTTTATGAACTTTGAACTTGTCTCGAACTCTTACGAACTCTAAATTCTTGATTTGAATTATTACGACAGTATATAAACTATCTTATGCGACTGCTCATTCGCTTACCTCTTTAGGAAAACTTTGAACTTATTTATATATACTGGTCGAACTTTTATTTGAAACCTTTGTCAACTTATAAACTGTAACTCACTCACTACGTTTTCGTAGTTGACACTTTATCTCATGTTTCAGGAACTAAGCGTAAGTTATGAAGTGCATTTCTCAGGCGGGTCAAGTCTTTTATGTGAAGTGTACCTCGGGAAGAAGACCTTATTTTGGGAATTTTTATTTAAAAACATTTTATTATGTATTATGGTCTTAACTTTGAATCTTGGTTGTAACTTCGACTTTTGTACTTTTCAACTTAGATCTTAATGACTTGAACCGTTGATTTTAGTGTAACCCGTGAAATGATTCTTTGCTCTTCACATTCCGTGTTTCCGCTTTAGCGGGGTGTGACACTTTCCTAAGTATCGATACCCATTATTACTAAACGGCTCAGAAGTTAATAGTGTGTAAAGTTCTAAAAAGGTGGGCACTAAAGTAGTTTTATTTCAAAAAGATAGTAGGCACTTAAGAATCGCGTTATAATCTCATCAAGGGTTGGTCACGCATACAAGTAATCAATAACTAGTTTAGCCGAATAGGGGGCAAGCCGGTAAGTTTAAAGTAAGCCTGTAGGGCAATAAAGTGTTTACGCATAAAAGTTTCACAAAATTTCCAAAATAGATCAATAGTTCCATAATAGTAAATCTTATGTTTCTCCCAAAACGTTATGCAAAAATACAATAAGTAAAGGGGTTGTAACTCACGGATTGCGAAGAGTACGAATACGGAAATCGGTCGGAACGGAAGCCGGGAATCACGGATCGCCTATTAATACCAAGGTAGTTCAATTGGTTATTATCTTATTATGTTATTTTTATGTAATATAATAGATAAAATTTAATTAAACTTTAAGTGTCAAGGTTAAGTATTGTCCAAAATAGTCTGAAATGGTAATTGTTACGTTTTTGTCAAAAAGTCCGATTTAACGTTTATTATTGTCGCGTTATAAGTGTTTTTGCTCGCTGAAGTGGTTTACATTTTTTTAAGGAAATTTGGGCAGCGCTTCCGGGCCCAAATTTCATATCCAAAATGCATACCACTTCCGCTCACAAAATCACCTATAACACGATATCATATTAATCTAGTCTATTTTAAGTCCAATTAGTCCATACAAGTCACAAATGTTACTACTTTTATGTTTCTCAGTCCCAATATTACTTTTACGAAAAGTCAGCGGGTTACAAATGCTTAAAACGTCCAAATAACGAGTTTTCAGGAAATCTGGCGGGCCTGTGCGCCGCTGTGAGCGCTAGAACGACGCACATACACGTTTTGTGTCCCGCTGCGTCGTCCTGGCCTCTAGGACGGCGCACAGCCTGCTGGTTTTCGAGTTTTTCTTGCAAAACGTTTATTTTATCCATAGATTCCGACATGCAATTGGTCTAAACTTAATAAAACATCATTTTTAACAGTTTCTAAGGTATTTTTAACCATCAATTTATAGATCTAAAGGTCATTTTGGTTAAAAATCGTTTTTGACCATAAAAAGTCATTAATCTTTGTAAAACTTAGTTTTATGCTTTAGATCTTACATGCAAGTGTTTGTTTATGTAAAAATAGTAAAATAACAGAATTCTACCGGAGGAAATAGCTTGGATGATGATTTGGCCGGATTTAGAGCTCCACAAATCGGTGAAAGTGCTTGAAAACGAAAATAGTTTGCTTCCCCTTGCTTGCCTTGATGTTCTAAACGTTTTTGGTGGTTAAAAATGGTGTTTTAGTGGCTGGAAATCATTGGAACTTGATGTTTTCTTGAGAGAGTTTAGAGAGAAAAGATGTAGGTGTTTTGTTTTTGTTTTGTAAAATGAAAATATGAAAAGGAAAGAAGGAAAAGTGGTAAAGAGGGGGGTTGGGGCAGTGAAATAACAGTAATGATGGTATATTCTCGAGATTGATTGGTTTAAAGTTGGTGGAAATCGAGACATGCAAATTTTTCAAATATTTTGCGGATTCAGTCCTGCCAGGACGGCGCACAAGGCCTGTGTGCGTCGTCCTGGACCATTTTTGTAATAAAATTTGAGTTTTTGCTAGTTTTTGCGTTATTGTTTCGTTGGACCTTTTTGTTAACTAAAAGTTCTTAATTATGATACGTTATGAACTTAGGAAAGTTCATTAGGTGTTTTCTTGGTAGTAGGACTTATATATTGATTCCGAGTGTGATTCCGACACTGTCGCGTTTCCGGTTATTGAACAGTTAAAGACAACGACAGACAACAAGAGAGACATAGAGTATAAAATGCACCTGAAATTGGACGGTTGTCATATTCTCCCCGGGTTGAAAGAAATTTCGTCCCGAAATTTAGTTCGTCCCATCATGAAGAAGTGTTCTCGAACAGATGTGGGTATTTCTGACGGATTTGGTCCTCACGTTCCCACGTGAATTCATGACCACATCGGGAATTCCACCAAACCTTGACAATAGGAACACGACTTTGCCTGAGTTGTTTGACCTCGCGGTCGACAAACTCAAGTGGCTCTTCAATGAAATTTACCTTGTTGTCGATTTTGACCTCGTCAAGAGGGATGACGATGGTCTCATCGGATAGACACCTTTTCAAGTGTGAGACATGGAATACATTATGAACGTTCGAGAGAGTCTGGGGGAGTTGGAGACGATAAGCAACTGGACCGATTCGCTCTATGACTTCAAATGGGCCGGTGTACCTTGGACTTAGTTTGCCGCGCTTTCCGAAGTGGGCTACCCCCTTCCATGGCGATATCTTGAGAAGCACTCTATCGCCAACTTGGAACTCGAGGGGTTTCCTACGGTTGTCTGTGTAGCTCTTCTGCCGGGTACGGGATGTCTTCAGTCTTTCACGGATAGTGGTGATCTTGTCAATGGTCTCCTGGACGATGTCGAGCCTCGTAAGTTGTCGATCGCCAGCTTCTAGCCAACAAAGCGGTGACCGACACTTGCGTCCATATAGAGCCTCGAAAGGTGCGCACTTGATGCTGGCATGGTAGCTGTTGTTATAAGAGAATTCAACCAAAGGGAGGTGAGCATCCCAACTTCCTCTGAAGTCCACTACACACGCTCCCAGCATATCTTCAAGCGTTTGGATCGTCCTTTCGCTCTGACCATCGGTCTGAGGGTGGTATGCAGTGCTGAGGTCTAGTCGCGTCCCTAACGACTTCTGAAGGGCATTCCAAAAGCGGAACGTGAATCGACTATCCCTATCGGAGATGATGGAGAGAGGTGTTCCATGACGAGAGACGATCTCGTTGATGTAGATTTGAGCGAATTTCTCCATCGAGTGATTTTCTCGAACCGGTAGGAAATGGGCGGATTTTGTCAAACGGTCCACGATTACCCAAATCGTGTCGTTACCCCTAGCTGTACGGGGCAACTTGGTAACGAAGTCCATAGAGATTTGTTCCCACTTCCACATGGGAATTTCCGGTTGCTGAAGTAGACCAGAGGGCTTTTGATATTCTGCCTTGACCTTGGAGCAAGTAAGGCACTTAGCTACATACAAGGCAACATCCTTCTTCATGCCGGGCACCAATAATATTCTCGGAGATCCTTATACAACTTGTCGGATCCCGGATGGATGGAATATCTGGATCGGTGGCCCTCCTCCAAAATGAGCTTCGAAGATCCTCAGATTTTGGAATCCATGCTCGACCCTTGAAGTAGTAGATTCCGTCGGACTTGCTTTCGAATTCCTTTTCATGATTATGCAGCGTTTCGACCTTAATGTTCTCGGGTTTCAACGCTTCTTGCTGCGCGTTTGCGATCTGCGTTCGAAGACTTGTCTGAATTTGAATACCTAACGCTCGAACTCGAGATGGCTTTACCCTTTCCTTCCTACTTAGGGCATCTGCTACTACGTTTGCTTTACCCGGGTGGTACTTGATCTCGCAGTCGTAGTCACTTAGCAGTTCTATCCATCTACGTTGCCTCATGTTGAGCATTTTCTGGTCCAAAATGTGCTGAAGGCTCTTGTGATCAGTGAAAATCGTACACTTAGTACCGTACAAGTAGTGCCTACATATTTTTAAAGCGAACACAACGGCTCCTAGCTCTAAGTCGTGTGTTGTATAGTTCTGCTCGTGCACTTTCAGCTGCCTAGAAGCGTAAGCGATGACCTTGTCCTTCTACATTAGAACACACCCAAGTCCTTGATGGGATGCATCGCAAAACACTACGAAGTTATCCGTGCACTCCGGCAGGGACAAAATCGATGCGTGACATAGTTGATGTTTAAGCTTCCGGAAGGAATCCTCCTGTTCCTTTCCCCAAATGAAGTCCTTGTCCTTCTGAGTGAGCTCGGTGAGGGGCTTAGCGATCTTCGAGAAGTTCTCGATGAACCTTCGATAATAGCCAGCCAAACCTAGGAATTGACGGATTTCCGCAGGAGTCGTCGGGGCTTAGCGATCTTCGAGAAGTTCTCGATGAACCTTCGATGAATCCCTTCTTGGTTGACCACATGACCAAGAAAGTGTACTTCCCGGAGCCAGAATTCGCACTTCGAGAATTTGGCGTACAACATCTGATCTCGGAGGAGTTCTAGAATGAGCTTGAGATGTTTCGCATGATCGTCCTTGTTCCTTGAGTAGATGAGAATGTTGTCTATGAATACGATAACGAATTTGTCTAGGTATGGTCTACACACTCTGTTCATTAGGTCCATGAACACTGCTGGTGTGTTGGTCAGACCAAAAGGCATGACAAGAAATTCGTAATGACCGTAACGAGTTCGGAATGCGGTTTTAGGAATGTCGGTCTCACTGACACGAACTTGGTGATATCACGAACGGAGGTCGATTTTAGAGAAGTAAGTTGCACCCTGCAACTGGTCGAACAGATCATCGATCCTCGGGAGTGGGTATCGGTTCTTGACGGTCAGCTTGTTCAGTTCACGATAATCGATGCACATACGGAAGGATCCGTCTTTCTTTTTAACAAAGAGGATTGGGGCTCCCCAGTAGGGGTGTAAAAAAAACCCGAACCCGACTGACCCGACCCGACCCGAACCCGAATAAGCATATTAGGGTCGGGTTAATTCGGGTTGTATTCCAGTTTCGGGTTGATTTGACCCGACCCGAGAGACCCGATTCTTTATAGGGTCGGGTTTCGGGTTGCTTTTATCTCAGAATTCGGGTTTCGGGTTGACCCGTTTAACCCGAAATATTGAATAAAAAATCTTTTTTTTTAAATAATACCCACCTTGGCATATGATATATATAGGCTAGAAGTATGAAAGAGTTTCATACATGAAGCGATGTGGGACAACTAAATTTGAGAAAACCAAAGGCATATGATATATATAGGCTAGAAGTATGAAAGAGTTTCATACCTTAAGCGATGTGGGACAACTAAAGTAGGGAAAATAAATGAAGAGTTGTCCCACATCGCTTCATGTATGAAACTCTTTCATACTTCTAGCCTATATATATTATGTGCTTTGTTGGGTTCTATTCAGCTTGAATTTTTTCAATATATTTGCTTTTTACATTTGCTATATGCAATATGTTTATCGTAGATTTTTTTGAACTTTTTTAATTGTTGTGGACCCGAACCCGAAATAACCCTACCCTTTTGGACCCGACCCGAAAACGACCCGAACCCTAAACCCGAACCCTTATTAGGGTCGGGTTAGGGTTATAAAATTTTAGTTAAAACCCGAATAAACCCGACCCGAAAGTTGCTTATTAGGGTCGGGTTGACCCGAATAACACCCCTACTCCCCAGGGGGACGAACTCGGGCGAATAAGACCATGGTCTAAGAGTTCCTGTAACTGTTTTGACAGTTCTAGCATTTCGGGTGGCGCCAGATGTATGGTGTCTTGGCAACCGGTGTTGAGCCAGGTACGAGGTCTATTCGGAACTCCACTTGTCGTTGAGGCGGTAGGCCAGGTAAACCCCCAGGAAAGATTTCTGGATGATCCTTGACTACAGGAATGTCTTGGATTCGGCTTTCTGTAGGTTTACGCTCGACGACATGGGCGAGGAATGCGTCATAGTCCTTCTCAAGGTACTTGCGCATTTTTATGGAAGATACGATGCGAAGTTGTCGTCCAGGCTTGTCTCCCTGAACAACGAGAGTCTCTTTTTCCGAAAGAGGGATACGGATGAGTTTGTCGAAACAGACGATCTCGGCTCGAAAGCGAGACAGCCAGTCCATTCCAACGATAACGTCGAAGCTTGAGAGCTCGATAGGAATTAGATCGATGGGGAAAATTTTGTCAGATAAGCATAGTGAACACCCTAAAATTATATCCTTAGCTTCAAACTCTTGGCCGTTAGCATATTCGACGGTAAAGCTATCCTTAAGAACATTAGATCCTAGGTTAATAAGGGGTCTAAATTCTAAGGAAATAAAGCTTCTCTCAGCTCCTGAGTCGAATAGTACGGAAGCAAAATGGTCATTGATAGGAAACGTACCCGTAACTGCGTTGGGGTCCTGACGTGCTTCCTCAGTTGTTAGTACGAAGGCGCGGCCCCTACCTTGTCCCCCCTAGTTCTGCGGAGTTTGATGCAGCTTAGGGCAGGTGTTTCGAAGGTGTTGGTCTCTTCCACACTCAAAGCACGTCGGCTTATGAACTGGGGTGGTTGTCTTGTCCGGGCAGTACTTGGCGAAATGGCCTACCTTCAGGCACCTTAAGCATAACGGGCAGTTCCCGTGGTGATGAAAGTTGCACTTGTTTCACTTCGGGTACGGTCCAGAGTAAGACCTGGGTCCAGTAGGTGGTGCTGGTGTAGGTGCAGGTGCAGGTGCGGCAGTCACAACGAAGTTTCGGGTGCTACGGGTCTTCTTGTTGCGGTCGCTTCTCCTTGGGGTCTGCTCAGCCTTCCTCTTCTCACCTGACTCCTTTTTGGAAGATGCAGGAGTAGTGAGGAGGTTGCTGGTGAGAAGGTGAGCTAGAATGATAGCGCTCTGCAATGACTGGGGTTCAGATGCGATGACCATTCCACGGATTTCCAGAACGAGACCAGAGATGTAAAGATCGATCCGGTTCTCCTCAGGGGTTACTAGTCTTGGAACTAGCCGGGCAAGCTCGTGGAACCAGGTGGTGTACTTTTCGATGTCATTTCCGATCATCTTGTGGTCCCACAGCTCAGCCTCGAGCTTCTTGATTTCCCCTCTTGGGCAGTATTCTTCAATGAGCAGGTTCTTAAAGGCATTCCAAGAAAGAGCGTAGGCAGTCTCACGCCCTCGGGTCTGAACAACACTGTTCCACCACGACAAAGCTCGACCATGGTATAACCAAGAGGCGTATTCCACCTTGTTGGCTTCGGCACATCGGCTGATGTGTAGGACTGATTCGATACTCTCGAACCACTGGAGCAGTCCTACAACACCAGTTGTGCCGTGAAACTCCTTTGTCTTACACGCCATAAAGCTCTTATTGTTGCACGGGGGAGGGTTCGGATGTTGGTTCTGGTTCTGATTTTGGTTCTGGTTCTGGTTGTTCTGTTGTGGTTGTTGTTGCTGTTGCTGTTGCTGTTGCTGCTGCTGATGATGGTTGTCGACATTTGCGTTGATCCCGGCGGTGATCTGGGCGATCATGTTGGGCATTGCCGCATTCAACTGAGCAGCAACTTGTTCAGCAATGAGGCTAGCATTTGAGCGTGGAGGTGCCATGATTCTACAATCAGAAGAATTGATTCAATTTAGAACGCACGAATGGAATATGATAAGAATATAATTTAGTGAACAATGGTAATAGCAGCACAAGAATAATAAGAAGGAACAAATAGCACACGCATGGTAATGATTCAAGAGATAGAACTATAATGATTGTCAATAGTAAAAGATTCACGCGACAAGATAAGTACGAATAATAAAAGATAGAACTTCCATTAATAGTGATAAAGTTTGGTACATAATACAAATTACTTAATAGAAAGTACGGTTACAATACATAGAAAGATAATAAGATAAGTAGCCTAAGTCGTGTACACTAGAAAAATACGACTAAGCTAAGTACAGTACAATACAAGGAAATAACTAATGGCGCCTATCTGAAAACATCTTGGCCACCATGACCGCAATCAACGTGCCCATCATCAGGCACACACCAATGAGGTGTTGCACAGTTCGTGCCGTAGCTCGGGTCGACGAGATGACTTGCAACGAGTGCTCCGACAACTGATGTGCAGCGTCGGTGACCTCACTGATAAGGAGCCCCTGCTGCTGGGTCTCCTGTGCCAGTCCCCGTACCTCGCGGTGCAGGTGGAGGAATGCGGCCGGTGGGGGAGGCTGAAGAGTAGGAGGCATCCTCTGCCTAGCGGCCTCGACATCGCGAGCGCGCTGCATCTCCTCGCGCTCCATCTGCCTTTCCCAGTTGTAATGGTCCATGAGAGGGTTATGTGGGGCCTCCTCTACAGGGTGACCAAATGGGAGGTGGGATGGTGCGGGTCGGGATGGACCGGCCTGGTGTCCGGCCATCCGATCCGGTAGGCGGCCCGGGAGGATGACCTGCTTTTGCGCGGTGCGGCAACGGGTACAGGTGGTGGAGGTGGTAGTACAGTCCTCGGGCTGGACCCGATACTGCTGGAGATAGCCATGGAGGTGTCCTCTGTGGGGTCGGTGGTCTGATGGCGTTGGCTTTCTGAGGCGGTGCGGCCCTCAGAAGCCTCGTGAGACGAAGCGGCTCTCGGTAGTGATCGGGACTGGGATAGTGACGGTGATGGCGAACGGGAGGAGTGAGACATGACGGATCTGTGAACAATGAGTTTCGTAAGTACGTGGAGACACAAAAGAAATAATAAAGGAAATGTGTAATGAAATGCATGCACGGGTCAGTCACGTAAGAATCGGGAAAAGACAGAACCGGGAATTTTCGACTCAAAAACCGTTATCAAAAGTAATTACGGTTCGTCCTTGCATAATTCATTTTGAACTAGGAATGGGTAATCAGGCCATGCATAGTTAAAAATAACCATGCAATCGCGAAATTAATTCTCTAAAGTTTGAACCCATAAATGATTTTCCGAAAAAGCCTTGGTTATAGTTTGGTTTCGAAAATTTTTGAAAAATTTTAAAACCGTGTTCACTATAACATGTGCTCTGATACCAAGTCTGTCACACCCCGCTAAAGCGGAAACACGAAGTGTGAAGAGCTGGAACATCATTACACGGGTCATAACAAACATAACTGTTCCTTTCACTGATTAAAAATAAAAGTGTTTACAAATTCAAACAACCAAGTCATTCAGTACACGAATACATAATTTAAAGTTTCAATTTAAAATTCCCAAAAGAAATGGACAAGTCTTTTCCCAATAATGATCTCACGCAACCGCCTTGACCCGTCCATGACAAGCACTTCATCCTTACACAAATTTCTTGAAACATAAGATAAAGTGTCAACTACAAAAAAGTAGTGAGTGAGTTACAGTGTAAGTTTCTCGGCAAAAGTTTTGGTTAGTATATAAAAGTAAAAAGTTTCCCAAAAGGAGGTTAGCGGAGAATGTCGCTTAAAGTTTATATACTTTTAAAGTTTCGAAGTAACGGGCGTATCAATACCCTTAAGTTGTAAAGACCAAGTAGAACAATATTTAGTAAAATCATAGTTGCGGAATCAATCGCTAAAAGAGAGTATATATGCGTATAAGTAACTAATTAGATTCTTGTATCAACCTCTTGGCATTCTATAACTTAAGTGTTCACACTAAACCGATTATTCAACCGTGAGGCCCCTTACCCCGCCTATCCTACGTTGAGTATAAAAGATCATAGTAACATGTACTTAGACTGCCATCTAAGCTAGGAACGGTTCTTTCGTAAGTATCGATACCTATTATTACTAAACGGCTCAGAAGTTAATAGTGTGTAAAGTTCTAAAAAGGTGGGCACTAAAGTAGTTTTGTTTCAAAAAGATAGTAGGCACTTAAGAATCGCGTTATAATCTCATCAAGGGTTGGTCTCGCATACAAGTAATCAATAACTAGTTTAGCCGAATAGGGGGCAAGCCGGTAAGTTTAAAGTAAGCCAGTAGGGCAATAAAGTGTTTACGCATAAAAGTTTCACAATGTTTCCAAAATAGATCAATAGTTCCATAATAGTTTCAAAAGTTCACAATAGTTGCATAAGTTCGTAATAGTTTCCAAAAGTTCACAAAAGTTGCAATGTTCGTAAAGTTTCCAAAATACAAGTAAATCTTATGTTTCCCCCAAAAAGTTATGCAAAAATACATTAAGTAAAGGGGTTGTAACACACGGATTGCGAAGAGTACGAATACGGAAATCGGTCGGAACGGAAGCCGGGAATCATGGATCGCCTATTAATACCAAGGTAGTTCAATTGGTTATTATCTTATTATGTTATTTTTATGTAATATAATAGATAAAATTTAATTAAACTTTAAGTGTCAAGGTTAAGTATTGTCCAAAATAGTCCGAAATGGTAATTTTCACGTTTTGGTCCAAAAGTCCGATTTAACGTTTATTATTGTCGCGTTATAAGTGTTTTTGCTCGCTGAAGTGGTTTACATTTTTCAAAGGAAATTTGGGCAGCGCTTCCGCCCCCAAATTTCATATCCAAAATGCAATACCACTTCTGCTCACAAAATCACCTATAACACGATATCATATTAATCTAGTCCATTTTAAGTCCAATTAGTCCATACAAGTCACAAATGTTACTACTTTTATGTTTCTCAGTCCCAATATTACTTTTACGAAAAGTCAGCGGGTTACAAATGCTTAAAACGTCCAAATAACGAGTTTTCGGGAAATCTGGCGGGCCTGTGCGCCGTTGTGAGCGCTGGAACGACGCACATACACGTTTTGTGTCCCGCTGCGTCGTCCTGGCCTCTAGGACGGCGCACAGCCTGCTGGTTTTCTAGTTTTTCTTGCAAAACGTTTATTTTATCCATAGATTCCGACATGCAATAGGTCTAAACTTAATAAAACATCATTTTTAACAGTTTCTAAGGTATTTTTAACCATCAATTTAGAGATCTAAAGGTCATTTTGGTTAAAAATCGTTTTTGACCATAAAAAGTCATAAATCTTTGTAAAAACTTAGTTTTATGCTTTAGATCTTACATGCAAGTGTTTGTTTATGTAAAAATAGTAAAATAACAGAAATCTACCTGAGGAAATAGCTTGGATGATGATTTGGCCGGATTTAGAGCTCCAAAAATCGGTGAAAGTGCTTGAAAACGAAAATAGTTTGCTTCCCCTTGCTTGCCTTGATGTTCTAAACGTTTTTGGTGGTTAAAAATGGTGTTTTAGTGGCTGGAAATCACTGGAACTTGATGTTTTCTTGAGAGAGTTTAGAGAGAAAAGATGTAGGTGTTTTTTTTTTGTTTTGTAAAATTAAAATATGAAAAGGAAAGAAGGAAAAGTGGTAAAGAGGGGGGTTGGGGCAGTGAAATAACAGTAATGATGGTATATTCTCGAGATTGATTGGTTTAAAGTTGGTGGAAATCGAGACATGCAAATTTTTCAAATATTTTGGGGATTCAGTCCTGCCAGGACGGCGCACAAGGCCTGTGTGCGTCGTCCTGGACCATTTTTGTAATAAAATTTGAGTTTTTGCTGTTTTTGCTAGTTTTTGCGTTATTGTTTCGTTGGACCTTTTTGTTAACTAAAAGTTCTTAATTATGATACGTTATGAACTTAGGAAAGTTCATTAGGTGTTTTCTTGGTATTAGGACTTATATAAATTGATTTCGGGTGTGATTCCGACAATGTCGCGTTTCCGGTTATTGAACAGTTAAAGGCAACGACAGACAATAAGAGAGACATAGAGTGTAGAATGCACCTGAATTTGGACGGTTGTCACATTTGTTTGATTAACTTGTTAATATCAAAGTGTTCATCTCCGTTGCTGAACTTCTTTGATAGATCATGATCTAACAAGGTTAAGATTAACGAAGTATACAAGCTTAATTGATCCTGAAAAGTGGTATCAGAGCACAAGAGGTGCTTTAGATCCATTGACCAACAAGTTTGACAAGTCCCATACGAAAGAATCAAGATAATCACCATGACTGATGTATCAATCAACAAAGTTCTTGTACTTAATAGCAACGAATCTGATCTATGGAAGCTACGTATCAAGCAACACATCCTATTATCTTACTACACAGTTTGGGATGTTATCGTCAATGGTAACAAGCCAGCTACCAATCATGCAGCTGATGGACAACCTGGAGTTTTGACTCGTCAACCATTGACTGAGTTGGAGAGATGTGAAAAACAAACGGAGATTAAAGCTCTTAGTATACTTCTGATTGCCATTCCCAATGAGTATCAATCACAATTTGAAGAATATAAAGATGCTAAATCTTTATGGGAAGCATTAGAGAAAAGATTCAGTCGAGATGATAAGTGCAGGAGTACGATATGACAAAGATGACATCAACAGAAAATTTATAAGAGCTCTAGGTAAGGAATGGATTATCTATACTATCTCTTACAGACAGGGAGATAAACTTGAAGAGATGGAACTAGATGATCTCTATAATGATCTAATAGTCTTTGAATCAGAGGTTGAAGAAAATAAACCAAGCAGCAACAATAACAGTATTAATGATGTTAATACTGCTCTTGTCACAATCTCTGGAGGAACAAAGCATGAAGTTGGAGAAGAGATATCCTTTGAAGCTTTCATCTCACAAAGTTCAAATCTCACTAGTGATGACGTAAAGCAGATACATCAAGATGACTGGGAAGAGATGGGTCTGAAGTGGCAAGCGGCCATGTTAGCTTTACGCGCTAGAAGGTTTGTGAACAGAACCGGGAGAAGATTTAATCCAAGGAACAATGAAAGAATTGCTTTTGATAAAAGCAAGGTGAAGTGTTACAAATGTAATGAACCAGGGCACTTTGCAAGGGAATGTCCAAACAAGTCAAAATCCAACAATTCAAGAAACACACAAGACAACAATCCAAGTGCACTTGTTTTACAAGATGTATTTGGATATGATTGGAATGACTTAGCCGAAGAAACTAGTCAAAACAGAGCATTAATTTCGTGTGATGATTCTGTTTCTACTGAAAATATTACTAATGTTCACCATGCATGCATAGCAGTAGTAATGGATGTTGAAGATGTTGTTTCTACGGAAGATGCTGTTTCTACGAAGGATGCTGTTAATACGGCGCTCGTTTATACTGACCTGGGTACTACGGCAATTGACCATGATGTTCGTGGATATGACTGGAATGAAGATGATCAAGAATCTACTCAAGATGATACTCTCCTACAATCTCTAATGGCAATTGACTCATCATCAAAGGATGCTGAAACTCCATCTCTCATGGCTGAGGTAAATTCCAAACTCTGTTCTTCTGATTGTAAGGAAGTTGTACTTAAATACAAAAATCACAAGCAATTAATGAGTGACTCAATAAAAATTTTAGAAGAACAAAGACGGTCAACTGCTAGAGTTATAGATAACTTAGAAAATCAAATTAAGTTACATAAAATAAATGAACAAAGCTATAAAGAGAAAATTAGATTAGTTGAATGGCAAAGAGAGGATTTACTAGTTAAGCTTAAGGATGCAAGGGAAGAAATCAAAAGATTAGGAGAAAAACATGACAAAGTTGAGTTAGATGTAGGGAAATTAGAACATGCTTCAAAATCAGTTAATGACCTAATTCAACAACAGATACATGGAAAAATAAAAGCTGGATTAGGTTATAAAGAAGTAGCCCCTCCATTTAACCAAAACTACATTCCTCCATCCTTAGATGAACCTATGATTCCCATCTCTCAGACACCTCCAACAGAATCATTCAAAGTTGATCCAATCAACTATGATGAAGTTCTGATTGAGGACTTAGTTGAAGAAAGTAAACTGAACATTGTGAAAAATAAGGATATTCCTTTGGAAAATCACTTAATCACAATAGAAGGTGTTACTCAACAATCTTCACAAAGCCTAGTGTCTGTGCCACCCAATGACCATGTTAAGAAAGTAAATAAACCTGAATGCACTTGCTGTAAAAACAAAACAGTTCCTAAGGAAAAAGGAAAGACTTGGGTACATATAGGTAAGAGAGGAAATCAACGAAATATGAACCAAGTAAAAGTAGAAAAAGGTCTAACTACTAAAAGTTCTGTAAAGGGTTGTTTTATATGTGGCAAATTAAATCACTATGCAAAAGTTTGTTATCATAATCCTGAAAATCAAAAGCAAGTAATTCAAAAACCCATAACGGGTTGAGACATATTGAAACAAATAAACATCAAAGCAAAACCATGAACAGTAGTAACAAAATAAATCATGTTCACAACAAATCTGTTACTACGGCTTCAGGAAGAAAAAGTGTTAACAAAAACTTATTTTCTAACAGTAGAAATAGAGTTAATACTGTTAGACAAAATTTTGTTTCTACTGCAAATTTTAATATGGTGAAACATAATGGTGTTAATACTTCTCGTATTACTACTGTGAAAAATAACCGTGTTAATACTGCACGTGTTAATACTGCAAAACGTAATCTAGTTACTACGGCTCATGTTAATACTGTGAAACAAAATTCAGTCAGCCCAATATCTATTTCTACGGTTAAACCAAAACCTGTTAACACTGCAATTGTTTCAAAAGTTAAAACATTCAAACAAGTATGGCAACCAAAGGTCAAAGTAACTCAACCACCTATTCCTCCTGATTTCTCAAAACTTGTTCAAAGGAAGGTGAGTTACTTTGATGAGATGGGCAAACCCAAGTCAGCTTTGGCTTGGGTCCCCACCAGAAACTAATTCCTATTGTTTATGTGCAGGTTCAGCCAACAAATGAAAGTGAGAGCAGTTGGCATGTAGATAGTGGCTGTTCCAGGCACATGACAGGCAACATGTTATGTCTTCAGGACTTTGAAAAGTTCAATGGAGGCTATGTTGCCTTTGGAGGTAATCCAAAAGGAGGAAGTATTTCTGGAAAGGGAACTGTAAGCAACGGGAGAATTAGCTTCAAAGATGTGTTTTATGTGCAACAGTTGCAGTATAACTTGTTGAGTGTTTCTCAAGTCTGTGATGAGAAACACACAACTATCTTTACTACTTCTGAATGCATCATCATAAAGCCTGGATATGTTATTGATGAAAGCATGATACTACTCAGAACTCCACGAAGCCTGGATATGTTATTTTCTTTAGTTCAAGGTAACGTTGCAAAATTGTGTCCTACAAATATAGGGTAAAAGAAACATTTAATTTCAAGGAGGAAAGATGATTTCATTTTCGTTCGGATAATGATAATGCGAAAGATGAAGTCATATTTCGCATAATTTTAGTTTTTTGTGTTGAATGTAACTTTCGCATAATATGAACCTTCAAATTTTAGGGAATATGAAATAATCAATTTTAAAGAGGAAGGGTGACGTCATTTTTGTTCTTATAACGATAATGCGAACGATGACGTCATTTTTGTTCTTACAACGTTATTTTTTTTTCTTCTTTAGTTGAAGGTAACTTTGCCAAATTAGACACCACAAATTCAGGGTAAAAGAAATAATCAATTTCAAAGACCAATGATGACGTCATTTTCGCCCGGATAATGATAATGCTAAGGAGAAGGTAATTTTTCGAACGGTGACGTATGTTTTCGCATAAATTGACTTATTTTTCTTTAGTTGAGGGTAAGTAGGCAAAATTCTATCCCACAAATGTTTGGTAAAAGGAACATTTAATTTCAAAGAGGAAAGATGACGTCATTTTCGTTTGGATAATGATAATGCGAAAGATGACGTCATATTTCGCATAATTTGATTTTTTTTATGTTGAAGGTAACTTTGGCATAATATGAACCTTCAAATATTCGGGAATATGAAATAATTAATTTCAAAGAGGAAGGATGACGTCATTTTGGTTCTTTTAACGAAAATACGAACGATGACGTCATTTTTCGTTTAATTGGACTTTGTTTTCTCAAGTTGAAGGTAACTTTAAAATATTGGAAACTACAATTTTAGGGTAAAAGAAATTATTAATTTCAAATAGGAAGGATGACGTCATTTCGCATAAATTGATTTACTTTTTAGTTGAAGGTGATTTTGCATAATACGAACCTATAAATATTTTATAATATGAAATAATCAGTTTTAAAGAGTAAGGATAACGTCATTTTCATTCGGATAATGATAATGCGAAAGATAAGGTCATTTTCGCTCAATTTGACTTTTTTTCGTTAGGTTGAAGGAAACTTTTCAAAATTGGAAACTACAAATCAAGGTTAAAAAAAATAATCAATTTCAAATAGGAAATTTGACGTTATTTTCGTTCGGATAATGATAATGCTAAGAATGACGTCATTTTTCGAATAATTTGATTTATATTTTAGTTGAAGGAGACTTAGCGTAATACGAACCTACAAATAATATATGAAATAATCAGTTTTAAAGAGGAAAGATGATTTCCTTTTTGTTCTAATAACGATTTATGCGAACGATGACGTCAGTTTCGTATAATTTGACTTATTTTCTTTAGTTGAAGGTAACTTTGCAAAATTGTATTCCACAAATATAGGGTAAAAGAAACATTTAATTTCAAGGAGGAAAGATGACGTCATTTTTGTTCGGATAATGATAATGCGAAAGATGACGTCATATTTCGCATAATTTGAGTTTTTTATGTTGAATGTAACTTTCGCATAATATGAACCTTCAAATTTTAGGAAATATGAAATAATCAATTTTAAAGAGGAAGGATGACGTCATTTTTGTTCTTATAACGATAATGCGAACGATGACGTCATTTTTTCCTTAATTTGACTTTTTTTTTTCTTCTTCTTTAGTTGAAGGTAACTATCATACCCCGCTAAAGCGGAAACACGAGGTGCGAAGAGCAAGAATATCATTTCACAAGTCATAACAAAATGCAACGGTTTCAAGTCATTAAAATAGAAATTAAAAGTTTACAAGTTCAAAAGTAACATAACCAAGTGTTCTTAAGTTCACGACAAACAAATACATAATCAAACTTTTGACAAAAATTCCCAAAATAATGGACAAGGAACATGGTCTTCTCCCGATTCTTATCTCACGTAACCTGCCTGACCCGCCCACGCTACGCACCTCATGACTTACACTTGATTTTCTGAAACATGAGATAAAGTGTCAAACTACATAAAGTAGTGAGTGAGTTAAGTTCTCGACAAAAAGGTTCCGACAAGTATATATAAATAGAAGGTTTCTCAAAAGGAATGAAGCGGAACATACGGTTAAAATATATATACTTTAAAGATGATCATAGACAAGTAGAACAATACTTGTAAAAAGATTAGTTGCGGATCAAGAGCAAAAAAAAGAGTGTATGCGCAAATAAAAGTAACTAATGATTAAAACATTGTATCAACCACTTGGCATAATATAACTGTAAGTGTTCACACTAAACCGATTAATCTGATCGTGAAAGCCCCAACCCCGCACTATCTACGAGGTACGTCTGAAGTCAGTAATATGTACTTAGATTGCCATCTAAAGTAAGGATCGATCCTCTCCTAAGTATCGATACCCATAATTACTATAAGGAAAAGTAAGCTAATAGTGTGTAATTGTCTAAAATGGGGCACTTTGATTTAATTTAAAACTGATAGTAGGCACTTACAAGCATGTTATATTTTCATCAAGGGTTTAAAGGAGGTGCCTAGTCTGTGGCGATTTCGTATAATACAATTAATCATAGTTTTTGAACAAATGCCGATCGGGGGCAAGCAATAAAGTCAAATAGTGCCGAACAGGGGCAAATAAAATAGTTTACGCATATAGTTCGAAAGAGATGTTCACTAGTTCATAGATTTTTAAAAGTTCATAAGCATTTAGATCTCATGTTTCCCCCAAAAGAGTTAAGTAAAACTATTAAACAACAGGGGATGTAACTCACAAATTGCGAAGATAAAGTCTTGTGCGGAAAGAAGGTCGGCACACGTCGGAATCAAGGAGATCCTAAAACAACCAAGTCTCGTATAAGTATTATGATTTAATCTATGTTAAAGTTCCATTTTAACATTTTAAAGATTAAACCCTTATACTTAACTTCTGTCCAAACTTTTAATAATAAAAACTTATATGTCACGACATTGTCATATTACGTCTAATTTCCGTTTAGTCCAATTATGTCCAAAATGTTCGATGTTCAAAGTCAATAAGGTTTAGATACATAATTGTTCGTTACTGAAGTTTAACTATATGTTCCGATAAAATTTGAGCAGCGCTTCCGCGCTATAAAAATTTAGTCCATTTTTAAATCCACTATCCCGCTCAAAAACATATACAAACGACAATATACTTAATGTAATAGATTTAGTTACAAAACTTAACCAAATATTTTATTTTCTCAAAACATATAACCTGTTATGTCATGAAAATAAACTATGAAAAATATTAAATTCTCGATCCTTACCGTTTAAAACGTAAAAATAAAATTTTGTGAACAGCGAGATTTAGACTGCGGTTGAAGACCTCCGGTCAGTTTGGTCATTTTCTCATTTTCGCGATTTTAGAGCGTTTTTAGGTTGGATTTCGACATGCAACAGTTGGTTAGTGAAATATATTCATTTTAGTGACTAAATCTTAGTTTTTATAGATCTTTAAACACAAAAAGGTAAATTTATATAAAAATCCGTTTTTGTAAGAAAACCGTTATAAAACTTTATAAAAACAAGTTTTTATGCAATGGATCGTCCATGCAAGTGGTTATTTTAATAAAACCAGTAAAGAATAAGAAATATACCGGAAGAGATGGATGGATTACGATTTGGAGGAGATTAGAGCTTCAAACCGGTAGAAAACTTCTTTAAAAACCCGAATTAATGAAACCCTTCGATATATGGACGATTTTGTGGTGATTTTTGATGGTTTTAATGGTGTTTTCTTGCTGTTTTAAGGGAGGATTCACTGGATTTCTTGAAAGTTTTTAGAGAGAAGGGAGAGTGTTTTAGAGAGAGAGGAAGTTATTTGTGTGTGTGTTTTTAAAAATGAAAGACAAGAGTAAGAGGGAGGGGTTTACTGCTCTTGGGACTCAAAATGGTCATAAAAGGGGTCCAATCCTGTTTCAAGAAGTTTGGTCCATTGAGATGGCATGCAATTATGAGTCATCAAAAAGCTGGCCAGCGACTTTCAGCCGCCGGCTGAGCATATCCAGCCGCCGCAGGGCCTCAGCAGCTGGCTGAAATTCTTCAGCCATCGGATGGATGGCTTTTCCAGCTAAAGGTCGTTTTAAATTTTTTCTTTTTCGTTAAGTATTGTCTAGAGTTTTACGTTAGTTCTTGTTATGAACTTAGTCAAGTTCATAGTATAGTTTCTTGGTATTAGGTTCCTTTTATTGATTCCGACTCAAACACGATCACGATAAAGCACGACTAAGAATAACACAGACATAACGAAGACATACAATACGAAAATCACCTGAATTTTAGACGGTTGTCACATTCTCCCAGGGTTTGGTCATCACGCTCCCACGTGAATTCATGACCACGTCGGGAATTCCACCGAACTTTGACAATAGGAACACGACTCTGCCTGAATTGTTTGACCTCGCGGTTCTTCAATGAAGTTGAGCTTATTGTCGATCTGGACTTCGTCGAGCGAAATGTTTGAAAGAGCCCGCGGAAGTTGGAGTCGATACGTCACCTGGCCGATTCGCTCTGTTACCTCGAATGGACCGGTGTACCTCGGGCTTAGCTTGTCGCGCTTCCCGAAGCCGATTACCCCCTTCCATGGCGATATTTTGAGGAGAACTCTATCGCCAACCTGGAACTCGAGGGGTTTCCTCCGGTTGTCGGCGTAGCTCTTCTGCCGGGTACGGGATGTCTTCAGCCTTTCCCTAATGGTAGTGATCTTGTCAATGGTTTCCTGGACGATATCGAGCCTTGTAAGTTGTCGATCGCCGGCTTCTAGCCAACAAAGCGGTGACCGACACTTGCGGCCATATAAGGCCTCGAATGGTGCGCACTTGATGCTAGCGTGGTAGTTGTTGTTATAGGAGAACTCGACAAAGGGAAGGTGAGCGTCCCAACTTCCTCTGAAGTCAACTACACACGCTCTTAGCATATCTTCAAGAGTTTGAATCGTCCTTTCACTCTGACCATCGGTCTGAGGGTGGTAAGCGGTGCTAAGGTCTAGTCGCGTCCCGAGAGATTTCTGAAGTGCATTCCCAAAGCGGGACATGAATCGACTATCCCTGTCGCAGATAATGGAGAGAGGTGTTCCGTGACGAGAGACGATCTCGCTGATGTATACCTGAGCGAACTTTTCCATCGAGTAGTTCTCTCGTACCGGTAGGAAATGAGCGGATTTCGTCAATCGGTCCACGATAACCCAAATCATGTCGTTACCCCTTATTGTACGAGGTAGCTTGGTGATAAAGTCCATGGAGATCTGTTCCCACTTCCACATGGGAATCTCCGGCTGTTGCAATAGACCTAAAGGTTTCTGAGATTCCGCGTTGACCTTCGAGCAAGTAAGACACTTAGCTACGTACAAGGCGATATCCTTTTTCATGCTCGGCCACCGGTAGTATTCCCGTAGATCCTTGTACAACTTGTCGGATCGCGGATGAATGGAGTATCGGGATCGGTGGCCCTCGTCCAAAATGAGTTTACGTAGGTTTTCGTATCTCGGAATCCACTCTCGGCTCTTGAAGTTGTGGATTCCGTATGATTTGAGTTCGAATTCCTTCTCATGGATATGTAACGTTTCGTCCTTAATGTTCTCGGGTTTCAACGCTTCTCGCTGAGCTCTGGCGATTTGCGTCTGAAGGCTCGTCTGAATCTGTATTCCTAATGCTCTAACTCGAGATGGTTTCACCCTTTCCTTCCGACTCTGGGCATCTACTACTACGTTTGCTTTACCCGGGTGGTATTTGGTCTCGCAATCATAGTCGCTCAGAAGTTCAATCCATCTCCGTTGCCTCATGTTGAGCATTTTCTAAACGAGAATATGTTGGAGGCTTTTGTGATCCGTGAAAACCGTCCACTTAGTGCCGTACAAGTAATGTCTCCAGAACTTCAATGCGAGCACAACGGCTCCCAGCTCTAAGTCGTGTGTCGTGTAATTCTGCTCGTGTACCTTCAATTGCCTCGAAGCGTATGCGATGCCTTTGTCCTTTTGCATCAGGACGCACCCAATACCTTGGTGAGATGCATCGCAAAACACTACGAAATTATTTGTGCCCTCCGGTAGGGACACAATTGGTGCGTGGCAAAGTTGGTGTTTGAGTTTCTGGAAAGATTCGTCCTGTTCTTTACCCGAAGTAAAATCTTTGTCCTTCTGAGTGAGTTTCGGTTAGAGGCTTAGAGATCTTCAAGAAATTCTCGATGAACCTTCGATAATAGCCAGCCAACCCTAGGAATTGTCGGATTTTCGTAGGAGTCGTTGGGGCTTGCCATTTCTCGATCGCTTCGATCTTTTCAGGATCAACATGAATTCCCTCTTGGTCGATCACATGACCAAGGAAGCGTACTTCTCGGAGCCAAAATTCGCACTTTGAGAATTTTGCTTACAGTTTCTGATCTCTGAGGAGTTCTAAGATGAGTTTCAAATGTTTCGCATGATCCTCTTTGTTCCTTGAGTAGACAAGATTGTCGTCTATGAATACGACCAAAAATTTATCCAGATACGGTCTACACACCCTGTTCATCAGATCCATGAACACTGCCGGTGCGTTGGTCAGACAAAATGGCATGACAAGAAATTCGTAATGTCCGTATCGAGTCCGGAATGCGGTTTTAGGAATGTCGGTTTCACTGACTCGAACCTGATGATAACCCGAACGGAGATCGATTTTTTAGAAATAAGTTGCACCCTGCAACTGGTCGAACAGATCATCGATTCTCGGGAGTGTGTATCGGTTCTTGACGGTCAGTTTGTTCAGCTCTCTGTAGTCGATACACATTCGAAAGGATCCGTCTTTCTTTTTCATGAAGAGGATTGGGGCTCCCCAGGGGGACGAGCTTGGACGAATAAGACCATGATCTAAAAGTTCCTGCAGCTATTTCGACAGTTCTTGCATTTCGGGTGGTGCCAGACGATACGGTGTCTTGGCGACCGGTGCTAAACCAGGAACAAGGTCTATTCGAAATTCCACTTGTCGATGCGGCGGTAGCCCAGGTAAATCCTCTGGAAAGACCTCTGGGTGATTCTTGACTACAGGAATGTCTTGTACGCGGTTCCCTTTGGGTTTACGTTCAACGACATGCGCTAGGAATGCATCGCAGTCCTTTTTGAGATATTTGCGCATTTTGAAAATAGAAACGATACGAAGTTGTTGTCCAGGTTTGTCTCCCTGTACAACGAGGGTTTCACCGTTGGAAAGAGTTATTCGAATGAGTTTGTCGAAACAGACGGTCTCAGCCCGAACGCGAGATAGCCACTCCATTCCCACGATGACGACGAAGCTTTTCAGCTCCATAGGAATTAGATTGATGGGGGAAATTTTGTCGGATAAACACATGGAACATCTTACGATCACATCCTTAGCTTCGAACTCTTGGGCGTTAGCGTATTCTACTATGAAACTATCCTTAAGAATTTTAGAGCCTAAATTGATAAGGGGTCTAAATTCTAAGGACACAAAGCTTCTTTCAGCTCCTGAATCGAATAGTACGGAGGCGTAATGATTGTTTATTGAGAACGTACCCGTGACTGCATTTGGGTCCTGACGAGCCTCTTCGGCTGTGAGTGCAAAGGCACGTCCTCGACCTTGCCCGCCCTGATTCTGTTGAGCACGCTGTAGCCTAGGGCAGGTATTCCGGAGATGTTTGTCACTAGCACATTCGAAGCATACTGGCTTCTGACCTTGGTTTCCTGCGCCCTCTGTGCAGTATTTGGAAAAGTGTCCCACCTTCTCGCACTTATGACATGTCGGGAAGTTCCCGATGTGGTGGTAGTGGCATTTGTTACACTTAGGGTGCGGCCCAGTGTAAGTTCGGGGTCCAGTTGGTGGTGCAGGTGCGGGTGTAGCAGTCACCGCATAGTTACGGGTGGTTTTGGCTTTCTTATTCCTGTCGCTTCGTCTCGGGGTTTGCTCAGATTTCCTTTTCTCACCCGCCTCTTTCTTAGAGGATGCTGGGGTGGTGAGAAGGTTGCTTGTCAGACGGTGTGCTAGGATGATTGCTCTCTGGAGGGTTCTGGGGTTCAGCAGAGATAACCATACCCCGGATTTCAGGAACCAGACTGGAGATGTTTCGGTCGATCCTGTTTTCCTTGGGAGTCACTAGCCTTGGAACTAGTAGGGCCAGCTCGTGGAATTAGGCAGTATACCCTTCGATGTCGTTACCGACCATCATATGATCCCACAACACTGCCTCGAGCTTCTTGATTTCTCCCTTAGGGCAGTATTCCTCGATCATGAGGTTCTTGAATTGATCCCAAGTAAGGGCATAAGCGGTTTCACGCCCTCGGGTTCGGACCACATTGTTCCACCAAGATAGGGCTCTGCCGTGGAATACGCATGAGGCGTACTCTACCTTGTTAGCTTCAGCACATCGGCTGATGTGCAGGACCGATTCGATACTCTCGAACCAGTATACAAGTCCTACAGCACCAGTGGTGCCGTGAAACTCCTTAGGCTTACAAGCCATGAAGGTTTTGTATGTGCAGACAGGGGGGTTTCGGTTCTGGTTCTGGTTCTGGTTCTATTGTTGCTGCTGCTGTTGTTGCTCCTTTTGTTGCTGCTAGTTTTTATTGACATTGGCATTTATCCCAGCAGTGATCTGGGCGATCATGTTGGGCATAGCCGCGTTGAGTTAAGCAGCGACTTGCTCGGCTATCAAGCTAGCAATGGAACGTTTAGGAGCCATGATTCTACAACAGAAAAGAAGATCAAATTTAGAACGCACGAATTGGATGCGATAAGAATTTAGTTTAATGAACAATAATAATGACAGCGCAAGAGTAATATGGAAGAACAATGGCACACGCACGACAACGATCAAGGTAATAATAGTATGATTCAACAATAAAGACAAGTATGGATAATAAAGGAGAAATTTTCATTCAATAAAAGATACTCGGTTACATAGTTCAATAAGATAATAAAAGGTTCAAATGCCAGTACAATACAATTCAATATGATAATAGCTTTGAGTCGTGTACATGGGAAAAATACGACTTAAGCTTACAGTACAATACATAAATAAATGACTAACGACGCCTCTCTAAAAACATCTTCGCCACGATGACCGCAATCAGGGTCTCCATGATCAAGCATGCGCCAACGAGACGTTGCACAGTACTCGTGTGGCTTGAGCCGACACGATGACTCGCATCGACTGCTCCGACAGCTGGTGAGCGGCATCGGAGACTTCACAAAAGAGAAGGCCATGTTGTTGGGTCTCTTCCGAAAGTCCCGGGAGCTCTCGGTGGAGTTGCAGGAACGCTGCTGCTGGAGGAGACCGCAAGGTAGGCGGCATCATAGGTCTAGATGGTCCGGCGTCCTCGGCACGCTGCATCTGCTCTCGCTGGAACTGTCGCTCCCAAGCATAACGATCCATCACGCGTAGATCCTGCCTACGGATCTCCGAATGGCATCGGGGGAGGAGGGGGTCTGGATGGGTCGGGATTCTGTCCAACCATCCTGTCCGGCAAACGGCAAAGGAGAATGACCTGCTTACGAGCAGTCATTCTCGTACGGGGTTCGTGCTGTTGAGGTAGTGCTGAAACGGGCACCGGGGGAGCAGGTGGAAGTACGGTCCTCGGACTGGAGGTACCGATACTTCTTGAGAAAGCCATAGAGGTCTCCTCGGTGGGATCAGACCTTGGTCTGATGGCGCTGGCTCTCAAAAGCGGCGTGGTCTTCAGAAGCTTCTCGCGAGGAAGCGACCCGTGAGAGCGAGCGAGACTGTGATCGAGACGGTGATTGGGAGTGCGATGATCGAGACATGATGGATCTGCGAATAATGAGTCACGTGAGTACAGGGGAAAACGAAAGAAAAGTGTAACTGAAATGCATGCACGGGTCAGTACGTGAGAATCGGGAATCGATGAGACCGGGAATTTTCTACTCAAAAACCGTTAACAATAGCAATTACTTTCCGTTCTTGCATAATTCATTTTGCACTAGGCATAGTTGTTCAAGTTATGCATAGTTGAAAACAATCATGCAATTGCGGAATTAATCTACTAAAGTTCGAACTCGTAAAATGATTTTTCCGAAAAGCCTTGGTTATAGGTTGGTTTCGAAAATTTTTTGAAAAATTTTTAAAACCCGTTTCACTATAACCTATGCTCTGATACCAAGTCTGTCACACCCCGCTAAAGCGGAAACACGACATTGTCAAATTACGTCTAATTTCCGTTTAGTCCAATTATGTCCAAAATGTTCGATGTTCAAAGTCAATAAGGTTTAGATACATTATTTCTTCGTTACTGAAGTTTAACTATATGTTCCGATAAAATTTGGGCAACGATTCCGCGCTATAGAAATTTAGTCCATTTTTAAATCCACTTTCCCGCTCAAAAACATATACAAACGACAATATACTCAATGTAATAGATTTAGTTACAAAACTTTACCAAATCTTTTATTTTCTCAAATCATATAACCTGTTATGTCTTGAAAATAAACTTTGAAAAATATTAAATTCTTGATCCTTTCTGTTTAAAACGTAAAAATAAAATTTTGTGAACAGCGAGATTTGACAGTGGCTGAAGATATTCAGCCGCCAGCCGGAGGCCTCCGGTCAGTTTGGTCATTTTGTCATTTTCGCGATTTTAGAGCGTTTTTAGGTTGGATTTCGACATGCAACAGTAGGTTAGTGAAATATATTCATTTTAGTGACTAAATCTTAGTTTCTTTTAGATCTTTAACACAAATAGGTAGATTTATATAAAAATCCGTTTTTATAAGAAAACCGTTATAAAACTTTATAAAAACAAGTTTTTATACAATGGATCGTCCATGCAAGTGGTTATTTTAATAAAAACAGTAAAGAATAAGAAATCTACCGGAAGAGATGGATGGATTACGATTTGGAGGAGATTAGAGCTTCAAACCGGTAGAAAACTTCTTTAAAAACCCGAATTAATGCAACCCTTCGATATATGGACGATTTTGTGGTGATTTTTGATGGTTTTAATGGTGTTTTCTTGCTGTTTTAAGGGAGGATTCACTGGATTTCTTGAACGTTTTTAGAGAGAAGGGAGAGTGTTTTAGAGAGAGAGGGAGTAATTTGCGTGTGTGTTTTGAAAAATGAAAGACAAGAGTAAGAGGGAGGGGTTTACTGCTCTTGGGACTCAAAATGGTCATAAAAGGGGTCCAATCCCGTTTCAAGAAGTTTGGTCCAATGAGATGGCATGCAATTATGAGTCATCAAAAAGCTGGCCAGTGAATTTCAGCCGCCGGTTGAGCATATCCAGCCGCCGGCTGGGCCTCAGCCGCTGGCTGAAATGCTTCAGCCATCTGCTGGATGGCTTTTCCAGCTAAAGGTCGTTTTACGTTTTCTTTTTCGTTAAGTATTGTCTAGAGTTTTACGTTAGTTCTTGTTATGAACTTAGTCAAGTTCATAGTATAGTTTCTTGGTATTAGGTTCCTTTTATTGCTTCCGACTCAAACATGATCACGATAAAGTACGAATAAGAATAGCACAGACATAACGAAGACATACAATACGAAAATCACCTTAATTTTTAGACGGTTGTCACATTTTTCCCATAGTTTTATTTTTTTTCTTTATATGAAGTTAACTTTTGCAAAATTTAAACCTACAAATTTAGGGAAAAAGAAATAATCAATTTCAAAGAGGAACGATGACGTTATTTTCGTTCGGATAATGATAATGCGAAAGATGACGTCATTTTCGCATAATTTGATTTTTTTTTGTTTGTTGAATGTGACCTTGCAAAATATGTACCTTCAAATATTAGGGAATATGAAATAATTAATTTTTAAGAGGAACGATAACAACATTTTTATTCTTATAACGATAATGCGAATGAGGACGTCAATTTTTGCATAATTTGACTTTTTTTTTCATTAGTTGAAGGTAACTTTGCAACACAGAAAACCACAAATTCTGGGTAAAAGAAATAATCAATTTCAAAAAGGAATGATGACGTCATTTTCGCTCGGATAATGATAATGCTAAGGATGTGTCAGTTTTTGAATAATATGATTTATTTTTTACTTGAAGGTGACTTTGCATAATACGAACCTTTAAATATTAGGGAATATGGAATAATCAATTTTAAAGATGAACGAAAACGACATTTTTGTTCTTAGAACGATCATGCGAACGATGACGTCATTTTTCGAATAATTTATCCTTTTTTTCTTTAGTTGAAAGTAACTTTACAAAATTGGAAACTACAAATTCATGGTAAAGATATATTCCATTTCAAAGAGGAAAGATGACGTCATTTTCGTTCGGATAATGATAATGCTAAGGATGACATCATTTTTCGATTAATTTGATTTTTTTTTAGTTGAAGGAGATATGAAATAATCAGTTTTAAAGATGAAAGATGACGTCATTTTTTTTTCTTCTAATAACGATAATGCGAACGATGACGCCATTTTTCGCATAATATGATCTTTTTTGTTTAGTTAAGGTGAGTTTGCATAATACAAACATACACATATTAGAGAATATTAAATAATCAATTTTAAAGGGGAATGATTACGTCATTTTGTTCTTCTTATAACGATAATGCGAACTATGACGTGATTTTTCGGATACTTTGTTTTTTTTTTTTTTTATTTGAAGGTAACTTTGCAAAATGTAAACCTACAAATTTAAGGGAAAAGAAATAATCAATTTTAAAGAGGAAAGATGACGTCATTGTCTTTCGGATAATGATAATGCGAAACATGACGTCATTTTTCGCATAATTTGATTTTTTTGGTTTGTAGAAGGTGACTTTGCAGAATATGAAACTTCAAGTATTAGGGAATATGAAATAATTAATTTTAAAGTGGAGCGATAACGTCATTTTTGTTCTTATAACGATAGTGCGAACGATGACGTCATTTTTCGCATAATTTGACTTTTTTTTTTCTTTAGTTTAAGGTAACTTTGCAACATTGGAAACCACAAATTCAGGGTAATAGGAATAATCAATTTCAAAGAGGAAGGATGACGTCATTTTCGCTCGGATAAGGATAATTGTAAGGATGATGTCATTTTTCGAATATTTTGATTTATTTTTCACTTAAAGGAGACTTTGCATAATACGGACTTTCAAATATTAAGGAATATGCAATAATCAATTTTAAAGAGGAACGATAACGACATTTTTGTTCTTATAACGATAATGCGAATGATGACGTCAATTTTTGCATAATTTGACTTTTTTTTTCATTAGTTGAAGGTAACTTTGCAGCACAGGAAACCACAAATTCAGGGTAAAAGAAATAATCAATTTCAAAAAGGAATTATGACGTCATTTTCGCTCGGATAATGATAATGCTAAGGATGATGTCAGTTTTTGAATAATTTGATTTATATTTTACTTGAAGCTGACATTGCATAATACGAACCTCTAAATATTAGGGAATATGAAATAATCAATTTTAGAGATGAACGAAAACAAAAATTTTGTTCGTAGAACGATAATGCGAACGATGACGTCATTTTTCGAATAATTTATCCTTTTTTTCTTTAGTTGAAGGTAACTTTACAAAATTGGAAACTACAAATTAATGGTAAAAGATATATTCAATTTCAAAAGAGGAAAGATGACGTCATTTTCGTTCGGATAATGATAACGCTAAGGATGACGTCATTTTTCGATTAATTTGATTTTTTTTTAGTTGAAGGAGATATGAAATAATCAGTTTTAAAGATGAAAGATGACGTCATTTTTTTTCTTCTAATAACGATAATGCGAACGATGACGTCGTTTTTCGCATAATATGATTTTTTTTTGTTAGTTTAAGGTGAGTTTGCATAATACATACATACACGTATTAGAGAATATTAAATAATCAGTTATAAGAGGAATGATTACATCATTTTTTTCTTCTTATAACAATAATGCGAACGATGACGTGAAATTTCGGATAGTTTGATTTTTTTTTTCTTTATTTGAAGGTAACTTTGCAAAATGTAAACCTACAAATTTAAGGGAAAATAAATAATCAATTTCAAAGAGGAAGGATGACGTCATTGTCGTTCAGATAATAATAATGTGAAACATGACGTCATTTTTCGCATAATTTGATTTTTTTTGTTTGTAGAAGGTGACTTTGCAGAATATGAAACTTCAAGTATTAGGAAATATGAAGTAATTAATTTTAAAGAGGAACGATAACGTCATTTTTGTTCTTATAACGATAGTGCGAACGATGACGTCATTTTTCGCATAATTTGACTTTTGTTTTCTTTAGTTTAAGGTAACTTTACTAAATTGGAAACCACAAATTCAGGGTAAAAGGAATAATCAATTTCAAAGAGGAAGGATGACGTCATTTTCGCTCGGATAAGGATAATGCTAAGGATGATGTCAATTTTCGAATAATTTGATTTTTTTTCGAATAATACGAATCTTCAAATATTAAGGAATATGCAATAATAAATTTTAAAGTGGAACGATAACGTCATTTTTGTTCTGATAAGGATAATGCAAACGATTACGTCATTTTTCGCATAATTTGACTTTTTTTTCTTTACTTGAAGGTAACTTTAGAAAATTGGAAGCTACAAATTTAGGGTAAAAGAAATAATCAATTTCAAAGAGGAAGGATGACGTCATTTTCGTTCGGGTAATGATAATGCTAAGGATGACGCATTTTTCGCATAATCTGATTTATTTTTTATTTGAAAGAGATTTTGCATAATACGGACCAACAAATATTCGAGAATATAAAATAATCAGTTTTAAGGAGGAAGGATGACTTCATGTTTGGTATGAGAATCAACCAAAAGTCATATTATTACATCATAACCTTTACCAATTTATAGGTAAGGGGTAAACATTCATTACATGATACAATTACCTTCTAGGAACCATATTAACTATTTCTAATCTCTACAATTTCCCCCTTTGATATCGTTTCTAGAAAAGTAATTATTAACTTTTTAGAATACATTTCAAAGTCTTATGCTAATCTTCATTTCTTGGATTCTTGAGTTGGAGTTTCTTGTTCTTGAGATGCTTGATATTTTTGAGCTTGAGATTGAGATTTTGAAGATTCCTTTTCTTTGAACTGGGGATAAAGTTTTGTATATTCATCTTTTCTTGTTGCATTTCATATAATCTTCGAGCTTTGATTGTTGCATAAATTGAGTACTTATTTTCCCGAATCTTCAAACACATTTCGTATCTTTGAATAAATTTCTATTTGCAAAGCACTTTTTAATAGCATCTCTTCCAAACTCATATTCTCCTCTTTCTGCTCTCCACTTAGTATAACCATCAGAATTTGCGTTGTTCTTTTCATCACAATTTTTAATAATGGTTTCTATCTCGCCTTTGATCAAACGTAGTGTGCCTGTTGGGAAATGATGTACTACCTTGAATAGCATTACAACATTTTCACTCCAATGTGGGCTTGAGTAGATATTCCCTTTATCGCCAATATTCACTATCGCCCATCTTCTTACATGTTTTAGAGATAATATCTGTTGTGGAGCAACCAAGTTCACTTTTCCTCTTCCGCTTCCAAGGGAAATTTGAAAGTCAAAGTAAGTTGCTTCCTTAACTTTTCCATCCATAAAGCGTTTTACTCTTGATTCGGAAAATCTTTAAACGTCCCTTTTATTCGACATCTTTTCATCGACATGAAGAGCCACTCGATATCATTTGGACTAAGATCATTAAAATATGCTTTGTTAAAGTTGAAGACCTTTCCATTACTTCTTGCAACTTTGAATGTTGCATATTCGATTCCATTATGAAACTTTGAGCTGAGCTAAGATCTCTAACATCTGAGTTTCGATGAACCGAATATACTTTTTCAACACCTTAACGCTTTTCATGAATGAAGTGCTTTAACATGCTCCACAACTCTTTTTCCTTTGTTGTAAGCCCATGTAGAATTGTCGTTTCTACCCTTTTTGGAGTTTAAACAAGAAATATTTAACTTGATCTTCCATGAATGGTTTGTTTATCCGTGTATGTACCCTCTTTTCTTCTTCAAGATCAATATTATCATACTTCGGAAGACCAAAATCATCCGATAAAGCGTATCTGTAAAGTTCCTTGTGTTCATCTTGCAACCTCATTATTTCTCTTTGCACGTTTTCATCATGGAGATCTTTTACATCCCGTTTCTTCAATCTATTTTCAAAATCATACTTCCTCTCCAATCGCCTTTATTACTTTTATTAAACTTTCTTTGTTCTCTAACTTGTGGACAAATAAATTTTAAAATCCTACTTCATTTTCTTTGATTTTGTAAGCACCGGAACCGTTGTAGAGGAAGGTGGTGGAAGTATTGGAAACAAATCTGGCCTCGGATGAATTAACCTATCCTCACGATCATCGACCGGAATTGTACGTTTATTAATCTTTCCCCTCATCTCAATCACATCCAAATGATAACGGATTCGTTTCACCGGATCAAGCTCCTCCACCTCTTTATTTTTGCTGTTGAAACTCGGGTAAGGTATAGACTTTTGAGCAAGCTCGATCATCCATGGCTCAAAAACGAGATCACTTAGATTACTCGTTTGACATCCATCTAAATTTCAGGTGAATTCCGTGTTCTTTATCTCCGAGATATCTGTTATTGCTCTTAACTGTACTTATACCGTAAACGTGTGAGTGTCGGAATAGAAATCGTAATCAATAAATTAATCCTAATACCAAGAAAATACATAATGAACTTGCCTAAGTTCATTTCATAACAAATCGTAAACTTACAACTAACGAAAATGCTTAACGATAACGAAAACGAAAAACGAAAAATGTTGAAAAACTGCACGGTGCGCAGCCCTAACTACATAGGGCGGCGCCCTCCTTAGCAGAATCATTTTTTTTAGCTTGGATGAGTCATTTGTTCATGTAATACTAATCCCACACCTGTCCAAGCACGAGAGGACCTCCCTATGGTCCAGGGAATGCACCAACTAACACCCATATCTCTCATTTCTCTCTCATTTTAACAAACACAAACACACACTTCATCCCTTTTCTCTCTAGAGCTCCATTCTTACAGCCACTAATTGCAGAAGAAAACACATCAAAACACCTCTAAAAATCGTCCTAATAATCAAGGAAAGCAAGAAGGAGTTCATCCATTTGGTTGCATAAAAGATTTTCATCAATTTGAAGCTTAAACTTTCAACAAATCATCATCAAACCATTTATCTCTCGTAAAAACTCTTTAATCTTAGGTTTTTACCCAAATAACTCATTACATGTCGGATTAAACACCTAAAAATATGTTTTTATTAACTTTCATGGTGAAAAACGAGTTTTTATAAATTATTACATAAATCTATGTGTTTGTGGTTAAAAATCTAAAAGAATCTTATAATTGAAGGTATTTTAAGGTTTATATCAGTTGCATGTTAAAAATCCACCATTAGAATGACCATTTTTACCACATAAACGATTTTTGGAAAAGTCTGTCAGCAGGGGCGCCGCCCTCCCTCTCCAGGCTGCGCACCTGATTGCTGACAGCTCTCAAAAATCGTTTAAAATCGGTAAAATTGTCACTTTTAGCTTATATAAGTAGAACCTGAATAAATTAAACTGTAATGAACAAATACTTGTGTTTAAGGTGACTAATTTGACTTATAAACATTGTGTTGTGTTTTTGAATATAAGTAATTATTGTTATAATAATTGTAAGCAGGAAAGTGTTGGAAAATTTGGACATAAAAATTATAGCGTGGAAGCGCTGCCCGATTTTCAATAGACCTTAACATAAGCTTTAAAACTTAAGCATTTTCGTTGACTAAAGATTTTGTAAACTTAATAAACAATGATACTTACTCGAGAACTTGGTATGTTTTAGGATTTCCGTGATTCCAACGCGTTCCAACCACTTTTCACACACGTCTCATTCTACGCAAACCGTGAGTTACATCCCCACTTTTATTACTATTTAGTACAACTCTTTTGGTGGAAACATGAGAATCAAACTTTTTACTTACTTATATGCGTATGCTTTTTATTTGCCACACTCGGCACTCTTATAAACTTATGATTGATTGTATGTCATGTAATCACCACACTCGGCACCTCTATTAACTCTTGATGAGAATATAACTGCTCGTAAGTGCCTACTATCAATTTTAAATTAAATTTGTTGGGCCAAGAAATTGAATGGATGAAGCTATGGAGTCTGAAGATGGAGTTCGAATAAAACAATTTCAGTTCGGAGGAGGTCCGAACTGAAGTTGGGATAAAGCTCTCAGTGAAGAGTTCAACTCGGAGGTATAAGTTAGTTCACTCCGAATTTAACTGAAATACCTCCTAGCTGAGATTCAGTTGGGAGATAACTTAAGTCAACATAAGTCAACATGGAAGAAATCAATTCGGAGGATGAAGACTTTGATTCAGAACCGAAATGAACTCCCCGAAGTGAAATTAAAATGTGGATAATGTTGTAATATTTAGTTCGTAGAATGTCTGTTAGTTAGATTTTGTCTATAAATAGTGAGACAGGTTGTTAGAGTTTGTTGTCTTTGAACCCGAAACTCTCTCAAAAAGGTTTCGTGAGCTTGAATGTCGTTGTAACAAGCACGGTTCCAAAACCTGTCACCACTATCAATGAAATCTATGAAAAAAATTACGCTCAAATGTTTGTTCTAATCAATTTCACAACTTCAAACTTCAATACATTTCCGTCAATTGTGATTCCAAGACACAGGTCATGAGATTCCGCATCATGACCTGTTGTTGTTTCAATTCGATTCGCTGTTGTTAGAGGAATTTCAAGGACCTGTCAAAATTAGTGCCCAGTTTTCGCAACACACTATTAGCTTGTTAAGCCATTTAGTATATGGGTATCGATATTTAGGGAAAGGACCGTTCCTTACTTTGATTGCAATCTAAGTACATATTACTAGTTCAGAATACTCTTCGTAGATAGTGCGGGGTAAGGGGCCTCACGGTCGGTTAATCGGTTTAGTGTGAACACTTATGGTTATATTATGCCAAGAGGTTTCTATACAATATTCCAATCAATAGTTTTCTTTATACGCATATCTTTGCACGTATATATATATATATATATATATATATATATATATATATATATATATATATATATATATATATATATACTAGTCTAGTACCCGCGCGATGCGGCGGCGGCGATGAAGTTGATTTCGTAAAATGGTTTTGCGGCTACAGTTTTCAGTAGTTTTTAATCCGTCTCGTGATCCATATGTTAAGTATAACACTTTCGGTTGTTTTTTCAGTCGTCATGTGATATGAATATATAGAAACATATATAATATAAAATTGTATTGGATTTATATTGAAAATGTAAAAAATAAAATTACAAAATCGAAACAAAAGAATAGCATTCAACCAACAATCTCTCTAATCTATTCAGACTAAACATGTACTTCATTCATCACGTAAAACTTCTCGATACACAACATTTGAGGTGAATACTCCGTCTCGTTTAAAGTCTTTAACATGCTTAACTAATACCTTTGTATTTTCACGTGATATCCCTCTTGACAAAGCCACATAAAGTTGTCCATGTGAAAACACGGTGTCCGGAAGGTAAACACCAACGTGCGGAATTGTTTGACCCTGTGCTTTATTGATTGTCATGGCAAAACTAAATCGAATGGGAAACTGTTTTCGCTTTAGTTTAAAAGGGAACATGTCGTCGTCAGACGGACATAGAGGAATTTTTGGCAAGAATACTCTTTTTCCACTATGTTGGCCAACAACTAATTCTGCATCGATGACATTGCGTTGGAAACCTTTGCATATCAAGCTTGTGCCATTACATAAACCATGTGATGGATCAATATTACGTAATAGTATTATGGGCATCCAATTTTAAGTCGAAGTTTGTGAGGAGGCAAACCACTAATAGTTAGAGAGTTTAAGAATTCCACTGGGTAGAAGTTGTTAGTATCATCCTCGGCTTCGTCAAAACTATAGTAAACTTTTTCCTCTCCATGAAAGTTTTCAATCATTTGATCATTAATCTCGTCAACACTCTCGTTATCTCGTCAACACTCTCATTATGGCAAAAAAAAGTTATCTGGTTATGACAAAAAAAGTTATCTGGTTATGATAAAAATAAGGGCGAATAGTTCAAAGCAATTTCATCTTTGTTTAACACATATTTAGTCTGGTATAAATCAAACGATTTTTATTTGTTGTCGAACTCCACAAACAGTGCAATAAATCCACCAAACAGAGAAAAGTAAATGTACATAGGAAACCAATGTCGAGAGCATGAACAACGGAACAAACATCCCAGTAACATGTCGACAAAAGAAAATAAAAAACATCTCCGCTTGGATTACATATTTTATACTGAAAAAGCTTTGATGTTAAGAGCTTCTTCAAATTACGGGACGTCTTCCTCTTCCATGCTTACATATGCTTCAACCCCTTTACCTCTCCCGCCATCGATAAAAAAAATAGAGTTTTTTGTATATATGCTTCCACAGTCAACCAATATGAAACCCATGAGAAATCTGACTACTACCAGCTTCAGAAGTGTCTCATTATACGCCATCTTGTTTGACCACTGCCATATTCGGTTTAATCCCACATCAAAATTAGAAAAAGAAACAGCAGAATTAAAAGAAAACAGATAAATAATTAGTCAACTTACAGTGTTGACTGGATCAAGAATCTCTGAAGGCACACCCTCAACCTCAGTTGGTATCTCCATCCCAAACACTTCGGTTTTCTTGTAGTTTGCATTCAAAAGCTCTCCAGAATGAATTGCATCTATGATTTTCCGAGTGTATGCCAACTTCATTCGGTTCCCATAACCATAGCTACACAAGATAGTGACTCAAAATTAGTATATATTAAACACTATTTTCAAAAAAAAATTGTGTTGATATATGTTTTCATCTATTAGTTATTGTGTACCTGCCACCTGACCAGCCGGTGTTAACAAGCCAACCGGTTGCACCGTGTTTCTCCATTTTGGTAGCAAGCATTGCTGCATATTTTGTGGGATGTAACATGATAAATACGGCACCAAAACAGGCTAAAAACGTTGCACGGGGTTCTTTTACACCTTCCTCAGTGCCAGCCACCTTCACAAATTTTCATATACTTGATGTCAATTTTTTTAGTCGAACTAAATAACCTACTGAAATTTGAAAAGTCTGTACCAATGCGATAGAGCCGAGTGTAGGGTTTAATCATAGATTTACCCATCACCGCAGGCATCTCTTTTTTCAACTGGCTGATAATATAGGCATGTATCTTTGCAGCTCGAGCACGTTTAACAAACTCATTTATCTGGAATCAGATTTTGTCGTTTAAAGATTTTTTTCATAAGTCTGATAAACATTTCAGTATAAGGTAAACAAAACATATACCTGACGATCACAAGCCTTTCTTGGGATGTCTATCAAGTCAACAAGGAGGTCGTCTTGTTCTTTCTCAAAAAGCTCTTTTCCCATGCTATCAATTTTCTCTTCATTTATCGGTTTATCATTAAATGATCTGTTGACATCGTGTATTTTAGTGAGCATGAAATGATTACAGAAATCAAACAATATGAAATGATTAAAAAAGCATACCCGATGTAAACACATGCTACTTCAGGTGTGTTGAGTACCTTTCCAAGTGACCACATCAACGCACCATAAACTCGCATCAACTTCAAAAAAACAAAAGAAAGAAAAAAGTAAATTAAAATGTTGATTCAAATGAAAGTGAAAAACGACAAATACACATTCTGTTTGCACCTCTTACTTGTTGAGTATCAACTTGGTCTGCTTTGTTAAGAACAACACGGATATTATCATCTTGACCACGTAAAGATGATATCACACGCTTGAACTCGTCACTTATTGTGACAACCGTCTTATTTCGAGTGAAAATCGCATTCTCTATCTTTGAGTTAAATTCGAATTGATCTCATCTTTACTTGTCTCATAAACTCGAGTGTGTAGAATCGAAATCGGAATCCCAAAATGAATCCTAATACCAAGAAAATACTTAGTGAACTTGCCTAAGTTCCTATTTTAATGAACGGAAACTTTTAAACAAACGAAACACTTAACATTGGAACGAACGAAAAACGAAAAAGGCAAAAAGTCTGCCACTCCAGCCGCGCCGCGGTCAGGCCACCGCGCCGCGGTGGAGTGCGCAGACAGCACATTTTGTTAAACTTAAAACTTAACCAAACGGACCCCAAACCCGAGCCCAACAATTTGGCTCCGGGTTAAACACATTATAAGCCTTCTAAGGGTCCATTGAAGCTTATTACTTGACCATTTAACACCAACACAACTCATTTTACACACACACACAAAAACAAACACACTCTTTTGCTCTCTCTCTCTCTAACTTGAAGTTTCAAACAAACACCACTCTTTTCCCTTTCAATTGCAGCAACTTATACCTCAAAAACACATACTTTAACCACACATAAACACAACAAAATCGTCCATCAAGTGAAGAAGAAGAAAGGGTTGCATTCTTTGGGTCAAAAGTCCATTACTACAAGCTTTTTGGGTTAAAAATCATCAAGGAATCACTCCAACCATCTCCAAATCACTTTACTCTCGGTATAAATCATTTTAATCTTCTGTTTTTACAAGCTAAACTCGTTGCATGCATCATCCATCACCTAAAAATGAGTTTATATGCAAATATTTCACCATTTATGAACAAAAACGGGATTCTGGTAAATGCATGTAAAAATTACGAAATTTTGACCAAAGATGTAAAAGGTAAAATGTAGCTTACTGTCAAAAATTGGGAACCTAACTCCTATTTTTCGATTTATTATGAATTTTACAGTATTTAATCAAATTTAATCTTGAATTTCGAGAAAACATACCAAACGAATTTATCAGCTTACAAAAATTTGACATAGTCTAGAATCCATCAAAATATGATTTTACAGATTTTACTGGAATTTTTGGAATTAATCTACTATTATTTACTGTTTTTACGGTTAAAACGCGTTAAATACGTAACCGACTCTAACTTCTTCAAAAACTGTCGGATTGAGACGAATCCAGTTCCTATGACTTCGTATTCCAGAATGTGATTTTTATGTTATTTTTATAAAATATTACAACATCAGATTTCTCCAAAAACGAGCTTGACCAAGAAACTGTCACGGTGACCGCGGCGCAGTCGCTTAACCGCGGCGCGGTCAGGGTAAAACATCTGACCGCGGCGCAGTCCTCCCACCGCGGCGCGGTCATGCTGCTGACAGACTGCACATTTACTAAGTTTAAACCGTTTTCAATCGTAACCCTAAACATGTATTTAAACTTATGTTCGGAACTGAGATTTATGCCCCTAACCTGTAATAAAGATAACTCACCTATAAATGAATTAAATGAACAAGTTTTATATGTCATTGTCTTGGAAATAATATGAAATATGGTTATTAAAATTGTTAAGCGGGAAAGTGTACAAAAATGGGAATTTATGATTTTGGCGCGGAAGCGCTGCCCGATTTTCAGTGGACCTAAACCCGACACTTAAAATAATAACACATGAACATTAATACTCATTAAACCTTGGTATTTCATTAGGATTCCCGTGATTCCGGCCCGACTCGATTACTCCTCGCGCACGTAGCTCATCCTTGCAAACCGTGAGTTACATCCCCACTTATTTACTGTTTTCAATTATCTTTTGGGGGAAACAAGAGATCTAAATGTACTTTTATGAACTCTATTGAACATTTTTGACAAACTTATGCTTAACTAGTTTTATGGCCGTTTGGCCTTTGATAAACTAATGGTTCGCCACCTTTATTCGGCTCTTGATTCAAACTATGTTAAACTCATTTAATGCCATTCTCGGCACTCACATGTACTTTGATTGATCGTATAACTACCATGACTCTTGAGGAATATAGCTACTCTAAGTGACAACTACTAGTTTTAAAATAACATCAGTGCCTAATTTTCACCACACACTATTAGCTTTGTTAAGCCGTTTAGTAATTTTGGGTATCGATACTTAGGAAATGACCGTTCCTTACTTACGTGGCGACTTAAGTACATATTACTCGATCAGAAATGACTCCCCGTAGTAGTCGGGGTAAGAGGCATCACGGTTGGTTAATCGGTTTAGTGTGAACACTTAAGTTATTATGCCAAGTAGTCGTTATACATGTAATCAATCATAGTTTACTTATCATGCGCGTATAGAGTTATACGACCTCCGCATCTATCATTTATTCAACTATTTTGGTTCGAACTATTCTTTAAGTCTTTTTCTACTTTTAGAAACTACTAAGTGTAGATATACTTAGCTCAAAACCTTTTTAGTCGAGGACTAGAAAACTGTAACTCACTCACTACTTTATTGTAGTTGACACTTTATCTCTTGTTTCAGGAAATCAAGTGTAAGTCACGGAATGCAATACTTGGATGGGTCATGAAATGTCACGTGAAGGTCATGAATCGGGAGAAGACCTATTTTGGACATGTTATTTGGGAATTTTATTAAACATTTTATTATGTATTGTCGTGATGTACTTTTCAACACTTGGTTATCCTTAAATTGTAAACTCTTATTTATTTCTTAATGACTTGAAACCGTATGTTTTTATTATAACTCGTGTGATGATATCTTTGCTCTTCACACTTCCGTGTTTCCGCTTTAGCGGGGTGTGACAGACTTGGTATCAGAGCACTGGTTATAGCGAAAACGGTTTTGAGAATTTTTCAAAATTTTTGAAACCAAACTATAACCAAGGCTTTTCAGAAAAATCATTTCACGAGCTTTCAAACTTTAGTAGATTAATTCCGCAATCGCATGGTTTGCTTTTAACTAGGCGTAACTTGATCAACTATGCCTAGTTCAAAATAACTCCTGCGAGAACGGAAAGTAATTGCTATTGTCAAACGGTTTTCGAGTCGAAAATTCCCGGTCTTATTCCTTCCCGATTCTCACGTGACTGACCCATACATGCATTCGTTTACATTTCTCCTTATTTCCTGTACTCACGTAACGTATTATTCGCAGATCCGACATGTCTCAGTCGTCCCGTTCACGATCCCTCTCGCGAGCCGTTTCCCCATCGAACGAGCTTTCCGAGGGCCACACGGCGTCCGATAGTCAGAGTCGTCAGACGACTGACCCGACAGAGGATACGCCAACGACGATCAGTAGCAGTCACGGATCCAGCCCGAGATCTGTGCTTCCACCCCCTCCACCAGCGCCTGTCACCGAACCACCGCAGCCCCAAGGGCTTCGCGCTAGGTTGACCGCGCGCCAGCAGCCGAGCCTGTTTCGACCCGCACCTCCTCAGTCATTGGTGGAACCCTACGACCCCGCCCTGCGCACTCCGGTAATGGAACGCTACGCGTGGGAACGTCATTTCCTTGAGGAGCAGCGACGTGCTCAGGAGGCCGGAATCTCCCGACCTATGATGCCACCTACTCTCCAGCCACCCCCACCGGCCGCATTCTTGCACCTGCACCGCGAGGTTCGGGCACTCGCTGAGGATAACCAGCAACAGGGACTCCTCATCAGCGAAGTCACTGATGCGGCGCACCACTTGTCTGAGCAGGCGATGCGAATCATCGCATCGACTCGAGCCACGGCACGTACTGTGCAGCAACTCGTAGGGGCGTGTCTGGTAATGGGAACCTTGATCGCGGCCATGATGGCCAAGATGTTCCTAGAGAGGCGTCATTAGTCATATTCTTCCTTTTGTATTGTACTGTAGGCCGAGTTGAAATTTTCAATGTACACAGCTTCGAGCCATTTCCATTTATTTCCTTATTGTATTGTACTGTACTCCTTTTCTATTATGAACCTTGTACCCAACTTAATTATTAATGAATGAAGCTCTATCCTTTTATCTATTATTGTACTGTCGTGTGAATCTGGATCTAGGTTTGATTTGTTACTCTTGCGTGTGAATCTTGTCATGTGAATCTCTTGAATCTTTGTCGTGCGTGTACTATCTGTTCCGTTATTTTACTCTCGCGTGATTGCTATCCTTGTTCATTGGATTACCTACTCATCATATCTTATTCGTGCGTCTAAACTAGTTTTCTTTTCTCCGATGTAGAAATATGCCTCTCGACAGAAGCGACGCTGACCGGATAGCCGAACAGGTCGCTGCTCAGCTGAACGCAGCGATGCCCGACTTGATTGCCCAGGTAATTGCCGGGATCAACGACGGAATCTTCGGGGGTGAAAACCCCAACATCATTCACTCGGAGAACAATCAAGACCATAACCTCCCTCCCTTCTCAGCCAAAGTAAAGCAAGAGAAAGATGAAAACCTCAGAAACGTTAAACCCCTTCTCTTTCCAGTAACAGTCAAGCAAGAAGCAAGCGAGAACTCCGGGAACAATAACCTCCTTCTCCCTCCAGCAACCGTTGAGCATAAGGAGAGTAAGAAAAGGAAGGCTGATCACCAACCAATGAGGAGTAGTCACAACAAGATACCCACAACCGGAACCCGAATTTACGCTGGGCCACACCCCAAGTGCGACAAATGCTACTTCCATCATGTTGGAAACTGCCCAGTATGCAGAATATGTAACGAAGAGGGACACTACCCTTGGTGCTGCCCAGAGGAAGCTGGTGGCAACAGAAAGAAGTCAGTTTGCCACAATTGCGGAAGCGACAAACACTTCCGAAAGTCTTGCCTTAACTTACAGAACACCCAAACCAATCCGGCCAGGCAAGGACGAGGACGCACTCTCGCAATCATAGCCGAGGAAGCTCGGCAGGACCCGAACGCGGTTACGGGTACGTCTTCTATAAATGACCACTTTGCTTCCATACTATTCGATTCAGGAGCTGAAAGAAGCTTTGTTTCCTTAGAACTTAGACCTCTCATTAACCTAGGATCTAAAGTTCTTAAGGATAGCCCTACTATCAAATATGCTAACGGTCAAGAGTTCGAAGCCAATGATATAATCGCAGGATATTCATTATGCCTATCTGACAAAAATTTTCCCATCTACCTAATTCCTATCGAGCTGACAAGCTTTGACATTATCGTCGGAATGGACTGGCCATCTCGTTTTCGAGTCGAGATCGTCTGTTTCGACAGACTCATTCGTATCCCTCTTTCAGACCGTGAAACCCTCGTTGTTCAGGGAAATAAACCTGGACGACGACTTCGCATCGTGTCTTCCATAAAAATGCGCAAATACCTCGAGAAGAACTACGACGCATTCCTCGCTCATGTCGTCGAACGTTAACCTAAAGAAAGTCGAGTCCAAGACATCCCCGTAGTCAAGGATCATCCAGGGGTCTTTCCTGAGGATCTACCCGGGCTACCTCCACATCGACAAGTGGAATTCCGAATAGACCTAGTTCCTAGCGCAGCACCGGTCGCCAAGACACCATATCGTCTAGCCCCACCGGAACTGCAAGAGCTGTCGAAACAGCTACAGGAACTCTCGGATCATGGTCTTATTCGTCCAAGCTCGTTCCCCTGGAGAGCCCAATCCTCTTTGTTTAAAAGAAAGATGAATCCTTCCGTATGTGCATCGATTATCATGAACCTAACAAGCTGACCGTCAAGAACCGATAACCACCCCCGAGGATCGACGACCTATTCGAACAGTTGCAGGATGCTACTTACTTCTCAAAGGTCGACCTCCGCCCAGGTTATCATCAGGTTCGTGTCAGTAAGACCGACATCCCTAAACCGCATTCCGAACTCGTTACGGTCATTACGAATTCCTTGTCATGTCATTTGGCCTGACCAACGCACCAGCACTGTTCATGGACCTAACGAACAGAGTGTGTAGGCCATAACTAGACAAGTTCGTAACCGTATTCACAGACGACATTCTCATCTACTCAAGGAATAATCAAGGCCACGTGAAACACCTGGAACTCATTCTAGAACTCCTTAGGGAATCAGAAGTGGCACGTGGAACTCCCGAGATGTAAATCCTGACTCCGGGAAGTACATTACCTTAGTCAAGCGATTGAGAGATAGCAAGCCCCAACGACTCCTACGGAAACCCGACAATTCGTAGGGTTGGCTGGCTACTATCGAAGATTCATTGAGAATGTTCTCAAGGATCGCTAAGCCATTGACCGAACTTACTCCGACATATACAGTTTCCCTTTGGGGCAAAGAACAGGAGGAACCATTTCAGAAGATCAAACTCGAATCACTAGCACACAGAGCGAAGCATTGAAACCCGAGAACCTTAAGGACGAAACCATTCACAATCATGAAAAAGGAGTTTGAGCTCAAACCGGACGGAATCCATTATTCCAAGAATCGAGCATGGATTCCGAGAGTCGAAGACCTTCGTAAGCTTACTTTGGATGAGGGCCACCGATCCCGATACTCTATTCATCCGGCATCCGACAAGTTGTATAAGGATCTACGGGAATACTAATGGTGGACGGGCATGAAGAAGGATATCGCCTTGTATGTAGCTAAGTGCCTTACTCGCTCAAAGATCAAGGCGGAATATCAGAAGCCCTCCTGTCTACTTCAGCAGCCAGAGATTCCCATGTGGAAGTGGGAACAAATCTCCATGAACTTCATCACCAGATTGCCCCGTACGGCAAGAGGTAACCACACGATTTGGGTCATCGTGGACCGTTTGACAAGATCCGCTCATTTCCTCCCGGTACGAGAAAACCACTCGATGGAGAAATTCGCTCAAATCTACATCAACGAGATCGTCTCTCGTCACGGAACACCTCCCTCCACCATCTCCGATAGGGATAGTCGACTCACGTCCCGTTTTAGGAATGCCCTTCAGGAATCATTAGGGACGCTCACCTCCCCTTGGTCGAGTTCTCCTATATCAACATCTACCACACTAGCGTCAAGTGTGCACCATCCGAGACCTTACACGGACGTGAGAGTCAGTCGCCGCTTTGTTGGCAGAAGCTGGCGATCGACAACTAACAAGGCTCGATATCATCCAGGGAACCATCGACAAAAATCACTACCTTACGAGATAGGTAGAAGACATCTCGTACTCGGCAGAAGAGCTATGCCGATAACCGAAGGAAACCCCTCGAATTCCAAGTGGGCGATAGAGTACTTCTGAAAATATCGCCATGGAACGGGGTGGTCCGTTTCGGGAAAACGCGGCAAGCTAAGCCCGAGGTACACCGGCCTTTGAGGTAATTGAACGTATCGGCCCAGTGGCGTATCGACTTCAACTTCCACAAGCTCTTTCCAACGTTCACAATGTCTTCCATGTCTCGCACTTGAAAAAGTGCTTATCGGACGAGACCATTGTCATTCCACTGGACGAGGTCCAGATCGACAACAAACTTAATTTCATCGAGGAACCGCTTGAGGTTGTAGACCGAGAGGTCAGACAACTCAAGCAAAGTCGTATTCCTTTTGTCAAGGTTCGGTGGAATTCCCGACGAGGTCACGAATTCACATGGGAACGTGAAGACCAGATTCGTCAGAAGTATCCACACCTGTTCAAAGATCTTTCCTCCGATGAGGCGAACTAAATTTCGGGACGAAATTCTTTTCAACCCGGGGAGAATGTGACAACCGTCTTATTTCGAGTGAAAATCGCATTCTCTATCTTTGAGTTAAATTCGAATTGATCTCATCTTTACTTGTCTCATAAACTCGAGTGTGTAGAATCGAAATCGGAATCCCAAAATGAATCCTAATACCAAGAAAATACTTAGTGAACTTGCCTAAGTTCCTATTTTAATGAACGGAAACTTTTAAACAAACGAAACACTTAACATTGGAACGAACGAAAAACGAAAAAGGCAAAAAGTCTGCCACTCCAGCCGCGCCGCGGTGGAGTGCGCAGACAGCACATTTTGTTAAACTTAAAACTTAACCAAACGGACCCCAAACCCGAGCCCAACAATTTGGCTCCGGGTTAAACACATTATAAGCCTTCTAAGGGTCCATTGAAGCTTATTACTTGACCATTTAACACCAACACAACTCATTTTACACACACACACAAAAACAAACACACTCTTTTGCTCTCTCTCTCTCTAACTTGAAGTTTCAAACAAACACCACTCTTTTCCCTTTCAATTGCAGCAACTTATACCTCAAAAACACATACTTTAACCACACATAAACACAACAAAATCGTCCATCAAGTGAAGAAGAAGAAAGGGTTGCATTCTTTGGGTCAAAAGTCCATTACTACAAGCTTTTTGGGTTAAAAATCATCAAGGAATCACTCCAACCATCTCCAAATCACTTTACTCTCGGTATAAATCATTTTAATCTTCTGTTTTTACAAGCTAAACTCGTTGCATGCATCATCCATCACCTAAAAATGAGTTTATATGCAAATATTTCACCATTACGGGATTCTGGTAAATGCATGTAAAAATTACGAAATTTTGACCAAAGATGTAAAAGGTAAAATGTAGCTTACTGTCAAAAATTGGGAACCTAACTCCTATTTTTCGATTTATTATGAATTTTACAGTATTTAATCAGATTTAATCTTGAATTTCGAGAAAACATACCAAACGAATTTATCAGCTTACAAAAATTTTACATAGTCTAGAATCCATCAAAATATGATTTTACAGATTTTACTGGAATTTTTGGAATTAATCTACTATTATTTACTGTTTTTACGGTTAAAACGCGTTAAATACGTAACCGACTCTAACTTCTTCAAAAACTGTCGGATTGAGACGAATCCAGTTCCTATGACTTCGTATTCCAGAATGTGATTTTTATGTTATTTTTATAAAATATTACAACATCAGATTTCTCCAAAAACGAGCTTGACCAAGAAACTGTCACGGTGACCGCGGCGCAGTCGCTTAACCGCGGCGCGGTCAGGGTAAAACATCTGACCGCGGCGCAGTCCTCCCACCGCGGCGCGGTCATGCTGCTGACAGACTGCACATTTACTAAGTTTAAACCGTTTTCAATCGTAACCCTAAACATGTATCTAAACTTATGTTCGGAACTGAGATTTATGCCCCTAACCTGTAATAAAGATAACTCACCTATAAATGAACTAAATGAACAAGTTTTATATGTCATTGTCTTGGAAATAATATGAAATATGGTTATTGAAATTGTTAAGCGGGAAAGTGTACAAAAATGGGAATTTATGATTTTGGCGCGGAAGCGCTGCCCGATTTTCAGTGGACCTAAACCCGACACTTAAAATAATAACACATGAACATTAATACTCATTAAACCTTGGTATTTCATTAGGATTCCCGTGATTCCGGCCCGACTCGATTACTCCTCGCGCACGTAGCTCATCCTTGCAAACCGTGAGTTACATCCCCACTTATTTACTGTTTTCAATTATCTTTTGGGGGAAACAAGAGATCTAAATGTACTTTTATGAACTCTATTGAACATTTTTGACAAACTTATGCTTAACTAGTTTTATGGCCGTTTGGCCTTTGATAAACTAATGGTTCGCCACCTTTATTCGGCTCTTGATTCAAACTATGTTAAACTCATTTAATGCCATTCTCGGCACTCACATGTACTTTGATTGATCGTATAACTACCATGACTCTTGAGGAATATAGCTACTCTAAGTGACAACTACTAGTTTTAAAATAACATCAGTGCCTAATTTTCACCACACACTATTAGCTTTGTTAAGCCGTTTAGTAATTTGGGTATCGATACTTAGGAAATGACCGTTCCTTACTTAAGTGGCGACTTAAGTACATATTACTCGATCAGAAATGACTCCCCGTAGTAGTCGGGGTAAGAGGCATCACGGTTGGTTAATCGGTTTAGTGTGAACACTTAAGTTATTATGCCAAGTAGTCGTTATACATGTAATCAATCATAGTTTACTTATCATGCGCGTATAGAGTTATACGACCTCCGCATCTATCATTTATTCAACTATTTTGGTTCGAACTATTCTTTAAGTCTTTTTCTACTTTTAGAAACTACTAAGTGTAGATATACTTAGCTCAAAACCTTTTTAGTCGAGGACTAGAAAACTGTAACTCACTCACTACTTTATTGTAGTTGACACTTTATCTCTTGTTTCAGGAAATCAAGTGTAAGTCACGGAATGCAATACTTGGATGGGTCATGAAATGTCACGTGAAGTCATGAATCGGGAGAAGACCTATTTTGGACATGTTATTTGGGAATTTTATTAAACATTTTATTATGTATTGTCGTGATGTACTTTTCAACACTTGGTTATCCTTAAATTGTAAACTCTTATTTATTTCTTAATGACTTGAAACCGTATGTTTTTATTATAACTCGTGTGATGATATCTTTGCTCTTCACACTTCCGTGTTTCCGCTTTAGCGGGGTGTGACACTTATATCAAGTTTGTGAGGGTCAAACAGAGCAAGAATAAGATCACATTTTTCCGCAAACCACTTAATCACACGAGTGAGGTCGTAACTTCTCTGTGTGCGTTGTTTCTCTCCAGATAGAACTCCAGGAGTGTCAACAAACGTGATATGCTCCAGAAGCTGAAAATGTGATTTAAGGGTATGTTTGTTAAACTGATTAAATACACTTGAGTGCAATGAAGAACTAATTATAAAACCTAGATTATGAGCTTACGGGATGTGCCATTTGAGAACATTCAAATTTTGACAGAAATGCGCCTCCAAAAGTCGAGAGGTCATTAAACGGCATATCTTCTTGTACAGCAATAGTGTTTCCAAGTACACTTCTCTCATCAGGTCCACCCTACACAACATAAACATTTGAAAAAAAGATTCGCTAAATTTCTGTTTAAGCTAAATAGAAAAAATTTATAATATTTACCATAACGACAATAAATCTATCTGTAGTAGGCTCTGGTCCAATGTTGGATCCTGTCCATGTAAACACGAAAAATTATATAAAGCATATGATAAAATAAAAAAATTAAAAAAAAAAAAAAAAAAAAAATATAGATCGAAAAATTATAGTATAAACTGACCTGGGTAGTTAGCCTTAAGAAGATTTACCATCGGTTTTGCATCAAAGTCGCTATTTGTCTGCATATATCCTAGATTTGTAAAAAAAGCAGTGCAGAAAAAGTGAAATAAGCAAAAAAGGCAAATTACATCATTAGATCTCTCATCAACGGAGGAGATGCAAAATTATTAAAACGATAAACAAGTTCCAATGGCTTTAGTTTTTCGTTATACAATCGTTTCAAACCGTCAACAATTGATGTCACTTTAAAAGCCACCAAGATCCGTCAAGATCCGCTAAAAGCCACCAAGATCCGTCAAGAATTTAGAGAGAGAACAGGTCTGTAGGAGGATGACGACGGCGAACCTGAAATTTAATCGAAACAAAAAACATAATCAGATAAAAATAGAGATTTCGATACAGATTTAGAAACAACAGTACCTTCTTCATTGGTTCCGGCGGCGGCGGCGGCTAGCTTTCAGGCAGCGGCTAGGTGTTCCGGCGGCTAGGGTTCCACGTAGGGTGGATGGCGATGACGGATGAGGGTTCCGGCGGCTACGGTTTCGGCGGCTAGGGTTCCGGCGGCTAGGGTTCCACAGATGGTGGTTCCCTATCCGCCGGGGTTCCATGGAGGGTGGCTGGCGGTGAAGGTGACGAATGAGGGTTTCGGAGAGTATTCCGGCGAGTATTCCGGCGAGTCTAGAGAGAGGTCAGAGGTTTTAGAGAGAGAGAGAGCTGTGTGTGTGTGTTTTGTGTTGTGTGTTTTGTGTCTGTTTTGTGTGTGTGTGTTGTGTGTGTGTGTTGTGTGTGTTGTATTGTAGGCTTAAAATGTTGTATTGTAGGCTTAAAATGTTGTATTGTATGTTTAATGTGTTGTACCTCTTAATCTCTTAAACTCTTAAAACACCAAATGCTTTATATAGTAGTAGAGATATATATAGAGCTATACGGAGACGAAACATCCTTACAAGTATATACACTTTCAAGCACTAAATCGCTTCATGTCTGTTGAGAAATCTTTTATATATATATATATACTTGTCGTAAATCATTTTTAGTCGAGGACTAGAAAACTGTGTCTCACTCACTACATTTTGTAGTTGACACTTTTTCTCATGTTTCAGGAAACGCAGTGTAAGGACACAAATTGCATACCTTTTGGACGGGTCAGGCAAGTCACGTGATCAATGAATCGAGAGAAGACCTTGTTTCACATTTTGGGAATTACTTTTGAAATCCTTACTTATGTATTTTGTTTTAATGAAATGCTAAACACTTGGTTATTTTCGAACTTGTAAACATTTTATTACTTCTTTAATGACTTGAAACCGTTTGAATTTATTATACCTCGTGTTATGATATCGATGCTCTTCACATCATGTGTTTCCGCTTTAGCGGGGTGTGACAGACTTGGTATCAGAGCACAAGGTTATAGTGAACACGGGTTATCAAAAAATTTCAAAACAAAAACCAAACTATAACCAAGGCTTTTTCGAAAATTATTTCACGAGTTTTAGACTTTAGTAGATTAATTCCGCAATTGCATGATTCGTTTCTAACTACGCGTAACTTGATCAACTACGCCTAGTTCGAAATAAATTATGCGAGAACGAAACGTAATTGCTATTGTTAACGGTTTTCGAGTCTAAAGTTCCCGGTCCCACTGATTCTCGATTCTTACGTGACTGAACTGGACATGCCTTGTTGTTTTACATTTTTCCTTTTTACCCCTGTATTTACTCGTACCGTTTATTCGCAGTTACGACATGTCTCGCTCATTCCACTCTCGTTCGCAGTCGCACTCCCACTCACGAGCGAAGTTCTCAAACGAATTCTCGGACGACTTCACGGCATCTGGAGCTCAGCACCACAGTACGACGGATCCTTTGAAGGAGAGCTCGATGGCGTTCACCAGCAGCCATGGCACGTCCAGCCCGAGGACGGTTCTGCCAGCCGCAGCTCCACAGCAGCGCGGACCGCGCATCAGGTTGACTGCTCGTAAGAAGGTCATCTTTCCCGGTCGCTTACCGGATCGTATGGTCTGACAGACGAATCCCGACCTAGCCAGAGGTACGCCTCCTCAGATTCTGCTGCACCCCGAGGACCCATACGCAGCATCGCGTACACCGACCATGGATCGCTACCGATGGGAGAGACTTCAGGGCTACCAGATGCAGCACCCCGACTGATCCGGACTGTCTCAACTACCGATGATGCCGCCCAGTCAACGGTTCTCCCCGGACGAGTATCAGGCACTCCGTAGAGATCTTCAGGGACTTACGGAGGAGGCTGAGCAGCACGCTCATCTGCTGTTCGAGGTCTCCGACGCCGCTCACCGTCTGTCTGAGCAGTCTATCTGAGTCATCTCCTCGACTCAATCTACTTCGAGGACTTTTCAGCGCCTCGTGAGCGCATGCTTGGTGATTGTATCTTAGCTAAGTTGTAATTTTCCGTACCTGTACACAACTTAAGGCTCGTATTGTATTCGTATATGTATTTGTATTTGTATTTTGGATTATCCTTATTATTATGAACCTTGTAACCAACTATTAATGTTATGGAATAAATTTCTATCTTTATTTCTCGTACTTGTGTATTATGCTTGAATTGTATTATCATTCCTTGATCGTTTATCGTGCATGCGCTATTCATCTTTCCTTAATTCTTCTTACGTTATCATTGTCGTTATTCATTGTTTAAATTCTTATCGCGTATTCCTATTCATGCGTTCTAAACTGGTTCCCATTTTCTGTTGTAGAATCAGGCCTCCCACGAGAAGCAATGCTAGCCTGATTGATGAGCAGGTTGCTACGCAACTTAACGCTCCCATTCCCGACATGATCGTCGAGATCACTGCTGGGATCAACCAAGGAAACCAGGAAAACCAAAAATAAAACGACAACCAAAACGAGCAAGAAAACAACAATGACCAACACCAGAATGAAATCCAGAACCAAAATCAAAATCAACACCAAAACCCTAACCCGAACCAGCAAGGAAACCGCCCTGGCTGCACTTACAAGGGCTTCTAGGCATGCAAGACAAAAGAGTTTCACGGCACCTCTGGTGCTGTAGGGCTACTCTTGTGGATTGAGAGTATCAAATCAGTGCTACACATCAGCCGTTGTGCTGGAACTGAGAAAGTGGAGTATGCTTCTTGTGTACTCCACGGACGAGCCTGATCATGGTGGAACCCCGTGTCCCACACCCGAGGCATAGCCGCCGCCTATGAACTATCCTGGGAAGAATTCAAGAAGCTGCACTTAGAAGAGTATTTCTCAAAGAGCGAGGTACAGAAGCTCGAGGCAGAGCTATGGAAAGATAAGATGGTCGGAAACGACATCGACGGTTACACTGCCCGCTTCTACGAGCTGGCCAGACTGGTACCACAGATGGTAACCCCGAAGGAGAAGCGGATCGACCGTTACATCTACGGTCTCTCTCCTGAAATCAGAGGAATAGTCATCTGTTCTGAACCATTGACAAGTCAAAGCGCAATTGTCCTTGCGCACCGCCTCACAAACAACCTCCTCTCCTCTCCAGCAGCTATCAAGAAAGAGGAAAGAGACAAAAGGAAAGATGATCACCAGTCGAGAAGGAGTGATCGAAACAAGAAATCCAGAATCACCCGCAACTATGCAGTAGTCGCCGCACCTCCAACCGGAACCCGAAATTACACTGGGCCACACCCCAAGTGTTACAAGTGCAACTACCACCACTTTAGGAACTGCCGGTGTGAGACAAGTGTCATAAGGTGGGGCACTTCTCCAAATACTGCTCAGAAGGAAATAACAACCAAGGGAAGAATCCAGTATGCTTCGATTGCGGGAGTGACAAACACTTCCGAAGTTCTTGCCCTAAGCTGCAAAAGGCTAAACCCAATCAGGGCGGACAGGGCCGAGGATGTGCATTCGTACTCACAGCCGAAGAAGCAAAACAGGATCAGAATGAAGTAACGGGTACGTTTACAGTAAACAACCATTATGCATCAATTTCGATTCAGGAGCAGAAAGAAGCTTTGTGTCCTTAGAATTTAGACCCCTTATCAATTTAGGATCTATAGTTCTTAAGGATAACTTCACCGTAGAATATGCTAATGGTCAAGAGTTTGAAGCTAAGGACGTAATCCTAGGATGTTCAATGTGCCTAGCCGATATGATTTTCCCCATAGACCTCATTCCAATTGAGCTGAAAAGTTTCGACATCATCGTCGGAATGGACTGGTTTTCTCGTTTCCGAGCCGAAATAGTTTGTTTCGACAAATTTATTCGAATACCCCTCTCAGACCGCCAAACCCTCGTTGTATAGGGAGACAAACCTGGACAACAACTTCGTATGGTTTCAACCATGAAAATGCGCCGGTACCTCGAGAAGGACTGCGAGGCCTTCTTAGCGCACATTGCCGAACGCAAACCCAAGGAAAAACGCACGCAAGACATCCCAGTAGTCAAGGATCATCCATAGCTCGTTCCAGAGGATTTACCCGGGCAACCGCCACACCGACAAGTCGAATTCCGAATTAACCTCGTTCCTGGCGCAGCTCCGGTTGCCAAGCCACCGTATCGTATGGCACCACCCGAAATGCAAGAACTCTCTGAACAGCTGCAGGAACTCTTTGACCATGGTCTAATTCGTCCTAGTACGTCACCATGAGGATCCCCAATCCTCTTCGTGAAAAAGAAAGAAGGATCTTTCCGGATGTGCATCGATTACCGTGAACTCAATAAGTTGACTGTCAAGAACCGATACCCTCTTACTCGAATCGATGATCTATTCGACTAGTTGCAGGGTGCAACTTACTTTTCTAAGATAGACCTCCATTCGGGGTATCATCAGGTTCGAGTCAGTGAAACCGCTATTCCGAAAACTGCTTTCCGGACTCGCTACGGGCATTACGAATTTCTCGTTTTGCCATTCGGTCTGACCAACGCACTAGCAGTGTTCATGGATCTGATGAACAGAGTGTGTAGACCGTACCAAGACAAGTTCGTGATTATATTCATAGACGACATCCTCATCTACTCACGGAACAAAGAGGATCACGCGAAACACTTGAAACTCATCCTAGAGCTCCTTAGAGATCAGAAATTGTACGCCAAAATTTCAAAATGTGAATTCTGGCTCCGAGAGGTACACTTCCTTTGTCATGAATTCAACGAAGAGGGAATTCACGTGGACCCAGCTAAGATCGAAGCAATTGAGAAATGGCAAACCCCAACGACTCCTACGGCAATCCGACAATTCCTAGGGTTGGTCGGCTGCAATCGAAGGTTCATTGAGAATTTCTCAAAGATCGCTAAGTCCTTAACCGAACTCACTCAGAAAGATAAGGATTTCCTTTGGGGCAAGGAATAGGAAGAATTCTTCTAGAAGCTCAAACACAAATTTTGCCACGCACCGATTATGTCCCTACTGGAGGGTACAAATAACTTTGTAGTGTATTGCGATTTATCTCACCAAGGTCTTGGTTGCGTTCTTATTCAAAAAGACAAGGTCATCGCATATGCATCAACACAACCTAAGGTACATGAACAGAACTATACGACACACGACTTAGAGATGGGAGCAGTCGTGTTCGCTTTGAAAATTTGGAGGCATTACTTATACGAGACTAAGTGAACAGTTTTCACGGACCATAAAAGCCTCCAACACATCCTCGATCAGAAAATGCTCAAATGAGGCAACGGAGATGGGTAGAACTACTAAGCGACTACGATTGCGAGATCAAATACCACCCCGGTAAAGCAAACGTAGTAGCACACGCCCTGAGTCGGGAGGAAAGGGTAAAGCCATCACGGGTTAGAGCATTGGGGATTCAAGTTCAGACAAGCCTACAAACACAAATCGCTAGAGCTCAGCGAGAAGCATTGAAACCCGAAAACCTTAAGGACGAAACCCTGCATAATCACGGACGGAATCCACTACTTCAAGAACCGAGCGTGGATTCCGAGATCCGAAGCCTCCGAAAAATTATATTGGATGAAGGCCACCGATTCTGATACTCTATTCATCCGGGATCCGACAAGATGTACAAGGATCTTAAGGAATACTATTGGTGGTCGGGCATGAAAAAGGAGATCGCCTTGTATGTAGCTAAGTGTCTGACGTGGTCTAAGGTGAAGGCGGAATATCAGAATCCCTCAGGCCTACTTCAAAACCGGAGATCCCATTATGGAAGTGGGAACAAATCTCCATGGATTTCATCACCAAATTACCCCGTACGGCAAGGGGGAATGACACGATTTGGGTTATCGTGGACCGGTTAAAGAAATCTGCCCACTTTCTACCTGTCCGAGAGAACTACTCGATGGAAAAGTTCACTCAGGTATACATGAACGAGATCGTCTCTCGTCACGGAACGCCTCTCTCCATCATATCCGACAGGGATAGAAGATTCACGTCCAGATTTTGGAAAGCACTTCAGAAATCTCTCGGGACCCGACTAGACCTTAGCACAGCCTACCATCCATAGACCGATGGTCAGAGTGAAAGGACGATTCAAACGCTTGAGGATATGCTAAGAGCGTGTGTAGTTGACTTCGGAGGAAGTTGTGACGATCACCTGCCTTTGGTCGAGTTCTCCTACAATAACAGCTACCATGCTAGCATCAAGTGCACGCCATTCGAGGCCTTATACGGACGCAAGTGTCTGTCACCGCTTTGTTGGTTAGAAGCCGGAGATCGACAGTTAACAAGGCTCGATATCTTCCAAGAAACCATAGACAAAATCACGACCATTCGGTAAAGGCTGAAGACATCCCGAAGCAGGCAGAAGAGCTATGCCGACAACCGAAGGAAACCCCTCGAGTTCCAGGTCGGCGATAGAGTGCTCCTCAAGATATCGCCATTGAAAGGGGTAATCCGTTTCGGGAAGCGCGACAAGCTAAGCCCGAGGTACACCGGACTATTCGAGGTGATAGAACGAATCAGCCCGGTAGCCTATCGACTCCAACTCCCATAAGAACTCTCTAGCATCCACAACGTTTTCCACATCTCGCACTTGAAAAAGTGCTTGTCTGATGAGACTAATTCTAATGGAGAAGGTCCAGATCGACAATAAGCTCCAGTTCATCGAAGAACCACTTGAGGTTGTGGACCGAGATGTCAAGCAACTCAAGCAAAGTCGAATTCCGATTGTCAAAGTTCGGTGGAACTCCCGACGATGTCACGAATTCACGTGGGAATGTGAAGACCAGATTCGTCGAAAATATCCACAATTGTTCAAAGACTCTTTTACTCTCGATGAGGCGAACTAAATTTCGGGACAAAATTCCTTTTAACCGGGGGAGAATGTGAAATCCGTCTAATTTTCAAGTGAATTCCGTGTTCTTTATCTACGAGATATCTTTTATTGCTCTTAACTGTACTTATACCGTAAATGTGTGTGCGTCGAAATCGAAATCAGAATCAATAAATGAATCCTAATACCACGAAAACACATAATGAATCTGCCTAAGTTCATTGCATAACAAATCGTAAACTTTCAACTAACAAGAATGCTTAACGATAACGAAAACAAAAAACGAAAAATGCTGATAAAATGCTGATCCTTAGCAGAATCATTTTTTTAAACTTGAATGAGTCATTTCTGCATGTAATAATAATCCCACACCTGTCCAAGCACGAGTGGACCTCCCAATGGTCCGGGGAATGCACCAACTAACACCCATATCTCTCGTTTCTCTCTAATTTTAACAAACACAAACACACACTTCATCCTTTTTCTCTCTAGAAATCCATTCTTACAGCCCTAATTGTAGAAGAAAACAAATAATAACACCTCTAAAAATCGTCTTAATAATTAAGGAAAGCAAGAAGGAGTTCATCCATTGGGTGGCATAAAAGATTTTCATCAATTTGAAGCTTAAATCTCCAACAAATCATCATCAAACCATTTCTCTCCGGTAAAAACTCTTTAATCTTCTGTTTTTACCCAAATAACTCATTTATGTCGGATTAAACACCTAAAATATGTTTTTATTAACATTCATGGTGAAAAACGAGTTTTTATAAATTATTACATAAATATGTTTTTGTGGTTAAAAATCTAAAAGAAACTGATAATTGAAGGTGTTTTCAGGTTTGTATCAGTTGCATTTTAAAAATGGGAAAAATGCCAAAAAAGGTAACATAAAATCCACATTTTGACATTTGAGGGTATGTAAAAAATTTTGGAACCAAAAAGGATTAGAAAATCGAATTTGGCATAATAAAGGATTATTTGCGAAAGTTAAGTTTTTAACTTGTTTTCAACATGTAAAACATTAAATAACGCGTCTCGTTTTTTCTAAAAGTCACGAGCAATTAGAGAAAATCACATTTTTAAAAAGAGTGTTAATCATATATTAAAAATTTAGGCTTGAAACTTCATTTTAACGATTAATAATTTTCGAAAATCCTCTTTTAAAACAAATGAGTTTTATAATCCCTTTTTAAAACAAATTAGATTTTATAATCCTTTTTTGAAACAAATTAGATTTTATAATCCTTTTTGGTTCTAAATTTTTTTACGTACCCCCAATTGTCAAAATTTGTATTTTATGTTACCTTTTCTGGCATTTTTTCCTTTTAAAAATCCACAATTTTTGGGAAAGTCTGTCAGTAGGGGCGCCGCCCTCCCTCTCCAGGGCTGCGCACCTGGTTGCTGACACCTCTCATTAATCGTTTAAAATCGTTAAAATCATCACCTTGAGCTTATATAAGTAGAACCTTAATAAAAGAAACTGTAATGAACAAATACTTGTGTTGTGTTTGTAAATATAAGTAATTATTGTTATAAAAGTTTTAAGCGGGAAAGTGTTGGAAAATTTGGACATAAAAATTATAGCGCGGAAGCGTTGCCCGATTTTCGTTACACCTTAACATAACCTTTAAAACTTATGCGTTTTCGTTGACTAAAGATTTTGTAAACTTAATAAATAATGATACTTACTCAAGAACTTGGTATGTTTTAGGATTTCCGTGATTCTGACGCGTTCCGACCACTTTTCACACACGTCTCATTCTACGCAAACCGTGAGTTACATGAGAATCATGAGAATGATTTTTATTTACCACACTTGGCACTCTTATAAACTTATGATTGATTGTATGTCATGTAATCGCCACACTCGGCACCACTATTGATTCTTGATAAGAATATAACTGCTCGTAAGTGCCTACTATCAGTTTTAAATTAAATTAGTACCCAGTTTTCGCAACACACTATTAGCTGGTTAAGCCGTTTAGTATATGGGTATCGATACATAGGAAAAGACCGTTCCTTATTTAGATGGAAATCTAAGTACATATTAGTAGTTCAAAATACTCCTCGTAGATAGTGCGGGGCAAGGGGCCTCACGATCGGTTAATCGGTTTAGTGTGAACACTTATGGTTGTATTATGCCAAGAGGTTGCTATACAATATTCCAATCAATAGTTTTCTTTATACGCATATCTTTGCACGTATATATATATATATATATATATATATATATATATATATATATATATATATATATATATATATATATATATATATATATATATATATATAGAGAGAGAGAGAGAGAGATATACGGAGCTGAAATATCCTTACAAGTATATACACTTTCAAGCAATAAATCGCTTCATGTCTGTTGAGAAATCTTATATATATATATATATATATATATATATATATATATATATATATATATATATATATATATATATATATATACTTGTGGTAAATCATTTTTAGTCGAGGACTAGAAAACTGTATATCACTCACTACTTTTTGAAGTTGACAATTTCTCTCATGTTTCCGGAAACGTAGTTTAAGGACACGAAGTGCATAGCTTTTGGACGGGTCAGGCAAGTCACGTGATCCATGAATCGGGAGAAGACCTTGTTTCATATTTTGGGAATTACTTTTGAAATCCTTACTTATGTATTTTGTTGTAATGAAATGCTACACACTTGGTTATTTTCTAACTTGTAAACTTTTTATTACTTCTTTAATGACTTGAAACTGTTTGAATTTATTATACCTCGTGTTATGATATCGATGCTCTTCATATCCTGTGTTTCCGCTTTAGCGGGGTGTGACAACTCGTTTCCATCTCTAGGGATGACACAAAGGTACCACTAGACGAACCTGCTTCGACCGCTGGCGTAATGTTGAAGGAGGAAGGGTTTTCGGTCAATCCTTGGGAGCGTTCGGATTGCGAACGTCCTATTACCGTTCCACTAGTGTCACTAAGACTACTAGAATCAAGTGCTACCATAGATAAAATTTCTAAGTGAGAGGGACTCGATGACTCGTGTGCAATAGATGTCGAGAGTCTAGGATTTTGACTTTCTTTTTCAATAACATCTGGGTCCGAAGGAGTGGACGTTAGTTGACTTGGGTTTTGTCCCGTGCGTTTTGAAACATCACCCAGTGGGGATAATGAGTGGTGAAGGGGGGTTTGCGTCGGTGGGAAGTCGGCGTCTTTTTCAATACTCTCTGTCGACTCACGACGGAGAGTAGAAGACTTCGTGCCCCAAAGGGATATTTGATAAGGAATATTTGATAAGGAATATATGGAATATATGGCTTCTTCATCTCTTTTTTATTCCGCTTAAGCACTTTTTTCGGAGGGATCAAAGATTCTTCATCATTCTTCTTTGCTTGTTCAAAATACTTCGCTACATCATGTTTCTTTTTGAAAATAAACGTGATCCACATGAGAATTGTGATCCTGTTCGCATAATCTTTCCCGCACTCCGTTGGTGTAAGATTGTGCACCATCAATTGAAGAAGAAATTTTCAACGTCTAAAAATTAATCCCAATATAACTTCAAAGATGATAACTCTCCTTGATAGCCCAGTTCAAGAATATACGAAAATAGATGTTCGTCCTTTTGCGGAATCGGTTCAAACTCAGAATAGGACAGTAAAGATAGAACTCTCTGAAACTCTTCAACTGTCAACTCTAGATGACAAACTCAAAAATCACAAATCAAAGCTTCCTCAATCGGTTATTCGGGATTAGAAATATCCGTTGCTTGATACTTCATGTGATGTCACATATTTTGCAGATTTACTCCTGGCACTTTTGGATGGTTGGCAAGAAAGATTCCCCATGGATGGTATTTAATAATCGAGAAAAAAATGGGGAATGGACATTGATAGTCGTCAACATCAATTGTTGTATTATTTGCCACCATATCAAGCAATAAACGAGTTGGAAGTATGGATTCTTCACATGGAAAGGCCGGAGAAAACATTCTTCGATCATCAGGCCCGATCTAACCTTCCATCCGATGATACGTTTGAATATGTCACACCCCCCAATCTCGTGTTCCCGAGACTCGAGGTGTTGACTTCATGGGTCCCAGATAGGAATGATATATAGGCGAACGACCTCTATATGAGTCGTTTTTAAAAAAAAATCATTCATTCATTGATATTGAAAATCAGAGTTTTACATGATTAAGGGAAAGTGTTTCCAAAGTTCACAAAACAAAGATTTACATTACATAACTTAAAAGAAAATAAGTAATGCAAAGGAAATCTCCCAAAAGCGTGAGTTTGAAATATGCGACTCTGTCATATCCCAAAATCCATCCTTCGAAAGACCATTCGACTAAGCACCTGAGACAGACATGCTAAAGTCAACATAAAGTTGGTGAGTTCATAGGTTTAGTTTAGTAATAAAGAGGACAACAAGATTTCCGTTTAAGTAAAGTCTTACAGTTGCACCTATGCACATGACATCGAAGCGCAACAAAGTTCCTTACCCCATAAGTATTCCTATGTTATAGCCAAATAACATATATAGTTTCAAAAGTAAAGCACCCTACTCGAGTACACGAGTTAGTTGCAGTAGACGTGAGTTACATCGTCTAGCCGTTGGGTGAGGGTTGTCAAGCCCTAATAGATCTATCCAATACCATCGCTCTTAAGTCCTTAACTAACGATTCATGATAGGGGAATTTCCTTTTTCTTAGTGGTAACTTAGGCAACTGGTAAGGGTTTTAGGTATTTGTGTCCATAAGTAAAAGAGCATGTAATCTCACCCCAAGTATGTTATAAAAACAAGTAAAAAGTGGGGCTATGAACTCACCTTAAGTCTGTGATCATATATAAAGGTACGTAAGCTAACGTGTGTGTAAGGCTCGAGCCAATCGAGTATCCGAGTAGGTCTAACCTAGACCTAAATTGTTTTGAAATTAAGTTTCAAAATTCTAGTCCAATGCAAATGAATAGGGAAAAGAAAATGTATGCATGATGTAGGTTTTGTTCGGTTTGAGACTTAATAGTAATATAGTAACACCGTTCGAGCCATTATAAAACAAAGATCATTCTATAATCGCATGCAGAGCTAGGACACTTTAAATCGTAAATCCAACAACTGGGCAATACGAAATATCGAGATGAATTCATTGTATACAAGGCTCCCTAGTAATGTGTTATAATTATACTATCAAGTTTATTCAAAAGTTAGTTTTTTATGAAGAAAACTCAGCATGTTCTTTATGGTTTATACGTACTTTAAGGAGTCACAACCTGTTCGTTTCTTGACCGATTTCGATGAATCCTATATTGAAACGACCGTGTATGAGTTACCTTTCAAATATCATTGTTCTCACATTTGTAATCAATTCGTAATGTTCTTTATTCAGTAAAAGGTCAGAGTAGGTTTTAGGGTTTTTCTCAAAGTCTATGCTAACTTTAAGTTAGCATATCTCACTCAATTTTTATCCGTTTTTAATGTATCTTATATCGAAACGACCGCGTTTGAGTTATCTTTAAGATGGAAGTAGTTTCACCTTCCGGATCGAAATAGTTTAGTACTGTTTAATAAAAAGGTGGTCGGGTGTCTAGAAAGTGTTTTGTTTTGAATATGTTTTTGTATAAATTACCTTTTAAATACTTAGTCATATCCAAAGGTAACGATTTTATGTTGGAATATTCATAAAACACAGAGGTATTTTATGGTTAAAATGATTTATCCAAAACATTTGAGTAAGGTGGTTAAAAAGTGTCAACAAGTTGATAAATTTTCCGGTTAACAAAATAACTTAACGTTTCATCTATTTCACCATATTTTTGTAATCTTTTATTATTTGGACTATGTTTAGGCATATATATCATATGTTTATATGATATGATATGATGATATGTAAGAAGAAATAAAAGAGTTTAGGTTACTTACTAGTATGCTTATGTAAGAATCTTGTAAGAGAACTTTACTCTTAAACTTGAAGAACAAATGGTGGTCTTTTTGAGAGAGAAAGAGGGAGAGTGTCACACCCCGCTAATAGCGGAAACACGGAATGTTCCAGTTATAATATCAAGAGTCAAGATTACAACAATATAACCGATAAGGAAAACATCAAATTAAATAGATCATGCCAAATGTTACAAATACATCATAAAGTCAAAGGCGATGAGACGCCAAGTACCGATACAATTCCAAAAGAAATAAACAAACGGATCGTCATGGAAATTACAATAAACAATTCAAATTCAAATTTCCTCAAAAGCAAGCGATTCGAAAATAAACTATGGCATGATCAATGGAAATCCTCAATTTCCTGCACAGCGTTAAAATGACATCAACAACATGTTGGTGAATTATTGGCAAATTTAAGTAAAAAGGTGACCCATTGACAAAATTCAATAAACATCATCAGTTCAAAAACATATCTTGTTATACATCCAATTGGTGAAAGGTACTATGCCTAAGTAGTCATACATCTCGATCCTGAACCAATCAGTTTAATTCCCTATCCTAAGGTGTGTCAAACCAAAGGCAAACAATTTAATAATACAGTTTAAAATTAAGGTCATAACATCCGCTCGTAGCAACAGTCTACAAAGGAATGTGGGTTAGGTACATAACCCAATACAGATCTATACATATGAACCACGGGCAAAAGCTTAACGAGTGTATTAGAGGGGAGCCACCATGGCTTAGACACTTAAAACTAAGGCAGACCAAATTCACTGGGTAAACAAGATAATCAATTACATTCGCATTCATGCAGACAGTTTAAAATACACAGACAGTTTAAAATACGCTTTACAGCCCAAAAGTATTTAAGACAAGGGCTACGAATAACTCACTGATAAAGCTTCAGCAACCAAATATCGGGTACACCAACACAGAGTTACAACTCCACCGCCTAAGTGCCTTAAAACAATTAAACAACATAGTCTCAGTATCTCTATAAGTCTAGGTCCGGTTTAGCCTTGTCGGTTAAGATTAGGTTAGATAAGATGATCCAAATGTTAATAAGTTTAAATGAGGTGACGTATTTAGAAGGCGATGCTCCGCGTCAAACAGGACCGCTCGGAAAGATATCGGCATTCCACGTCATAATCGTCACTTGAAAAAGAATGATAATCCGAATCGAAAACGACTACTAAGAGTATCGGTTAATAAAATATTGTTACCAAGTTTCAGTAGATCGACCAAGGTCAACGGAAACAATGTTGACTTGGTCTAAGTCAAACGTCAGGAATGTTGACTTATGAAAGTCAAAGTCGACCAAAAGTCCAACTTCGACACTTAGGATAATTTAAAGTCTTACTTTTCAAAATATAATATTATGGCTTTTATAAATATGCCGGCGTCTTTGAGTCCAAAGACGATGTTATTATGTAATATATTACTTTTATGCACAAGTTTACTCATATAAGTGCTTATAGTCGTAAAAGTCGTGAAATGAATTTCGGCAGCGCTTCCGCATCGAAGAGTATTAGTCCAAATTCCGTACACTTTCCCGCTTGTGAAAAATTGTATTTTTAAGAGCATTTAAATCTTTCTCATAATATATAATATGATTATAAGTTAAATACGTTACTTATGGTTAATTTCACATTTTAACGCATTTTAGTCCAATGTTGTCCAAATCCGATAATACCAAGTGTTGGTCTAATAATTATTCCTAACCATTTTTCAAGGCTAAAACCGAACATATGAAAAATGAGGAATTTGAAAGAAAGTAAATTCTTACCGATAACAACCGCAATTTAGCAAACCCAGAACCCGGGACAAAGTCCTTTGATGGTGTGGTGATGAGATTTCTAACTCCAAAACACAATACACCATCCGTTAATACAGGTTCTTAAGATAACGAGCTTACGGTTACGAAAATCAGCGAAACAAAAGGAAAACACACAATATGCCCCCCGAATGCGTCGCATAGGGGAGGATTGCGGCGCATTCCTGGGCAGATTTCTACCGAAATCGTTTTCGTGTTTAGTAAATCGTCTTTTGTTGATAGATTTGGACATGCAAGTTATAATATGTTCAAAAACACTTTCAAATAACACTTTGGTAAAGCTTTTACAACCATTTACTCAAGATCCATACACATTTTTTACAAAAACTTGATTTTCATAAATTATTTACCATCAAACTTTGTTAAAACTCATTTTCTTTAGTTAGATCATACATGCATTGAATAAATCTTAGAAAATACAGAGACTTTAAGTTATTATACCCCAAAGAAAGTGAAGACGTGAAGGTCAAGCAAGAAGTGATGAAGATCCTTGATGTGAGACGGTGATTTCGACCCGAAAACGATATAACCCAAGTAAAACTCCAAATGGATGCTCAAACCTTGCTCTCCTTTATGATACTAGCCATTTTTAGTGATGAAAATTGTGGGTTAAACTCTGGAAATCACAGCTACAAGAAGGAAATGGAGGAAATGTGTTTGTGTTTGTGTGTGTTTGGCTTCAAAGAGAAGAGAGAGTGAAGTGAGTTGTGTGTGTGTAAATTATGAAATGAAATGGGGGATCAATGGGGGTGTTAGTGACTTGTTTCTGGACCAAAAAGGGCTTAGCACAAGTACAAACCTGTAACCAAAGATTTAGGCCCGTTAATGAAAAATTGCAAAAGTTAGAAAATCACCAAGTGCTGATCTGCACCCGAATGCGGCGCATTGGGGAAAATGGCGGCTCATTCGGCCTCCAAACAGCAAATTTCGATTTTTCGTTTAACTTATCGTTACGCACGTTCGTTTGTTTAGATTTCCCGATTGTTTTACATATGAACTTAGGCAAGTTCATACTTTGATTTACTTTATATTAGGTTAATTTAATATTATATTTTCACTTTCGATTTCGAGATTCGCACGATTTCGGTAAAGGAGTAAACAAGAGCAAAAGCACGATATCTCGAGGATAAAGGATACGATAACCGACAAATTTGGCATAAACCTCCTAACTTATAATTATGAGAATACTAACTAATTGGCACTTAGATAAAATAATATTATTACGTCTCAGGGGACGAATCAACAAATACAGAAAACCCGATACTCAATAACAGTAACTCGTGAGCAAA
>CAJVGC010000432.1:27807596-27993985 GCA_910822075.1 Senecio squalidus | reverse complement strand
CAGACAGTTTAAAATACACAGACAGTTTAAAATTCGCTTTACAGCCCAAAAGTATTTAAGACAAGGGCTACGAATAACTCACTGATAAAGATTCAGCAACCAAATATCGGGTACACCAACACAGAGTTATAACTCCACCGCCTAAGTGCCTTTAAACAATTAAACAACATAGTCTCAGTATCTCTATAAGTCTAGGTCCGGTTTAGCCTTGTCGGTTAAGATTAGGTTAGATAAGATGATCCAAATGTTAATAAGTTTAAATGAGGTGACGTATTTAGAAGGCGATGCTCCGCGTCAAACAGGACCGCTCGGAAAGATATCGGCATTCCACGTCATAATCGTCACTTGAAAAAGAATGATAATCCGAATCGAAAACGACTACTAGGAGTATCGGTTAATAAAAATATTGTTACCAAGTTTCAGTAGATCAACCAAGGTCAACGGAAACAATGTTGACTTGGTCTAAGTCAAACGTCAGGAATGTTGACTTATGAAAGTCAAAGTCGACCAAAAGTCCAACTTCGACACTTAGGATAATTTAAAGTCTTACTTTTCAAAATATAAGAGTAATATAACCTTCAAAATCATTTTACCAAGAGTTTGTCGTAAAAACGCCATTAGATGATTTTAGATTACGAACGCGTTATGAAACGAAGGTTTATTTGTTAAAAGAGGTTAAAACATCCGTTTTAAGTAATATTATGACTTTTATAAATATGCCGGCGTCTTTGAGTCCAAAGACGATGTTATTATGTAATATATTACTTTTATGCACAAGTTTACTCATATAAGTGATTATAGTCGTAAAAGTCGTGAAATGAATTTCGGCAGCGCTTCCGCATCGAAGAGTATTAGTCCAAATTCCGTACACTTTCCCGCTTGTGAAAATTTGTATTTTTAAGAGCATTTAAATCTTTCTCATAATATATAATATGATTATAAGTTAAATACGTTACTTATGACATTTTAACGCATTTTAGTCCAATGTTGTCCAAATCCGATAATATCAAGTGTTGGTCTAATAATTATTCCTAACCATTTTTCAAGGCTAAAACCGAACATATGAAAAATGAGGAATTTGAAAGAAAGTAAATTCTTACCGATAACAACCGCAATTTAGCAAACCAAGAACCCGGGACAAAGTCCTTTGATGGTGTGGTGATGAGATTTCTAACTCCAAAACACAATACACCATCCGTTAATACAGGTTCTTAAGATAACGAGCTTACGGTTACGAAAATCAGCGAAACAAAACGAAAACACACAATCTGCCCCCAGAATGCGTCGCATAGGGGAGGATTGCGGCGCATTCCTGGGCAGATTTCTACCGAAATCGTTTTCGTGTTTAGTAAATCGTCTTTTGGTGATAGATTTGGACATGCAAGTTATAATATGATCAAAAACACTTTCAAATAACACTTTGGTAAAACTTTTACAACCATTTAATCAAGATCCATACACATTTTTTACAAAAACTTGATTTTCATAAATTATTTACCATCAAACTTTGTTAAAACTCATTTTCTTTAGTTAGATCATACATGCATTGAATAAATCTTAGAAAATACAGAGACTTTAAGTTATTATACCCCAAAGAAAGTGAAGATGTGAAGGTCAAGCAAGAAGTGATGAAGATCCTTGATGTGAGACGGTGATTTCGACCCGAAAACGATATAACCCAAGTAAAACTCCAAATGGATGCTCAAACCTTGCTCTCCTTTATGATACTAGCCATTTTTAGTGATGAAAATTGTGGGTTAAACTCTGTAAATCACAGCTACAAGAAGGAAATAGAGGAAATGTGTTTGTGTTTGTGTGTGTTTGGCTTCAAAGAGAAGAGAGACTGAAGTGAGCTGTGTGTGTGTAAATTATGAAATGAAATGGGGGATCAATGGGGGTGTTAGTGACTTGTTTCTGGACAAAAAAGGGCTTAGGACAAGTACAAACCCGGAACCAAAGATTTAGGCCCGTTAATGAAAAATTACAAAAGTTAGAAAATCACCAAGTGCTGATCTGCACCCGAATGCGGCGCATTGGGGCAAATGGCGGCTCATTCAGCCTCCAAACAACAAATTTCGATTTTTTGTTTAACTTATCGTTACGCACGTTCGTTTGTTTAGAGTTCCCAATTGTTTTACATATGAACTTAGGCAAGTTCATACTTTGATTTACTTTATATTAGGTTAATTTAATATTATATTTTCACTTTCGATTTCGAGATTCGCACGATTTCGGTAAAGGAGTAAACAAGAGCAAAAGCACGATATCTCGAGGATAAGATACGATAACCGACAAATTTGGCATAAACCTCCTAACTTATAATTATGAGAATACTAACTAATTGGCACTTAGATAAAATAATATTATTACGTCTCAGGGGACGAATCAGCAAATACAGAAAACCCGATACTCAATAACAGTAAATCGTGAGCAAACAAAGCGAAATACAAGGGTCAAAATCAATTGCGAATAAATTATAAATAATGACGGTAACTCAAGTACCTCAAATAGACGGGACGTCACAGAGAGTGTAGAATTTTTCACAACTAAAGTGAATGAGCAAGTTTTCAAGCATACAAATGCCAAGTATTTATAGGAAAAATATCTAGTCTTGCATTTAATGGTGGTATAGACATTTTAGTTCAATAGTGAAAGGGGTGTGGTCTTGTAAGAACGTATGTGACCACCAAAAACACCCTCTTTGGTCCCTTTTGGCCGTGAGTTTCATGGAGGGGGTGGTTTTGGTTTGATTATGTTATTTAGAGGATGTATTGTGTGCATATGGATGTCTAGGGTGTTTAGTGTAAGTTTCCTAATACATATACTCATGCATGCAATGTTATTTAATGCAAAGGTGGTGCATTAAATACAATTTTTATGTATGAAATGTTGGACTAGTAATTATGTTGTAAAAATGTTTGTTATTCGTAATAGTTTAACCTCGTATACCTTTTCGCGGTATCCATATATGTTTTAGACATAGTTATTAATTACCGGTCGTACATAAATTAAAACATATGCAAGTTGAGTAAAAGTGTTGAAAAAGTTGAGTCGGTGTGATCATGGATTTTTTTACAGGTTGTCACAGAATATCATAATCTGTTTTAACGGTTTTTTTCGTCCTCGCCATTTGATATTTGAAACCACAATAAACCGTTAGAGTAAATAAAAAACTTTTTGAAAGTGTGATTTTGAGAAGAATTTTATCATTTGGATCAAACATTGAACGTTAATATCTTAACAAATATTTTCATTAATACTGTAAAAGGTGATTAGTTCTAGTCGTGATCAATTGAATATGCTACTTAAACACATCTTCACAAAGGTAAATGTGCTAGTTCTAGTCGTGACCCGAAGGTTTTCTACTAAAACATATCTAACAATGTAAAAATGTGCAAGTTCTAGTCGTAGTTCAAAAGGTTTTCTACTATTTCACTTTTCACGTGATTAACTTTATATTTAGAAAAATAAACCCGTAAGTCACATGTTATATTATGATTCGTCGTTGAAAGTCTTTGATTTATCATGAAGTAAAAATGAATATCCGTTTAGGAAGACGTTGAATGAATGTACTACTTCTAGTCGAAATCTCTAGAATCCGCTGTGACAGCCGTCACCCTCTCCATCCTTAGTTAGTGTAGTATGCCTGTATTTCTTTACCGTAAATTACGGAAAAAATTAAAACTTGCTTACTATAGTTGTTGTCGAATTTAAAAGTTCTTTATACTTTACTGATGTATGATTATTACTATAACATGTGTGTATATCCTATATGTGATGTTATCGTATTATTTAGGTGCACAATAGTTCGTTCCTTTAGAAGAGCTCCTAGGTGACTTATCGTATTTCTGCATTCTATATTACCTTCTCACTTTGTTACGTGATCGCTATTAAAGCTATTTGAGTGTCCGTGTTCTATTCTTGTACGTAATGTACTTATACATTGGTCCCGAGTATTTTTTATTCCTCGTATACCGCTTTTGAGTGTCGTCTGTTGCTCGTACGCTTCGTAAACGAAAATTTTGGAAGATGTGTGTCTCACTGCGCCGAACCATTGTGGGCTGCGACGCAGCTCGACTGCAGGTGGAAAAATGTGATCGTTTCGATTGAGTTCAGGTCGTGTGGGTTAAACCATTTCTGCTACATCCGAGTCTATCCCTCTAAATATTGGTCCTAGCCATGCCTTTCTATTCTTAGTCACATCCTAATCTAAGAGTAACCTATGATATCTAACTTAATTCATTTCATTTCTAAACTAATACAAACCCTAAATCCGGTCTTTCTCTCTAAACCGTCACTTCTTCACAAACCCTAGCAGCCCCATTTCGTTTTCCGTTGCAGCCTCTCCACACCACTATCAAGAAATCCCTCTTCCTCACTGAATTCATCTCCGTAATCATCAATTTGATTGAGGTATATTACTTTCTTTCTTGTGAGTTTATAATCCAAACCCTAATTCGATTGATTAAATTCTGGTATGATAAGCTGTCTTGTTCGATTAATAGCTCTTGGGTCGTATTGATATAGAATCTGTGCTCTAAACATAAATCGTAGCGCTTTTCGTCTAGTTTTCAGAAATATAAGATATGTCTTCTAATTATTTTTCAAACTCTCAGAACTGTAAAATGGTGAACGTGGGTCAAATCTAAGTTGTTGAAACAGTTTGTTAAATGTTCGTAATTGGAAATTGGGTAACGATTTAGTAAACGGGAACATAAATGAATATGATTTGAATCTTTCATCTCTGGTCCAAAACATGAAAGCTAAATTTCGGGATCGTTTGGGTATTCGTAATGTGTTGAAAACTAGCTTTAAACTTTAACTATATAACTCTCGTTTTGGACAGTTTATGAAATTTTATTGTAGTCTATCTACTTCAGTATATAACGTCTTATTGGTATTGAATTAGGATCTGTGACCTGATTTTAAATTATATGTATTAGAATCTAGTTTTCAAAAACGTAAGACTCGTATTCTAATTCATTTCCAAACTTCCTAGAACTGGTTTTTAGTAAACATGGGTCAATCTGTGTGTTGAGCTGAGTTTTTCATATCCGATCATGGGGAACTTTTTGTGTGCTTTAAAAGAATATAAATGGAGATTTTAAAATATGGAGTCCTTTCTAATATGTAAAATTCATGATCTGGATGTTTTGGTAATTTTACGTGGTCTTTTGATATTTAAAAACGTTTTTACAAACTCGGGTACATTAAGTACAGAACGGGTCAGCAAGCTTTTGTCCAATTTGATCTGATCATATCTTGGTCATAACAGACACTTCTTAGATGAATCTTAATCCCTTGTTGTAGTTCTCGGAATGTACTTTTTGAAAATAAAAACCTCGTCCTCTAATTCTCTTTAGAAGTCTCAGAACCTGTACTTTAGTAAACGTTGGTCAAATCTGAGTTTTTAAACGATATTTACTAGGTTTAATAATCGAACTTGTGTAACCACTTAGACAATCTTAAACATGATTTAAATTATTTATTACAAGTTTATAGAAGGTCTAAAATATGTTGAAAATGTTTATCTTGTTTACACATAAATTATACGACTTTAAAATGTGTTAAAAACTTAACTTATACAAAATCATACTTTTGGACAGACTGTTTGGTCAGTTTTGTTTTGGTCATATATTTTACATAACAAACTCTTGTTTAACAAACTATTAGTCCAAAATGTAGCCCGTTGTGTCTAGTTTTAAAATATATCCCATTCGTCGTCTAATTCTTCGTAGAACTTTACATATCTCAGTTTGAACGAACGCATGTGCTCGCTGAAAATTTTATCGATATATCTAAAGTCTAATTCCGTTTGATCTCTTACTTACGTATGTTACTACATTTCTCTAGGGGAGCTCTAGGTCTAGTGAGGACTTATTTGTGACCTACATACTACTTCATATACACACAGTTCTGATATATTCGCTTGCTTGATAAGGTAAGTACATTGCCTCTATTTCTACTGTTTTATATGTTTTAAGCTAATCGGGGGAAAGTTAAACTCAACCTTACTATTTTGAGAAAATGGATTTAATTTTGTTATACTTACTAAAAATGGAAACTTTCTACTTTCGAAACTTACCATAAATAGATATTTCTATTTATGGAAATTTTTAGCATTTGGATATTTAGTACATTCTGAAACTTACTACTTTGGAATTCATAAAACGTTTACAAATCTTATGCATTCTTTCAAAACATTACGAGATATTGGTTATGGGGTTACTTCTAAAACTTGCTCATTAGTAGATTGGTTCTACTAATGGAGTCTTCTAAAACGTGCTCATTAGTAGACTGGTTCTACTAATGGAGTCTTCTAACGTGCTCATTAGTAGATTGGTTCTACCAATTGAGTCTTCTAAATGTGCTCGTTAGTAGAGATGATCTACTATATGAGTTTTCTAAAACATGCACATTAGTACTGGTGCTCATTAATGTTGCTCATTAATACTGCTGCTGATGTATGCTTCATTACTACGGAAGAAAGAAAGTTAATGCGGAAGACATACAGTTACTACGGAAGACAAGTTACTACTGCTAGAGCATTACTACTGCAACATTCTCATTACTGCGGACAAGAGTTTCTGCTGCAACGAACTTGACATGCAAGTTTAGTTTAGAATTACAATTAGAGTTAAATTGTATTTCCTTTTTAAATAGATGTTTCCTATTTTGATAAGTTAGCCTCAAGGTCTATAAATAGATCCTTGTAGATTGATAACAAACACGTTGTATTGATACATTATTCAATATAATTGAGGCTTATAATCTAGCAAACTTATTGTTCATAACTGTTCTTTATTATACAATATTGTTTGATTCGATAAACTTGTAATATCAAGGTGTTCATCCGCTGCTGAACTTCTTTGATAGATCAAGATCTTACTTAGGAAAACTTTAGGTTTATACAACTTAATTGATTCTGACAAGTGGTATCAGAGCACAGGAGGTGCTCAAGATCCATTGATCTACAAGTTTCTAAAAAGTCTCATTCAGAAGAAATCAATCTACAACATGACAGACGTTTTAGCCAACAAGGTTCCAGTTCTTAATACCAATAATTTTGCTCTATTGAAGCTACGTATCAAGCAACACATACTGTTATCTGACTATACAGTATGGGATGTTATAGTCAATGGTAACAAGGTAATTGACAATCTCGCTGCTGATGGATTGCCAGGTGTTGTTGCTCGTCCTATAACTGATCATGAAAGAAGAGAGAAGCAAACAGAGATAAAAGCCCTAAGTATTCTTCTTATTGCCCTTCCAAACGAACACCCATCTCAATTTGAAGAATACACAGATGCTAAATCTCTATGGGAAGCTTTGGAGAAGAGGTTCATCGGAACAAAGAATACAAAGATAAACAAAAAGGCTCTTCTCAAGTAAGAATATGAAAATTTCAAGGCTTTGAAGGAAGAAAGAATGACACACACATTCGATCGATACAAGAAGCTTAGTGGAGAACTTGCAAGTGCAGGAGTTAGGATTGATGAAGATGACATCGATCGAAAGTTCATCAGATCTTTGGGTACAGAATGGATTATATACACTGTCTCATACAGACAGGGTGATGTATTGGAAGAGATGGAGATGGATGATTTCTACAACGACCTTAGAGTCTTTGAAGCAACGAAGTCAAGCATCAGCAACAATAACAGTACTAATAATTTTAATACTGCTCTTATCACATCTTCTGCAGGACCTACTCAACATGATTGTGGAGAAGATCTGACCTTTGAAGCATTCATCTAACAAAGCTCATGTCTAACCAATGAGGATCTAAAGCAAATCCATCAAGATATCTGGGAAGAGATAGATCTAAAGTGGCAGATGGCCATGCTTTTATTGAGGGATAGGAGATTTGTTCAAAGAACTGGAAGAAGATTCAACCCAAGAACCAATGACAAGGTTGTTTTTGACAAAAGCAAGGTAAAGTGTTATGACGGCGGAGAACCAGGGCACTTTGCAAGGGAGTGCAAGAACAAACCAAAGGTCAACAACTCTAGAAACACACAAGAAAGTACACCAACAACCTTAATCACTCAAGATGTATTCGGGTATGATTGGAATGATCTTGCAGAAGAAACCAGTCAAAGCAGAGCTCTAATGGCGTTTATAACTGAAAATACATCTGTTTCTATTGTGACGGTTTCTATTGTTCTTCATGCCTCCATTAATACTGAAGAAGGTATTACTAATGTTGATGGTGTTTCTACTAAGCATGTTTCTACTGAAGCCGATGAAGATGTTCTAGGCTATGACTGGGATGAAGACACACAAGCAACAACTGAAGAATCAACTCTCATCCAATCATTGATGGCCATTGATTCCTCCTCAAAAGATCCAGCAACCTCATCACCTACTGCTGAGGTAAATTCCAAACGTTTTTCTAATGAGTGTAAAGAAGTCATGTCTAAATATAGAAGTCATAATCAATTGTTATGTAACTCCATTAAGACCTTAGAAGAACAAAGGAGGTCAGCTGCTAGGGGGATAGAAAATCTAGAAAATCAAATTAAGTCTTATAAAACTAATGAGATCATTTATCAGGATAAGATTAATTTGCTTGAATGGCAGGGAGATGATATATTAGTTAAACTTCAGGATGCTAGGGAAGAAATTAAACGATTACTAGAGGAAAAAGACAAAGTTCAATTAAATGCAGGGAAACTAGAACGTGCTTCAAACTCTGTTAATGACCTAATTCAACAACAAATCCATGGAAAATTAAAAGCTGGATTAGGTTATAAAGAAGTAGCCCCACCATTTAATCAAAACTATATCCCTCCAACTTTAGATGCACCTAGAATCCCAATCACACAAACACCCCCAAAAGAATCATTCAAAGTTGATTCAATCAACTATGATGAAGTTCTAATAGAGGATGTAGATGAAGAAAGTGACATAGAGGTTGAAGAACACTTGACCAAACTAGAAGTAGTTAAACAACAAACATCACAAAGTCCAGTGTCATTAGAGTTTAATAAAACAAAGAAGTGTGAATGTAACTGTTGTAAGAACACTGATGGTAAAAGGTAAAAGATTAAGACTTGGGTTCATATAGGAACAAGAGGAAATCAACGAAATCAGAACCAATTGAAAACTCAAAAGGGTCAAATTCCTAAGAAACAAGTCAAAGCATGTTTTATTTGTGGCAAATCTAATCATTATGCTAAAATTTGCTATTATAACCCTGAAAATGAACAGAAAATGCTTCAAAAGCAACACAGGGGGTTGGGGTATACTGACAAGGTTGACCATCATGAAAAGAAAAGCAAACCCATCCTTGAAAGAAAATCTGCTTTGAACAGTACTAATAGAGTTAATACTGCAAATAATAACTCTTTAAATACTAGTTCCAGCAACAGTGTGTCACACCGCGCTAAAGAGGAAACACGAGGTGCGAAGAGCTGGAATACCATAACACGGGTTATAACAAAATATAACGGTTTCAAGTCATTGATTAAAAATAAAAGAGTTCACAAGTTTCAAAGACAACCAAGTCGTTTAACGTTTCAATACAAATACATAATCAAAGTTTCAAACAAATTCCCCAAAATAAATGAAACAGTTCTTTTCCCAATATGAGTCTCACGTAACCATCCTGACTCGTCCATGCCATGCACTTCATTCTTACACTTGGTTTCCTAAAAATAAGATAAAGTGTCAACTACAATAAAGTAGTGAGTGAGTTACAGTTTTAAGTTTCTCGACAAAAGTTTCCGTAAAGTATATATAAGTAAAAGAGTTTCATAAATGAAAAAGAAGCGGAACGGCGCTTAAATATATATACTTTAAAAGTTTCCGAGACAACGAGGCGTAACAATACCTTAAAAGTTTGTACAAAAGCAAGTAGAACAATACTTGTAAAATAATAGTTGCGGATTCAATCGCTAAAAGAGTGTATATGCGTAAATAAGTAACTAATGATTATAACCTTGTATCAACCTCTTGGCATAATATAACATAAGTGTACACACTAAACCGATTATCCAACCGTGAGGCCCCTTACTCCGCACTATCTACGAGGAGTATTCTGATCATAGTAATATGTACTTAGATTGCCATCTAAGTAAGGAACGGTTCTTTCCTAAGTATCGATACCCATATACGGCTTAACAAAGCTAATAGTGTGTAATGAACTAAAACATGCACTAATGTAATTTTGTTACAAACTGATAGTAGGCACTTATGATTCGCGTTATATTCTCATAAAGGGTTGGTCTCATATACAAGTAATCATAGATTAGTTCTAGCCAATTAAAGGGGGCAAGCCATTAAGCCGAGTAAAGGGGGCAAGCCATTAAGTTTATTGTATGCCAATCGGGGCAAATAAAACTGTTTACGCATATAAGTTTCACGAAATGTTCAATAATAGACCAATAGTTCAGAAAACGTTCCAAAAGTTCATATTAGTTGCAAAAGTTCATAGATCTCATGTTTCCCCCAAAAAGTTATGTAAAATACAATAAGTAAGAGGGGATGTAACTCACGGGTTGCGAAGATAAATCTCGAGTAAAAGAGAGGAGCGGAACACGTCGGGAATCAAAGACGACCTAAACACCCATGTTTCGGAACCCGTTTTTGATGCCTTGCTTCTAGGACGATTTGTATGTAGTTTGATGGTGGTTTTTAAGTGTTTAGTTGTGTAAAGAGGGGAAAAATCACTGGATATTGGGAGTTCTTGAGAGAGTGTTTGAGAGAAAACAATTGTGTGTGTGTTTTGATTTTTGGAAAATGAAAGTAAAATGAAAGGAAAGAGTGGGAAAGAGGCCAAGACTGGCCTAGGGACTCCACATTTGCCAGTCCTTGGTCCAATCCCGTGGTTAATGCTTTGGCCCAATCAAGAAGCATGCAGAAATGAGTCATTAAATCGCTGGTCAGCGGCTTTCAGCCTTCAGCCGCTGGCTGACAACCTTAAGCCATCGGCTGGATGGGTCTCCCAGCTTGGTGTCGTTTTAAGTTTTCCGTTATTGTTGAGTATAGACTAGAATTTTATATTAGTTCCCGTTATGAACTTAGTCAAGTTCATTGTATAGTTTCTTGGTGTTAGGATTTATAGGTTGATTCCGACTTTGGTTCCGACACAATTACAGTCACAATAAGGTACGAACAAGAACGATACGATCACGATAAAATACGACTAAGGATTTGTACAGATATAATAAATGAGAATTACCTGAATTTTGGACTGTTGTCACATTCTCCCCGGGTTGAGAGGAATTTCGTCCCGAATTTTGATTCGTCCCATCAGGAAGAAGTGTCTTTGAACAGATGTGGATACTTTTTACGGATTTGGTCGTCATGTTCCCATGTGAATTCATGACCACGTCGGGAGTTCTACCGAACACGACTTTGCCTGAGTTGGTTGACCTCGCGGTCCACAACCTCAAGCGGTTCTTCGATAAAGTTGAGTTTGTTGTCGATCTTGACCTCGTCGAGTGGAATGACGATGGTCTCATCAGATAAGCACTTTTTCAAGTGCGAGACATGGAATACGTTGTGAACATTGGAAAGAATCTGCGGGAGTTGGAGTCGGTATGCTACCGGGCCGATTCGCTCTATCACCTCGAACGGTCCGGTCTACCTTGGGCTTACCTTGCCGCGCTTCCCGAAGCGAACTACCCCCTTCCATGGCGATATTTTGAGAAGCACTCGATCGCCAACTTGGAACTCGAGGGGCTTCCTTCGGTTATCGGCGTAGCTCTTCTGCCGGGTACGGGACGTCTTCAGTCTTTCCCTGATAGTAGTAATCATCTGCCGGGTACGGGACGATGTCGAGCCTTGTGAGTTGTCGATCGCCGGCTTTTAGCCAAAAAAGCGGTGACCGACACTTACGTCCGTATAAGGCCTCGAACGGAGCGCACTAGATGCTAGCGTGGTAGCTGTTGTTGTAGGAAAACTCGACCAGAGGGAGGTGAGCATCCCAACTTCCTCCGAAGTCAACTACGCATGCTCTTAGCATATCCTCAAGTGTTTGGATCGTCCTTTAACTCTGACCAACGGTCTGAGGGTGGTAAGCGGTGCTAAGGTCTAGTCGCGTCCTGAGCGATTTCTGAAGCGCGTTCCAAAAGCGGGACGTAAATCGACTATCCCTGTCAGAGATAATGGAGAGAGGTGTTCCGTGGCGTGAGACGATCTCGTTGATGTAGATTTGAGCGAATTTCTCCATCGAGTGGTTCTCTCGTACTGGTAGGAAATGAGCAGACTTTGTCAATCGATCCACAATTACCCAAATCGTGTCGTTACCCTTTGTCGTACGGGGCAACTTGGTGATGAAATCCATGGAGATCTGTTCCCACTTCCACATGGGAATCTCCGGTTGCTGCAGTAGACCTGAGGGCTTCTGATATTCCGCCTTGACCTTCGAGCAAGTAAGGCACTTGGCTACATACAAGGCGATATCCTTCTTCATGCCCGGCCACCAATAATATTCCCGAAGGTCCTTGTAAAACTTGTCGGATCCGGGGTGGATGGAGTATCGGGAACGGTGGCCCTCATCCAAAATTAGCTTACGTAGATCTTCGGATCTCGGAATCCAGGCTCAGCCCTTGAAGTAGTGGATTCCGTCGGATTTGAATTCGAATTCCTTCTCATGATTGTGCAACGTCTCGTCCTTCAAGTTCTCGGGTTTCAACGCTTCTCGCTGAGCCCCGACGATTTGCGTTTGAAGATTTGTCTGAATCTGAATACCTAATGCTCTAACCCGAGATGGTTTTACCCTTTCCTTCCGACTCAGGGCATCTGCTACTACGTTTGCCTTACCCGGGTGGTATTTGATCTCTCAGTCGTAGTCGCTCAGCAGTTCGATCCATCTCTGTTGTCTCATGTTGAGCATCTTCTGATCTAGAATGTGTTGAAGGCTCTTATGATCCGTAAAAACCGAGCACTTAGTACCATACATGTAATGTCTCCAGATTTTTAAAGCGAACACGACGGCTCCCAGCTCTAGGTCGTGTGTGGTGTAGTTCTGTTCGTGCACTTTAAGCTGCCTTGAAGCGTAGGCGATGACATTGTCCTTCTGCATAAGGACACACCCAATTCCTTGGTGGGATGCATCGCAAAATACTACGAAGTTATCCGTACCCTCCGGTAGGGACAAAATCGGTGCGTGGCAGAGCTGGTGTTTAAGTTTCTGGAAGGATTCCTCTTGTTTTGTACCCCAAACAAAATCCTTGTCTCTTCTGAGTGAGCTCGGTAAGAGGCTTAGCGATCTTCGAGAAATTTTCGATGAACCTTCGATGATAGCCGGCCAATCCTAGGAATTGTCGAATTTCCGTAGGAGTCGTTGGGGCTTGCCATTTCTCGATCGCTTCAATCTTAGCCGGGTCTACATGAATTCCTTCTTGGTTAACCACATGACCAAGGAAATGTACCTCCCGAAGCCAAAATTCACACTTTGAGAATTTGGCGTACAGTTTCTAATCTCTGAGGAGTTCTAAGATAAGTTTCAGGTGTTTCGCGTGATCCTCTTTGTTTCTCGAGTAGATAAGGATGTCGTCAATGAAGACGATCACAAATTTGTCCAGGTATGGTCTACACACCATGTTCATCAAATCCATGAACACCGCTGGTGCGTTGGTCAGACCGAAGGGCATAACAAGAAACCCGTAGTGCCCAAATCGAGTTCGAAAAGCGGTTTTAGGGATATCTGTCTCACCGACTCGAACCTGATGGTAACCCGAACAGAGGTCGATTTTCGAGAAATAAGTTGCACCCTGCAACTGGTCCAACAGATCATCGATCCTCGGGAGTGGGTATCGGTTCTTGACGTCAGCTTGTTCAGTTCACGGTAGTCGATGCACATACGAACGGATCCGTCTTTCTTTTTAACGAAGAGTATTGGGGCTCCCAAGGGGGACGAGCTTGGACGAATAAGACCGTGATCTAAAAGTTCATGTAGCTGTTTCGATAGCTCTTGCATTTCCGGTGGGGCCAGACGATACGGTGTCTTGGCGACCGGTGCTGCGCCAGGAACTAGGTCTATCCGGAATTACACTTGTCGATGTGGCGGTAGCCCGGGTAAATCTTCGGGAAAGACTTCAGGGTGATCCTTGACTACTGGGATATCTTGTAATCGGTTCTCTTTGGGTTTACGTTCGACAACGTGAGCGAGGAATGCGTCACAGTCCTTCTCGAGGTACTTGCGCATTTTAGTGGAGGACACGATACGGAGTGGTCGTCCAGGTTTGTCTCCTTGAACAACTAGAGTTTCATTGTCTGAGTGAGGGATACAAATAAGTTTGTCGAAACAGACGACCTCGGCTCGAAAACGAGATAGCCAGTCCATTCCGACAATCACGTCAAAGCTTTTCAACTCGGTCGGGATTAAGTCAAACGGGGAAAGTTTTTATCGGATAGGCATATAGAACATCCTAAGATTACATCCTTAGCTTCGAATTCTTGACCGTTAGCGTACTCTATGGTTAAGCTATCCTTAAAAACTTTAGATCCTAAGTTAATGAGGGGTCTAACTTCTAGGGATACGAAGCTTCTCTTAGCCCCTGAATCGAACAATACTGATGCATAGTGGTTGTTTATAGGAAACGTACCGTTCACCGCGTTTGGGTCCTGTCGGGATTCTTCAGCTGTGAGTGCAAAGGCACGTCCTCGACCTCGTCCGCCTTCGTTTGGTTGGGCGTTCTGGAGTCTGGGACAGGCGTTCCGGAAGTGCTGATGACTCCCACATTCGGTGCACAACGGCTTTTGGCCTGGGACTATTATCTTCTCCGAGCAATACCTAGCGAAGTGCCCTACCTTCTAGCACTTTAAGCACAGCGGGCAGTTCCCGTGGTGGTGGAAGTTGCACTTGATGCACATGGGATTCGTCCCAGTGTAGGGTCGGGGTTCAGGTGGTGGTGGTGGTAGTGGTGTTGCAGCAGTTACCGCGTAATTGCGGGTGGTTTTGGCCTTCTTGTTTCTGTCGCTTCTCCTGGGGGTTCTCTCGGATTTCCTTTTCTCACCCGACTCCTTCTTGGAAGATTTAGGAGTGGTGAGGAGGTTACTGGTGAGTCTGTGAGCTAAGATGATGGGGCTATGGAGAGTTTGAGGTTCTGCTAAGATGACCATTCCCCGGATCTCAGGAACGAGACCGAAGACATAGCGGTCAATACGGTTTTCTTCAGGAGTTACTAGCCTCGGGACCAGTCGGGCCAGCTCGTGGAATCGGGTATTGTACCCTTCGATGTCGTTTTCGATTATCGTGTGATCCCAGAGCTCCGCCTCGAGCTTCTTAATTTCCCCTTTGGGGCAGTACTCCTCGATCATAAGGTTCTTGAATTGGTCCCACATGAGAGCATAGGCGGTTTCGCGTCCTCTGGTTCGGACTACGCTGTTCCACCAAGTCAGAGCATTTCCGTGTAGTACGCAGGAGGCGTACTCCACCTTGTCAGCCTCAGCACACCTGCTGATGTGCAGAACTGACTCGATACTCTCGAACCAGGACACGAGTCCTACAGCACCAGTTGTGCCGTGGAACTCTTTAGGCTTGCAGGCCATGAAACTTTTGTAGGTACAGATGGGAGGATTTTGGTGGCCTCCCTGATGTTGTTGCTGCTGCTGCTGCTGCGGCTGTTGCTGTTGCTGTTGCTGTTGCTGTTGCTGCTGATTGTTGTTGACATTGTTGTTCATCCCAGCAGTGATCTGGGCAATAATGTTGGGCATGGCAGCATTTAGCTGAGCAGCGACCTGCTCGGCTATGAGGCTAGCATTTGAGCGCTTAGGTGCCATGATTCTACAACAGAAAAAGAGATCCAATTTAGAACGCACGAATGGAATACGATAAGAATTTAATTTAATGAACAATGGTAAAGACAACGCAAGAATAATATGAAAGAACAAATAATACATACACGACAATGATTCAAGAGATAGTAATAATTCAACCATAATGTAAAGATTCACACGACAACGACAAGTATGGATTATAAAGATAGAAATTCCATTAATTTATAATAGAGTTGGATACATAGTTCAAAATAAGGAAATGAAGTACAAGTACAATACAAATGGAAATAAATAAGATAAATAGCTTAAGTCGTGTACATGGAAAATTACGACTTAGCTTACAGTACAATAAATAAGGAAATGACTAGCGGCACTTCTCGAGAAACATCTTGGCGACAATGACCGCCATCAGGGTCCCCATGACCAAACACACCCCCACGAGACGTTGCACGGTTCGTGCCGTAGCTTGAGCCGATGCGATAACTCGCATAGACTGCTCCGACAACTTGTGTGCAGCATCGGAGACTTCACACAGGAGGAGTCCCTGTTGTTGGGCCTCCGCAGAAAGTCCCCGAACTTCTCGGTGGAGATGTAGAAATGCTGCTGGTGGGGGAAGCTGAGGGGTAGGCGGCATCCTCTGCCTTGCTGCTTCAGCGTCACGGGCATGCTGCATTTCTTCACGTTCGAGCTGTCGCTCCCACGTATAGTGATCCAACATGGAGGTACGTGGAGCCTCGGCGTATGGGTCTCCAAATGGCATAGGTGGATGTGCGGGTCTGGACGGACCGGCCTGCTGTCCGACAGGCGGCCTGGGAGGATGACCTGTTTACGAGCACCCAGTCTCGTACGTGGCCCCTGGTACTGGGGTGGTGATGCGATGGGCACCGGTGGAGGGGGTTGTAGTACAGTCCTCGGGCTGGACCCGATACTGCTGGAAATAGCCATGGAGGTATCCTCCGTGGGGTCGTCAGTCTGGTGGCGTTGGCTTTCAGAGGCAGCGCGGTCCTCCGAAGCCTCGCAAGACGATGCGGCTCGGGGAAGCGAGCGGTACTGGGATCGTGACGGTGATCGCGAACGTGATGTGTGAGACATGACGGATCTGCGAAAAAGGATTTTCGTAAGTATGGGGAAACAAAAAAAAAATAGTAAAAGAAATGTGCAATGAAATGCATGCACGGGTCAGTCACGTGAGAATCGGGAATTGGTAAGACCGGGAATTTTTGACTCAAAAACCGTTAACAATAGCAATTACGTTCCGTCCTTGCATAATTTATTTTGAACTAGGCATAAGTGATCAGGTAATGCATAGTTAAAAATAATCATGCAACAGCGGAATTAATACACTAAAGTTTGAACCCATAAATGATTTTCCGAAAAAGCCTTGGTTATAGTTTGGTTTCGAAATTTTTTTAAAATTTTAAAACCGTTATCACTATAACCTGTGCTCTGATACCAAGTCTGTCACACCCTACAAAAGCGGAAACACGAGGTGCGAAGAGCTGGAATACCATTACACGGGTTATAACAAAATATAACGGTTTCAAGTCATTGATTAAAAATAAAAGAGTTCACAAGTTTCAAAGACAACCAAGTCGTTTAACGTTTCAATACAAATACATAATCAAAGTTTCAAACAAATTCCCCAAAATAAATGAAACAAGTCTTTTCCCAATATGAGTCTCACGTAACCATCCTGACCCGTCCATGCCATGCACTTCATTCTTACACTTGGTTTCCTAAAACATAAGATAAAGTGTCAACTACAATAAAGTAGTGAGTGAGTTACAGTTTTAAGTTTCTCGACAAAAGTTTCCGTAAAGTATATATAAGTAAAAGAGTTTCATAAATGAAAAAGAAGCGGAACGGCTCTTAAATATATATACTTTAAAAGTTTCCGAGACAACGAGGCGTAACAATACCTTAAAAGTTTGTACAATAGCAAGTAGAACAATACTTGTAAAATAATAGTTGCGGATTCAATCGCTAAAAGAGTGTATATGCGTAAATTAGTAACTAATGATTATAACCTTGTATCAACCTCTTGGCATAATATAACATAAGTGTACACACTAAACCGATTATCCAACCGTGAGGCCCCTTACCCCGCACTATCTACAAGGAGTATTCTGATCATAGTAATATGTACTTAGCTTGCCATCTAAGTAAGGAACGTTTCTTTCCTAAGTATCGATACCCATAATTACTAAACGGCTTAACGAAGCTAATAGTGTGTAATGAACTAAAACCGGGCACTAAAGTAATTTTGTTTCAAACTGATAGTAGGCACTTATGATTCGCATTATATTCTCATCAAGGGTTGGTCTCATATACAAGTAATCATAGATTAGTTCTAGCCAATTAAAGGGGGCAAGCCATTAAGCCGAGTAAAGGGGGCAAGCCATTAAGTTTATTGTATGCCAATCGGGGCAAATAAAACTGTTTACACATATAAGTTTCACGAAACGTTCAATAATAGACCAATAGTTCATAAAACGTTCCAAAAGTTCATATTAGTTGCAAAAGTTCACAGATCTCATGTTTCCCCCAAAAAGTTATGTAAAATACAGTAAGTAAGAGGGGATGTAACTCACGGGTTGCGAAGATAAGTCTCTAGTAAAAGAGAGGAGCGGAACACGTCGGGAATCAAAGACGACCTAAACACCCAAGTTTCGTGTAAGTATAAATATTACGATTTAAGTTATGTGAAAGTTCCATTTTAACATTTTTAGTATTAAATCTTTATACTTAGATTCTTTCCAAAAGTTTCAATACGGGAAAACTTATGTGTTACGACATGTTCAATTACGTTTAATGTCCGATTAGTCCAATTATGTCCAAAAAGGTTTGACGTTCAAGGTCCATATATTTAAGTTATAAAAATAATATGTTACTGAGTTTTAGGTATATGTTACGGTGAAATTTGGGAAGCGCTTCGCGCTATAAAAATTTAGTCCATTTTACAATTCCACTTTCCCGCTTAACAATCATGTCAAACGATAAGTTTCAACAATGCATTAGTTTTTAATTGTAAAACATAACCAAACAATATTTTCACAAAATCAGTAATCTGTCCCAACTTGTAATAATCTGTGAAAATTTACTAGTTCTTGAATCTTAGCGTTTAAGTTATAAAAACGAAGTTTTCGTGTACAACAAAATCCAGAAAGCTGCTGGAGATATTCAGCCGCCGGCTGGACCTCAGCCGATGGCTGAATATCTTCAGCCGCCGGCTGGAGGCCTTCGGCCAGTTTCACCGTTTTGATATTTTTTGATTTTTAAGCCTTTTTAGTGATAGATTTCGACATGCAAACGGTTCTTAACGAAATATACTCATATTAGTGTCAAAATAACAGTTTCTTTTAGATCTTTTACATCAAAAGGTAGATCTATATGAAAAACCCGTTTTTGAGTAAGAAAAAGTTATAGATCTTTATAAAAACAACTTTTTAAACCATAGATCGTCCATGCAAGGGTTTATTTATGTAAAAACAGTAGGGAAAAGAAGACTACCGAAAAGAGGACGGATGGATTAAGAGTTGATGAGTTAGAGCTTCGAAAATGGTGGAAACACTTCTTCAAAACGTAACCCTTTTTTGATTCCTTGCTTCTAGGACGATTTGTATGTAGTTTGATGGTGGTTTTTAAGTGTGTAGTTGCTGTAAAGAGGGGAAAAATCACTGGATATTGTGAGTTCTTGAGAGAGTGTTTGAGAGAAAACAATTGTGTGTGTGTTTTGATGTTTGGAAAATGAAAGTAAAATGAAAGGAAAGAGTGGGAAAGAGGCGAAGACTGTCCTAGGGACTCCACATTTGCCAGTCCTTGGTCCAATCCCGTGGTTAATGCTTTGGCCCAATCAAGAAGCATGCAGAAAGAAGTCATTAAATCGCTGGTCATCGGATTTCAGCCGCCGGCTGGCCATATCCAGCCGCCGGCTGGGCTTCAGCCGCTGGCTGACAACCTTCAGCCATCGGCTGGATGGCTTCCCCAGCTTGGTGTCGTTTTAAGTTTTCCTTTATTGTTGAGTGTAGACTAGAATTTTATATTAGTTCCCGTTATGAACTTAGTCAAGTTCATCGAATAGTTTCTTGGTGTTAGGATTTATATGTTGATTCCGACTTTGGTTTCGACACAATTACAGTCACAATAAGGTACGAACAAGAACGATACGATCACGATAAAATACGACTAAGGATTTGTACAGATATAATAAATGAGAATTACCTGAATTTTGGACTGTTGTCATACAGTGTTAACAAAAAGACTTTAACCAACAATAGAAACAGGTTTAATACTGCCAAACAAACCTTTGTTAATACTGCACGTATTAATACTGTTAAGAATAATGGTGTTAATATTGTCCGTATTATTGCTGTTAAACGAAATGGTGTTAGTACTGCACGTGTTAATACTGCAAAACGTAACCATGTTACTACTGCTAGTGTTAATACTGCACAACAAAATATTGTTAAACCAGTATCTATTCCTACTGTTAAATCAAAACCTGTTAATAATGATAATATTCCAAAAGCTAAAACAATTAAACAACTATGGAAACCAAAGGTCAAAGTAACTCAACCACCTATCCCACCTGATTTCTCAAACCTAGTCCAAAGGAAGGTGAGTTACTTTGATGAAATGGGAAAACCCAAGTCAACTTTGGCTTGAGTCCCCACCAGAAACTAACTTCTTGTTTATGTGCAGTGTCACACCCCGCCATTGGCGGAAACGAAGAGTGCAACACGATTGGCGATCGTCATAACACAACAGTAATATAAAGACTATAATCTATATGAATAAATAAACAATGTATTGTTATGACGTCGCCATACTCAAGGTTTAAACCTTGGTACACGAAAATCGTCACAAACTACAAGTAAGAAAGTTCAAATGTGAATATCAACGAATGAAAGAATACTTGGGCGTGCAAACCCGAAATGTAATTCAAATGTATAAATATAAAATGTCCACAATGCAAAGATATCCTGAGGTCATCTAGAGTCCGACTCCTACATCCAAGTCCTATGCCTGCTCATTACCTGAAAACAAAGCTTAAAATGTCAACACAAAGGTAGAGTCCGACTCCTACATCCAAGTCCTATGCCTGCTCATTACCTGAAAACAAAGCTTAAAATGTCAACACAAAGGTAGAGTCCGACTCCTACATCCAAGTCCTATGCCTGCTCATTACCGATTAGACTATTTATCCCCGAGTGTCAATACGAGAATTCTTACGAAAGAATATGGCGAGAATTAATATTTCTCCTCGAATTATGAAACAAAGAAGCAACTGAAAGGATAGATACAATCTGTTACAATTTGATTTAAACAGTTAGTTGAGGTAGAAACGAGTTACGGTTTTGTAATAGTATAAGAATGAATAAAAAAAATTCAAGGATATTATGATTGAGATGAGGGAAAAATATAACACCGTCTTCAAAATAGGGTAAGTGAGTCTTCAAATTCACATCTTCAAGTCTGCACGAAAGTTCTTCCACGAGAGGGTCACGTACGGTAGAATAGAAATTCGAAAGTAGGAAGATCGAGAAATCGAAATGAAATAAAACAGGAATTTTGGGGGTGGATTCGTAAATGAATAAGAACGTGATTCCAGTACGACAACTAGATAAGGCATCCAAGGATAGAACATACAAATTTGCTTCACGTATTCTTTATCATAATGACAACGCTTACATTTTATTCAAGTATAAGTATAAGAGTTTAAGTCGAATTCGATTACAAACAAGAAATGAGATTTTAAGGAAATGAAAAGTGAATAAAATAGAAACTCCTTAAGCGTCGTAAGTCGTTGCGATTAACCGTCTTCCTTAGGCGACAAGTCGATAGGCACGAGTAGTGAGACGATATGAAATAGTAAAAGATCCTAGAAATAATCTATATGAAGGACACCTAGTTATAGTCTAGGCCAAACCACCTAGTTCTCTATAACCATGTGCTCTGATACCAATCTGTCACACCCCGCCATTGGCGGAAACGCAGAGTGCAACACGATTGGCGATCGTCATAACACAACAGTAATATAAAGACTATAATCTATATGAATAAATAAACAATGTATTGTTATGACGTCGCCATACTCAAGGTTTAAACCTTGGTACACGAAAATCGTCACAAACTACAAGTAAGAAAGTTCAAATGTGAATATCAACGAATGAAAGAATACTTGGGCGTGCAAACCCGAAATGTAATTCAAATGTATAAATATAAAATGTCCACAATGCAAAGATATCCTGAGGTCATCTAGAGTCCGACTCCTACATCCAAGTCCTATGCCTGCTCATTACCTGAAAACAAAGCTTAAAATGTCAACACAAAGGTTGAGCGAGTTCACTGAGTAATTTAAGTAAAACAGTTTAAATGATTTAAGTAAAATAAAGAATGTTTCTATAAAAAGAAGTTTCCATTTATAGAAAGTTTCCTGAAATAGCAAGTGAGTCTCAAAATAGTTATAACAGTTCAAATAGTGTAACTAATGCATATAAATGTAAAAACAGCAACGCACATCAGTAAGTCCTTCTACTGATCGTCAGTAATTACCTTAACTGACATGAAGTGTATCGGTAGTTACCTTAACCGATAGAATGTATGTGTCAGTAGTTACCTTAACTGACTGAATGACTTACGGGTCGGTGGGGAACGGTCCACACAGTAAGACTAAACATGAATTAACCATTTAGCCCTTTGGCACAATAGTCTTACTGTCACTAGTAAGTACACTCTACTAGTATGTATGTATGTATATGGGGGGGGGGGGGGGTGGTCACTACCAACGTAGTCACAGTATAGCAATCATCTCATTTGAAAACAGTTTTTAAATGCATCATGTTTTCGTTACACTTTTGTAATTGATTTGATTCTCAAAACATTTCATAATGAAAAGTAGTTTAGGTAAGCTTTGTCTTCCCCCAATTTGCACAAATAAGTGAAAACAGTAAAAATGTAGGGGAAATGAACTCACCTTATCGAGTGAGCGTATGTAAGCGGTAATCGTGTGTATATGGTGTAGTAAGTTGGGTCACAACCTAGATTCCTACTAGTCTAGAGCTCCCCTAGATAAAAGTATAAACGTATAAGAACAGAATTTGACGGTTAACTATTTTGGATTGAACGACAAACTTTTCATGAACACATAGGCTCACTCAAACTGAGATAACTATGGTTCTAGAAGGAATTAGACGTTTCTGGAAACATTTTTGAAAACTAGACACTAAGAGCTACGTTTTAGACTAAGACATTGTTATAAAAGAGTTTGATATGAGTAAGATATAACAAAAACAAAACCGGTTACCTAAGCTGTCCAAAAACATTATGTTTATGTATGTTGTGTTTATTACATTACAATGTCGTATAATTTAGGTGTAGACAAGACGAACCTTTTTAGTACCTTTTAGACTTGTTATTAACTTAGTAAAAATCCAATTAATCATTATTATAGTTGTCTAGGTGGTTACACGAAATAGATTAATGATCCTAGACATATTACTCAAAATAATCAGATTAGACCCCTACCTTGTATTTTACTTTTTTAGGAAAAACTATAAGGAATTAGGAAATGAAATTTACGTTTTTGAAAACTAGACTCCAAGACCTACAACTTATGTTTAGGTCACAAAGTATAATTCTTAGTTCAAGATACATAAAAACACGCATGAATACAGATTACAATGGAAAGGGACCCAAAAATGTCCAAATACAATATTGTCCGTAAATTACGATAAAACGGAAAGATACGAGTAACGAAATTCAACCACACAGTTATATACGAGTAATATAAACAACCACGCAATTAAAATATACGGAATAAAGAATAAATGGCAAAACAAACGCCACCAAAAACAGAAATGCAAAAGAAGTAAGAAAAGTGGATTACAGTTAGTCGTAACGGTTATACCATCGGGAGTCGATTACCATTACGACTTGAAATTGCTTAAATAGACACTCGATAGCTGTAATAGTACAAGAATGTCTAAAATTAGAATCACCAATAAACTCATGTATCAAAACGGTTTCAACTCAAATTGGTACGAAATATGAAAAAGGTAAACTACTAAAATTTACTAGTAATAACGAATGGAATTTAAATAGATTGGAAACCCGTCTACAAACCTTTTAAGGCACGATGAAGGAAACTTATCCCCGCTGTCCAAAACTCGATTCCAATAAGAAAATCTCCTTCCCAAATCAGTTTGTAGTCCCTAACACGAAACAATGTGAAATTAGAGTTTTACGGTAGAATTTTCGACACGATACTAACACACGAAAGATGACACAATTACCAATAAGTACCTTAACGGAAAATGTCGGTACGAACCTGAATATGAGGGTCAGGACTTGTTTAGGGACTGAATTGAGTGTAGTACTTTCCCGCAATCAGATTTGGCCAAGGATTGAACATAAGCTCGAAAATACCGAATCGTTAGCATCAATTTTGTATGAATTTCAAAGGGGATTATTATAAACCGAGATTTACCTTGATGAATCCACTGGTTCGGTAAAAGGACGAGGAGAACCCGCTGATTTTGCTGTTCAAATCAGTCACAATGAAGCAAGATATTAACAAAACGATTTCATGAAATCCATAATAGGATTTTCGGCCAAAATCAAGACAATCACAAAATAACTCGTTTACCTTAATCAATCCACGAAATCAGTAAGGAATAAGGAAGATATTGATGGCTGTAGATGAACAACAACCGCTAAGTCAATAACAGAAACGAGATTTATAAACCCTAATTAGGGTTTCGGCCAAACAGAAATAAACCAAATGATTACAATCGATTACCTTGTGATTATGATCGAATTTGCTGAAGAAGAAGAAGGTTTTTCGTGGCTAGGAGGCTGCGGACAAATTGATTACAAACAGGTATATCAGAAAACGATTTCCCTGAACCACATAACATAAGTTTCGGTTGAAATCAAAAGAAAAGAAAGGAGTCCGAAATCTGTTACCTTGAATAGTTTAACCCGATGAAGATGGAGAAGGGTTCAAGCTTTCCTTGCTGGCTGATGAAGAAAACGATGAAGAGGGTGGACGGATTTTGGTCGGCCGAAGTTTGCAAGGGGGAGGCTAGGGTGACGGTAGAAAAAGAAGAAAAGGATATTTGGGTTTTAATTTTTAGTTTAAATATGTTTAGGGTTAAGTGTAATGTTAATCTTTGGTGGGCTTGGTCTACCAAGTTGTTAAGACTAAGCCAAACCCGATCCTTTAGTCAAATAAAACCAAAGCCCACTTTTAACTCGGTGAATGAAAACGAGAGAAAAACAAATGTCCAACGAGACGTAGATAGTACAGTGATAGACGTAAACTAAAACGAGTGATAATTAAGAAATAAGTATAAGTCTAGAAATAGAGATTCTTACACGAGATATATCCTTAGATATCTCCAAGTCCATTATTAGTACGAAACATAAATTTCCCGCTACTCATCTAGGAGCTCGACTAGTGGAACTAACTATTGTGCACCTAACTAATACTATAGCATCACATATAGAGTATACACACATGTCACAAGTAATCATTATACATAATAAAAAAATGTAAAGCTCTTTCTATAAAAAAAAATTGTAAACCCGGTAAGACGATACGGCATACTAGACTATTCTGAGTCGGAAAAGTGACGGTTGTCACAGTATTCCCCACTTAAAAGAATTTCGTCCCGAAATTCAAGTGGTATAACTGTTGACAGAAGCATCAATCAAAAATGAGTATCTAAGGGGGCTTTCGTACAACAAATCCTCAAGACTTGCTCAAGAAGTGTGTCATGAATCTAAACACTGATTAGAAAAGTTTGAATTTCCATCCGATACTGGAACAGATACGCGTTAGAATATATTTATAATTACGTCTAATTATAAACACATTCTACATGTACGTTCACATTACCATAACAGATCATAGGTAGTTTGTGTAAGCGCTTAAGGTCAATCGTATAACAATGCACAAGGTTCAGTTCAACAGAGAGTATGAATTCAGGTAGATACATGGTAAACGATAAGTTCTCCATTATGTTGACCAGACATAACTTAAAACTCGTCATTAAGTATCGTTTATAGAATTTGATATGTAACACTTAATTGTTGAAACACATTCAACAATAGAAGTCACGGGTCACGGTTAACGAACAAAATCGTTGGTCACAAAAGAATCTCACGTAATCGATATAATAGTGAAATAATTTCATAAGTAATACGAAAGGGCGTTGAAAGCGAAAAGCTACGCGAAAGTTTGAAAATTAAAATAGTGATTGAAAGGTTTTATCAGATCGCGTATAACAACCAGTTTCCTCTTATGTTGATCAGACACAAGAGAATTCCTATCATTACCTGCGAGTGATTATCATTGAATATGAAATACCGAATTACAAATAAGATCAACAAAGCGGAGATTTAGGAAAACTAAGTCAATAGAACGAATTTTTGAATCATCAGAGAGTTGAATATATAACTAGATTGAATACTAGTAGCTGAGAAAAAAGAAAATATCGAGTTAAAGAATATCTCAAGTCCTTATCCTAAACAGAAAGTAATAAGAGTATATTTGTAGGGAACTTTGAATCAAACGAGTTGCATTAGGATGATTGTTGTGTAGTGCGTAAATCGACTCAATTCCACAAGTCTATACCAGTGTTTGGTGTCATTGTAAAATTTCAGTAACATATATGAATGCACTAATAGAAAAGTTTACATGTTGGATGCGTCTACACAGTATCATGGATCATAAGATTCAAGCGACTTATATCAAGAAAGAATATCGCTGCAAGTATTATCTACATTCGGAAATCTCCAAGTTACATCGAGGTGGACATGAAAAGCTGTCAAATTAGGGAACTCAGGAAAATGAAATGAATTACTATATGAATGCACAATACGCTTGCAATTTATCTCGAGATGTCGAAATTCTAACGCACAGAGTAATGTCGGTTGAAGGTTCCAGTACGGAATGAAAGTCGTATGGGTATCAATGAGGTATGAGCTATTGAGTTTTCAAGTGATAATGGTTACTCTCCTCGTGGGTAAGAATAAGAATAAGGTTTCAAGAGTCACACGCGATAAAGAAATAGTAGTCAGATGTTACCGTCTTCTGTCTCAAGTCGCATCTAAAATTACTTCGAGGTTTCGATAAGAACTGTGATGATAAAGAATTCAAGGATAAAGCTTAACTAGGAAAACTATCTGTTGTGGAACGCTCAGGGAAATTGTGTTAACAATCAAGGAGGGATATGCTTAAAGGATACGAAATCGGATATAATGAAGTCTGGGAAATCAAATTGTTCTCGTACTAGAATATATGTCTTACCGAAGAAACGTGTCGAAGGTCACAATTATATTGGAACTGGGTAGATATAAATCAAAATAGAAATCTTCTTCCGTAACCGAATGTGAAGTAGATAGCAATTGCTCGAAGTAGTTTGAGAATATGTTAGAGTTGACGAAGACCTCGTCTTAGAGAACATTTGATTTGATTGAGAAAATAGAGAAAAGAGTTTCACCGGTTTGTATAGACTGACTGATAAGGAATTCAACTAGTTTACCACTCTAGATGGTTTTAGAACACTGACTTTCTATGAATGCACTCGACCAGTATCAGCGGTAGTAGTATGTGGAAATCTTACATGGTTTCGAGATCAATGGTCATCAATTGATTGGTAAATATATAGAATCGGATAGCTTATCTCCTCGGAGACGAATACATCACGAGTAAACTTTTGGGGCGAAAACGATACGTTCGCATCATCAGGAACTAGTTTTGGTGTGAGTTATTTTCACGAATAAAAGTGGTTATGAAAAAGGGATAGAAGAATCCAGATTTGAGGGCATGTCGTATAGCTTCGTAATCAATTCCACCCATAACTTGAAAGAACACGGTTTCAGGTGAGTTAGTTCTGACCAGCTCGAGATTAAATACTAGAGTTTGAAGTGGTGCTCGAGAAAGAACGTTTAGAAAACGATTTCATTTGAGTAGTTTAGTATAAATCAGGAAAAAATTTCAGGTCTGATTTCCATATGATAGTTAGATTTCGACATTTGAACAATTTTGTAGAAGGGACCAAAATTTGAAAATGAACAGAAATAGGAGAAAACTAGACGTTTTGCTGCTAAGACATATATTTGTTACCGATTAGACTATTTATCCCCGAGTGTCAATACGAGAATTCTTACGAAAGAATATGGCGAGAATTAATATTTCTCCTCGAATTATGAAACAAAGAAGCAACTGAAAGGATAGATACAATCTCTTACAATTTGATTTAAACAGTTTGTTGAGGTAGAAACGAGTTACGGTTTTGTAATAGTATAAGAATGAATAAAAAACAATTCAAGGATATTATGATTGAGATGAGGGAAAAATATAACACCGTCTTCAAAATAGGGTAAGTGAGTCTTCAAATTCACATCTTCAAGTCTGCACGAAAGTTCTTCCACGAGAGGGTCACGTACGGTAGAATAGAAATTCGAAAGTAGGAAGATCGAGAAATCGAAATGAAATAAAACAGGAATTTTAAGTGAGGGGGTGGATTCGTAAATGAATAAGAACGTGATTCCAGTACGGCAACTAGATAAGGCATCCAAGGATAGAACATACAAATTTGCTTCCCGTATTCTTTATCATAATGACAACGCTTACATTTTATTGAAGTAGAAGTATAAGAGTTTAAGTCGAATTCGATTATAAACAAGAAATGAGATTTTAAGGAAATGAAAAGTGAATAAAATAGAAACTCCTTAAGCGTCGTAAGTCGTTGCGATTAACCATCTTCCTTAGGCGACAAGTCGATAGGCACGAGTAGTGAGACGATATGAAATAGTAAAAGATCCTAGATATAATCTATATGAAGGACACCTAGTTATAGTCTAGGCCAAACCACCTAGTTCTCTATAACCATGTGCTCTGATACCAATCTGTCACACCCCGCCATTGGCGGAAACGCAGAGTGCAACACGATTGGCGATCGTCATAACACAACAGTAATATAAAGACTATAATCTATATGAATAAATAAACAATGTATTGTTATGACGTCGCCATACTCAAGGTTTAAACCTTGGTACACGAAAATCGTCACAAACTACAAGTAAGAAAGTTCAAATGTGAATATCAACGAATGAAAGAATACTTGGGCGTGCAAACCCGAAATGTAATTCAAATGTATAAATATAAAATGTCCACAATGCAAAGATATCCTGAGGTCATCTAGAGTCCGACTCCTATATCCAAGTCCTATGCCTGCTCATTACCTGAAAACAAAGCTTAAAATGTCAACACAAAGGTTGAGCGAGTTCACTGAGTAATTTAAGTAAAACAGTTTAAATGATTTACGTAAAATAAAGAATGTTTCTATAAAAAGAAGTTTCCATTTATAGAAAGTTTCCTAAAATAGCAAGTGAGTCTCAAAATAGTAATAACAGTTCAAATAGTGTAACTAATGCATATAAATGTAAAAACAGCAACGCACATCAGTAAGTCCTTCTACTGATCGTCAGTAATTACCTTAACTGACATGAAGTGTATCGGTAGTTACCTTAACCGATAGAATGTATGTGTCAGTAGTTACCTTAACTGACTGAATGTCTTACGGGTCGGTGGGGAACGGTCCACACAGAAAGACTAAACATGAATTGACCATTTAGCCCTTTGGCACAATAGTCTGACTGTCACTAGTAAGTACACTCTACTAGTATGTATGTATGTATATGGGGGGGGGGGGTGTCACTACCAACGTAGTCGCAGTATAGCAATCATCTCATTTGAAAACAGTTTTTAAATGCATCATGTTTTCGTTACACTTTTGTAATTGATTTGATTCTCAAAACATTTCATAATGAAAAGTAGTTTAGGTAAGCTTTGTCTTTGCCCATTTTGCACAAATAAGTGAAAACAGTAAAAATGTAGGGGAAATGAACTCACCTTATCGAGTGAGCGTATGTAAGCGGTATCGTGTGTATATGGTGTAGTAAGTTGGTCACAACCAGAGTCCTTACTAGTCCTAGAGCTCCCCTAGATAAAAGTATAAACGTATAAGAATAGAATTTGACGGTTAACTATTTTGGATTGAACGACAAACTTTTCATCAACACATAGGCTCACTCAAACTGAGATAACTATGGTTCTAGAAGAAATTAGACGTTTATGAAAACATTTTTGAAAACTAGACACTGAGAGCTACGTTTTAGACTAAGACATCGTTATAAAAGAGTTTGATATGAGTAAGATATAACAAAAACAAAACCGGTTACCTAAGCTGTCCAAAAACATTATGTTTATGTATGTTGTGTTTATTACAGTACAATGTCGTATAATTTAGGTGTAGACAAGACGAACCTTTTTAGTACCTTTTAGACTTGTTATTAACTTATTAAAAATCCAATTAATCATTATTATAGTTGTCTAGGTGGTTACACGAAATAGATTATTGATCCTAGACATATTACTCAAAATAATCAGATTAGACCCCTAGCTGGTATTTTAAGTTTTTAGGAAAAACTAGAAGGAATTAGGAAATGAAATTTACGATTTTGAAAACTAGACTCCAAGACCTACAACTTATGTTTAGGTCACAAAGTCTAATTCTCAGTTCAAGATACATAAAAACAAGCATGAATACAGATTACAATGGAAAGGGACCCAAAAATGTCCAAATACAATATTGTCCGTAAATTACGATAAAACGGAAAGATACGAATAACGAAATTCAACCACACAGTTATATACGAGTAATATAAACAACCACGCAATTAAAATATATGGAATAAAGAATAAATGGCAAAACAAACGCCACCAAAAACAGAAACGCAAAAGAAGTAAGAAAAGTGGATTACCGTTAGTCGTAACGGTTATACCATCGGGAGTCGATTACCGTTACGACTTGAAATTGCTTGAATAGACACTCGAGAGCTGTAATAGTACAAGAATGTCTAAAATTAGAATCACCAATAAACTCATGTATCAAAACGGTTTCAACTCAAATTAATACGAAATATGAAAAAGGTAAACTACTCGAATTTACTAGTAATAACGAATGGAATTTAAGTAGATTGGAAACCCGTCTACAAACCTTTTTAAGGCACGATGAAGGAAACTTATCCCCGCTGTCCAAAACTCGATTCCAATACGAAAATCTCCTTCCCAAATCAGTTTGTAGTCCCTAACACGAAACAATGTGAAATTAGAGTTTTACGGTAGAATTTTCGACACGATACTAACACACGAAAGATGACACAATTACCAATAAGTACCTTAACGGAAAATGTCGGTACGAACCTGAATATGAGGGTCACGAGTTGTTTAGGGACTGAATTGAGTGTAGTACTTTCCCGCAATCAGATTTGGCCAAGGATTGAACATAAGCTCGAAAATACCGAATCGTTAGCATCAATTTTGTATGAATTTCAAAGGGGATTATTATAAACCGAGATTTACCTTGATGAATCCACTGATTCGGTAAAAGGACGAGGAGAACCCGCTGATTTTTCTGTACAAATCAGTCACAATGAAGCAAGATATTAACAAAACGATTTCATGAAATCCATAATAGGATTTTCGGCCAAAATCAAGACAACACAAAATAACTCGTTTACCTTAATCAATCCACGAAATCAGTAAGGAATAAGGAAGATATTGATGGCTGTAGATGAACAACAACCGCTAAGTCAATAACAGAAACGAGATTTATAAACCCTAATTAGGGTTTCGGCCAAACAGAAATAATCCAAATGATTACAATCGATTACCTTGTGATTATGATCGAATTTGCTGAAGAAGAAGAAGGTTTTTCGTGGCTAGGAGGCTGTGGACAAATTGATTACAAACAGGTATATCAGCAAACGATTTCCCTGAACCACATAACATAAGTTTCGGTTGAAATCACAAGAAAAGAAAGGAGTCCGAAATCTGTTACCTTGAATAGTTTAACCCGATGAAGATGGAGAAGGGTTCAAGCTTTCCTTGCTGGCTGATGAAGAAAAAGATGAAGGGGGTGGAGGGATTTTGGTCGGCCGAAGTTTGCAAGGGGGAGGCTAGGGTGACGGTAGAAAAAGAATAAAAGGATATTTGGGTTTTAATTTTTAGTTTAAATATGTTTAGGGTTAAGTGTAATGTTAATCTTTGGTGGGCTTGGTCTAGCAAGTTGTTAAGACTAAGCCAAACCCGATCCTTTAGTCAAATAAAACCAAAGCCCACTTTTAACTCGGTGAATGAAAACGAGAGAAAAACAAATGTCCAACGAGACGTAGATAGTACAGTGATAGACGTAAACTAAAACGAGTGATAATTAAGAAATAAGTATAAGTCTAGAAATAGAGATTCTTACACGAGATATATCGTTAGATATCTCCAAGTCCATTATTAGTACGAAACATAAATTTCCCGCTAATCATCTAGGATCTCGACTAGTGGAACTAACTATTGTGCACCTAACTAATACTATAGCATCACATATAGAGTATACACACATGTCACAAGTAATCATTATACATAATAAAAAAATGTAAAGCTCTTTCTATAAAAAAAATTGTAAACCCGGTAAGAGCATACGGCATACTAGACTATTCTGAGTCGGAAAAGTGACGGTTGTCTCATGCAGGTTCAGCCAACAACAGATGATGAGTGCAATTGGCATGTAGATAGTGGCTGTTCCAGGCACATGACAGGCAACATTGCTTGCCTTCAGAATTTTGAAAAGTTCAATGAAGGTTATGTTTCCTTTGGAGGAAATCCAAAAGGAAGAAAGATTACTGGGAAAGGGACTGTGACAAATGGCAGAATCAGCTTCAAGGATGTCTTCTACGTCCAACAGTTGCAATATAATCTACTTAGTGTCTCTCAAGTCTGCGATGAGAAGAACACTACCATCTTCACTGCACATGAATGTTTACTTATGAAGCCTGGTTATGTCATTGATGAGAGCAAGGTTCTACTCAGAACACCAAGAAAAGACAATGTTTATTGCCTTGACATGACCAAGGTCCAACCAACTGCAGCTGAAGCATGTTTTGTATCAAAGGCCACTCTGGATGAATCCACTCTTTGGCACAAAAAGATGTGTCACATGAACTTTAAGAATATTAATGAATTGGTGAAATCCAATCTAGTTAGAGGACTGCCTAACAAGCAAGTCTCTCTAGATGACAACTGTGTGGCATGCTTAAATGGAAAGAAACACAAGACTTCTCACAATAACAAGGAAATTAACACCATTGATACTCCTCTATATCTGCTCCATATGGACTTATTTGGACCAACAAATGTGAAGAGTATTGCTAAGAAATCTTGTTACCTTGTTATTACTGATGACTACACAAGGTACACATGGGTGTATTTCCTGGCAACTAAAGATGAGACCAGTCAACTTCTCATCTCCTTCATTACAAGAGTAGAACACCAAATCAACCTGAAGGTGAAGAAGATCAGGTGTGATAATGGAACAGAGTTCAAAAACCAAGGAATGAATGAATTCTGTGAGAAGAAGGGAATAGAGAGACAATTCAGTGCTGCAAGAACTCCACAAAAAAATGGAGCAGCTGAAAGAAGAAATAAGACTCTTATTGAAGCTGCTAGAAGTATGTTGGCTGACTCCAACCTACCCATTTTCTTTTGGGCTGAAGTAGTTAGTACTTCCTGCTATGTGCAGAATAGAGTTCTCTTAGTCAAATCTCAGAACAAGACACCTTATGAGCTTCTACCCAAGAGACAACCATTGATAAGTTTCTTAAGAGCCTTTGGATGTCCTTGTACAATGCTTAACTCCAAAGACCATCTTGGTAAATTTGAGAGCAAGGCGGATGTAGGATACTTTGTTGGATATTCATCACAAAGAAAATCATATCGGGTCTACAATCACAAATCAAGTACTATTGAAGAAAGTTCAAATGTTACATTACACCCCCAACACTAAGGGTCAAGGACCAAACTGGCTGTTTTATTTGTATGCCTTAACAAAATCTTTCAATTTTCACTTTCAATCATCCGCATCTATTCCTACTGATCCAGTTCCTACTGCTCAACCTGTTACTACTGAGCCAGTTAATACTGACTGCGTTTTTACTGCTAACACCCCAATCATTGGTACTGACAGATTAGATGTTATGGAGTATGTCTATCTTCCAATTTCTACTTAGGACCCTCTTAACCTCTATGATACTATGACAAGGTAGTTGCAGAGGAAACACATCAAGCAGAAACCAAGGAAGATCAACCCTTACAAGATGAAGAGGTTCCAACTACAGCAATTGAAAAAGAGGTTGAACAAAGAACAAATGAAGTTCCACCATTGGTAGAGGAAGATGAAGATGGAGTTGAACAGATAGTCACTGAAGATACTGAAGACAGTGATGTTGAAATGACTACTCAAACTAGTACTTCTCCACATACTGATCCTTTTCATGACTATTAAATGCCAGGTCTTACTGATACCAATTTGGGTGTTGACTTAAGGATTGAGAAAATTCCATCTTCCCGTATTTCCAAAAATCATCCACCATCTCAAATCATTGGAAAATATGACATCACTATGGAGACTAGGTGTCAAATCAAGCCCAAAAAGGACCCCCTGAAGGATATAAACACTTGTTTATTTGCTTGCTTTCTCTCATAAATGGAACCCAAGAAGATTCAAGAAGATCTTCTAGACCCACACTGGATTGAAGCATGTCAAGCTGAACTACTTCAGTTTAAAATTCAAGGTGTCTCGGAGTTGGTTCCATTACCTTTAGGGAAGAAGGTGATTGGCACTCGATGGATTTTCATAAACAAGAAGGATTAAAGAGGGATAGTCATCAAAAACAAAGTTATACTGGTAGCTCAAGGTTACACTCAAGAAGAAGGGGAAAACTATGAAGAACTCTTTGCTCCAGTAGCAAGGATAGAAGCCATAAGACTATTTCTTGCCTTTGCCTCTTTCATGGGTTTCAAAGTCTTTCAAATGGATGTGAAGAGTGCATTCGTCTATGGAGTGATAGAAGAAGAAGTTTATGTCAGACAGCCACCCGGATTTGAAGACCCTAAAAATCCTCACTTGGTGTACAAATTGGACAAAGCTCTCTATGGGCTTCATCAAGCACCAAGAGCATTGTATGATACCCTTTCTGACTATCTTCTCAAGAACAACTTTCAACGAGGAACACTTGACAAGACCCTATTCTTCAAAAAGACTCACTCTGATATCCTTCTAGTACAAATTTATATGGATGATATCATCTTTGGCTCCACCAAAGATGCTTTGTGTAAAGAATTTGAACAGCTGATGCATACAAAATTTCAAATGAGTTCAATGGGAGAACTAACATTCTTTCTAGGCCTCCAAGTCAAGTAGAAGCCAGATGGACTCTTCATTAGCCAGTCCAAATATGTGAAAGATATTCTCACCAAGTTTTATTTCCTAGAAGCAAAGGTGGCAAGCACTCTGTGGAAACTCACAAACAATTGAGTGCAGATCTTGAGGGGGAGGATGTAGACATTCACAACTACAGGTCAATGATAGGTTCACTAATGTACCCCACAGCTTCAAGACCTGACATCATGTTCTGAGTTTGTGTGTGTGTAAGATATCAAACCAGACCGAAGATGTCTCATCTCATTGCAGTCAAGAGAATATTTCGTTACTTGAAGGGCAAACCTAACTTAGGTCTATGGTATCCTAAAGACTCACCCTTTGATTTAATTGCTTATACTGACAGTGATTATGGTGGCAAAAATTTAGACAGGAAATCCACAACAGGAGGATGTCAATTCCTAGGCTCAAGGTTGGTGTCTTGGCAATGCAATAAGGAGACAACGGTTTCGACTTCCTCAACAGAAGCTGAATACATTGTTGCTGCAAGTTGCTGTGCTCAAGTTTTGTGGATACAAAATGAAATGATGGATTACGGATATGCATTCATGAACACTCCCATTTTCATTGACAACAAAAGCACAATCAGTATCATCAAAAACCCTTTGAAGCACTCCAAGACCAAACACATTGAGATACGCTATCACTTCATAAGAGATTGTAATGAAAAGAAGTTAATACATGTTGAAAAAGTACATACTGATAATCAGCTTGCTGATCTTCTCACAGAAGCCTTTGATGTGGGAAGATTTACATTATTGATTACCAGTATTGGCATGATCAACATGAATTAACCAATTAATTTGTCTTTTAAATATCTCATGTTAAGTCCCTTCGAGAAAAGCAGTAGTAACTTTAACATAAATCAAGTGCCTTACTTTTTAGTATTGTACTATGTTACTACTGCAAAATTAACAGTAGAAACAAATTTTGACCAAAGTTTTATTAGTACGACAACTTTTTCATTACTACGGGATGGTTTCACTACTACTGCCGTTAGTTTTGTTAATACTCCCGGAATGGTTAATACTGTTAGTAATCTCATTACTACGGACCTCTGGTTAATACTGGAAGTAATACCCATTACTACTGCCAGACCAGTTAATATGGCCCGTCATTACTACTTTCATTAACCTAATTACTACGGTCATTATATGTTAATACTGCAACGATTAGTACTACAATGTTTTCTTAATTAATAAGATTACTCTGTTAATACTACGTTGACAAGTCAAACCTCAAGTTGCAACTAACTTTTAACACGTGGCGTGTTGTGATTGGACCTTCAAAATTTAAACTTCGGCGTGGGTTCTGTAATTTTTGACACGTGGCAACACACGATTGAACCGTCCTTTTTAATCATCACTCGCGTCTAATCCAACTCGCCAAGTTGTTATAATCTTAAGCGTATAAATAGGGTTAAGATTAATCTTTCAATTAATTACCTTTTCATCTCAATAACCCTAATTCCTAAAAAGTTACCGTTGCAATTAAAAATCTTAGTTTTCTTTCACTGTTTCATCATATACTTCAAATCTAACAACAATGGCTGATCTTCAGTTCTGTGCAACCCACAACATGGTTGCTTGCTTTATAAAGAACAAAGAAAACACGGATTTTTACCAAATTATTGATTTCTTGAAGCAGTCTCACATAAAATTTGCTCTTATAGTTAGTCCGGAATTACATGAAGATCACATACGATCTTTTTGGGAGACTGCTGTGGCAAATTCTGAGGGAGAAGTTGTGAAAACCGTCCAAAATTCAGGTGATTCTTATTTTTATGTCTGTACAAATCCCTAGTCGTATTTTATCGTAATCGTATCAATCTTGTTCGTACTCTATTGTGATTGTATTTGTGTCGGAACAAAAGTGGGAATCAACTTATAAATCATAACACCAAGAAACTATACTATGAACTTGACTAAGTTCATAACGGGAACTAAAATAAAAACCTAGTCTACACTTAACAATAACGGAAAACTTAAAACGACACCAAGCTGGGAAAGCCATCCAGCCGATGGCTGAAGGCTGTCAGCCAGCGGCTGAAGCCCAGCCGGCGGCTGAAAGTCGCTGACCAGTGATTTAATGACTCATTTTGCATGCTTCTTGATTGGACCAAATACATTAAACAGGATTGGACCAAGGAACACTGCCATTTAGAGTCCCTAGGGCAGTAATACACTTCTCTCTACTCCCCCTTTAATTTCATTATCATATTTTCAAAAATCAAACACATAGTTCTCTCTCTCTCTCTAAAGCTCTCAATAACAGCACGCCAAATCCAGTGAATTCCTCCTCTAAAACAGCAAATAAACACCATCAAATCACCAAAAACTTACACAAAATTCGTCCTAAAAAAAAAGCAAGGAATCAAAAGGGTAGCATAAAAACGGGTTTTTGAAAAAGATTTCCACCACTTTGAAGCTTTTAATCACATCAAACCATCATCAAGCTTTCTCCATCGGTAAAACTCTTTTTCCCTACTGTTTTTACATAAATAAACACTTGCATGGACGATCTATGATTTAAAAAGTTGTTTTTATAATGATCTATAACGTTTTCTTACTTAAAAACGGGTTTTTCCATATAGATCTACCTTTTATTGTAAAAGATCTAAAAGAAACTGTGATTTTGACACTAATATGAGTATATTTCGTGAAGAAACGTTTACATGTCGAAATCTATCACTAAAAATGCTTAAAAATCGAAAAATATCAAAACGGTGAAACTGGACGAAGGCCTCCAGCCGGCGGCTGAATATCTCCAGCCGCTTTCTGGATCTTGCTGTCCATAAAAAATTTTTTTTTTACAACGTAAAAATCAAGAAGCGAGAACATAATATTTTCACAGATTATTCTCATAACTTAACAGATTATATGTTTGGTGATATAAACAGTTTGCTAAGCTTTTACCATTAGAACTATTACTTTGAGGTTGATATCGTTTGAAATGATTGTTAAAGCGGGAAAGTGGAATTGTAAAATGGACTAAAATTTTATAGCGCGGAAGCGCTGCCCAAATTTCACCGTAACATATACCTAAAACTCAGTAACATATTATATTTATAACTTAAAAATAGGGACCTTGAACGTCAAACCTTTTTGGACATAATTGGACATAATTGAACATAATTGGACTAATCGGACATTAAACGTAATTGAACATGTCGTAACGCATAAGTTTTCCGTATTGAAACTTTTTGGACAGAATCTAAGTGTAAAGATTTAATACTAAAAATGTTAAAATGGAACTTTAACATAACTTAAATCGTAATATTTATACTTACACGAAACATGGGTTTTTAGGTCGTCTTTGATTCCCGACGTGTTCCGCTCCTCTCTTTTACTCGAAACTTATCTTCGCAACCCGTGAGTTACATCCCCTCTTACTTATTGTATTTTACATAACTTTTTGGGGGAAACATGAGATCTATGAACTTTTGCAACTCTTATGAACTTTTGCAGCTAATATGAACTTTTGGGAAACTATATGAACTATTGGGCTATTATTGAACATTTCGTGAAACTTATATGCGTAAACAGTTTTATTTGCCCCGATTGACATACAGTAAACTTAATGGCTTGCCCCCTTGACTCGGCTCTATGGCTTGCCCCCGTTAATTGGCTATAACTAATCTACGATCACTTGTATATGAGACCAACCCTTGATGAGAATATAACGCGAATCATAAGTGCGTACTATCAGTTTGAAACAAAATTACTTTAGTGTCCGGTTTTAGTTCATTACACACTATTAGCTTTGTTAATCAGTTTAGTAATTATCGGTATCGATACTTAGGAAAGGATCGTTCGTTACTTAGATGGCAATCTAAGTACATATTACTATGATCAGAATACTCCTCGTAGATAGTGCGGGGTAAGGGGCCTCACGGTTGGATAATCGGTTTAGTGTGTACACTTATGTTATATTATGCCGAGAGGTTGATACAAGGTTATAATCATTAGTTACTTATTTAAGCATATACTGTGGCAACCGTCAAATTTCAGGTGCATTTTACACTCCATGTCTCTCATATTGTCAGTCGTGGTCTTTAACTGTACATTTACCGGAAACGCGTTAGTCTAGTATGCCTATATTATATTACCGTAAATTACTAAAAATATAAAACATGCTTATTATTGTTGTTCTTGGATTTAAAAGTTCTTTATACTTTACTGATGTATGATTATTACTATAACATGTGTGTCTATCCTATAGGTGCACAACAGTTAGTTCCTCTAGACGAGCTTCTAGATGACTTATCGTTTATTTCTGCATTCTATATTACATTCTCACTTTGTTACGTGATCGCTATTAAAGCTATTTGAGTGTCTGTGTTCTATTCTTGTACGTAATGTACTTATACATTGGTCCCGAGTATTGTTTATTCCGCGTATACCGCTTTTGGGTGTCGTCCGTTGCTCGTACGCTTTGTAAACTAAAATTTTGGAAGATGTGTATCTGACTGTGCCACACCATGTCTGGGTTGCGACGCAGCTCGACTGCACTTGCAAAAATGTGCTCGTTTCGATTGAGTTCAGGTCGTGTGGGTTAAACCATTGATGCTACATCCGAGTCTAGCAATCTAAACAATGGTCCTAGCCATGCCTTGCTAGTCTTAGCCCTATCCGAATCTAATACTAACCTATGATATCTAAATTAATTCATTTCATTTCTAAACTAATACAAACCTTAAATCTTGTCTTTCTCTCTAAACCGTCACTCCTTCACAAACCCTAGCAGCCCCATTTCGTTTTCCCTTGCAGCCTCTCCACACCACCATCAAGAAATCCCTATTCCTCACTGAATTCATCTCTGTAATCATCAATTCGATTGAGGTATGTTGCTTTTCTTTCTTGTGAGTTTATAATCAAAAACCCTAATTCGATTGATTAAATTCTTGTATGATAAGCTGTCTTGTTCGAATAATAGCTCTTGGGTCGTATTGATTTAGAATCTGTGATCTAAACGTAAATCGTAGCGCTTTTCATCTAGTTTTCAGAAATATAAGATATTTAGTCTAATTATTTTTCAAACTCTCAGAACTGTAAAATGGTGAACGTGGGTCAAATCTGAATTGTTGAAACAGTTTGTTAAGTGTTCGTAATTGGAAATTGTGTAACGATTTAGTAAACGGGAACATAAATGAATATAATTTGGATATTTCATAACTGGTCCAAAACATGATGGCTAAATGTCGGGATCGTTTGGGTATTCGTAATGTGATTCAAACTAGCTTTAAAATTTAACTATATAAGTCTCGTTTTGGACCGTTTATGAAATTCTATTGTAGTCTGTCTACTTCTGTATCTAACTCCTTATTGGTTTTGAATTAGGAATGTGACCTGATTTAAAATTATATGTCTTGGAATCTAGTTTTCAAAAACGTAAGACTCGTATTCTAATTCATTTCCAAACTCCCTAGAACTGGTTTTTAGTAAACATGAGTCAATCTGCATGTTGAGCTGAGTTTTTTATAACCGATCATGAGTTTTTTCATCTAGTTTTCAGAAATATAAGATATGTCGTCTAATACGAGATACATGCTATGGTGGGATTTATTCGATACTTTCATACGATCTAGCTAACTTAATGCTGCCGAGGTTTATACGTTGTGTTATGACGATCGCCAATCGACCACACCCTACGTTTCCGTCACTGGCGGGGTGTGAAAACCTTGCTAGTCGATTTGCAACATGATATTTCTTTTCATCGTTCGTCATTTGGGTAAAGATCTTCTCGGTTGTACCATCTCTTTCCGTTCCATCTTCATTGATTATTTTCACCATTATCTTCTTTGGACAATTTTCGATAATTTCTATCATTTGTTCACCCAATTCTTGTGTTTAGATGAAATCCATAAACCTTGCTTTCCATTGTTCGTAACCACCTCGGAAAAGAAACGGAGGTCTTGTGTCCCTTGATGTCATGATTATTGATTCTCGTTGATCGTTTTACACCCTTTGTAAAAATTCCAAAAATTCAATTCAGTTCGTGTATGTACTAAACCTATTCGAATGGTTTTAATTCGTGTAAGGTTAAATGATATTCGAATGGTTTTGATTTGTGTAAGGTTAAAAGTGATTCGAATGGATTTTGATTCGTGTAAGGTTATATCCTATTCGAATGGTTTTGATTCGCGTAAGGCTAAACCCTATTCGAATGGTTTAATTCGTGTAAGAACAAACTTTGTTCGAATGATGACTTGGTTATTTTCTGTCAACTTCTTATCTTATTGTGCAATTCGAATTTCCGCGCAAATCACCATGATCGATCAATTCAAAATTAAGTTCGTGTACTAAATTCGTATTCGTTCCAACACTTGTCCAAAACCAAAAATTTCCTTATTCGAATACTCTTATCCGAATCTTCTAATTCGAATGATTCTATTCGAATACTCTTATCCGAATCTTCTAAATCGAATGATTCTATTCGAACACTCTTATTCGAATCTTCTAATCAAAGTATACGAATCAATCTTTAAAGCAATCTTTAAACGAATGCAAACTATCTTCAAACGAATATATCCATTCGATCTATTTTTCAAAGTATACGAATTAATCTTAAAACGAATCTTCAAACTAACTCAAACTATCTTCAAACGAATAAGCAATTCGGCTTCAAAATGAGCAAGCACAAATACACTTCCTATTCGTGTTACTTGAAAACCTATTCGAATGATGGTATTCGTGTAGAATTATTCGAATGATGCTATTCGTTTAGACTTATTCGAATTGAGCTGGAATTTTTTAGAGCATCCCGCTCTGATACCAATTGTTAGTTATGAGAATCAACCAAAAGTCATATTTTTACATCACACCCCTTACCTATTTATAGGTAAGGGGTAAACATTTATTACATGATACAATTACTTTCTATAAACGATATTAACTATTTCTAATCTCTACACTTCATTTTCATTCGGATAATGACAATGCGAAAGATGATATCATTTTTCGCATAATTTGATCTTTTTGGTTAGTTTAAGGTGACTTTGCATAATACGAACATACAGATATTAGAGAATATTAAATAATCAGTTTTAAAGAGGAAGGATGACATCATTTTTTTTTTCTGATAACGATAATGCGAACAATGACGTGATTTTTCGCATAGTTTAATTATTTTTCTTTATTTGAACCCAACTTTGCATAATTTAAACTTACAAATTTAGGGAAAATTGGACACTACAAATTTAGGGTAAAGAAAATGCTAATGATGACGTCATATTTCGCATAATTTGATTTATTTTTTAGTTAAAGGAGGCTTTGCATATTACTAACATACAAATATTAGAGAATATGAAATAATCAGTATTAAAGAGGTTAAAGAGGAAGGATGAAGTAATTTTCGTTCAGATAATGATAATGCGAAAGATGACGTCATTTTTCGTATAGTTTGATTTTTTTTTTGTTAGTTTAAGGTGAGTTTGCATTACGAACATCAACTTGTTAAAGAATATTAAATAGTCAGTTATAAAAAGGAAGGATGATGTCATTTTTGTTCTGATAACGATAATGCAAACGGTGATGTCACATTTCGCATAATTTTACTTGGTTTTCTTTACTTGAAGGTAACTTTACAAAATTTAAAACTTCAAGTTTAGGGAAAAAAGAAATAATCCATTTCAAAGATGAGGGGATGACGTCATTTTCGTTCGTATAATGATAATGCGAAGAATGAAGTCATTTTTCGCATAATTTTTTTATTTTATTGTTAAAGGTGAGTTTTCATAATATGAACCTTCAAATATTAGGGATTATAAAATGATCAATTTTAAAGAGGAACGATGACGACATTTTTGTTCTTATAACGATAAGGCGAATGATGACGTCATTTTTCGCATAAGGTGATTTTTTTTCTTCAGTAGAAGGTAACTTTGCAAAATTGGAAACTACAAAGTTAGGGTAAAAGTAATAATAAATTTCAAAGAGGAAGGATGGTGTCATTTTCGTTCGGAGACTTTGCATAATGCGAACGTAAAAATATTGGAGGATATGTAATAATCATTTTTGGGGAGGAAAGATGACAATACGAACGACAACTTCATTTTTCGTGTAATTTGACTTATTTACTTTAGTTGAAAGTAGCTTTTCAAAATTGTAAACTACAAATTTAGCGTTAAATAAATATTCACTTTCAAAGATGAAGGATGACGTTAATGCGAAATATAACGTCATTTTCGACATCATTAGAATTTTTTTTTGTAGGGTATCTTTGCAAAGTATGAACCTTCAAATATTAGGGTGTTGAACCAAGAAATGGTATGGATGAAGCTATGGAGTCTTCAGTGTGTTTGAATAAAGATGATTTTAGTTCGTGGAGGGTCCGAACTAAAATTATCAAGAATAATCCGAAGTGATATTTTCAGTTCGGGGAAAGAGTTAGTTCAGATACTCTGAACTAAATGAAGTTTCTCCGAACTGAAAATAAGCTGAAGTGTAACTTCAGTCAACAGAAGTCTACATTGAAGATTATAATTCGGAGGATGAAGACTGTGGTTCAGAACTGAAGTGAACACCCCAAAGTGAAATTAAGATGATGATAATGTTGTAATAAACAAATTCATAGAGTGTCTGTATGTTAGATTTTGTCTATAAATAGTGTGATAGGTTGTTAGACTTTGTTGTCTTTGAACCCGGAACTCTCTCAAAGAGGTTCCGTTGAGCTTGAATGTCTGTTGTAACAAGCTCCGATCCAAAACCTGTCCCACTATCAATGAAATCTATCAAAACAGTTGCTCAATTGTTTGTTGTTTTATCAGTTCTTTCAATTAATCAATCACAAATTTGACTTCATGTTTCCTTCATTTGTATTCCAAACTCAGGTCATGAGATTCCGCATCATGACCTGTTTCAATTCGATTCGCTGAGTGAGTGTGTGAGGAATTCAAGGACCGGTCAATTGGTATCAAAGCCAGCCAAATCAATTGATTGAATTCGATTGAGTCTGGTTCATCAATTTGACTTGATTTGAAAATTAGGTCAAATCATTAATGAATCGAAGGAGTCCGAAGTGAAATTGAAGAAGTCCGAAGTGAAATTGAAGAGCTGTATTTAAGAATCTGTTTAGATTTCAAGGTTTTCATGGTGGATCCGATGTTACACATATGTATTCAAAGATGGGTGGTGTGTATGGAGCAAAAACACGAGTTATCAATTTGAAAGAGGGGTGTGTTGCTGAGCTTCTGGTCTGAAATCAGATTGACAAATCAAGAGATTCTGCTGGCAGTGAAGATGATAAACTTCATCAACGATTAATTCTTCATCGATGGAACTTCGCAAGAATGAAGATTATAAAGATTATGAAATGAAGAACAAAATGTTTTCAACAACATGTTTCTTCTAAACTGATAATCTTTAAATCAAATTCTTGTTCCAAAAGAATGATGAAAATCCAAATGTAAGCTTAGTAGGATGCATGATGATTCTGATTGAAGGTTCCATAAGAGAAGTGGAATTCATGTGTATCATGAATTGGAGGCTCAGCCAAGACCAATCACCTTCTAATTACATAGTGTTGGTGCAATATCTGTGACCGTTGTTCTAGATTAATTAAGTCTTTAGTAATAGTTTATTTGAGTTTGTAATAGCCCAATAACATTGTATTGTTAAGTGGGCTATTTAGTCTGTTATGGGTGTTAATGGACTTTGCATAGTCCATGAGCCCATTAGTGGCCCAAGCCTATGAAACATGTCTATATAAAGAGGCATTAGGTTTAGGGTAGAAGGTTAATGATTCAGAGAGTTTGAGAGGGAAAACTCTAAGAATACTTTATTGTATAATTGAGTGATTCAATTAATAAAGTATTTAGAATCTGGTAATTCGTATTTGTTATTTACTGCATTCGATTATTTACTTGTGTGATATAACTGATTACGAGATTCCGCCTCGTAATTAGTTTGGTTTAATCCTGTAGATCGGACCACTGGGACCTACAATTGGTATCAGAGCAAACGCATTGTTTGCTCTCTATCGAGATTTGGTTCAGGATTAAATTCAGGTTTTAATCGATTCTGGGAATTAAGGCTCTTCAGTTGTTGGCGGCTGGAAATTAAGCAAATTAGGGTTTTTCATTTTTCTGGCGGCTGTTAAAAATTAGGGTTTTTTTTTTACATCTTCGGCGGCTGTTATTGAAAAATTAGGGTTTCTGACGGCTGCAGTCTGAGAATTAGGGTTTTTGGCGGCTGGACTAAATTAAAAGTTTCAATTTTTCGTGTTCGTAATTAACATGACATCTTCGTTGGACATAAACAAAATAAGAAGGCAGAATTGAATTGAAAGAAAAGTCTTGGAGAAAAACACATAGTGAGTGGCGGCTTGAGATTAGAATTGGGGATAAATCAAAAAGCAGAGCAGCGGCGAACACCAATTCATCATCTTCGGCTTAAATCCATTCATCTTCGTCTAATTTTCATTCATCATCTTCGGCAGAAATTGCACGAACATCATTTTCGTCGAATTAGACGAACAAGCATCTTCGTCAACATCTTCGGCTCATCGTTAACAGTAGCGACGAAAATCATCTTCGTTGAAGCAACACATCTTCGTGACAGGAACATCTTCGTTTAGCATCATCTTCGGCAGCCATCATCTTCGTGAGTTAAATCATCTTCGGCAGTGAATCAATTGGGGACGAACATCAAACGAACACAAACAAACGAAGATGACATCTTCGTGGCAGTGATTGTTATTACTTGTTCGTGGCTGATTAGGTGTTCGTGCTTTATTACTTGTTCGTGGGCAGATTAGGTGTTAGTGGCTGATTAGGTGTTCGTGGTTGCTGAATCTGAATTCATCTTCGTGGCAGTGATTAACAGGGCACGAAGATCATCTTCGTGGTGATTGTTCGCCGATTTGACGAACATCTTGTTCGTGGTTGATTTTGATTTAATGTTCACAGTTTTTCTGTTTATGTTCGTGACTGATTTGAATACTTGTTCGTAGCTGTATTAGGAACATCTTCGTTTGAATACTTGTTCGTGGCTGTCTGTGAAGATCCTCGGTACATCTTCGTGGCTGGATAATCGAGACATCTTCGTGGCTCAATTTGTTCAGCTTCATCTGCGTTGTCCGCCAAGAAAAGTATTAGTTTTCTTGGGCCTTAATTATTGGGCCATTAATCTTGATTTGGGCTCTTACTGGACTCATTAACTAATTGGGCCTGTTTTAATTGAACTGGACTTAATCTGGACTTGGTTTGAACTCGTTTACTGGACTTAATTAATTTAACAAAAATTTAAGAAATGAACTTCTTAAATTCTTATACATGCGATAGTCCAACTGAAAAACCAAGTTTAAGTAGAGGAGCCATCCTTAAAAATGAATTTGATACGTTCACAGCTAATATTAACGAAGATTTTGAAGATACAGTTACCAGATACAACGATCTTATTACAGAAATTCGCAACTATCGAACATTTCTTAGAGGGGAAATAGTAGAGAGATTTTTGGAGGCTTTGCCTAAGTATTGGGAGGCATGGATAAAATTGATAAAAGTTGAACTCAATACCAATATGTATACATGCTTATCTCTGAAAAAGGTGATTGAAAGATTAAGAGTGTATAAATCAGCATCAATGGCATTTATTGAGGGATTTCGCAGTGAAGTCAGGATTTCTGCAGGAAATTCTGGTACTACAAGTGAAATTAGCTCGAATGAAGAGGACAATAAAATTATTGAAGATACTGAACATGAATCAAAGGTCTGCAGCTGTACGTTGGACCTATCTAACAACAACTTCGTTGAAAAGATGGTCGACCTTAATACCGAGAAGTCAAAGGTACTTATTGATCTTCAGTCCGTAAAAGAGCTCTGCAAATCTTTTACAACCTTAACTCTTCACAACGATAAATTGACTAAATCAGTATCCGCCTTCGAATCTCAGCAAACTGAATTCAGACAAACCATTGCAAATTTAACTTATCAAAGAGATGAATTTTCAAAGCAATATCATAAAACTGAAACAGATCGAACGGCCCTTTTATCGAATGTCGGTATTTTGACTCAAAAAGTTGACATATTGTATGAATGTATCGAAACTGAAAAGAAAAAGGTTTGCTGAAAAGGTCCAGGAATTAAATCTTTGTGAAATAAGGTTAACTGAGCAGGAAAGGAAGATCGAACAGTTCCGCACTTCTTCCAGTACTTTGAACTCCATCTTAAGTCGTCAACGCACCAGTGGGAATACTGCAGGTTTGGGATACAATGAAACACCTCCACCTTTCAATCACAATTATAGTTCTCTTAAAGCTGAATGTGACTTGAAGGAAAACAATGTTGACTCTTCTTGTGAATCTTCCTCTACAAGGGACGATCAAACTGAGTCAAGTGTTTCGGAAACGACAATGAGTACATTAGCAGAAAACTCAAAACCCAAACAGCCCATGGACGACTTAAAGTGTTTTAAATGCTGGGAACATGGTCACGTAGCCTCAGTATGTCCACAGAAGAAGCGAAAGCAAGCCAACAGATCGCCTTCTCCGAAGAAAGAGCAAGCTGGCAGATCGTCGTCACCGAAGACGAAACGAATGGCTCATTTATGTTCACCTGTACAGAAACAGGTGCAGCATGCTCGGCACTCAATGGCTCGGTCTTATTCACCTGTACGGAAACAGGTGCCGCAAAAGTGGATTAGGAAACAGGAACACACGGGTGTTTCTAATAATCGTTCATTTCAATCGCGTCCATTTCGACCGTCTTTCAGAAGTTCTACTCCATACTGCCCGAGTCAGAGAGTAAATTCCTTTAATCAGCAGTCGAGATCCTTTCGTCCACCAAGGAACCACTTGAATTCTAATGTTAACGCTACAGTTACTAAAGATGATGGTTTCTTAAAGGAGTTTGTTTATGTGAACGAGTACGGTGAATCAAGACGTGTTATGGCATGGGTTCCCCACCATAACTGATCATTGCTAGTTTAGCTGATATTCTTTGTAACTTTGTAATTTCTTTTTATGAAAAATAGACTCTACATGAAAACCTCAAGAATTTCATGTCGATCTCAAAAAAAAAAAAAAAAAAAAAAAAAAAAAAAAAAAAAAAAAGAAAATTAGAATCGACATGAACAGCTCAAAGTTTCGTGTCGATATCTTAAAAAAAAAAAAAAAAAAAAAAAAAAAAAAAAAAAAAAAAAAAGGGTTTCTACTAACGTTTGTTTGCAGGTTACGAAGCGCGTACGAGAAGCGCATACGAGACTCTACTCTTGAAAACTGCTGTTTGAGACGTTGTTCATAGTCAGACAGCTCAGGGGGAGTTTTGTTGTCATTTATGGAAGCTCGAAGGATAGAAGAAAAAGTGATGAACTTAGTTGAGTCAACTCGTGATGAAGACTCTGATAAATAACGAAGTTCACAACAACAAATGGAGCTGCCTAACTCTTCACAAGCATTAACGGTAACTCTTCACACGAGCAAACGGAGAAGACTGTCAACTCGTGATGAAGACTCTGATAAATAACGAAGTTCACAACAACAAATGGAGCTGCCTAACTCTTCACAAGCATTAACGGAGAAGACTAACTCTTCACACGAGCAAACGGAGAAGACTGTCAACTCGTGATGAAGACTCTGATAAATAACGAAGTTCACAACAACAAATGGAGCTGCCTAACTCTTCACAAGCATTAACGGAGAAGACTAACTCTTCACACGAGCAAACGGAGAAGACTGTATCTTCACAAGCTTAAACGGAGAAGACTGAATTATTGCAACAATTCAGGGGGAGTTATTCAAGACGATGATGAGTTAGAAGAACCTGCAAGGATCACAAGGAGTAAAAGACTATAAAGACTTTGAGCGTATAACGGAATCTAGAAGCAACAGTCAAGGGGGAGTTTGTTGGTGCAATATCTGTGACCGTTGTTCTAGATTAATTAAGTCTTTAGTAATAGTTTATTGAGTTTGTAATAGCCCAATAACATTGTATTGTTAAGTGGGCTATTTAGTCTGTTATGGGTGTTAATGGACTTTGCATAGTCCATGAGCCCATTAGTGGCCCAAGCCTATGAAACATGTCTATATAAAGAGGCATTAGGTTTAGGGTAGAAGGTTAATGATTCAGAGAGTTTGAGAGGGAAAACTCTAAGAATACTTTATTGTATAATTGAGTGATTCAATTAATAAAGTATTTAGAATCTGGTAATTCGTATTTGTTATTTACTGCATTCGATTATTTACTTGTGTGATATAACTGATTACGAGATTCCGCCTCGTAATTAGTTTGGTTTAATCCTGTAGATCGGACCACTGGGACCTACACATAGGTCTGTATGATCAGTGATCAATATCTTTTCAAGAATATCAGATGCAGGCCTATGATAAAAAGGGAAGGAAATTTGGGGATTGGTGGTTTGAAGCTAACCATGGAAAATGGTTAAGCTATGAAGAAGGAAGACTCATAGCATCATCCAAGGGGGCGATTGTTGGGCCAAGAAATGGTATGGATGAAGCTATGGAGTCTTCAGTGTGTTTGAATAAAGATGATTTTAGTTCGTGGAGGGTCCGAACTAAAATCATCAAGAATAATCCGAAGTGAAAATTTCAGTTCGGGGAACAAGTTAGTTCAGATACTCTGAACTAAATGAAGTTTCTCCGAACTGAAAATAAGCTGAAGTTTAACTTAAGTCAATAGAAGTCAAAATTTGAAGATTACAATTCGGAGGATGAAGACTGTGGTTCAACTCTGAAGTGAACACCCCGAAGTGAAATTAAGATGATCATAATGTTGTAATAATTTAATTCGTAGAGTATATGTATGTTAGATTTTGTCGATAAATAGTGTGATAGGTTGTTAGAGTTTGTTGTCTTTGAACCTGAAACTCTCTCAAAGAGGTTCCGTTGAGCTTGAATGTCTGTTGTAACAAGCTCCGATCCAAAACATGTCACCACTATCAATGAAATCTATCAAAACACTTGCTCATTTGTTTGTTGTTTTATCAGTTCTTTCAATTAATCAATCACAAATTCAACTTCATGTTTCCTTCATTTTGATTCGAAACTCAAGTCATGAGATTCCGCATCATGACCTGTTTCAATTCCATTTGTTGAGTGAGTGTGTGACGAATTCAAGGACCTGTCAATTGGAATAAGAACCAGACAAATCAATTGATTGAATTCGATTGAGTCTGGTTCATCAATTTGACATGATTCGAAAATTAGGTCATATCATTAGTGACTCGAAGGAGTCCGAAGTGAAATTGAATAAGTGTGAAGTGAAATTAAAGTGTTGTATTTAAGAATATGTTTAGATTTCAAGGTGTTCATGGTGGATATAGTGTTATACATATGTATTCAAAGACGGATGGTGCGTATGGAGCAAAAACACGAGTTATCATATTGAGAGAGGGGTGTGTTGCTGAGCTGCTGGTCTGAAATCAGATTGACAAATCAAGAGATTCTGCTGGCAGTGAGGATGATAAATTTCATCAACGATTAATTATTCATCGGTGGAACTTCGAAAGAATGAAGATTACAAAGATTATGAAGTGAAGAACAAAATGCTTTCAACAACATGTTTCTTCTAAACTGATAATCTTTTAATCAAATTCTTGTTCCAGAAGAATGATGAAGATCCAAATGTAAGCTTAGTAGGATACTTGATGATTTTGATTGAAGGTTCCGAAAGAAAAGTGGAATTCATGTCTATCATGAATTGGAGGCTCAGCCAAGACCAATCACCTTCTGATTACATAGTTCTGTATGATTAGTGATCAATATCTTTTCAAGAATATCAGATGCAGGCCTATGATAAAAAGGGAAGGAAATTTGTGGATTGGTGGTTTGAAGCTAACCATGGAAAATGGTTAAGCTATGAAGAAGGAAGACTCATAGCATCATCCAAGGGGGCAATTGTTGGGCCAAGAAATGGTATGGATGAAGCTATGGAGTCTTTAGTGTGTTTGATAAAGATGATTTTAGTTCATGGAGAGTCCGAACTAAAATTATCAAGAATAATCGGAAGTGAAATTTTCAGTTCGGGGAATAAGTTAGTTCAGATACTCTGAACTAAATGAAGTTTCTCCGAACTGAAAATAAGTTGAAGTGTAACTTAAGTGAACAGAAGTTAACATTGAAGATTACAATTCGGAGGATGAAGACTGTGGTTCAGAACTGAAGTGAACACCCCAAAGTGAAATTAAGATAATGATAATGTTGTAATAATTTAATTCGTAGAGTGTCTGTATGTTAGATTTTGTCTATTAATAGTGTGATAGGTTGTTAGAGTTTGTTGTCTTTGAACCCGAAATCTCTAAAAGAGGTTCCGTTGAGCTTGAATGGTTGTTGTAACAAGCTCCGATCCAAAACCTGTCACCACTATCAATGAAATCTATCAAAACAATTGCTCAATTGTTTGTTGTTTTATCAGTTCTTTCAATTAATAAATCACAAATTCGACTTCATGTTTCCTTCATTTTGATTACAAACTGAGGTCATGAGATTCCGCATCATGACCTGTTTCAATTCGATTCGCTGAGTGAGTGTGTGAGGAATTCAAGGAATTGTCATAGGGAATAAGAAATAATCAATTTCAAAGAGGAAATATGTTGTCATTTTTGTTCTTATAACGATAATGCGAACGATGACGACATTTTCCGAATATTTTCACTTTTTTTTTCTAGAGTTGAAGGTATCTTTTTAATATTGGAAACCTCAAATTCAGGGTAAAACAAATAATCAATTTCAAAGAGGATGGATGACGTCATTTTCGTTCGGATAATGATAATGATAAGGATGACGTCATTTTCGTTCGGATAATGATAATGATAAGGATAATGAATATTTATTTAGCGTTAAATAAATATTCACTTTCAAAGATGAAGGATGACGTTAATGCGAAATATAACGTCATTTTCGACATCATTAGAATTTTTTTTTGTAGGGTATCTTTGCAAAGTATGAACCTTCAAATATTAGGGTGTTGAACCAAGAAATGGTATGGATGAAGCTATGGAGTCTTCAGTGTGTTTGAATAAAGATGATTTTAGTTCGTGGAGGGTCCGAACTAAAATCATCAAGAATAATCCGAACTAAATGAAGTTTCTCCGAACTGAAAATAAGCTGAAGTGTAACTTCAGTCAACAGAAGTCTACATTGAAGATTATAATTCGGAGGATGAAGAGTGTGGTTCAGAACTGAAGTGAACACCCCAAAGTGAAATTAAGATGATGATAATGTTGTAATAAACAAATTCATAGAGTGTCTGTATGTTAGATTTTGTCTATAAATAGTGTGATAGGTTGTTAGACTTTGTTGTCTTTGAACCCGGAACTCTCTCAAAGAGGTTCCGTTGAGCTTGAATGTCTGTTGTAACAAGCTCCGATCCAAAACCTGTCCCACTATCAATGAAATCTATCAAAACAGTTGCTCAATTGTTTGTTGTTTTATCAGTTCTTTCAATTAATCAATCACAAATTTGACTTCATGTTTCCTTCATTTGTATTCCAAACTCAGGTCATGAGATTCCGCATCATGACCTGTTTCAATTCGATTCGCTGAGTGAGTGTGTGAGGAATTCAAGGACCGGTCAATTGGTATCAAAGCCAGACAAATCAATTGATTGAATTCGATTGAGTCTGGTTCATCAATTTGACTTGATTTGAAAATTAGGTCAAATCATTAATGAATCGAAGGAGTCCGAAGTGAAATTGAAGAAGTCCGAAGTGAAACTGAAGAGCTGTATTTAAGAATCTGTTTAGATTTCAAGGTTTTCATGGTGGATCCGGTGTTACACATATGTATTCAAAGATGGATGGTGTGTATAGAGCAAAAACACGAGTTATCAATTTGAAAGAGGGGTGTGTTGCTGAGCTTCTGGTCTGAAATCAGATTGACAAATCAAGAGATTCTGTTGGCAGTGAAGATGATAAACTTCATCAACGATTAATTCTTCATCGATGGAACTTCGCAAGAATGAAGATTATAAAGATTATGAAATGAAGAACAAAATGTTTTCAACAACATGTTTCTTCTAAACTGATAATCTTTTAATCAAATTCTTGTTCCAAAAGAATGATGAAAATCCAAATGTAAGCTCAGTAGGATGCTTGATGATTCTGATTGAAAGTTCCATAAGAGAAGTGGAATTCATGTCTATCATGAATTGGAGGCTCAGCCAAGACCAATCACCTTCTAATTACATAGGTCTGTATGATCAGTGATCAATATCTTTTCAAGAATATCAGATGCAGGCTTATGATAAAAAGGGAAGGAAATTTGGGGATTGGTGGTTTGAAGCTAACCATGGAAAATGGTTAAGCTATGAAGAAGGAAGACTCATAGCATCATCCAAGGGGGCGATTGTTGGGCCAAGAAATGGTATGGATGAAGCTATGGAGTTATCAATTTGAAAGAGGGGTGTGTTGCTGAGCTACTGGTCTGAAATCAGATTGACAAATCAAGAGATTCTGCTGGCAGTGAGGATGATAAATTTCATCAACGATTAATTATTCATCGGTGGAACTTCGAAAGAATGAAGATTACAAAGATTATGAAGTGAAGAACAAAATGCTTTCAACAACATGTTTCTTCTAAACTGATAATCTTTTAATCAAATTCTTGTTCCAGAAGAATGATGAAGATCCAAATGTAAGCTTAGTAGGATACTTGATGATTTTGATTGAAGGTTCCGAAAGAAAAGTGGAATTCATGTCTATCATGAATTGGAGGCTCAGCCAAGACCAATCACCTTCTGATTACATAGTTCTGTATGATCAGTGATCAATATCTTTTCAAGAATATCAGATGCAGGCCTATGATGTCACACCCCGCTAAAGCGGAAACACGGAATGTGAAGAGCGAAGAATCATTTCACGGGTCACAATAAAGTTCACGGTTCAAGTCATTAAAATTTAAATTGAAAAGTACAAATCAAAGGTACAACCAAGATTCGACGTAAGACCAGAGTACATAACGAAATGTTTTTAAAATAAAATTCCCAAAATAAGGTCTTCTTCCCAAGGTACACTTCACATGAAAGACTTGACCCGCCCGAGTCATGCACTTCATAACTTACGCTTAGTTCCTGAAACATGAGATAAAGTGTCAACTACGAAAACGTAGTGAGTGAGTTACAGTTTGAAATGGAGAAAAGTTCAATTTAAAGGCTCATAAGAGTCCGAGACAAGTTCAAGATTTATAAAAGTTCAAGAGTCGTTCGAGGTCAAAGAATTTCAAGATAAGATCAAGTACTTAGAATTCAAGAATAACTTATTTGAATTTAAGTACTTAAAATTCAAGAATAATTTAGTCTCAAGACAATTTCCAGTATGTTTAAAATAAGTTCGAGTACGATCAAAATAAGTTCAAGTACGTTCAAAATAAGTTCAAGTTCGTTCAAAATAAGTTCAAGTACGACCAAAGTAAGTTCAAGTCAAATGCAAAAGTCAAGTAGTGTAGCGAGCAAAAAGGGTTGTAGTCATTACCTCAGCGGTGGATTAATCCACATGTGAAAGACATTAAGTAAGTATATGCGTAATATAGACCTATGATCCTCGAGTTGTACCAACCACTAAGCTTAATATACGTAAGATTTAGTCTACACACTAATCCGATTCTAGTCAAGTACCTGCCCACTAGTCAAGTCTAAAGTCAGAGTCCGCGAGGACTTAGCAATATGTACCTTGGTCGCTACCCATTGGTAAGGAGTGACCGCTCCTAAGTATCGATACCCATAATATATGCTAACGGCTTGTGTTAATAGTGTGTATAGTCGTCCAAGTAAATTGTGGGACTTTTAGTCGAACATTTTTAAAAAGTCTTTTAGTCTGCACTTACGGCGTTAAATTCTCACCTAGGGTTTAGTACTTAAATACAACCAAGCTATCAATGTCTATTCAAGTATCCAAAGAGGCAAACCTAGGGAGTCTAAGGTAAGCCAATCCGAACAGTTGATGTTGTTTACGCATATTAGTCCAATAGTCGTCCAAATAGTTCGTACAAAAATAGTCTAAAAGTAGTCCATAAATAGAAAGTTGTTCAAATAGTTTATAAGTGCAAAAGTCAAAGTTTAATAAGTCAAAAGTCAAAGTAGTAGTCAAAGTTTAATAAATCAAAAGTCAAAATAGTTCAATAAGTACAAAAGTCAAACTAGTTCAAATAGTTCAAAAGTCAAAATAGTTTATAAGTCCAAAAGTCAAATTAGTCCGATAAGTACCAAAAGTCAAAATAGTCGTACAAATTCAATAAGTCAAAATAGTTTAATAAGCAATTTCACATAAATGCCATAGTCCAAAAACAATTTGATCTCATGTTTCCCCCAAAAAGCATATTTAAATGTAAAAGTAAGGAGGGGTGTAACTCACGGATTGCGAAGAGAGTGAACTCGGAATCGGTCGGATAAGGGAGCCGGGAATCACGGAATGCCTAGGAATACCAAGATTGTCCAAAAGTTAATGTCTTATTAGGTCCTTTATACAAGATTGGTAACTTTAGTTTATGATTATGTGTTGAAGTCAAATTGTCTCAAAGTTGGTCCGAAGCGATTAACGTTTATTTCTAGTTTGAAAGTTCCATGTTAAAGTTATTAATATGATAAGCATGTTTGGGTCACTGAAATGGTTTAGATTTTCTAGTGAAATTTGGGCAGCGCTTCCGCGCCCAAATCTCATGTCCAAAACCCACTACCATTTCCGCTCACAAAACATGCATACACACATAATAACTTCAAAACAAGTCAAATAGGTCTAAAGAGGCCAATATAAGTCATTATTATTATTAGTTTTACTTATCTCAGTCTTATAATAATATTAGCAAAAGTCCAGAAGGTGTGTACAAGTTTAAAACGGACAAACGACGATTTTTCGGGAGAACAGCAGCTCGGTGCTGCGCACCTGGGCACAGGTGCTGCGCACCTAGCTGCTGTCTCTTTCCCATTTTGTGTTTTTCTTGCTAAAAACGTTTTGTGACTCAAGGATTTCGACATGCAACCGGTGGATAACTTATAAAACACCATTTTAATAGTTTCTAAACAACTTTTATCCATAAAAACATAGATCTAAGTATCATCTAGATAAAAATCGTTTTTGTAGAGAAAGTGATATAAATCTTTATAAAAACTCATTTTTATTATTTAGATCTAACATGCAATTAGTAAAAACAGTAAATAAAGATATGGAAGTGTTTTATACCGAAGGAAAATGGATGGATGATGTTTTGAACGAATTTAGAGCTCCAAAATCGGTAAAAAGAGCTTGAAACCGAAATAGACTTGCACCTTCTTGTTTGTTTTGTTGATTGGACGATTTTGATGGGGGATTTATGGTGGTTTGTGGCTGTAAACCTCTGGTTTGTGTGGTGTCCTTGAGGAAAAATAGAGAGAAATGGAGAGAAAGTGGTAGTGTGTGTGTGTTTTCTTCTTTTTTTTTTGATTTTCTAAAATGAAAATGAAAATGAAAAAGGGTAGGGTAATAATGAGAGAGTTTGGGACTGTCAAAAATCAGTAATGGAGTGGCTAATCCCGTTTTTGATTGGTTTAATTTTGTGTAAAAACGAGGCAGGGACTAAACATGTAAAATTTTTGAAATCTGCAGCTAGGTGCTGCGCACCTAGCAAAGGGGTGCGGCGCACCGGGCAGAATTTCAGTTTTTCTGATTTTTCGTTTTTACGTTATTGCTGCGTTGGCCCTTTTTGTTAACTGAAAGTTCTTAATTATGATTAGTTATGAACTTAGGAAAGTTCAATATGTGTTTTCTTGGTATTAGGACTTATAAAATTGATTCCGGAAGTTATTCCGACATTAGTTCCGACAAAGTACCGACTCAACATTTCGAACTAGAACAAAGCGAATACGATAAAAGAGTGACTAATGATTTCGAACCGACATAGTAGCTAAACAAGTATCTAGATTTTTGACGGTTGTCACATTCTCCCCGGGTTGAAAGGAATTTCGTCCCGAAATTTAGCTCGTCTCATGGGGAAAAATTTTGCCGTCGGATCGTAGTGGATTCTCCTGACGAGTTTGGTCCATGCGTCTTCACGCGGTAGTGGGACTTTGTCGGAGGTTCCAATGAACTCAGAGATGGGTACGAGGTCCGGTCAATGCTATTTGTCCTTGGAGTCAACAACCTAAGTGTTTCAACAAAGAACTTGGTGTAGCAGCAGTTTTGACCTTGACTAGAGGGAGATGACGAGGGTCTCATTCGATGAACACCCCTCGAGTGTGAAAAGGGGCACATAAGAATGTTAGGAGATGGTTGAGACAACTGAAGGCAGTGCAAAGCTCGGATCGATATGCTCCAGAACTCAGGTTGAACCGGGGTACTTCGGCTTGGTTCGCCGCGTTTCCTGAAGCAGACTATCCTCCTTCCGTGGCGATATCCTAGGAGATACCCTATTGCCATCTAAGGAATTGAGGGCTTTACTTCTAGATGGTCACGCAGCTCCTTGGCCGGGTACGGAAAGCTTCTAGTCATTCGCGAGTAGAGGTAGACGTAGGACCTTGCAAGTCGTCAACCGTCAGCTCCCAGCCGACAGGGCGGGGCTTGACACTTGCGTCCATGCATAGACTGATGGGTTCGCACTTAGTGCTGGCACGGGGTCCGTGACATAAGTGTACCCGATTAAAGACAGGCGAATTGTGAGGGGTAATGAGATATAGCCGCGTTCCTGGCGATTCTCATGAGGGCATTCCGGAGAGAAAGGGGCGCAGATCGTCTAATAGAAGGACAAGTTTCGGTATCATGCCTTGACCTCGAGGTAAGTGAGGCACTTGGCAGGATACAGGGTAGTGTCCTTACACAATGTCCGGCCAGAATGGTATTCTCGGGAACTCCGGTTTCAGCAAGTCGGATCCCGGGTAAATGGAATAACAATTCGATGGCCCTTGACGGGAATGGGTTCGCAAATACCTTCGGATTTCAGAGCTCGAGCTTGGGGCTTGGCGCAACGAGTTGCGTTTGGCCTGAGTTCGGCTCGCGCAAGGCTGGCTATGAGTTCAGGGAAATGTTCTGCTCAGGGCCGGAATTTGCACTTTGAGCATTGAGCGTACAACCTCTGATCTCGGGAGAGCTCTAGGGTGAGTTTGGGATGTTCACAGGATCTTCCTTGAGTAGGGGAGAGTGTTGGCGAGGAGTATAATTATTAATCGTCCAAGTACAACCTACACACTTTATTCATTAAATCCATGATCACCGGCAGTGTGTTGGTTAGGCCTACTGACAGAGGGAAGGGCTTGGGTGGTTTGCATCGAGTTCGGGGAATGCGGTCCTCGGAAGTGTGGGTCCAAATGTCGCGAACTTGGTGATAACTCAGGCGGGGTCGACTCTTGAGAGGTATGCTGCATACTGCAACTACTCGGACCGGTTGTCGATCCTCGGGGATGGTTATCGGTTCTCGACGGTCGGCTTGATGAGTTCATGACGCTTAGCGTGCAACGGATGGGTCTGTCTGTCTCTCGTTACGGAAGTTGGGCTCCCCAGGTTGAATTTGTGTGGTAGGGATAGGGTTGGGAAGTTCCTACAGCAGCTTTGGTCGCCTTAGCATCTCAAGTGGTGCTAGATGGTAGGGAGCCTTGGCTATTGATCCCGTGCTAGGAACAAGGTTTATTTGGAATTTCGCTCGTCGCTCTCGGCGGTAGACCGGGCAATTTCTCAGGAAAACTTTGGATGGTCCTTGACTACGGAGGTGTCTTGGGCTCGGCTTTTCTTAGGTTTATACTCGACGTCGTGAGCGGAGGGTGCGTCGTAGTCCTTCTCAGGATGCTAGTGAGTTTATCGGAACGAACGATCTTGACTCAATAGTGCGGTGATTGGTTTATCCGACGATGGCGTCAGGGCTTGATGGTTTGGTAAGGACTGGGTCGATGGAGGAATTGTAGGCAAACGGTATACTGGGAATCCTAAATTTGCCTCTGTAGGTGCGGCTATTGGATCGTTGGCATATTCGAAGGAAAACTATCCGTAAAGCCTGAGGTCCTAAACTGATGAGATGTCTAATCTCTAAGTGGCAAGGTTTTCTTCAGTTCTTGAATCAAATGGTGCGGAAGGAAAAAGGGTTATCTGACAGGGAACGTACCAGTAGTTGCCTTAAGGTTCTGAGAGGCTTCCTCGGGCTGTGATTGCGAGAGCACTGAGGGTCTCTGTGGTATGCTCTAAGAGACAATCCTCACGGAAGTGCTGGTTGCTCCCACATTCGAGACATAGTAGCCTTCTGTTCGCATTTTCTGGACAGCACCAGGGGTAGTGTCCCACTGTGTTGCAAAGTTTGCATACCGGGCACTTCCGGACATGGTGGAAGGGGCATCTGCTGCATCGGGTGTGCGGTCCAGTGTGGTTTCGAGGTATGGTGGGGTATTCCTGGGGGATACTAGTCCGTGATATTTGGTGGCGGAGTTTCCTTCTCTTGTTCTCCCTTCGTTGGAAGAGAGCAGGAGAGGGAGGTAAGGGGTTAGTTCCAAGGTCCTCGTCCTGCCTAGCAGCATATTCGCGACAATGTCGGAAGAGGTGTCCGATTTTGTTGCACGAGTAGCACGCGTGGCAGTCCCCAATGTGATGCCGGTAGCACTTACCGCACTTAGGGTGCGATCCAGCATACTCTCGGCGTCTGATGGCGGGTTTCTTGTTGAGGTCGCCCCTTATGGGTTGGTGACTAGCCCTACGCTTTTCACTTTTCCTCCGAGTGACGGGGGCTGGAGGAGAAAGGAGGTTGTTGTCATGATTGATCTCCGAACAAAAGGAGTCGGGGTTATCGCCTCTGAAGATCCTGTCGCTCACTCCTGCGATTACCTGGGCGATCAAGTCCGGTACTGCTGCGTTCATCTGGGCAATGACTTGCTCGGCGAGGTCGCTAGCACTCAAGTGCGGGGGTGCCATGATTCTGCAACATGAAGAATTTAGGTTGAGTTTAGAATGCGCGGATGAGATATTATAAGAATTACGATTTAGGTGACCATAGATTGTCATAGCACGAGATTAACACGAGTGATCAGGTAGTACACGCAAGATTATGATTTAAGAGATAGAATCACAGTGTTCGCAACAAGTACAAAGTTCACAAGATACGATAAATCTAATGATAGAAGATAGAAATTTCATTGATAGTAAGAAGTTTTGGTACACATAACAAATTCACTGGGAAACATACAAGTACAATACATAGAGAAATAATAAGTAATGGCTTAAGTCGTGTACAATGGGAAAATTACGACTAAGCCGGTACAGTACAGTAAAAAGGGAAACATGTCTAATAACGCTCTTCCAAGAACATCATGGCGGCGAGAGCTACGACAAGTGCTCCCATGACTATGCAAGCTCTGACGAGGCACTGGACGGTCCGGGCGGTGGCCTGAGCCGTCAGGATGATCCGCCGGGACTGCTGTGCTAACTCGTTTGCAGCATCGGAGACTTCAAATAGAAGAAGGGCCTGCTCCTGGGCTTCCTCGGCAAGTCCACGGACTTGGCGGTGCAAGTTGAGGAAGGCGTCTGGAGGAAGAGGCTGGTGAGTAGGTGGCATCATGGGTCGGGAGGGTCCGGACTCCTGCGCACGCTGTCTTTCCTCGATGAACTGACGATCCCATGCGTAACGCTCCGATATCGGAGTGCGAAAGGCGGGATCGTAGGGGTCCAAGAAAGACTGTGGAGGCGCGGGTCGGAACGGGCCCGACTGCGGATGCATAGGTGCTCCAGCATTTGGTCCTCGGGGCTGTGGTGCTGCAACGGGCACCAACCTAGGAGGTGGAAGTACCGTCCTTGGGCTGGACCCATTACTGCTACTGATGGTCTGGGACGTGTCTTCCGTTGGGTCAGTCGTCTGGTGACGCTGACTCTCGGATGCGGTGTGGCCCTCAGAGGGTTCGTGAGAGGGGGAGGCGGCTCGGGGAAGTGATCGTGTCTGGGATCGAGAGTTCGAGGACTGAGACATGGCGTATCTGCGAATAGAGAGTTACATAAGTACGGGGAAACTAAGAATAGGAAAAACGTAAGTAAAATGCATGCACGGGTCAATCATGTGAGTGTCGGGAATTGACAAGACCGGGAATTTATGGACTCAAAACCGTTTAACGATAGCCTTTCGTTTTCCGTTCTTGCATAATTCATTTTGAACTACGGGTGGTTGATCAAGTCACGCATAGTTGAAAAAGTTAATCATGCAATTGCGGAAAATAACATACTAAAGTTTGAACCCGAAAATGACGTTTTCTGTAAAGCCTTGGTTATAGTTTTGGTTTCGAAAACTTTTTGAAAGATTTTAAAACCGTTTTCACTATAACCCGTGCTCTGATACCAAGTCTGTCACACCCCGCTAAAGCGGAAACACGGAATGTGAAGAGCGAAGAATCATTTCACGGGTCACAATAAAGTTCACGGTTCAAGTCATTAAAATTTAAATTGAAAAGTACAAATCAAAGGTACAACCAAGATTCGACGTAAGACCATAGTACATAACGAAATGTTTTTAAAATAAAATTCCCAAAATAAGGTCTTCTTCCCAAGGTACACTTCACATGAAAGACTTGACCCGCCCGAGCAATGCACTTCATAACTTACGCTTAGTTCCTGAAACATGAGATAAAGTGTCAACTACGAAAACGTAGTGAGTGAGGTACAGTTTGAAATGGAGAAAAGTTCAATTTAAAGGCTCATAAGAGTCCGAGACAAGTTCAAGATTTATAAAAGTTCAAGAGTCGTTCGAGGTCAAAGAATTTCAAGATAAGATCAAGTACTTAGAATTCAAGAATAACTTATTTAAATTTAAGTACTTAAAATTCAAGAATAATTTAGTCTCAAGACAATTTCCAGTATGTTTAAAATAAGTTCGAGTACGATCAAAATAAGTTCAAGTACGTTCAAAATAAGTTCAAGTACGTTCAAAATAAGTTCAAGTACGACCAAAGTAAGTTCAATTCAAATGCAAAAGTCAAGTAGTGTAGCGAGCAAAAAGGGTTGTAGTCATTACCTCAGCGGTGGATTAATCCACATGTGAAAGACATTAAGTAAGTATATGCGTAATATAGACCTATGATCCTCGAGTTGTACCAACCACTAAGCTTAATATACGTAAGATTTAGTCTACACACTAATCCGATTCTAGTCAAGTACCTGCCCACTAGTCAAGTCTAAAGTCAGAGTCCGCGAGGACTTAGCAATATGTACCTTGGTCGCTACCCATTGGTAAGGAGTGACCGCTCCTAAGTATCGATACCCATAATATATGCTAACGGCTTGTGTTAATAGTGTGTATAGTCGTCCAAGTAAATTGTGGGACTTTTAGTCGATCATTTTTAAAAAGTCTTTTAGTCTGCACTTACGGCGTTATATTCTCACCTAGGGTTTAGTACTTAAATACAACCAAGCTATCAATGTCTATTCAAGTATCCAAAGAGGCAAACCTAGGGAGTCTAAGGTAAGCCAATCCGAACAGTTGATGTTGTTTACGCATATTAGTCCAAATAGTCGTCCAAATAGTTCGTACAAAAATAGTCTAAAAGTAGTCCATAAATAGAAAGTTGTTCAAATAGTTTATAAGTGCAAAAGTCAAAGTTTAATAAGTCAAAAGTCAAAGTAGTAGTCAAAGTTTAATAAATCAAAAGTCAAAATAGTTCAATAAGTACAAAAGTCAAACTAGTTCAAATAGTTCAAAAGTCAAAATAGTTTATAAGTCCAAAAGTCAAATTAGTCCGATAAGTACCAAAAGTCAAAATAGTCGTACAAAATCAATAAGTCAAAATAGTTTAATAAGCAATTTCACATAAATGCCATAGTCCAAAAACAATTTGATCTCATGTTTCCCCCAAAAAGCATATTTAAATGTAAAAGTAAGGAGGGGTGTAACTCACGGATTGCGAAGAGAGTGAACTCGGAATCGGTCGGATAAGGGAGCCGGGAATCACGGAATGCCTAGGAATACCAAGATTGTCCAAAAGTTAATGTCTTATTAGGTCCTTTATACAAGATTGGTAACTTTTGTTTATGATTATGTGTTGAAGTCAAATTGTCTCAAAGTTGGTCCGAAGCGATTAACGTTTATTTCTAGTTTGAAAGTTCCATGTTAAAGTTATTAATATGATAAGCATGTTTGGGTCACTGAAATGGTTTAGATTTTCTAGTGAAATTTGGGCAGCGCTTCCGCGCCCAAATCTCATGTCCAAAACCCACAACCATTTCCGCTCACAAAACATGCATACACACATAATAACTTCAAAACAAGTCAAATAGGTCTAAAGAGTCCAATATAAGTCATTATTATTATTAGTTTTACTTATCTCAGTCTTATAATAATATTAGCAAAAGTCCAGAAGGTGTGTACAAGTTTAAAACGGACAAACGACGATTTTTCGGGAGAACAGCAGCTCGGTGCTGCGCACCTAGCTGCTGTCTCTTTCCCATTTTGTGTTTTTCTTGCTAAAAACGTTTTGTGACTCAAGGATTTCGACATGCAACCGGTGGATAACTTATAAAACACCATTTTAATAGTTTCTAAACAACTTTTATCCTTAAAAACATAGATCTAAGTATCATCTAGATAAAAACCGTTTTTGTAGAGAAAGTGATATAAATCTTTATAAAAACTCATTTTTATTATTTAGATCTAACATGCAATTAGTAAAAACAGTAAATAAAGATAGGGAAGTGTTTTCTACCGAAGGAAAATGGATGGATGATGTTTTGAACGAATTTAGAGCTCCAAAATCGGTAAAAAGAGCTTGAAACCGAAATAGACTTGCACCTTCTTGTTTGTTTTGTTGATTGGACGATTTTGATGGGGGGATTTATGGTGGTTTGTGGCTGTAAACCTCTGGTTTGTGTGGTGTCCTTGAGGAAAAATAGAGAGAAATGGAGAGAAAAATAGAGAGAATTTGGGGATTGGTGGTTTGAAGCTAACCATGGAAAATGGTTAAGCTATGAAGAAGGAAGACTCATAGCATCATCCAAGGGGGCGATTGTTGGGCCAAGAAATGGTATGGATGAAGCTATGGAGTCTTCAGTGTGTTTGAATAAAGATGATTTTAGTTCGTTGAGGGTCCGAACTAAAATCATCAAGAATAATCCGAAGTGAAAATTTCAGTTCGGGGAACAAGTTAGTTCAGATACTCTGAACTAAATGAAGTTTCTCCGAACTGAAAATAAGCTGAAGTTTAACTTAAGTCAATAGAAGTCAAAATTTGAAGATTACAATTCGGAGGATGAAGACTGTGGTTCAACTCTGAAGTGAACACCCCGAAGTGAAATTAAGATGATCATAATGTTGTAATAATTTAATTCGTAGAGTATATGTATGTTAGATTTTGTCGATAAATAGTGTGATAGGTTGTTAGAGTTTGTTGTCTTTGAACCTGAAACTCTCTCAAAGAGGTTCCGTTGAGCTTGAGTGTCTGTTGTAACAAGCTCCGATCCAAAACATGTCACCACTATCAATGAAATCTATCAAAACACTTGCTCATTTGTTTGTTGTTTTATCAGTTCTTTCAATTAATCAATCACAAATTCAACTTCATGTTTCCTTCATTTTGATTCGAAACTCAGGTCATGAGATTCCGCATCATGACCTGTTTCAATTCCATTTGTTGAGTGAGTGTGTGACGAATTCAAGGACCTGTCAATTGGAATAAGAACCAGACAAATCAATTGATTGAATTCGATTGAGTCTGGTTCATCAATTTGACATGATTCGAAAATTAGGTCATATCATTAGTGACTCGAAGGAGTCCGAAGTGAAATTGAATAAGTGTGAAGTGAAATTAAAGTGCTGTATTTAAGAATATGTTTAGATTTCAAGGTGTTCATGGTGGATATAGTGTTATACATATGTATTCAAAGACGGATGGTGTGTATGGAGCAAAAACACGAGTTATCATATTGAGAGAGGGGTGTGTTGCTGAGCTACTGGTCTGAAATCAGATTGACAAATCAAGAGATTCTGCTGGCAGTGAGGATGATAAATTTCATCAACGATTAATTATTCATCGGTGGAACTTCGAAAGAATGAAGATTACAAAGATTATGAAGTGAAGAACAAAATGCTTTCAACAACATGTTTCTTCTAAACTGATAATCTTTTAATCAAATTCTTGTTCCAGAAGAATGATGAAGATCCAAATGTAAGCTTAGTAGGATACTTGATGATTTTGATTGAAGGTTCCGAAAGAAAAGTGGAATTCATGTCTATCATGAATTGGAGGCTCAGCCAAGACCAATCACCTTCTGATTACATAGTTCTGTATGATCAGTGATCAATATCTTTTCAAGAATATCAGATGCAGGCCTATGATAAAAAGGGAAGGAAATTTGTGGATTGGTGGTTTGAAGCTAACCATGGAAGATGGTTAAGCTATGAAGAAGGAAGACTCATAGCATCATCCAAGGGGGCAATTGTTGGGCCAAGAAATGGTATGGATGAAGCTATGGAGTCTTTAGTGTGTTTGAATAAAGATGATTTTAGTTCATGGAGAGTCCGAACTAAAATTATCAAGAATAATCGGAAGTGAAATTTTCAGTTCGGGGAATAAGTTAGTTCAGATACTCTGAACTAAATGAAGTTTCTCCGAACTGAAAATAAGTTGAAGTGTAACTTAAGTCAACAGAAGTTAACATTGAAGATTACAATTCGGAGGATGAAGACTGTGGTTCAGAACTGAAGTGAACACCCCAAAGTGAAATTAAGATAATGATAATGTTGTAATAATTTAATTCGTAGAGTGTCTGTATGTTAGATTTTGTCTATTAATAGTGTGATAGGTTGTTAGAGTTTGTTGTCTTTGAACCCGAAATCTCTAAAAGAGGTTCCGTTGAGCTTGAATGGTTGTTGTAACAAGCTCCGATCCAAAACCTGTCACCACTATCAATGAAATCTATCAAAACAATTGCTCAATTGTTTGTTGTTTTATCAGTTCTTTCAATTAATAAATCACAAATTCGACTTCATGTTTCCTTCATTTTGATTACAAACTGAGGTCATGAGATTCCGCATCATGACCTGTTTCAATTCGATTCGCTGAGTGAATGTGTGAGGAATTCAAGGAATTGTCATAGGGAATATGAAATAATCAATTTCAAAGAGGAAATATGTTGTCATTTTTGTTCTTATAACGATAATGCGAACGATGACGACATTTTCCGAATATTTTCACTTTTTTTTTCTAGAGTTGAAGGTAACTTTTTAATATTGGAAACCTCAAATTCAGGGTAAAACAAATAATCAATTTCAAAGAGGATGGATGACGTCATTTTCGTTCGGATAATGATAATGATAAGGATGACGTCATTTTCGTTCGGATAATGATAATGATAAGGATAATGAATATTTATTTAGCGTTAAATAAATATTCACTTTCAAAGATGAAGGATGACGTTAATGCGAAATATAACGTCATTTTCGACATCATTAGAATTTTTTTTTGTAGGGTATCTTTGCAAAGTATGAACCTTCAAATATTAGGGTGTTGAACCAAGAAATGGTATGGATGAAGCTATGGAGTCTTCAGTGTGTTTGAATAAAGATGATTTTAGTTCGTGGAGGGTCCGAACTAAAATCATCAAGAATAATCCGAAGTGAAATTTTCAGTTCGGGGAAAGAGTTAGTTCAGATACTCTGAACTAAATGAAGTTTCTCCGAACTGAAAATAAGCTGAAGTGTAACTTCAGTCAACAGAAGTCTACATTGAAGATTATAATTCGGAGGATGAAGATTGTGGTTCAGAACTGAAGTGAACACCCCAAAGTGAAATTAAGATGATGATAATGTTGTAATAAACAAATTCATAGAGTGTCTGTATGTTAGATTTTGTCTATAAATAGTGTGATAGGTTGTTAGACTTTGTTGTCTTTGAACCCGGAACTCTCTCAAAGAGGTTCCGTTGAGCTTGAATGTCTGTTGTAACAGATCCGAAACCTGTCCCACTATCAATGAAATCTATCAAAACAGTTGCTCAATTGTTTGTTGTTTTATCAGTTCTTTCAATTAATCAATCACAAATTTGACTTCATGTTTCCTTCATTTGTATTCCAAACTCAGGTCATGAGATTCCGCATCATGACCTGTTTCAATTCGATTCGCTGAGTGAGTGTGTGAGGAATTCAAGGACCGGTCAATTGGTATCAAAGCCAGACAAATCAATTGATTGAATTCGATTGAGTCTGGTTCATCAATTTGACTTGATTTGAAAATTAGGTCAAATCATTAATGAATCGAAGGAGTCCGAAGTGAAATTGAAGAAGTCCGAAGTGAAATTGAAGAGCTGTATTTAAGAATCTGTTTAGATTTCAAGGTTTTCATGGTGGATCCGGTGTTACACATATGTATTCAAAGATGGATGGTGTGTATGGAGCAAAAACACGAGTTATCAATTTGAAAGAGGGGTGTGTTGCTGAGCTTCTGGTCTGAAATCAGATTGACAAATCAAGAGATTCTGCTGGCAGTGAAGATGATAAACTTCATCAACGATTAATTCTTCATCGATGGAACTTCGCAAGAATGAAGATTATAAAGATTATGAAATGAAGAACAAAATGTTTTCAACAACATGTTACTTCTAAACTGATAATCTTTTAATCAAATTCTTGTTCCAAAAGAATGATGAAAATCCAAATGTAAGCTCAGTAGGATGCTTGATGATTCTGATTGAAGGTTCCATAAGAGAAGTGGAATTCATGTCTATCATGAATTGGAGGCTCAGCCAAGACCAATCACCTTCTAATTACATAGGTCTGTATGATCAGTGATCAATATCTTTTCAAGAATATCAGATGCAGGCCTATGATAAAAAGGGAAGGAAATTTGGGGATTGGTGGTTTGAAGCTAACCATGGAAAATGGTTAAGCTATGAAGAAGGAAGACTCATAGCATCATCCAAGGGGGCGATTGTTGGGCCAAGAAATGGTATGGATGAAGCTATGGACTCTTCAGTGTGTTTGAATAAAGATGATTTTAGTTCGTGGAGGGTCCGAACTAAAATAATCAAGAATAATCCGAAGTGAAAATTTCAGTTCGGGGAACAAGTTAGTTCAGATACTCTGAACTAAATGAAGTTTCTCCGAACTGAAAATAAGCTGAAGTTTAACTTAAGTCAATAGAAATCAAAATTTGAAGATTACAATTCGGAGGATGAAGACTGTGGTTCAACTCTGAAGTGAACACCCCGAAGTGAAATTAAGATGATCATAATGTTGTAATAATTTAATTCGTAGAGTGTATGTATGTTAGATTTTGTCGATAAATAGTGTGATAGGTTGTTAGAGTTTGTTGTCTTTGAACCCGAAACTCTCTCAAAGAGGTTCCGTTGAGCTTGAATGTCTGTTGTAACAAGCTCCGATCCAAAACATGTCACCACTATCAATGAAATCTATCAAAACACTTGCTCATTTGTTTGTTGTTTTATCAGTTCTTTCAATTAATCAATCACAAATTCAACTTCATGTTTCCTTCATTTTGATTCGAAACTCAGGTCATGATATTCCGCATCATGACCTGTTTCAATTCCATTTTTTGAGTGAGTGTGTGACGAATTCAAGGACCTGTCAATTGGAATAAGAACCAGACAAATCAATTGATTGAATTCGATTGAGTCTGGTTCATCAATTTGACATGATTCGAAAATTAGGTCATATCATTAGTGACTCGAAGGAGTCCGAAGTGAAATTGAATAAGTCTGAAGTGAAATTAAAGTGTTGTATTTAAGAATATGTTTAGATTTCAAGGTGTTCATGGTGGATATGGTGTTATACATATGTATTCAAAGACGGATGGTGTGTATGGAGGAAAAACACGAGTTATCAATTTGAGAGAGGGGTGTGTTGCTGAGCTACTGGTCTGAAATCAGATTGACAAATCAAGAGATTCTGCTGGCAGTGAGGATGATAAATTTCATCAACGATTAATTATTCATCGGTGGAACTTCGAAAGAATGAAGATTACAAAGATTATGAAGTGAAGAAAAAAATGTTTTCAACAACATGTTTCTTCTAAACTGATAATATTTTAATCAAATTCTTGTTCCAGAAGAATGATGAAGATCCAAATGTAAGCTTAGTAGGATACTTGATGATTTTGATTGAAGGTTCCGAAAGAAAAGTGGAATTCATGTCTATCATGAATTGGAGGCTCAGCCAAGACCAATCACCTTCTTATTACATAGTTCTGTATGATCAGTGATCAATATCTTTTCAAGAATATCAGATGCAGGCCTATGATAAAAAGGGAAGGAAATTTGTGGATTGGTGGTTTGAAGCTAACCATGGAAGATGGTTAAGCTATGAAGAAGGAAGACTCATAGCATCATCCAAGGGGGCAATTGTTGGGCCAAGAAATGGTATGGATGAAGCTATGGAGTCTTTAGTGTGTTTGAATAAAGATGATTTTAGTTCATGGAGAGTCCGAACTAAAATTATCAAGAATAATCGGAAGTGAAATTTTCAGTTCGGGGAATAAGTTAGTTCAGATACTCTGAACTAAATGAAGTTTCTCCGAACTGAAAATAAGTTGAAGTGTAACTTAAGTCAACAGAAGTTAACATTGAAGATTACAATTCGGAGGATGAAGACTGTGGTTCAGAACTGAAGTGAACACCCCAAAGTGAAATTAAGATAATGATAATGTTGTAATAATTTAATTCGTAGAGTGTCTGTATGTTAGATTTTGTCTATTAATAGTGTGATAGGTTGTTAGAGTTTGTTGTCTTTGAACCCGAAACTCTCTCAAAGAGGTTCCGTTGAGCTTGAATGTCTGTTGTAACAAGCTCCGATCCAAAACATGTCACCACTATCAATGAAATCTATCAAAACACTTGCTCATTTGTTTGTTGTTTTATCAGTTCTTTCAATTAATCAATCACAAATTCAACTTCATGTTTCCTTCATTTTGATTCGAAACTCAGGTCATGATATTCCGCATCATGACCTGTTTCAATTCCATTTTTTGAGTGAGTGTGTGACGAATTCAAGGACCTGTCAATTGGAATAAGAACCAGACAAATCAATTGATTGAATTCGATTGAGTCTGGTTCATCAATTTGACATGATTCGAAAATTAGGTCATATCATTAGTGACTCGAAGGAGTCCGAAGTGAAATTGAATAAGTCTGAAGTGAAATTAAAGTGCTGTATTTAAGAATATGTTTAGATTTCAAGGTGTTCATGGTGGATATGGTGTTATACATATGTATTCAAAGACGGATGGTGTGTATGGAGGAAAAACACGAGTTATCAATTTGAGAGAGGGGTGTGTTGCTGAGCTACTGGTCTGAAATCAGATTGACAAATCAAGAGATTCTGCTGGCAGTGAGGATGATAAATTTCATCAACGATTAATTATTCATCGGTGGAACTTCGAAAGAATGAAGATTACAAAGATTATGAAGTGAAGAAAAAAATGTTTTCAACAACTTGTTTCTTCTAAACTGATAATATTTTAATCAAATTCTTGTTCCAGAAGAATGATGAAGATCCAAATGTAAGCTTAGTAGGATACTTGATGATTTTGATTGAAGGTTCCGAAAGAAAAGTGGAATTCATGTCTATCATGAATTGGAGGCTCAGCCAAGACCAATCACCTTCTGATTACATAGTTCTGTATGATCAGTGATCAATATCTTTTCAAGAATATCAGATGCAGGCCTATGATAAAAAGGGAAGGAAATTTGTGGATTGGTGGTTTGAAGCTAACCATGGAAGATGGTTAAGCTATGAAGAAGGAAGACTCATAGCATCATCCAAGGGGGCAATTGTTGGGCCAAGAAATGGTATGGATGAAGCTATGGAGTCTTTAGTGTGTTTGAATAAAGATGATTTTAGTTCATGGAGAGTCCGAACTAAAATTATCAAGAATAATCGGAAGTGAAATTTTCAGTTCGGGGAATAAGTTAGTTCAGATACTCTGAACTAAATGAAGTTTCTCCGAACTGAAAATAAGTTGAAGTGTAACTTAAGTCAACAGAAGTTAACATTGAAGATTACAATTCGGAGGATGAAGACTGTGGTTCAGAACTGAAGTGAACACCCCAAAGTGAAATTAAGATAATGATAATGTTGTAATAATTTAATTCGTAGAGTGTCTGTATGTTAGATTTTGTCTATTAATAGTGTGATAGGTTGTTAGAGTTTGTTGTCTTTGAACCCGAAATCTCTAAAAGAGGTTCCGTTGAGCTTGAATGGTTGTTGTAACAAGCTCCGATCCAAAACCTGTCACCACTATCAATGAAATCTATCAAAACAATTGCTCAATTGTTTGTTGTTTTATCAGTTCTTTCAATTAATAAATCACAAATTCGACTTCATGTTTCCTTCATTTTGATTACAAACTGAGGTCATGAGATTCCGCATCATGACCTGTTTCAATTCGATTCGCTGAGTGAGTGTGTGAGGAATTCAAGGAATTGTCATAGGGAATATGAAATAATCAATTTCAAAGAGGAAATATGTTGTCATTTTTGTTCTTATAACGATAATGCGAACGATGACGACATTTTCCGAATATTTTCACTTTTTTTTTCTAGAGTTGAAGGTAACTTTTTAATATTGGAAACCTCAAATTCAGGGTAAAACAAATAATCAATTTCAAAGAGGATGGATGACGTCATTTTCGTTCGGATAATGATAATGATAAGGATGACGTCATTTTCGTTCGGATAATGATAATGATAAGGATAATGAATATTTATTTAGCGTTAAATAAATATTCACTTTCAAAGATGAAGGATGACGTTAATGCGAAATATAACGTCATTTTCGACATCATTAGAATTTTTTTTTGTAGGGTATCTTTGCAAAGTATGAACCTTCAAACATTAGGGTGTTGAACCAAGAAATGGTATGGATGAAGCTATGGAGTCTTCGGTGTGTTTGAATAAAGATGATTTTAGTTCGTGGAGGGTCCGAACTAAAATCATCAAGAATAATCCGAAGTGAAATTTTCAGTTCGGGGAAAGAGTTAGTTCAGATACTCTGAACTAAATGAAGTTTCTCCGAACTGAAAATAAGCTGAAGTGTAACTTCAGTCAACAGAAGTCTACATTGAAGATTATAATTCGGAGGATGAAGATTGTGGTTCAGAACTGAAGTGAACACCCCAAAGTGAAATTAAGATGATGATAATGTTGTAATAAACAAATTCATAGAGTGTCTGTATGTTAGATTTTGTCTATAAATAGTGTGATAGGTTGTTAGACTTTGTTGTCTTTGAACCCGGAACTCTCTCAAAGAGGTTCCGTTGAGCTTGAATGTCTGTTGTAACAAGCTCCGATCCAAAACCTGTCCCACTATCAATGAAATCTATCAAAACAGTTGCTCAATTGTTTGTTGTTTTATCAGTTCTTTCAATTAATCAATCACAAATTTGACTTCATGTTTCCTTCATTTGTATTCCAAACTCAGGTCATGAGATTCCACATCATGACCTGTTTCAATTGGATTCGCTGAGTGAGTGTGTGAGGAATTCAAGGACCGGTCAATTGGTATCAAAGCCAGACAAATCAATTGATTGAATTCGATTGAGTCTGGTTCATCAATTTGACTTGATTTGAAAATTAGGTCAAATCATTAATGAATCGAAGGAGTCCGAAGTGAAATTGAAGAAGTCCGAAGTGAAATTGAAGAGCTGTATTTAAGAATCTGTTTAGATTTCAAGGTTTTCATGGTGGATCCGGTGTTACACATATATATTCAAAGATGGATGGTGTGTATGGAGCAAAAACACGAGTTATCAATTTGAAAGAGGGGTGTGTTGCTGAGCTTCTGGTCTGAAATCAGATTGACAAATCAAGAGATTCTGCTGGCAGTGAAGATGATAAACTTCATCAACGATTAATTCTTCATCGATGGAACTTCGCAAGAATGAAGATTATAAAGATTATGAAATGAAGAACAAAATGTTTTCAACAACATGTTTCTTCTAAACTGATAATCTTTTAATCAAATTCTTGTTCCAAAAGAATGATGAAAATCCAAATGTAAGCTCAGTAGGATGCTTGATGATTCTGATTGAAGGTTCCATAAGAGAAGTGGAATTCATGTCTATCATGAATTGGAGGCTCAGCCAAGACCAATCACCTTCTAATTACATAGGTCTGTATGATCAGTGATCAATATCTTTTCAAGAATATCAGATGCAGGCCTATGATAAAAAGGGAAGGAAATTTGGGGATTGGTGGTTTGAAGCTAACCATGGAAAATGGTTAAGCTATGAAGAAGGAAGACTCATAGTATCATCCAAGGGGGCGATTGTTGGGCCAAGAAATGGTATGGATGAAGCTATGGAGTCTTCAGTGTGTTTGAATAAAGATGATTTTAGTTCGTGGAGGGTCCGAACTAAAATCATCAAGAATAATCCGAAGTGAAAATTTCAGTTCGGGGAACAAGTTAGTTCAGATACTCTGAACTAAATGAAGTTTCTCCGAACTGAAAATAAGCTGAAGTTTAACTTAAGTCAATAGAAGTCAAAATTTGAAGATTACAATTCGGAGGATGAAGACTGTGGTTCAACTCTGAAGTGAACACCCCGAAGTGAAATTAAGATGATCATAATGTTGTAATAATTTAATTCGTAGAGTGTATGTATGTTAGATTTTGTCGATAAATAGTGTGATAGGTTGTTAGAGTTTGTTGTCTTTGAACCCGAAACTCTCTCAAAGAGGTTCCGTTGAGCTTGAATGTCTGTTGTAACAAGCTCCGATCCAAAACATGTCACCACTATCAATGAAATCTATCAAAACACTTGCTCATTTGTTTGTTGTTTTATCAGTTCTTTCAATTAATCAATCACAAATTCAACTTCATGTTTCCTTCATTTTGATTCGAAACTCAGGTCATGAGATTCCGCATCATGACCTGTTTCAATTCCATTTGTTGAGTGAGTGTGTGACGAATTCAAGGACCTGTCAATTGGTTTAAGAACCAGACAAATCAATTGATTGAATTCGATTGAGTCTGGTTCATCAATTTGACATGATTCGAAAATTAGGTCATATCATTAGTGACTCGAAGGAGTCCGAAGTGAAATTGAATAAGTCTGAAGTGAAATTAAAGTGCTGTATTTAAGAATATGTTTAGATTTCAAGGTGTTCATGGTGGATATGGTGTTATACATATGTATTCAAAGACGGATGGTGTGTATGGAGCAAAAACACGAGTTATCATATTGAGAGAGGGGTGTGTTGCTGAGCTACTGGTCTGAAATCAGATTGACAAATCAAGAGATTCTGCTGGCAGTGAGGATGATAAATTTCATCAACGATTAATTATTCATCGGTGGAACTTCGAAAGAATGAAGATTACAAAGATTATGAAGTGAAGAACAAAATGCTTTCAACAACATGTTTCTTCTAAACTGATAATCTTTTAATCAAATTCTTGTTCCAGAAGAATGATGAAGATCCAAATGTAAGCTTAGTAGGATACTTGATGATTTTGATTGAAGGTTCCGAAAGAAAAGTGGAATTCATGTCTATCATGAATTGGAGGCTCAGCCAAGACCAATCACCTTCTGATTACATAGTTCTGTATGATCAGTGATCAATATCTTTTCAAGAATATCAGATGCAGGCCTATGATAAAAAGGGAAGGAAATTTGTGGATTGGTGGTTTGAAGCTAACCATGGAAGATGGTTAAGCTATGAAGAAGGAAGACTCATAGCATAATCCAAGGGGGCAATTGTTGGGCCAAGAAATGGTATGGATGAAGCTATGGAGTCTTTAGTGTGTTTGAATAAAGATGATTTTAGTTCATGGAGAGTCCGAACTAAAATTATCAAGAATAATCGGAAGTGAAATTTTCAGTTCGGGGAATAAGTTAGTTCAGATACTCTGAACTAAATGAAGTTTCTCTTAACTGAAAATAAGTTGAAGTGTAACTTAAGTCAACAGAAGTTAACATTGAAGATTACAATTCGGAGGATGAAGACTGTGGTTCAGAACTGAAATGAACACCCCAAAGTGAAATTAAGATAATAATAATGTTGTAATAATTTAATTCGTAGAGTGTCTGTATGTTAGATTTTGTCTATTAATAGTGTGATAGGTTGTTAGAGTTTGTTGTCTTTGAACCCGAAATCTCTAAAACAGGTTCCGTTGAGCTTCAATGGTTGTTGTAACAAGCTCCGATCCAAAACCTGTCACCACTATCAATGAAATCTATCAAAACAATTGCTCAATTGTTTGTTGTTTTTATCAGTTCTTTCAATTAATAAATCACAAATTCGACTTCATGTTTCCTTCATTTTGATTACAAACTGAGGTCATGAGATTCCGCATCATGACCTGTTTCAATTCGATTCGCTGAGTGAGTGTGTGAGGAATTCAAGGAATTGTCATAGGGAATATGAAATAATCAATTTCAAAGAGGAAATATGTTGTCATTTTTGTTCTTATTACGATAATGCGAACGATGACGACATTTTCCGAATATTTTCACTTTTTTTTTCTAGAGTTGAAGGTAACTTTTTAATATTGGAAACCTCAAATTCAGGGTAAAACAAATAATCAATTTCAAAGAGGATGGATGACGTCATTTTCGTTCGGATAATGATAATGATAAGGATGACGTCATTTTCGTTCGGATAATGATAATGATAAGGATAATGAATATTTATTTAGCGTTAAATAAATATTCACTTTCAAAGATGAAGGATGACGTTAATGCGAAATATAACGTCATTTTCGACATCATTAGAATTTTTTTTTGTAGGGTATCTTTGCAAAGTATAAACCTTCAAATATTAGGGTGTTGAACCAAGAAATGGTATGGATGAAGCTATGGAGTCTTCAGTGTGTTTGAATAAAGATGATTTTAGTTCGTGGAGGGTCCGAACTAAAATCATCAAGAATAATCCGAAGTGAAATTTTCAGTTCGGGGAAAGAGTTAGTTCAGATACTCTGAACTAAATGAAGTTTCTCCGAACTGAAAATAAGCTGAAGTGTAACTTCAGTCAACAGAAGTCTACATTGAAGATTATAATTCGGAGGATGAAGAGTGTGGTTCAGAACTGTCACACCCCGCTTGGAGCGGAAACGCGGAATGTTCCAGTTATAATATCAAAGTCAAGATTACAACAATATAACCGATAAACAAAACATCAAATTAAATAGATCATGCCAAATGTTACAAAATACATCATAAAGTCAAAGGCGATAAGACGCCAAGTACAAATACAATTCCAAAAGAAATAAACAAACGGATCGTCATGGAAATTACAATAAACAATTCAATTTCGAATTTCCCAAAAGCAAGCGATCCGAAAATAAACTATGGCATGATCAACGGAAATCCTCAATTTCCTGCAAAGCGTTAAAACGACATTAACAACATGTTGGTGAATTATTCGCAATTTTGAAGTAAAAGTGACCCATCGACAAGTTTCAATAAACATTATAATTTCAAATACCATATCTTGTTTTTCAAACCATATCTTGTTTTCAAACCATATCTTGTTTTTCAAACCATATCTTGTTTTCAAACCATATCTTGTTTTCAACCCTAGTGAGGATACCATGCTTAGATTAGTTATACATCGAACCTTGCCAGTCCTAAAGACGCAATTCCTAAGGCAGTGTCAACCAAAGGCAACCATAAATCAAGTACGGTCATAACATCCACACATAGATACCTACTGAGGGATGAGGGTCAGGCGATATAACCCATATAGCTATATATATGTAACCGTTGGGCACGAAGCTTAACGAGTGTATAAGACACCCAATCTAAAGCAGACCTATTCTACTAGGTAAACAAGATAATCATAATATTTCGCATACGCAAACAGTTTTAAAATACGCTACAAGATGATTAATAACATTCCGCATACGCAGACAGTTTTAAAATACACTGCAAGATGATTAATAAGATTCCGCATACGCAGACAGTTTTAAAATACGCTTTACAGCCCAAAAATAGTAAGATAAGGGCTACGAATAACTCACAATACAAGCTTCAGCAAATCCCAGATAAACAATCACGGAGCTACAACTCCACCGTCTAAGTGCCCTAAATAGCAATAATATAGTCTCAGTATCTCTACAAGTATAGTTCGGTTTAGCCTTGTCGGTTAAGATTAAGTTTAATATAACATTCCAACGATTAATAAGTCGAATAGGGATGACGGATTAAGAAGACGATGTTCCGCGCCAGAGAAGGGCCGATCGGCAAGATATCGATCTTTCACGTCCACAACGACCGTTGGAAACGAGTGATAACTCCAAGTCGAAAGAATTATTAATACAAATGTTCATTATGTCGACCAAAATTAAGATGTTGACTTATAGAAGTCAAAGGTCAATTATGTTGACTTATGAAAGTCAAATGTTAATTATGTTGACTTATTAAAGTCAAAATCAATTAAAAGTCCAAATGACACTTTGAATAATTTGAAGTGTTTTCATACGAAAATGTTTAGAGTAAAATACCTTTTCAAAACCATTTATAAAATTTGCCGCAAAACATACTTTGATGACTTAAAACGATGATTAAATTGAGACGAAGTTTAAAGTATCGCAAAGATGTTTAAAATGTCCGTTTTAAGTAATATTATGACGTTTGTGATTGCGTTGGTGTCTTTGAGTCCAAAGACAATGTTATTGTAAAATATGTTACTTTTGTACACAATATATTTATATAAGTGTTTTAATGTCGTAAAAAGTCACGAGTTGGAATTTCGGCAGCGCTTCCGCGTCATAAAACATTCGTCCAAATTTCAATCACTTTCCCCGCTTAACAACAAAACCATTCTCATAATACAATTTACGATAATAAGTTAAATACGATACTTTGATCATATTACTCTTTAATATATTTGTCCAAAAATCAGTCCAATCCGATAGAATACGACAAGTGTTGGTCTAATAATTATCCTAACCGTTTCCAAGGCTAAAACCGAATAATACACATATAATGAAATCACAAGATTCACAAGAGTAACAAGTTATACCACTAACTCCGCCTGATTTGACCAGAATCTGGAATGACAACTTCGGTGGTACAACGATGAGAATATCCGCCTCCGAAACACAAGACAAACGCCAAAAATTAGCAAAACGAAGGATTTGAATGCACAAAATGTCACCATTATTACTGTTTTTACTCATCTCAGCCCCATAACATTATTGACAAAAGTCCAGAACGTGAATACAAGTTTTAAACGAGTAAAACGACACATTTTCGGGAGGTCAGCAGCCCGGTGCTGCGCACCTGGGCACAGGTGTTGCGCACCTAGCTGCTGCCTTCTTCCCGATTTGTGTTTTTCTTGCTAAAATCGTTTTGTAACTCAAAGATTTCGACATGAAACCAGTAGATAACTTATAAAACATCATTTTTATAGTTTCTAAATAACTTTTACCCACAAAAGCATAGATCTAAGTAGTGTTTATACAAAAATCGTTTTTTGTAAACAAGGTGGTATAAATCCTTACAAAAACTCGTTTTTAAGGCTTAGATCATACATGCAATTAAAGATTTGAATAAAAACAGTAAAAAGGAAGAAATCTACCGAAGGAAACACTTGGATGATGAGTTTGGTCGGATTTGAGCTTCGAAAATCTTTGCAAAAGTGGTCCTTTTTCGGTATAAACAACACCCCTTTGCTTCTCTTGAAGTCTAGAACGTTTTATATGGATTAGAAATGGATTTTGATGGTGAAAAGCTTCTGGAAATGGGGTTTGATAGAGAGAAAAACAAGAGAGAAAATGGGACTAGGTGTTTTTTTGTGTGTGTTTCTTGATTGCAAAAATGAAAAAGAAAAGAAATTAAAAGGAGAGTGTAATGATACACTTTGGGCAGGTAAAATGGCAGTAAAGAGAGCACATGGTCGAGATTTGATTGGTTGGTTTATTACAAAAACGAGGCAAGGACCAAAAGTGTAAAATTGTGAAATCTGGCAAGAGGTGCTGCGCACCTATGCCATAGGTGCTGCGCACCGGGTGATTTCCAGCACTTTCGATTTTCGTTTTCGCGATCGTTAAGGAGTTTCGTTCGTCGAAAGTTCCCGATTCTTTTTGCGTTGAACTTAGGAAAGTTCCCGCTTTGATTTACTTTATATTAGGTTCATTTAATATTATGATTTCAATTTTTGATTTCGAGATTCGCACGATTTCGGTAAAAGAGTACGCAAGAGTAAAAGCACGATATCTCGCGGATAAAGGATCCGATAACCGACAAATTTGGCATAAACCTTCTAACTTATATTTATGAGGATACTAACTAATTGGCACTTAGATAAAATAATATTTTCACGTCCCTAGGGACAAACCAGTAAATACGAAAACCCGATAATCAATAACGGTAAATCGTGAGCAAAACAAAGCGAAATACAAGGGTCGAAATCAATTGCGAATAAAATAATAATAATAACGGTAACATAAGTACTTCAGATTGACGGGACGTCACAGCCTCCCCCAGTTAAAAGAATTTCGTCCTCGAAATATTTCCTGCAACGGCCTACTCTAACTCGAAGGAAGACGCTAAGGATATAGCCGTGCAAATATCAAAATCTTAAACGCAATAGATATGAAACTCTCCTAAAGATGGAATAAAATTGGAGATCAGTAGAATTGAGAGATATTGACTCAAAAACTGTTAACAATAGGAATTACGTTCCGGTCTTGCATAATTTATTCAAAACTAGGCGTAGTTGGCCAAATTACGCGTAGTTCATAATGAACCATGCAATTGCGGAATTAATCCACTAAGGTCTAAAAGTTCATGAAATAATTTTTGAAGAATCTGGAATACAGTTTGGTATTGCACCAATGGTTACTAAGTCGAATCAAAATGACAGATTAAAATCTGGGGTTGAACCCCGCGAAATCGCACTCGTAGGACAACCTCGTCTCGTCGACTTCTTTGCAGATAGGAGCTCCCTTCGATTCCGACGCAACAGAGGCGTAAAAGGAAAATGGAAATACAAGGAAGTGAAAAGAAAAGTGTGCAACCCGACGATAATAAGACTAAGCATCCAATATCAAATAGGATAATTGCAGGTTGAACTTAGATAGGAGAAGTATATGTACCGGCTGGAGCTAACTCGGGACAGTTGGCCTTAAGATGCTCAGGAGAACCACATTCATAACATTTTCCCTTCATGGTCTTACAATACCACCCTGTGTGACCAAGTTTCTTACATTTATCGCATTTCCAACAAGCCACCTCCCTGGCGTGGTGACTACCACACTGATCACACTTTGGAGGCCCACCCCTGGCATTTGAAGCCACAACTGCATATGCTTGCACATCTTGAGGAGTATCCTGCCTCCTAGGTCTCTTCTGCGAATCCCCATAACGGTCTTCACCACCCCGTTTCCCTTCAGAGTTTAGCTTAACAATCATCGGGGGTAACTCACCATCCCGAACCGCGTTCTGAGTCAAAGTAATCGCAATTTCTACCGCACTCTGAAAGGTACTCGGTTTGCTGGATAGGACACTCTTACGGATTGCTGGGGGTAATCCATGAGTGTAGCGACCTATACGTTTGAGCTCCGGTCGAACCAAGTGTGGAACCAGCTGGGACAAAGCGTGAAAACGCGAAGTGTACCCTTGGATATCTGACCCAACCATGGTCAAGTTCCACAACTCATCCTCCAACTTCTGAATCTCAGATTCAGGAACATACTCAATAATCATCAACTCCTTTAGTTGCTCCCAAGTCATCTTGCCGATCTCAGCTCGGCCTCGCACATTCACGATTGAATTCCACCACGTAAGAGCCGTTCCTTGAAATACAAACGCAGCAAATCGGACTCGATCTTTGTCTGCACAGTCAATAGCATCGAAAATAGATTCCATCTTTTCCATCCATTGGAGCGTTCCAGTCGCTCCCTCATTGCCTCTGTACTCTGGGGCCTTACAGCTCATAAAAGTCTTCAGCGTGCACCCAGCGCGTTGGGTCGAGTCCTCTGCCCTACCCGATCCAGTAATCACGACTTCGGGTCCCTCATTATTAACAACCGGCTCAGGACCCTCATTGATGACAACCGGCTCGGGATTTCCAGAACCCGAACCACCACCAGTTCCTCGGGCGGTGCCCTCCCTCAGTTGAGCTATAAGCTCGGGCATCATTGCCGCCAGCTGTTGAGCAATCAATTGTGCCATGTCAGGAGTCGTATCGTTCTCCACATTGTTCCTTCTCGCATTGGACGTATTAGCTCTCGCGTTCGAAGTATTATTTCTCGCGTTCGGATTCGCGGTATTCGCTCTCGCATTCGCAGTAGCACGTCGCGCGGAACTTCGTGTCGCAACTCTCCTCGTAGGCGCCATCGTCCTAAAATAAAAGAGGAAAAGACTCGATCAGCAAATGTGTGCAACACAAAAACAAGGCCAAATGTCAAAACACAACGCGAAATTAAACACGTATGAAAAATAGTGCACACATTGCAATCAGAGTAAAAATCGATTTAAAAAGCCTATGGTCATAGTTCAAGTGATTTACTCAATTAAAATCACTCGGTTCGCTATAACCTTTGGCTCTGATACCAACTTCTGTCACACCCCGCTTGGAGCGGAAACGCGGAATGTTCCAGTTATAATATCAAAGTCAAGATTACAACAATATAACCGATAAACAAAACATCAAATTAAATAGATCATGCCAAATGTTACAAAATACATCATAAAGTCAAAGGCGATAAGACGCCAAGTACAAATACAATTCCAAAAGAAATAAACAAACGGATCGTCATGGAAATTACAATAAACAATTCAATTTCGAATTTCCCAAAAGCAAGCGATCCGAAAATAAACTATGGCATGATCAACGGAAATCCTCAATTTCCTGCAAAGCGCTAAAACGACATCAACAACATGTTGGTGAATTATTCGCAATTTTGAAGTAAAAGTGACCCATCGACAAGTTTCAATAAACATTATAATTTCAAATACCATATCTTGTTTTTCAAACCATATCTTGTTTTCAAACCATATCTTGTTTTTCAAACCATATCTTGTTTTCAAACCATATCTTGTTTTCAACCCTAGTGAGGATACCATGCTTAGATTAGTTATACATCGAACCTTGCCAGTCCTAAAGACGCAATTCCTAAGGCAGTGTCAACCAAAGGCAACCATAAATCAAGTACGGTCATAACATCCACACATAGATACCTACTGAGGGATGAGGGTCAGGCGATATAACCCATATAGCTATATATATGTAACCGTTGGGCACGAAGCTTAACGAGTGTATAAGACACCCAATCTAAAGCAGACCTATTCTACTAGGTAAACAGATAATCATAACATTTCGCATACGCAAACAGTTTTAAAATACGCTACAAGATGATTAATAACATTCCGCATACGCAGACAGTTTTAAAATACACTGCAAGATGATTAATAAGATTCCGCATACGCAGACAGTTTTAAAATACGCTTTACAGCCCAAAAATAGTAAGATAAGGGCTACGAATAACTCACAATACAAGCTTCAGCAAATCCCAGATAAACAATCACGGAGCTACAACTCCACCGTCTAAGTGCCCTAAATAGCAATAATATAGTCTCAGTATCTCTACAAGTATAGTTCGGTTTAGCCTTGTCGGTTAAGATTAAGTTTAATATAACATTCCAACGATTAATAAGTCGAATAGGGATGACGGATTAAGAAGACGATGTTCCGCGCCAGAGAAGGGCCGATCGGCAAGATATCGATCTTTCACGTCCCTGGCGTGGTGACTACCACACTGATCACACTTTGGAGGCCCACCCCTGGCATTTGAAGCCACAACTGCATATGCTTGCACATCTTGAGGAGTATCCTGCCTCCTAGGTCTCTTCTGCGAATCCCCATAACGGTCTTCACCACCCCGTTTCCCTTCAGAGTTTAGCTTAACAATCATCGGGGGTAACTCACCATCCCGAACCGCGTTCTGAGTCAAAGTAATCGCAATTTCTACCGCACTCTGAAAGGTACTCGGTTTGCTGGATAGGACACTCTTACGGATTGCTGGGGGTAATCCATGAGTGTAGCGACCTATACGTTTGAGCTCCGGTCGAACCAAGTGTGGAACCAGCTGGGACAAAGCGTGAAAACGCGAAGTGTACCCTTGGATATCTGACCCAACCATGGTCAAGTTCCACAACTCATCCTCCAACTTCTGAATCTCAGATTCAGGAACATACTCAATAATCATCAACTCCTTTAGTTGCTCCCCAAGTCATCTTGCCGATCTCAGCTCGGCCTCGCACATTCACGATTGAATTCCACCACGTAAGAGCCGTTCCTTGAAATACAAACGCAGCAAATCGGACTCGATCTTTGTCTGCACAGTCAATAGCATCGAAAATAGATTCCATCTTTTCCATCCATTGGAGCGTTCCAGTCGCTCCCTCATTGCCTCTGTACTCTGGGGCCTTACAGCTCATAAAAGTCTTCAGCGTGCACCCAGCGCGTTGGGTCGAGTCCTCTGCCCTACCCGATCCAGTAATCACGACTTCGGGTCCCTCATTATTAACAACCGGCTCAGGACCCTCATTGATGACAACCGGCTCGGGATTTCCAGAACCCGAACCACCACCAGTTCCTCGGGCGGTGCCCTCCCTCAGTTGAGCTATAAGCTCGGGCATCATTGCCGCCAGCTGTTGAGCAATCAATTGTGCCATGTCAGGATTCGTATCGTTCTCCACATTGTTCCTTCTCGCATTGGACGTATTAGCTCTCGCGTTCGAAGTATTATTTCTCGCGTTCGGATTCGCGGTATTCGCTCTCGCATTCGCAGTAGCACGTCGCGCGGAACTTCGTGTCGCAACTCTCCTCGTAGGCGCCATCGTCCTAAAATAAAAGAGGAAAAGACTCGATCAGCAAATGTGTGCAACACAAAAACAAGGCCAAATGCCAAAACACAACGCGAAATTAAACACGTATGAAAAATAGTGCACACATTGCAATCAGAGTAAAAATCGATTTAAAAAGCCTATGGTCATAGTCCAAGTGATTTACTCAATTAAAATCACTCGGTTCGCTATAACCTTTGGCTCTGATACCAACTTCTGTCACACCCCGCTTGGAGCGGAAACGCGGAATGTTCCAGTTATAATATCAAAGTCAAGATTACAACAATATAACCGATAAACAAAACATCAAATTAAATAGATCATGCCAAATGTTACAAAATACATCATAAAGTCAAAGGCGATAAGACGCCAAGTACAAATACAATTCCAAAAGAAATAAACAAACGGATCGTCATGGAAATTACAATAAACAATTCAATTTCGAATTTCCCAAAAGCAAGCGATCCGAAAATAAACTATGGCATGATCAACGGAAATCCTCAATTTCCTGCAAAGCGTTAAAACGACATCAACAACATGTTGGTGAATTATTCGCAATTTTGAAGTAAAAGTGACCCATCGACAAGTTTCAATAAACATTATAATTTCAAATACCATATCTTGTTTTTCAAACCATATCTTGTTTTCAAACCATATCTTGTTTTCAACCCTAGTGAGGATACCATGCTTAGATTAGTTATACATCGAACCTTGCCAGTCCTAAAGACGCAATTCCTAAGGCAGTGTCAACCAAAGGCAACCATAAATCAAGTACGGTCATAACATCCACACATAGATACCTACTGAGGGATGAGGGTCAGGCGATATAACCCATATAGCTATATATATGTAACCGTTGGGCACGAAGCTTAACGAGTGTATAAGACACCCAATCTAAAGCAGACCTATTCTACTAGGTAAACAAGATAATCATAATATTTCGCATACGCAAACAGTTTTAAAATACGCTACAAGATGATTAATAACATTCCGCATACGCAGACAGTTTTAAAATACACTGCAAGATGATTAATAAGATTCCGCATACGCAGACAGTTTTAAAATACGCTTTACAGCCCAAAAATAGTAAGATAAGGGCTACGAATAACTCACAATACAAGCTTCAGCAAATCCCAGATAAACAATCACGGAGCTACAACTCCACCGTCTAAGTGCCCTAAATAGCAATAATATAGTCTCAGTATCTCTACAAGTATAGTTCGGTTTAGCCTTGTCGGTTAAGATTAAGTTTAATATAACATTCCAACGATTAATAAGTCGAATAGGGATGACGGATTAAGAAGACGATGTTCCGCGCCAGAGAAGGGCCGATCGGCAAGATATCGATCTTTCACGTCCACAACGACCGTTGGAAACGAGTGATAACTCCAAGTCGAAAGAATTATTAATACAAATGTTCATTATGTCGACCAAAATTAAGATGTTGACTTATAGAAGTCAAAGGTCAATTATGTTGACTTATGAAAGTCAAATGTTAATTATGTTGACTTATTAAAGTCAAAATCAATTAAAAGTCCAAATGACACTTTGAATAATTTGAAGTGTTTTCATACGAAAATGTTTAGAGTAAAATACCTTTTCAAAACCATTTATAAAATTTGCCGCAAAACATACTTTGATGACTTAAAACGATGATTAAATTGAGACGAAGTTTAAAGTATCGCAAAGATGTTTAAAATGTCCGTTTTAAGTAATATTATGACGTTTGTGATTGCGTTGGTGTCTTTGAGTCCAAAGACAATGTTATTGTAAAATATGTTACTTTTGTACACAATATATTTATATAAGTGTTTTAATGTCGTAAAAAGTCACGAGTTGGAATTTCGGCAGCGCTTCCGCGTCATAAAACATTCGTCCAAATTTCAATCACTTTCCCCGCTTAACAACAAAACCATTCTCATAATACAATATACGATAATAAGTTAAATACGATACTTTGATTATATTACTCTTTAATATATTTGTCCAAAAATCAGTCCAATCCGATAGAATACGACGAGTGTTGGTCTAATAATTATCCTAACCGTTTCCAAGGCTAAAACCGAATAATACACATATAATGAAATCACAAGATTCACAAGAGTAACAAGTTATACCACTAACTCCGCCTGATTTGACCAGAATCTGGAATGACAACTTCGGTGGTACAACGATGAGAATATCCGCCTCCGAAACACAAGACAAACGCCAAAAATTAGCAAAACGAAGGATTTGAATGCACAAAATGTCACCATTATTACTGTTTTTACTCATCTCAGCCCCATAACATTATTGACAAAAGTCCAGAACGTGAATACAAGTTTTAAACGAGTAAAACGACACATTTTCGGGAGGTCAGCAGCCCGGTGCTGCGCACCTGGGCACAGGTGCTGCGCACCTAGCTGCTGCCTTCTTCCCGATTTGTGTTTTTCTTGCTAAAATCGTTTTGTAACTCAAAGATTTCGACATGCAACCAGTAGATAACTTATAAAACATCATTTTTATAGTTTCTAAATAACTTTTACCCACAAAAGCATAGATCTAAGTAGTGTTTATACAAAAATCGTTTTTTGTAAACAAGGTGGTATAAATCCTTACAAAAACTCGTTTTTAAGGCTTAGATCATACATGCAATTAAAGATTTGAATAAAAACAGTAAAAAGGAAGAAATCTACCGAAGGAAACACTTGGATGATGAGTTTGGTCGGATTTGAGCTTCGAAAATCTTTGCAAAAGTGGTCCTTTTTCGGTATAAACAACACCCCTTTGCTTCTCTTGAAGTCTAGAACGTTTTATATGGATTAGAAATGGATTTTGATGGTGAAAAGCTTCTGGAAACGGGGTTTGATAGAGAGAAAATGGGACTAGGTGTTTTTTTGTGTGTGTTTCTTGATTGCAAAAATGAAAAAGAAAAGAAATTAAAAGGAGAGTGTAATGATGCACTTTGGGCAGGTAAAATGGCAGTAAAGAGAGCACATGGTCGAGATTTGATTGGTTGGTTTATTACAAAAACGAGGCAAGGACCAAAAGTGTAAAATTGTGAAATCTGGCAAGAGGTGCTGCGCACCTATGCCATAGGTGCTGCGCACCGGGTGATTTCCAGCACTTTCGATTTTCGTTTTCGCGATCGTTAAGGAGTTTCGTTCGTCGAAAGTTCCCGATTCTTTTTGCGTTGAACTTAGGAAAGTTCCCGCTTTGATTTACTTTATATTAGGTTCATTTAATATTATGATTTCAATTTTTGATTTCGAGATTCGCACGATTTCGGTAAAAGAGTACGCAAGAGTAAAAGCACGATATCTCGCGGATAAAGGATCCGATAACCGACAAATTTGGCATAAACCTTCTAACTTATATTTATGAGGATACTAACTAATTGGCACTTAGATAAAATAATATTTTCACGTCCCTAGGGACAAACCAGTAAATACGAAAACCCGATAATCAATAACGGTAAATCGTGAGCAAAACAAAGCGAAATACAAGGGTCGAAATCAATTGCGAATAAAATAATAATAATAACGGTAACATAAGTACTTCAGATTGACGGGACGTCACAGCCTCCCCCAGTGAACACCCCAAAGTGAAATTAAGATGATGATAATGTTGTAATAAACAAATTCATAGAGTGTCTGTATGTTAGATTTTGTCTATAAATAGTGTGATAGGTTGTTAGACTTTGTTGTCTTTGAACCCGGAACTCTCTCAAAGAGGTTCCGTTGAGCTTGAATGTCTGTTGTAACAAGCTCCGATCCAAAACCTGTCCCACTATCAATGAAATCTATCAAAACAGTTGCTCAATTGTTTGTTGTTTTATCAGTTCTTTCAATTAATCAATCACAAATTTGACTTCATGTTTCCTTCATTTGTATTCCAAACTCAGGTCATGAGATTCCGCATCATGACCTGTTTCAATTCGATTCGCTGAGTGAGTGTGGGAGGAATTCAAGGACCGGTCAATTGGTATCAAAGCCAGACAAATCAATTGATTGAATTCGATTGAGTCTGGTTCATCAATTTGACTTGATTTGAAAATTAGGTCAAATCATTAATGAATCGAAGGAGTCCGAAGTGAAATTGAAGAAGTCCGAAGTGAAATTGAAGAGCTGTATTTAAGAATCTGTTTAGATTTCAAGGTTTTCATGGTGGATCCGGTGTTACACATATGTATTCAAAGATGGATGGTGTGTATGGAGCAAAAACACGAGTTATCAATTTGAAAGAGGGGTGTGTTGCTGAGCTTCTGGTCTGAAATCAGATTGACAAATCAAGAGATTCTGCTGGCAGTGAAGATGATAAACTTCATCAACGATTAATTCTTCATCGATGGAACTTCGCAAGAATGAAGATTATAAAGATTATGAAATGAAGAACAAAATGTTTTCAACAACATGTTTCTTCTAAACTGATAATCTTTTAATCAAATTCTTGTTCCAAAAGAATGATGAAAATCCAAATGTAGGTCTGTATGATCAGTGATCAATATCTTTTCATGAATTGGAGGCTCAGCCAAGACCAATCACCTTCTAATTACATAGGTCTGTATGATCAGTGATCAATATCTTTTCAAGAATATCAGATGCAGGCCTATGATAAAAAGGGAAGGAAATTTGGGGATTGGTGGTTTGAAGCTAACCATGGAAAATGGTTAAGCTATGAAGAAGGAAGACTCATAGCATCATCCAAGGGGGCGATTGTTGGGCCAAGAAATGGTATGGATGAAGCTATGGAGTCTTCAGTGTGTTTGAATAAAGATGATTTTAGTTCGTGGAGGGTCCGAACTAAAATCATCAAGAATAATCCGAAGTGAAAATTTCAGTTCGGGGAACAAGTTAGTTCAGATACTCTGAACTAAATGAAGTTTCTCCGAACTGAAAATAAGCTGAAGTTTAACTTAAGTCAATAGAATTCAAAATTTGAAGATTACAATTCGGAGGATGAAGACTGTGGTTCAACTCTGAAGTGAACACCCCGAAGTGAAATTAAGATGATCATAATGTTGTAATAATTTAATTCGTAGAGTGTATGTATGTTAGATTTTGTCGATAAATAGTGTGATAGGTTGTTAGAGTTTGTTGTCTTTGAACCCGAAACTCTCTCAAAGAGGTTCCGTTGAGCTTGAATGTCTGTTGTAACAAGCTCCGATCCAAAACATGTCACCACTATCAATGAAATCTATCAAAACACTTGCTCATTTGTTTGTTGTTTTATCAGTTCTTTCAATTAATCAATCACAAATTCAACTTCATGTTTCCTTTATTTTGATTCGAAACTCAAGTCATGAGATTTCGCATCATGACCTGTTTCAATTCCATTTGTTGAGTGAGTGTGTGACGAATTCAAGGACCTGTCAATTGGTATAAGAACCAGACAAATCAATTGATTGAATTCGATTGAGTCTGGTTCATCAATTTGACATGATTCGAAAATTAGGTCATATCATTAGTGACTCGAAGGAGTCCGAAGTGAAATTGAATAAGTCTGAAGTGAAATTAAAGTGCTGTATTTAAGAATATGTTTAGATTTCAAGGTGTTCATGGTGGATATGGTGTTATACTTATGTATTCAAAGACGGATGGTGTGTATGGAGCAAAAACACGAGTTATCATATTGAGAGAGGGGTGTGTTGCTGAGCTACCGGTCTGAAATCAGATTGACAAATCAAGAGATTCTGCTGGCAGTGAGGATGATAAATTTCATCAACGATTAATTATTCATCGGTGGAACTTCGAAAGAATGAAGATTACAAAGATTATGAAGTGAAGAACAAAATGCTTTCAACAACATGTTTCTTCTAAACTGATAATCTTTTAATCAAATTCTTGTTCCAGAAGAATGATGAAGATCCAAATGTAAGCTTAGTAGGATACTTGATGATTTTGATTGAAGGTTCCGAAAGAAAAGTGGAATTCATGTCTATCATGAATTGGAGGCTCAGCCAAGACCAATCACCTTCTGATTACATAGTTCTGTATGATCAGTGATCAATATCTTTTCAAGAATATCAGATGCAGGCCTATGATAAAAAGGGAAGGAAATTTGTGGATTGGTGGTTTGAAGCTAACCATGGAAGATGGTTAAGCTATGAAGAAGGAAGACTCATAGCATCATCCAAGGGGTCAATTGTTGGGCCAAGAAATGGTATGGATGAAGCTATGGAGTCTTTAGTGTGTTTGAATAAAGATGATTTTAGTTCATGGAGAGTCCGAACTAAAATTATCAAGAATAATCGGAAGTGAAATTTTCAGTTCGGGGAATAAGTAAGTTCAGATACTCTGAACTAAATGAAGTTTCTCCGAACTGAAAATAAGTTGAAGTGTAACTTAAGTCAACAGAAGTTAACATTGAAGATTACAATTCGGAGGATGAAGACTGTGGTTCAGAACTGAAGTGAACACCCCAAAGTGAAATTAAGATAATGATAATGTTGTAATAATTTAATTCGTAGAGTGTCTGTATGTTAGATTTTGTCTATTAATAGTGTGATAGGTTGTTAGAGTTTGTTGTCTTTGAACCCGAAATCTCTAAAAGAGGTTCCGTTGAGCTTGAATGGTTGTTGTAACAAGCTCCGATCCAAAACCTGTCACCACTATCAATGAAATCTATCAAAACACTTGCTCATTTGTTTGTTGTTTTATCAGTTCTTTCAATTAATCAATCACAAATTCAACTTCATGTTTCCTTCATTTTGATTCGAAACTCAGGTCATGAGATTCCGCATCATGACCTGTTTCAATTCCATTTGTTGAGTGAGTGTGTGACGAATTCAAGGACCTGTCAATTGGTTTAAGAACCAGACAAATCAATTGATTGAATTCGATTGAGTCTGGTTCATCAATTTGACATGATTCGAAAATTAGGTCATATCATTAGTGACTCGAAGGAGTCCGAAGTGAAATTGAATAAGTCTGAAGTGAAATTAAAGTGCTGTATTTAAGAATATGTTTAGATTTCAAGGTGTTCATGGTGGATATGGTGTTATACATATGTATTCAAAGACGGATGGTGTGTATGGAGCAAAAACACGAGTTATCATATTGAGAGAGGGGTGTGTTGCTGAGCTACTGGTCTGAAATCAGATTGACAAATCAAGAGATTCTGCTGGCAGTGAGGATGATAAATTTCATCAACGATTAATTATTCATCGGTGGAACTTCGAAAGAATGAAGATTACAAAGATTATGAAGTGAAGAACAAAATGCTTTCAACAACATGTTTCTTCTAAACTGATAATCTTTTAATCAAATTCTTGTTCCAGAAGAATGATGAAGATCCAAATGTAAGCTTAGTAGGATACATGATGATTTTGATTGAAGGTTCCGAAAGAAAAGTGGAATTCATGTCTATCATGAATTGGAGGCTCAGCCAAGACCAATCACCTTCTGATTACATAGTTCTGTATGATCAGTGATCAATATCTTTTCAAGAATATCAGATGCAGGCCTATGATAAAAAGGGAGGAAATTTGTGGATTGGTGGTTTGAAGCTAACCATGGAAGATGGTTAAGCTATGAAGAAGGAAGACTCATAGCATCATCCAAGGGGGCAATTGTTGGGCCAAGAAATGGTATGGATGAAGCTATGGAGTCTTTAGTGTGTTTGAATAAAGATGATTTTAGTTCATGGAGAGTCCGAACTAAAATTATCAAGAATAATCGGAAGTGAAATTTTCAGTTCGGGGAATAAGTTAGTTCAGATACTCTGAACTAACTGAAGTTTCTCCGAACTGAAAATAAGTTGAAGTGTAACTTAAGTCAACAGAAGTTAACATTGAAGATTACAATTCGGAGGATGAAGACTGTGGTTCAGAACTGAAGTGAACACCCCAAAGTGAAATTAAGATAATGATAATGTTGTAATAATTTAATTCGTAGAGTGTCTGTATGTTAGATTTTGTCTATTAATAGTGTGATAGGTTGTTAGAGTTTGTTGTCTTTGAACCCGAAATCTCTAAAAGAGGTTCCGTTGAGCTTGAATGGTTGTTGTAACAAGCTCCGATCCAAAACCTGTCACCACTATCAATGAAATCTATCAAAACAATTGCTCAATTGTTTGTTGTTTTATCAGTTCTTTCAATTAATAAATCACAAATTCGACTTCATGTTTCCTTCATTTTAATTACAAACTGAGGTCATGAGATTCCGCATCATGACCTGTTTCAATTCGATTCGCTGAGTGAGTGTGTGAGGAATTCAAGGAATTGTCATAGGGAATATGAAATAATCAATTTCAAAGAGGAAATATGTTGTCATTTTTGTTCTTATAACGATAATGCGAACGATGACGACATTTTCCGAATATTTTCACTTTTTTTTTCTAGAGTTGAAGGTAACTTTTTAATATTGGAAACCTCAAATTCAGGGTAAAACAAATAATCAATTTCAAAGAGGATGGATGACGTCATTTTCGTTCGGATAATGATAATGATAAGGATGACGTCATTTTCGTTCGGATAATGATAATGATAAGGATAATGAATATTTATTTAGCGTTAAATAAATATTCACTTTCAAAGATGAAGGATGACGTTAATGCGAAATATAACGTCATTTTCGACATCCTTAGAATTTTTTTTTGTAGGGTATCTTTGCAAAGTATGAACCTTCAAATATTAGGGTGTTGAACCAAGAAATGGTATGGATGAAGCTATGGAGTCTTCAGTGTGTTTGAATAAAGATGATTTTAGTTCGTGGAGGGTCCGAACTAAAATCATCAAGAATAATCCGAAGTGAAATTTTCAGTTCGGGGAAAGAGTTAGTTCAGATACTCTGAACTAAATGAAGTTTCTCCGAACTGAAAATAAGCTGAAGTGTAACTTCAGTCAACAGAAGTCTACATTGAAGATTATAATTCGGAGGATGAAGAGTGTGGTTCAGAACTGAAGTGAACACCCCAAAGTGAAATTAAGATGATGATAATGTTGTAATAAACAAATTCATAGAGTGTCTGTATGTTAGATTTTGTCTATAAATAGTGTGATAGGTTGTTAGACTTTGTTGTCTTTGAACCCGGAACTCTCTCAAAGAGGTTCCGTTGAGCTTGAATGTCTGTTGTAACAAGCTCCGATCCAAAACCTGTCCCACTATCAATGAAATCTATCAAAACAGTTGCTCAATTGTTTGTTGTTTTATCAGTTCTTTCAATTAATCAATCACAAATTTGACTTCATGTTTCCTTCATTTGTATTCCAAACTCAGGTCATGAGATTCCGCATCATGACCTGTTTCAATTCGATTCGCTGAGTGAGTGTGTGAGGAATTCAAAGACCGGTCAATTGGTATCAAAGCCAGACAAATCAATTGATTGAATTCGATTGAGTTTGGTTCATCAATTTGACTTGATTTGAAAATTAGGTCAAATCATTAATGAATCGAAGGAGTCCGAAGTGAAATTGAAGAAGTCCGAAGTGAAATTGAAGAGCTGTATTTAAGAATATGTTTAGATTTCAAGGTTTTCATGGTGGATCCGGTGTTACACATATGTATTCAAAGATGGATGGTGTGTATGGAGCAAAAACACGAGTTATCAATTTGAAAGAGGGGTGTGTTGCTGAGCTTCAGGTCTGAAATCAGATTGACAAATCAAGAGATTCTGCTGGCAGTGAAGATGATAAACTTCATCAACGATTAATTCTTCATCGATGGAACTTCGCAAGAATGAAGATTATAAAGATTATGAAATGAAGAACAAAATGTTTTCAACAACATGTTTCTTCTAAACTGATAATCTTTTAATCAAATTCTTGTTCCAAAAGAATGATGAAAATCCAAATGTAAGCTCAGTAGGATGCTTGATGATTCTGATTGAAGGTTCCATAAGAGAAGTGGAATTCATGTCTATCATGAATTGGAGGCTCAGCCAAGACCAATCACCTTCTAATTACATAGGTCTGTATGATCAGTGATCAATATCTTTTCAAGAATATCAGATGCATGCCTATGATAAAAAGGGAAGGAAATTTGGGGATTGGTGGTTTGAAGCTAACCATGGAAAATGGTTAAGCTATGAAGAAGGAAGACTCATAGCATCATCCAAGGGGGCGATTGTTGGGCCAAGAAATGGTATGGATGAAGCTATGGAGTCTTCAGTGTGTTTGAATAAAGATGATTTTAGTTCGTGGAGGGTCCGAACTAAAATCATCAAGAATAATCCGAATTGAAAATTTCAGTTCGGGGAACAAGTTAGTTCAGATACTCTGAACTAAATGAAGTTTCTCCGAACTGAAAATAAGCTGAAGTTTAACTTAAGTCAATAGAAGTCAAAATTTGAAGATTACAATTCGGAGGATGAAGACTGTGGTTCAACTCTGAAGTGAACACCCCGAAGTGAAATTAAGATGATCATAATGTTGTAATAATTTAATTCGTAGAGTGTATGTATGTTAGATTTTGTCAATAAATAGTGTGATAGGTTGTTAGAGTTTGTTGTCTTTGAACCCGAAACTCTCTCAAAGAGGTTCCGTTGAGCTTGAATGTCTGTTGTAACAAGCTCCGATCCAAAACATGTCACCACTATCAATGAAATCTATCAAAACACTTGCTCATTTGTTTGTTGTTTTATCAGTTCTTTCAATTAATCAATCACAAATTCAACTTCATGTTTCCTTCATTTTGATTCGAAACTCAGGTCATGAGATTCCGCATCATGACCTGTTTCAATTCCATTTGTTGAGTGAGTGTGTGACGAATTCAAGGACCTGTCAATTGGTATAAGAACCAGACAAATCAATTGATTGAATTCGATTGAGTCTGGTTCATCAATTTGACATGATTTGAAAATTAGGTCATATCATTAGTGACTCGAAGGAGTCCGAAGTGAAATTGAATAAGTCTGAAGTGAAATTAAAGTGTTGTATTTAAGAATATGTTTAGATTTCGAGGTGTTCATGGTGGATATGGTGTTATACATATGTATTCAAAGACGGATGGTGTGTATGGAGCAAAAACACGAGTTATCAATTTGAGAGAGGGGTGTGTTGCTGAGCTACTGGTCTGAAATCAGATTGACAAATCAAGGGATTCTGCAGGCAGTGAGGATGATAAATTTCATCAACGATTAATTATTCATCGGTGGAACTTCGAAAGAATGAAGATTACAAAGATTATGAAGTGAAGAACAAAATGTTTTCAACAACATGTTTCTTCTAAACTGATAATCTTTTAATCAAATTCTTGTTCCAGAAGAATGATGAAGATCCAAATGTAAGCTTAGTAGGATACTTGATGATTTTGATTGAAGGTTCCGAAAGAAAAGTGGAATTCATGTCTATCATGAATTGGAGGCTCAGCCAAGACCAATCACCTTCTGATTACATAGTTCTGTATGATCAGTGATCAATATCTTTTCAAGAATATCAGATGCAGGCCTATGATAAAAAGGGAAGGAAATTTGTGGATTGGTGGTTTGAAGCTAACCATGGAAGATGGTTAAGCTATGAAGAAGGAAGACTCATAGCATCATCCAAGGGGGCAATTGTTGGGCCAAGAAATGGTATGGATGAAGCTATGGAGTCTTTAGTGTGTTTGAATAAAGATGATTTTAGTTCATGGAGAGTCCGAACTAAAATTATCAAGAATAATCGGAAGTGAAATTTTCAGTTCGGGGAATAAGTTAGTTCAGATTCTCTGAACTAAATGAAGTTTCTCCGAACTGAAAATAAGTTGAAGTGTAACTTAAGTCAACATAAGTTAACATTGAAGATTACAATTCGGAGGATGAAGACTGTGGTTCAGAACTGAAGTGAACACCCCAAAGTGAAATTAAGATAATGATAATGTTGTAATAATTTAATTCGTAGAGTGTCTGTATGTTAGATTTTGTCTATTAATAGTGTGATAGGTTGTTAGAGTTTGTTGTCTTTGAACCCGAAATCTCTAAAAGAGGTTCCGTTGAGCTTGATTGGTTATTGTAACAAGCTCCGATCCAAAACCTGTCACCACTATCAATGAAATCTATCAAAACAATTGCTCAATTGTTTGTTGTTTTATCAGTTCTTTCAATTAATAAATCACAAATTCGACTTCATGTTTCCTTCATTTTGATTACAAACTGAGGTCATGAGATTCCGCATCATGACCTGTTTCAATTCGATTCGCTGAGTGAGTGTGTGAGGAATTCAAGGAATTGTCATAGGGAATATGAAATAATCAATTTCAAAGAGGAAATATGTTGTCATTTTTGTTCTTATAACGATAATGCGAACGATGACGACATTTTCCGAATATTTTCACTTTTTTTTCTAGAGTTGAAGGTAACTTTTTAATATTGGAAACCTCAAATTCAGGGTAAAACAAATAATCAATTTCAAAGAGGATGGATGACGTCATTTTCGTTCGGATAATGATAATGATAAGGATGACGTCATTTCTCCCATAATTTGTTTTATTTTTTACTTGAAGAAGACTTTGCATAATACGAACCGACAAATATCCGAGAATATTAAATAGTTAGTTATAAAGAGGAAGGATGACTTTATTTTCGTTCGGATAATGATAATGCAAAATATGACGTCATTTTTCGCATAATTTGATTTTCTTGTTAGTTTTAGGTGACTTTGCATAGTAGGACCATACACATATTAGGTTATATTAAATAGTCAGTTTTAAAGATAAGGATGACGTCATTTTTTTTCTTCTGAAAACGATAATGCGAACGATAACGTCATTTTTCGCATGGTTTGAAAAATTGGAAACTACAAATTCATGGTAAAAGACTTAATTTCAAAGAGGAACGATGACGTCATTTTCGTTCGGATAATGATAATGCTAAGTATGTCTTGATTTTTCGAATAATTTGATTTATTTATTAGTTGAAGGATACTTTGCATAATACGAACCTTCGAACATTAGAGAATATGAATTAATCAGTTTTAAATAGGAAAGATGATGTCACTTTTTTTTATGATAATGATAATGCGAACGATGACGTCAATTGTTGCATAATATGACTTATTTTCTTTAGTTGTAGGTAACTTTGCAAAATTGTAACCAACAAAGTTAGGAGAAAATAAATATTCAATTTCAAAGAGGAATGATGACGTCATTTTCATTTTGATAATGATAATACAAAAGATGACATAATTTTTCGCTAATTTGATTTTATACAGCTAATTTTGCATAATATGAACCTTCAAATATTAGGGAATATGAAATAATCAATTTTAAAGTGGAGGAGGACCTCATTTTTGTTCTTATAACGATAATACGAAATATGAGGTCATTTTTCGCATAATCTTTTGTTCTTTAATTAAAAGTAACTGTGGAAAATTTGAAACTACAAATTTAAGTTAAAAATTGATCAATTTTAAAGTGAAAGGATGACGTCATTTTCGTTCGGATAATGATAATGATAAGGATGACTTTAATTTCCTCATAATTTGATTCATTTTTTAGTTGAAGGAGACTTTGCATTATACGAACCTACAAATATTGGAGAATATGAAATAATTATTTTTAAAGAGGAAGGATGACATCTATTTCGTTAGAATAATTATAATCCCAAAGAGGACGTCAGTTTTTGCATAGTTTGATTTTTTTTCCTTTAGTTGAAGATAACTTTGCAAAATTTAAACCTACAAATTTAGGGAAAAAGAAATAATAAATCTCAAATAGGAGAGATGACGTAATTTTCGTTTGGATAATGATAATCCGAAAGATGATGTCAATTTTCGCATAGTTTAATGTTTTTTGTTTGTTTAAGTTGACTTTGCATAATATGAACCTTCAATTATTTGGGAATATGAAATAATATATTTTAAAAAGGAACGATGACGCCATTGTTGTTGATGTAAAGATAATGCGAACGAGGACGTCATTTTTCGCATAATTTGAATTTGTTTTCTTTAGTCGAAGGTAACTTTGCAAAATTGGAAACAACAAATTCATGGTAAAAGAAATAATCAATTTCAAAGTGGAAGGATGAGGTCATGTATCGAATAATTTGATTTATTTTTTAGTTGAAGGAGACCTTGCATAATATAAACCTACAAACATTAGAGAATATGAAGTTTTGAAGAGGAAAGATGACGTCATTTTGTTCTCAATATGATGACGTCATTTTTCGCATAATTTGACGATTTTATTTAGTTGAAGGTCACTTTTCAAAATTGTAACCTAGAAATTTCTGGTAAAAAGGGAATGATGACGTCATTTTGGTTCGGATAATGATAATACGAAAGATGATGACATATTTCGCATAATTTAATTTTTTTTGTTGAAGGTAAATTTGCATAATATGAACCTTCAAATATTAGGGAATATGAAATAATCAATTTTAAAGAGTAAGGATGACGTCATTTTGGTTCTAACGATAATGCGAACAATGACGTCATTTGTTGGGTCTGATCAGTTTAGAGAGAAAAGTAGATTTAGCATTAAGCTCCGGGGGCTTTACAAAGACTTGTTAGTTATTACAATAATGACCCTAATAAAAAATACAAATGCAATGTTATGAATATTTTATTCCTAACCATTTCCCCTTATTTGTACTTATTCAAGATGCGAAGTCTTTGTCTTAAAGCATCTTCCTTGTTGTTATCTTGGATGCGTAGATGCTTGATTTGATCTTCAACTGCAACTTTGGATTTCGTCAGAGTAGCGTGTCGTAATCTTTGACACTTTTGTATCTAACGACAAGTTGCTTGAAGACTCGTTTTCTTTTCCCTTGAGAGCTTGACCTTGATGTTGTGTTGAATATGTCATTTAAGAAGTATTTCTGAAGGTCTCGCTCTTTGAAGAATTCTTAAGAACTTAGTCACTCAAAAGCTCTTTTTGGCGAACCTTGAATGATAGTCTTAACGATGTCTTCATTTTCCTTTATCTCCGTGATCTTTAAATTCAACTTTAGATTTCCTCAGAGTAGAGTTAGAATCTTTGTATCGCGGAAAGCACACTTTGAAAGTTGACTTGAAGAATCTTTCATTCCAAACGAATATTGAATGTAGACTTGTATTCTTTGATTTCGTGATTCCGATGTGGACATAACATTCGTTTCCTTTGATGGTTTGAACCATAAAGTGGAACGCTCCACCTTAATTGAGTAGTTTCACTTTATCTTTCAACTTGTAGAAGCTTGATTAGATTTCTTTGTTTGAAGCTTCTTTTTGATTGAATAATCATTCCCGAATCTTTGAAGTTTTGATCTTTCATTAATCTCCCCCTCAACACATATTTGTAATCAACTATTCGAAAGTTGATATGTTACTTCGTTGTAGCTTAATGATGAACAATCCTCTTTTCTTGCATGCTTGTCATGTTCTCGCTTCTATTTATTCATGAACGTTTGAATCTTGACCATTTGAACTCTCCATAAAGCTTGTACATTGAAACTCTTATTTTTTCCAAACTTTGTTTGCATGCATTTATTCTATTATATTGATTATGTCTTCTTTAAAGTCACATTTCATTTGTTTCGTGAATGAATACTTATTCTTTGAATCTTCCTGAATCTTTATTTATCTTGAAATCTTATCACTTAAGCAAAACATCCACTTGACTTGATGCATCTTCATTGTTCATTCTTTTTTTCCTTTCACATATATACTCCGTAATGCATCCTTCTTTTCTTTATTCATTCGAATTCTCCATTATGTGCACCACCTTATATACAATCCTTTGTACAAACTTTTCGTTTTGTGCATCGTGTTATCTTTCACAAATACCTATTCTTTGAACAAATTCTCCATTGTGTGTTTCTCCATCTTTTCTTTCACAAATTGCCATTCTTTCATTCTTTTTACAATTCCCCATTCTTTGTATTATTTCCGTTTTTCCTCCATTTGTACACGTTTCTATATATGCTCCATCTCTACGTTCTTCCCAATATTTCCTTTTGTCACACGTTCTTCCCATTTCTTCATTTACACACGTTTCTTCCCCTTGGTACACCATTTACGCATGTTTTTTCCTTGTTACAAGTTATCTTCCTCCCTCATGATAATTATGACGCGTTGTAATCATCATGTAAATGTTTATTACATCGTGACAAAACGGGACATACTCGCCCAAATATCGGAATTTGAGAAAAGTATCTTTCTAAACTGATGAAATATCTGATGATATTCTATTGTTGAATATGTCTTTGAATTCCCCGTATATTGTATGCGAAACCTTTGACTTGCAAAACTTGTCTTCATTGAGATGATCGTTGAAAAACTTGTATGTTTGAAAAAAATCTTGTCGTTCCGAAGCCTTGATCTTTGAATTCTTGATCGTAAGCTCCAATAGTATACATGCTCGTTAACAAAGTAATCAAAATCACAAGAGAAGTCGATTGTGTGACCTATTCAATGTTGGAAAAGCGTTAGCATTGGAAGGATTTCCATTCGATCATTATGAAATACCAAGATCGTTGGTACAACTAAAAATGTTCCGAGCTATATCACTAAGACATGCTTTTTGAAAATTCGTTTGTGTCTTAGAAAATGTTTAACATCTGGCTTTAGACTCAATAGCGCATGAAATAAATTTAAGAAATGGCGTTGGTTTTCTCTTGTTTCAATATAAACATTCTCCGAGTGAGAATATGATAAAAATGTGCTAATTCTCCAGGAATATTGAAACAAATTCTTGTGAAGAATTTGAATGGCAATGAGGTATATGTGCATTGCATCACTGGGTCCATGATGTCTTTTTCAATATCTAAAATCAACGTATCAAATTCGATAGAAACTTAGCTACCCGACGATTTAATAGGTGAAGAAACGGTCTCTCATTCTTTTAACCGTGTCACACACTCCCCACTCAACTTCTAATAAATTTTCAACTACACCCTCATTTTAGCATTTTAAAAACGATGTTTTGTTGATTTTTCACCTTTAATATCCAATGCTACAACTAAAGGACCCTCACATTATGAAAGTGATTCCTTGGATAAGTCCCTCCGGCTCTGGTTGGACTATAGGAAAAAGATGTATTAATGAAAAACGCTCAAGGTGCATCAACATAATGCAAAATTTTGAGAAAAATTTGTCAACCAAAAGATGTGGAATTATCTTACAATATGGTGAAAATTTCCAAAGTGACTTGGAAGTTTGCAATATTTTTTAAAAGGCGCTCCCCCTCAACGTATGCATTTCATTATCATATGAAAAAAATGTTTTTGATAATGGGAAGTCTTTTCTGAAAATACATTTGATGTGTTCATGAAAGAATATTGCATTTTGGAAGATTTATTTGACAAATTGATTCTTTGAAGCTCATTTGAAAGATTTAGGAGATAATTCCAAAAACGAGTTTATGAACTCCCCCTCAAATATAGATTTTCCATGTTCGATCAAGCAAGTGTTTTGAAAAACTAGCTAAAATAAGAAAAACCGCTACTAAATCCTCTCTAAAAGATGAAATAATTATAGTCGAGATTCAAAATCCGGTATTAAATCATCTTTTTCGATTGATCTGGTTCTAGTCGAGTTAATCAAATTTGCTAGTTTACAATTTTGAAAAGATTTGTCATTTCAAAAAAACTTGTTAATTACAAAAATACATTCAAACACAAAGATAATACTTTGAATATGTCAGTTCTAGTCGAGATTGTAAATCCGCTACTATTCACATTCATCATATTAAACATGTATTTAGATAAATAAATTTGTAATTTTCCGGTTTTAGAACGGGTTTCAATTTGAAATAATTGGAAGCCTAAACAAACTCAAAATATCATATAAGATAATAATACCCAAGAGTGATAGTTCTACCCGAGATTTAAAAATCCGCTACTAAACACTTCCAAATATTACATCTCTGAATTGATAAACTAAGTTTGTAATTTTGTTCAAAAAGGATTTATATTTTTGAAATACGAAATTTTTTAGGAAATAACATGTGAATGTACTAGTTCTAGTCGAGATTTTGAAATCCACTACTAAAATACATCAAAATGATATAATATCATTAATTAGATAAAAATCGTGTTTTGAACAAAACTTGTTTTTGAGATTATCGAAATAGATAGAAAATGTACATTGTTAAAATAGATCAATATCACAAGAATGTGCTAGTTCTAGTCGAGATATAAAATCCGCTACTAAAACACATCTTAAATAATATTGTTAAAAATAAATTTTCATCAGTTAAGTTTATCGATAAAAATTTTAAAGCTTCCCTTTTGAAAATACAATTAATCTTTTCGTTTTTAATACTTCTCCCCCTCGAAAATTTGATTTTTATATTCATTGCAAAAGTCCGAAAAATGGAAGCTCTCTCTCTCAAATTTGTGAAAATCATCCAAAGTGTTAAATTTAGAAATGAGTTGAAACACTTGGAAGTTTTTGATTTGTAAGATATTGCTTAAAACAGTTGAATTGTTTATACTTTGAACGTATGTAAGATCAAACAACTTTCTAAAAATGATGATCATTTCATTGTTTATTTCGTTTTAATTTCGAGTTATACCCCAACATTTTGAAAGACTTGCAAGAGAACATTTATTGGAAATTTATCAAGTTGTGTAGAACTCCCCCTCAAAGATATACTTATTATGTTCGAGTTCCTAAATGATGAATTAGGAAGTCGTTTTGAAAAACATTTGTGATTTTCATTATCATCAGATGGATGAAAATGTTTTTAGAAGTTTTTGAGCAAAACACAAATAGTTTTCAAAATCAATCTTGAATCCATTGTCGTAAAACATAAATGATTCATTGGAGGTGATTAATGATTCATTTCAAAAAAATGAAGGAAAATATTATATGAGATGTAGAATGAACTCCCTGAAATTTAGAGATATGCGTTGAGAGCTCCTTGAAAAATGAGTCCTAAACCACTGTTTAGAAGTCTTCGTGAATTCGTTCAAATCATTCGTGAAGTCGTTTTCCAAACATTCTTCCCCAAATGTTAGATATGTCTTGAATGCTCCGACAATTAAGTATGAGTCCCGAACCGTGTTGTTACGAAGTCGTTTTGAATCCGTTGAGATATTTGAGAAGATGTTTCCATGTCGAGTGTCAGAATCCTTCTCTTAAGTGATTGATATGACATGAAAGCTCCAATTTGGTACGAGTCCGCAACTGTCTTGTTACGAAGTCGTTTTGAATCCGTTTAGTCACTTTCAAAATTGTTTCCAAGCCCACTTTCGAAAACCTTGACTCAAATGTTGGATATAATGTGAATGCATCGATTATGAATTTTAAATCCGAACCTATCACAAATATGTAAAAAAATAGTCATTAAAACCATTATCTTTAAAATTCGAATTTTTTCGTGAAACTATTTGAAATTCAAGACATTAAAATTTGTTTTAAAATATCTTGAGATTCTCAATGTTCGAATTTGATCGCACAATTTGAAGTTCGAAATTAGTTAAAAATTTGAACCGTTTAAAGTTCAAATATCTTGAGATTCTCAATATACAACATTTTTCAAATGATGATGATTTTTTCCTCAAATTTTCTCAAACATAATATCTTTATTATGTTCAATCAATTTATTCATGTGTGATTCTTTGAACAAAGACGATTTTTACCAAAATGGATTTATTTATGAAAAATCTTCGTTTTAAGTGAAAAATCCAATTTTATGTCAAAATATTTTCATGTAATCTCCCCCTCGAAAATATGAAAATGATGAAGTTAGCTCCCCCTCAAATGCATCCTCATCCTAGAAAATTCTCCTTGAAAGACAACATTTTATAAACTCCTCTTCAAACGGTATTTGCCTCTTTGTTTGCGAAACACCATGTAAACTCCCCCTCGAAAGAATAGTCGTTACTTTCACCATTCAGGAGAAACTTTGAAGTTGTGAACTTGAGTGTATTTTCTGTCTCTTCACTCTTTTGCTCAAGAAAATGTTTCTTTGATGAAGACGTTGTCACTTTGTCTTTTCAAAGTCGTTACATATGGGCTGAGACGTTTCTCACTTTGTCTTCTCATCATACGTTTCAAGACTTTTTTTTTATTTGAGAATCGTCTTCGTTATTAGGATGATGAATTGAAAAAGATTCACTGTGAAGCTTGAGGTGATGGAGAAAATAGATTGCATTAACCACATCGTTGTATTGTTCAACATCATCAAATGTATCAATTAAGATGTTTATGATGTTGATGTTGATGCTTATTCATTGTTGCGTTGTTGATCATGAATTGAGTTGGTGTTTATTTGTTCGTTGTTGCATAATTCTTGTGAAAGCCGTTAAATTCCCAAAATCATTGCATGAAAACTTCATTGTGTTGACGTGTCTTTGTCATGCATTTTGAATCATCCTATTGTTTTGTTGTTGCGTTGTGGTGTCATTCGTGTGAAAGCCATTGAATTCCAATTCTTGAGGTATGGCTTGATGATTCGTGTTTCAATCCACCTTGTACGAATCACACCTTGTTCGAATCACACGTTGTTTGAATCACCTATGTCGAATCAAGCACATCTTCTTTGAATTACACCTTGATCGAATCAATCTTGGGAACATTTCTATTCGGAATGAATGCCTTATCTGAATCACCACTTTGTTCAAATCTTATCAACGTTGTGAATCATCATGTCTTTGTTGTTGCGTCTTTGCTTATGCATACAAATGTAAGCCCTTGATCATTGTCGATTGTTAAATATTGCATTTTGGAAGATTTATTTGAAAAATTGATTCTTTGAAGCTCATTTGAAAGATTTAGGAGATAAGGCAAAAAATGATATTATGAACTCCCCCTCAAATATAGATTCTCCATGTTCGATCAAGTAGGTGTTTTGAAAAACTAGTTGAAATAAGAAAAACCGCTACTAAATCCTCTCTAAAAGATGAAATAAATCTAGTCGAGATTCAAAATCCCCTATTAAATCATCTTTTTCGATTTAATCTAGTTCTAGTCGAGTTAATCAAATTTTCTAGTTTAGAATTTTGAAAAGATTTGTCATTTCGAAAACACATGTTAAATTCGTAAATACTATCAAACACAAAGATAATACTTTGAATATGTTAGTTCTAGTCGAGATTGAAAATCCGCTACTATTCACATTCATCATATTAAACTTGTATTTAGATAAACAAATTCGTAATTTTCCAGTTTTTAGAATGGGTTTTAATTTGAAATAATTGAAAGCCTAAACAAACTCAAAATATCATATGAAATAATAATACCCAAAAGTGATAGTTCTAGTCGAGATTTAAAAATCTGCTACTAAACACTTCCAAATATTACGTCTCTCAAGTGATAAACTAAGTGTGTAATTTTGATACCTCGTGTAAGCACTCTGTTTGGATTAAATGGTTGGGATTGTTATTCTAGAGTTGCGTTGCATACAACAGTTAGTATTGCGCAGTTCAAAAGAACACGGTTAGTCCTGCACAGTTAATACTGCTCTGTTAATACTACTCTGTTACTACTGCTAATTTAATACTGCTCTGTTACTACTGCTCTGTTACTACTGCAAGAGCCAGTTACTACTGCACGATGGTGTTACTACTACAACACAGTTACTACTACTGCAACTCAGTTACTACTGATGCAACTCAGTTACTACTGCTGCAACTCAGTTATGGAAGATTTGATTTTCAAGATAAAGATCTAAAAGAATTAGTCTCCTAATATAACTAGGTTTCCTTATGTAAGTCATATGAGACTCTATATATAAAGAGATCTCTAGACATTGAAAATGGGTGGTTTTCCTCATGTTTATTCTTTAGAAAAACACCAAACGATCTCACCACTTGAGATCGTTCCCCTTTGTTCAGCCTCAAGGTCAAGATTGATCCTTGTAAAGAGAGAGAACACGTCTATTCTGATCAAATAGATTGGGGCTGGTGTTGTTAGATGTTTCCTAGAAAAGCTAGGTTTAGCCTCAAGATCTTTTATAGATCCTTGTATGTAAAGAAACACGTCTGTTAATTTATTAATAGATTGAGGCTTGATGGTAATCGTTATTGTGTTATTGTGTTATTGTTCTTATTGTTTTTTATATATACAATATTCGATTATCATAAACTTGTGAATATCAAAGTGTTTATCCGCTGCAACTTCTTTGATAAATCTTGATCTAAATAACTATGGGTTGTGTTTACATAACCATAAGGATCCTAACAAGTGGTATCAGAGCACATGAGGTGCTCTAGATCAAAGATTCACACGTTTACAAGAAGAAGAAGAAGAAGAAGAAGAAGAAAGAAGGAGATCTACAAATTTGCGAATTAAGGTTTATGTTTGTCATAATCTGGGCAACCGTAGTAAAAAGGGAATAACTCATTCGTTAGCCGTCGGATTTGGATGAAATTTGTACTGTAGATTCTTCACATATAAAAGCACAATCTTACTAAGGGAATTTTCGAGCTGATTTTTTATCTGTGAGATATTAATTTTCGAAATCTGCTGCTGAAAGGTTAAAATTATTGTGTTTATGTATACTGAAACGATAGTTGTTTATTCGTTACTCACTGGATCTTAGTGATTTTTGGATATGTGCCTCAAGGAATATGGATCTATGTTGTGTTAAAATTTGATCGTTATCAGAGGTATTCTCAAGGAGATGTAAAATTTCAAAGTTGGAAGTTGAATGTTTAATGTTTACAGAGCGCAACTGTGGTAAAAAGGTCATTGTGTATTCGTTAACAGTTGGATTGTCTTGAGTTTTGGATATGTGATTCGAGAGACACAGACCTACTATGTGTAAAAATTTGAGCATGATCGGATTTGTAAAGGAGAAATTATTTTATGTTTAATCTGCTGCAAATATTTACCTAGTGTTGCTCTTATATTGTTAATGCTACTGCTACACTGTTAGTATTACAAGTCACATTTTTCTATACGATGATGAAGTTAGTACTACTCCTATGTTGGTGAAAAAGCCGAGAATATTGGTTTAAGGGGAAGAATATGTTCCAAAAGTGTATATGAGAATAGGAACATTTGAATGTGATCTTATACATGCACCACTTGAAGGAGAAGTTTTCACTTATGTAGGGTGATTTAACCTCATTATAAGAAAACAACACTTGGTTCAAAGAAGAATGTATACTGCTTTAACTTTATTACAACTTCTAGTTTGAGTTTCTACTGTTTTCGAATTCATTATTAGTATTGCGCGTCATGGAGGGTAATTTGATACATTGGAAAGCTTAGATTGGGAGTTTAATATGGTTCGTAGTTCGTAAAGAGATGTTCCCCTAATGGATGATAACAAAAAGGGGAAGATATAAAGTGTGGTGGCATGGAACAAGATTTGAAGGCTTCAAAGTATCGAAAGTCTACTTAAGAAAAAAAGTGGCGTGTTTTGATAGAAGTATCAACTTGTTCACAAGAGATCTCAGTTGAAGGGGAAGTTTTTAAAGTTCTCAGTTTAGTGTTTGTTTTGTCATCATCAAATAGGGGAAGATTGTTGGGATAATTTATTATCCATATTATTGATTTGTTGAGACAAAATATAAACTGATAAGGAACCATAGAGAAGACAAGAAAAATAGTAGTTTTGAAAACATTCTCAATAACAATTTGCATTGAAGAAACTTATTGCTTTACATGTAGAAAGCATAAGTTTAGGGGGAGATTGTTAGGATTAAATGGTTGGGATTGTTATTCTAGAGTTGCGTTGCATACAACAGTTAGTATTGCGCAGTTCAAAAGAACACGGTTAGTCCTGCACAGTTAATACTGCTGTGTTAATATTGCTCTGTTACTACTGCAAGAGCCAGTTACTGCTGCAACTCGGTTACTACTGCTGCAACTCAATTACTATTGCTGCAACTCAGTTACTATTGCTACAACTCAGTTACTATTGCTGCAACTCAGTTATGGAAGAATTGATTTTCAAGATAAAGATCTAAAAGAATTAGTCTCATAATATAACTAGGTTTCCTTATGTAAGTCATATGAGACTCTATATATAAAGAGATCTCTAGACATTGTAAATGTGTGGTTTTCATCATGTTTATTCTTTAGAAAAACACCAAACGATCTCACCACTTGAGATCGTTCCCCTTTGTTCAGCCTCAAGGTCAAGATTGATCCTTGTAAAGAGAGAGAACACGTCTATTCTGATCAAATAGATTGGGGCTGGTGTTGTTAGATGTTTCCTAGAAAAGCTAGGTTTAGCCTCAAGATCTTTTATAGATCCTTGTATGTAAAGAAACACGTCTGTTAATTTATTAATAGATTGAGGCTTGATGGTAATCGTTATTGTGTTATTGTGTTATTGTTCTTATTGTTTTTTATATATACAATATTCGATTATCATAAACTTGTGAATATCAAAGTGTTTATCCGCTGCAACTTCTTTGATAAATCTTGATCTAAGTAACTATGGGTTGTGTTTAATTTCAGCCTCAGACCCTCCCATGTTCAAAATAATATCATGAATTTCTTGGTCTTCGCCGTCCATTCTGTTTCTGCTTCCTTTTGATCACCATTTTCTTCCATAAACTGTGCTTCTGCTTCAATAATTGGGACCTCTTTTTCAGCTGCACCTTCTTTCTCTGCATATTTCTCCCCGTTAGTGGCAACATTTTGCACATCTTTTCCGGAAGAACTGGAGCTTGAGCTTGAACTAGAGGGGGTAGGCAACTTTGACTGTGACTTACCCTTCTTCCCATCTTTCTTTCCCACTTTCTTACCAACTTTCTTGCCAATTCTCTTCTTCATTACTATTCTGCAAACTTTGACCTGTTGAACCAAGCGAGATACAAGCTTCTTTAAATGTTTAATCTCTTCCTCCTGTCCTTCCACCTTCAAAATAAACTTTTGGCACATTTCCATCAATTCAAGTGGTGCATAGTTATATCTATCCTCCCCACCCTGCTGTTGAGTACCAACAGTGGGCAGTTCCTCGGATGTAGAGGGTGCCTCCTGCCTAGCAGTTGCATCACCCCCGCTGGTTTCTTGGTGCCATGTACCTCTAGAGAATGGTTACGGAGAAACATCCTTTCGTAGAGTTGTCGTTGATTGGGTCTTATTGCCTATCTTACTGCCCTGAGCACCACGAGGTGATCCATCAGTAGTATGAGCCCTTTCAACATGGTCTCCCTGCTCCTTACGGACCACCTTCTTAGCCGGTTTCACCACTGGTTTAAAGGGTTTGGTTTTAGGTCCAAGAGGTGAAGGACCCTGCTTGGCCTTTGGGGCGTACTCCTTCGGAGGTGTACTTTGAGTTGATGGAGGTGGTGCACTAAAGGAACTCTTTTCGGTTTCAGTTACTTGTTTAGGAGTGGAAGTGGATGGTGTGGGTTGGGACTCAAGTGGGGTACTTGATCCTTCACCATATGTAGCGGTGACACCCACCATATTTGAGAACAGTGGTGTCACCTTCCCAGAAAATGTTTTTGATGTTCTCCTCATGTTAGAAAATGTATTCTGAGTGTGACAGTCCATTATGAGAACATCTCCCTCCATGGAAAGATTTTTAATCTCCTTATTAAAAATGAAAGTTAAGAATCTTGGATACATTAAAAACTTTTTTTCCACGTGGGCAAGATTAAACTTTAAATCATTGAAAATCATGTTCGAAAAATTGAATACCCTGTTTGTAGCAAGGCACGCCATAGCAGTAGCTATGGTGGTGTTAAATTCTTTCAAGGTATATCGCTTTTTGGAGATACATTGTTGTAAAACATGTTCCATATATCTCCATTGGGGTGAGAGAAGCGCATTTTGGAAAATAAATTTAGTTAGGCTTCCCTTATACCCCATCCTTTCAAAAATTTCAAAAAGCTCATCGTTGGGGATGGATGTTATACCTGAGGCATCGTTAAGGACTAGATGCGTTCGAATGATTGCCTCTGTAACAACTATCTCCTTTTCTTCAATAATGGCACGGATGCATTCTTGGTTGTTTATATTTTCAAGAGTGGCAGTTGCCAAAAATCCCCGAATGTGCTTTTCATTAACCGGAGGGTTTACCGTTAAAGCAGAACGTATGTAAGATCTTAGAAAGAATCTAATGATTTGATGAAAGTCTGCGGCGTCTTTATAAAGTGTAAGATCAGCGGCTATGTTATAGCCAAGTACGAAACTAAGTTCTTGTTGTTCTGCCATTGATTTGAGTGTGATTGTAGTTGATGAATGAGCGATTAGGGTTTTATGGAAGAAGAGGGTTTGTTTTGATAGGGCTTCCTTTGATTTGGGGTTTTCTAATTTGAGAGAGAGCGAATCTATTCGAATGGAATTTAATAAGTCATTAATTTCCCATTTATATTAATTGCCCCCTGAACACAAAACAGAATAACCAACTTCACACTTGGCAGTATTAACTTCCCGCCAAAATTATTTCAACTAGCAGTAGTAATGACAGCCAATGGAAAGGATCAGTAGTAACTGTTCAAACATGGTTACCAGTATTAACTGTTGTCAGTATCAATGTTATTCGCAGTAGTCAACATATGTTTGTTGATTACTGCCAGTATTATTGATACATGTAACATATACCAGTATTGAATAGTAAACGTATTAACTTTCATGATTAACTTTACACACACAATTTACAACCTGAGATGTTTAAATTCGTCATTTTGTCAAGTAAGAGTTAAGGAGGATTAATCATCCCAATACTGTTGATCAAGAATGTAAATCTACCCACATCAAAAGCTTTTGTGAACAAATCTACAAACTGATTATCAGTATGGACTTTGACTACCTGAACAAGTTTCTTTTCGTTGCAGTCTCTTATAAAATGAAAGCGAATTTCGATGTGTTTAGTTTTTGAATGTTTGAGTGGATTATTGACTATACTAATGGTACTCCTATTATCAATAAAGATTTGGAGTATGTAAGAAAGAGATACCATAGTCCATCATCGGATTCTGAATCCAGGGCACTGGTGCACAATAATTTGATGCAGCAACATATTTTGCTTCCGTTGAGGATGTGGACACGTTCGTTTGTTTCTTGCATTGCCATGAGATTAAACGTGATCCAAAGACTTGATCCTCCTGATGTTGACTTTCTATCAAGATTTTCTCCTCCATAATCACTTTCTGTGTATGATATGAGCTCAAATGGAGAATCTCGTGGATACCATAAACCCAAATTTGATTTTCCCTTTAGATATCGAAAGATCCTTTTTATAGTAGTGAGATGTGAAATCTTGGGACGAGTCTGATAACGTGCACATACACACACACTATACATGATGTCTGGACGAGATGCTGTTAGGTACATTAATGATACAATCATTGATCTGTAAAGATGTTCATCTACATCCTCCCCCTCAGAGTCGGCCTCAAGATGTTTGTGTGTTTCGACTGGAGTACTTGCATGTTTGGCATCTTGAAAACCAAACTTTTCAAGAATGTCTTTACATGTAGAAAGCATAAGTTTAGGAGGAGATTGTTCTGATTAAATGGTTGGGATTGTTATTCTAGAGTTGCGTTGCATACAACAACTAGTATTGCGCAGTTCAAAAGAACACGGTTAGTCCTGCACAGTTAATACTGCTCTGTTAATACTGCTCTGTTACTACTGCTCTGTTAATACTGCTCTGTTACTACTGCTCTGTTAATACTGCTCTGTTACTACTGCTCTGTTACTACTGCAAGAGCCAGTTACTACTGCACGATGGTGTTACTACTGCAACTCAGTTACTACTGCTGCAACTCAGTTATAGAAAAATTGATTTCAAGATAAAGATCTAAAAGATTTAGTCTCCTAATATAACTAGGTTTCCTTATTTAAGTCATATGAGACTCTATATATAAAGAGATCTCTAGACATTGTAAATGGGTGGTTTTCATCATGTTTATTCTTTAGAAAAACACCAAACGATCTCACCACTTGAGATCGTTCCCCTTTGTTCAGCATCAAGGTCAAGACTGATCCTTGTAAAGAGAGAGAACACGTCTATTCTGATCAAATAGATTGAGGCTGGTGTTGTTAGATGTTTCCTAGGAAAGCTAGGTTTAGCCTCAAGGTCTTTTATAGATCCTTGTATGTAAAGAAACACGTCTGTTAATTTATTAATAGATTAAGGCTTGATGGTAATCGTTATTGTGTTATTGTTCTTATTGTTCTTTATATATATATTCGATTATCATAAACTTGGGAATATCAAAGTGTTTATCCGCTGCAACTTCTTTGATAAATCTTGATCTACGTAACTATGGGCTTTGTTTACATAACCATAATGATCCTGACCCACTCCATGAAGTTCGAGTCCAAAACTGAGTTTTTCCAGAGTCATTTAGATAACCTACGTTTCTGCACAATCAAAACAAACTCCTTTTGGTACCCATTGTATTTTGGGTCGTTTGTGGTTAGATTTGTTCGAAAACCATTGATAAGTTGTATTGATTATGTGCAAAGAGTATGAATTCCATTTCTCCGGTAAACACACATTTGAGGTAGTTGATTTTGCAATCGGTGTGTTTGTTTTTGAAAATGGTGGAGACTTTGGAATCCATTTCCGTTTAGGAGTTGGTGAAGGAGTTTTTGTGAAAAAACCATTTGATTTCATTGAAGTTCGTTGTTTAAATTTTGAAACAAAAGTATTCACTTTTTGCACCGAATAGTTTTTAAATGTGATGGTGCAAATTCAAATAACTCGGGTATTGAATAAGTGAACGCTTTTGTTTCCTTTTTGTTCATTTGAGGACAAAGTGCTTTCTTTTCAACACGTTTGGTTGAGAGGATTTTTGATTTCAAACTAGAAGTTTTCAAAGGTGTTGTAAAAGTTCCATTAGTTTGTGATTTCGGAGAATACTTTTGATTCTTTTTCGGGAAAGAATTAGTACTCGGAGAAACCACTTTTGAAAATGTTTTGGAAGTTTTACCGTTGTAAACCTTCAATGGAACGTTAACTTCCTTTTTCGGTTTGTTTGGAAAAATGTTTTGATTCGTTGCTCTCCGAAATCATTTTTCTTTAAAGTTTTAACTTCAAGTGCTTGTGCTTTTAAAGATTTACTTTCCGTTTTATAATCTTCAATTTGTTTTCTTAAAGCAGAAGATTATTGTTAGCAATAAGTCTCTCATTTATTTCATTATTTAACTCGGTGATTAAATCCATTCTTTTAAATATTTCATTTATTCATTCTTGTTTAAGATTCTTGAGTTCTAATAAAGCACTTTGTTGATATTTCCCTTCATCAAACTTTATGGTTTTTGATTGTTTTTGAAGTGTATTAATTAAATCCAGTTTTTCATTAAGTTCATTTGTAAGGATTTGAACATTAAACACACTATGATAATATTTCCCCTTCCAAGAAGTTTCTAACTCTTTAAACTTTTCGAGTTTGGTATTGGTAAGGTTTAAAGATTGAAGTTGAGATGTCAAAATTTGAATTTCATTTGAAAGCTTAGAATTCTCGTTTAAAAGATTAACTTTTTCGTTTGAAAACCTTAATACCAATTCGGAGTTAGTTTGCAACTTCTTTTCCAACTCAATGATTGTAGTTTCTACTTTCAAAAATGAGGATTGTACCTCACTAGCGTTGGCTTGACATGGTGGGAAGTTTAAACGCGTTAACGTTAACAAAAAATCTCGTGTACGTGTAGCAACGTTTCACTTTTGATCCAATCTACCATGACTGTTCCAATCATTAGGAGACAATGTATTCCCCGTTTCTTCACACAACTTCTCGAGCTCCTCTAATTTTGTCCAAGCTTGATCCGGAGGACAATAAAATGTAAGACAGTCATCTTTGTCGATTGTGAGATCCATAATATTTCCTATAAAATCTTTCTTCATAATGCAAATTTGATTGCAAAAATCCCTCAAAAGATGGTAGAAAATTTCTCAATTATGAAAATTTGAGGAAAAAGCCGGATAACCTTCACGCGTGGTATCTCATTTTTGTAAAAAAAAATTCCGAAACATATTGAACCAATATCTTAGAATAGCACCGTTGAATTCGCTTTTCAATTCCGATTCCGAAAATATAAATCTCGTATTTTTACGATGCTTGAATCTCGTCAAAATTTGTTGCGTAAGCTTGACCGGCATCCGAAAAGTGTTGGAAGAAATAAAAATCTCTCTCTTTAAAAAAATTCTTATTTTTCGATTTCGTCTCTAACGTGAAAACGTGGAATCGCTAAACTTCAATTTTTTTCAACTGATCGTGATCTTTTGGTAATGTCTCGAAACCCTCGTTTTCAACTAATCGTGATCTTCTTTACTCGTTGTAAATACCTCTTCGTGTTCGAATGACTTAGTCGAATCCTCCTATTCGTGTATGATGAAAATCTGGTCAAACTATCTTATTCGTGTAAGCGCAAATCCTATTCGAATTGATCTATTCATGTACGCACAAATCCTATTCGAATTGATCTATTCACCGTGTTCGAACAAGTCAATATCAAGTTCGTGTCTCAACTTCCTATTCGAATCAACCTATCTTTAAACCTATTCGAATGATCCTATTCATGTTAGTTAAAAATTTGGTCGAATTGAGCTATTCGAATGGATCCTAGTCGAATTCCTAGTTGAACAAGTGAAAAATATGGTGGAACGAATGGAAAATCTGGTGGAACAAGTGAAAAATCTGGTCGAACTAAGCTATTCGAATGACTCTAGTCGAATGATCCTTTTCGAATGGATAATCTCTAGTCGAACGAAGTGTTTTCGAGCACCCCGCTCTGATACCAATTGTTAGGTCTGATCAGTCTAGAGAGAGAAACTTAATCTAGAGAGAGAAAGTGAATTTAGCATTAAACACCATAAGATACATTAATCACACCCCACACTCCTATTTATAGGAGGGTGGAGACTTAACAAAGAATTCCTAATTATTAAAATTATGCCCCTAAGAACAAATACAAATTCAATGTTATGAATATTCTATTCCAACTCAATGATCATGGTATCTCACGCTTGTACAATTGCTTTTCCGAAACTTGTTGAACCATTCGATTAAAATTACACAAATGAATTCGTTTTTCAATTTCGATTCCGGAAATGTCAATCTTGTATTTTTCCGATGCTTGAATCTCGTCAAATTCGTCGCGTAAGTTTAACCGGTATCCGAAAATCTGCCGAAAAAAAACTATATACAAATAAAAATCGCTCTTTTTGAAAAAGTTCTTATTTTTCAATTTCGTCTCTAATGTGAAAACGTGGAATCCAAAAACTTCATTTTTTTTAGTACTCTTGAAATCCTCATTTTCAACTGATCGTGATCTTTTGTGCTTGTTGTAAACACCTCTTCGTGTTCGAATAACTTAGCCGAATAAATCGGTTGTGTATGTTGAATTCCTAGTCGAATGGACACTTGATCGTGTGTGTTGAATTCCCAGTTGAATGAACCCTTGGTCGTGTAAGTTGAATTCCTATTCGTGTATGTTGAAATCCTATTCGTGTCCGTGTAAACCCAAATCGTGTTCGAGTACATTCAACAGTTTTCCGAGTAAATCACCGTGTTCTGACAGATCCTTGAACTCCTCATCTCTAACTCAGCGAAACGAAATTGAAACAAGTCATGATGTGGAATCTCATGACCTGATTTGAATCAATCAAACATGAGACTTTGAATTGTGAAACCGAAATTGAACAAAACTGAAACTGAAAGAGATGATAGAACATCAATTAGAGCAACTGTTTCAATAGATTTCATTTGATAGTGGTGATTAAAGGTTTGGAACTGAGCTTGTTACAACGACATTCAAGCTCAACGGAACCTCTTTGAGAGAGTTCCGGGTTCAAAGAAAACAAACACTAACAACCTATCACACTATTTATAGACAAAATCTCACTAACAAACACTCTACGAATTAAATTATTACAACATTTTAATTCACTTCTGGGATTTCACTTTAGTTCTGAATCAAAGTCTTCTTCCTTCGAATTGGTATCTTCAATGCTAACTTTTGTTGACTTAACTTAAACCTTGGTTTATTTTTTAGTTCGAAGGAACTTTATTTAGTTCAGAGTATCTGAACTAACTTGTTCTCCGAATTGAAAACTTCACATCGGATTATTGTTGATGATTTTAGTTCGGACCGTCCACGAACTGAAATCATCTTTATTCAAACACACAGAAAACTCCATAGCTTCATCCATACCATTTCTTGGCCCAAAAATCGCCCCCGTGGATGATGCTTTGAGTCTCCTTCTTCATAACTTATCTCATTCTCCATGGTCAGCTTACTCGTATTCATTTTTTCGATCACTTGAACTGAGTTAGGAGGAGTAGCTGCAAAATCAACAGAATATCTTCTTGATTCATGACCAGATTCTCCATGGAGAACCAATAGCTTATAACAACTTGTTTCCCATCTTAGGTCAACTTCATATCTTCAATCACACTTGAAAGTTGATCCTTGTTCACCATCTCCTGGCATGAAAGTTGAATAGCTACTATATCTTGTGTACCATACACACCCTCTCTCAAATTGATAACTCGTGTTTTCGCTCCCTTACACCAACCGTCTTTGAATTCATAATGTTTAACACTAGATCCACCATGAACATCTTGAAATCTAAACAGATTCTTCAATACAGCTCTTCAATTTCACTTCGGACTTCTTCTATTTCACTTCAGACTCCTTTGATTCTAATCGTTCACTGATAGTTTCACCTAATCTTCGAATCGAGTCAAATCGATGAACCAAACTCAATCGAATTCAATCAATTGATTTGTCTGGCTCTGATACCAATTACAGGTCCTTGAACTCCTCATCTCTAACTCAGCGAAACGAAATTGAAACAGGTCATGATGCGGAATCTCATGACCTGAGTTGAATCAATCAAACATGAGACTTTGAATTGTGAAACCGAAATTGAACAAAACTGAAATTGAAAGACCTGATAGAACATCAATGAGAGCAACTGTGTTGATAGATTTCATTTGATAGTGGTGATTACAGGTTTGGAACTGAGCTTGTTACAACGACATTCACTCTCATGGAACCTCTTTGAGAGTGTTCCGGGTTCAAAGACAACAAACTCTAACAACCTATCACACTATTTATAGAAAAAATGTAACTAACAGACACTCTACGAATTAAATTATTACAGCATTATCAACATATTAATTTCACTTCGGGGAGTTCACTTCAATTCTAAATCAAAGTATTCTTCCTCCGAATTGATATCTTCAATGCTGAATTTTGTTGACTTAACTTAAACCTTGGTTTATTTTCAGTTCGGAGGAACTTCATTGAGCTCAAAGTATCTGAACTAACTTGTTCTCCGAACTCAAAACTTCACTTCGGATTATTCTTGATGATTTTAGGTCGGACCCTCCACGAACCGAAATCATCTTTATTCAAACACACAGAAGAATCCATAGCTTCATCCATACCATTTCTTGGCCCAACATGTTCGAACCCCACAAAAATCATCCGTGTCAACATAATCCATTCGTCCCAACACTTAGAATAATTTGATCCTTACACTTATTCCAACTTATCCTATTCGAATCATTTCTGGTCGAATGCTAAACATTTCACACGAATAACCAAATCGATTTAATTTTTAACTAATTCTAATAACCATCAATTCGACTCAGTTTCACACGAATCAAAAATGAACTAACACGAATTAACTTCCTATTCGTGTATGTTCAATATCCAGTCGAATCTATACAAATAAAATGTTATGAATATTCTATTCCTAACATCAATTTTCCCATAATTTGACTTTTTTTTTCTATAGTTGAAGGTAACTTTGTAAAATTGAAAACTACAAATTTAGTGTAAAAGAAATAATCAATTTCAAAGAGAAAGGATGACGTCATTTTCGTTCGGATAATAATAATGCTAAGGATGACGTCAATTTACGCATAATTTGATTAATGTTTTAGTTAAAGGATGCATAATACGAACCTAAAAATATTAGACAATATTAAATAATCAGTTTGAAAGAGGAAGGATGACGTCATTTTCGTTCAGATTATTGAATGCGAAGGATGACGTCATTTTTCACATAGTTTGATTTTTTTCTTCTTTAGTTGAAGGTAACTTTGCAAAATTTAAACCTACAAATTTAGGGAAAAAGAAATAATCAATTTTCAAATAGGATGGGTGACGTCATTATCTCTTGGATAATGATAATGTGAAAGATGACGTAATTTTCCGCATAATTTGCTTTTTTTTAGTTTGTTGAAGGTGACTTTGCATGATATCACCCTTCAAATATTAGGGAATATGAAATAATCAATTTTAAAGAGTATGATGATAGGTCCTTGAATTCCTCACACACTCACTCAGCGAATCGAATTGAAACAGGTCATGATGCGGAATCTCATGACCTGATTTTGGAATCAAAATGAAGGAAACATGAAGTTGAACTTGTGATTGAGTAATTGAAAGAAGTGATAAAACAACAACAAAATGTGAAACTGTTTAATAGATTTCATTTATAGTGTGAATTGGTTTTGGATCGTGCTTTTTACAACTGACATTCAAGCTCGACGAAACCTCTTTGAGAGAGTTCCGGGTTCAAAGACAACAAACTCTAACAACCTATCACACTATTTATAGACAAAATCTAACAAACAGACACTCTACGAACTAAATTATTTCAACATTATCATCATCTTAATTTCAACCCGGGGAGTTAACATCAGTTCTGAACCAAAGTATTCATCTTCCGAATTGTTATCTTCAATGTTGACTTCTGTCGACTTAAGTTACACTTCAGCTTATTTTGAGTTCGGAGGAACTTCATGTAGTTCCGAGTATCTGAACTAACTTGTTCTCCGAACTGGAAACTTCACTTCGGATTATTCTTGATGATTTTAGTTCGGACCCCCCACGAACTAAAATCATCTTTATTCCATCACACAGAAGACTCCATAGCTTCATTCGTTCCATTTCTTGGCCCAACAATCGCCCCCTTGGATGATGCTATGAGTCTTCCTTCTTCATAGCTTAACTATCTTCCATGGTTAGCTCCTGACTAGTAGCCAAATTAACTTTTCTTACTGCTTGTTCTTACAGATTGTTGATCCTTTTTGACCTTTCCCAGCAAGAAAAATAATAGGCACAACATGCACCATAATTTTTTTTTTCAAACAAGCTCCACCTTGCTTATAGAAATTTCAATCAGGTTCATCAAGTCTCCAACTCATTTTTCCATGTAGATCATTAAGATACCTCCGAATTAAGATCTTAACTACAAGTTCATCCAGTTTTAGAACACATGTTATTAAAAACATTTGGTTCTTAAACACTCTCGGATCATCTTGTAGTCTTCATTCTTTCATCATTTGTATATCTTAGTGATCATTGACAATTTCAATTGTCTTCATTATCAGTTGCACGACATGATTTGTCACTCCGATTTTAAATCTGAAGCACCACATCACACCTTTCTCTCAAATTGTTGACGTGAGGCTGAGCTCCGTTCTACTTCCATCACACCCCTCTCTCAAATTGATAACACGTGTTTTCGCTCCATACACCAACCGTCTTTGAATACATATGTGTAACACCAGATCCACCATGAACACCTTGAAATCTAAACAGATTCTTAAATACAGCTCTTCAATTTCACTTCGGACTCCTTCGCTTCACTAATAGTTTGACCTGATTTTCGAATCAAGTCAAATTGATGTATCAGACTCAATTGAATTCAATCAATTGATTTGTCTGGTTCTGATACCAATTGACAGGTCCTTGAATTCCTCACACACTCACTCAACGAATAAAATTGAAACAGGTCATGATGAGGAATCTCATGACCTGAGTTTGGAATCAAAATGAAGGAAACATGAAACCGAATTTGTGATTGAGTAATTGAAAGAACTGATAAAACAACAACAAAATGTGCAACTGTTTAATAGATTTCATTGATAGGGTGAATTGGTTTTGGATCGAGCTTGTTACAACAGACATTCAAGCTCGACAGAACCTCTTTGAGAGAGTTCCGGGTTCAAAGACAACAAACTCTAACAACCTATCACACTATTTATAGACAAAATCTAACAAACAGACACTCTACGAACTAAATTATTACAACATTATCATCATCTTAATTTCAACTCGGGGAGTTCACTTCAGTTCTGAACCAAAGTCTTCATCTTCCGAATTGTTATCTTCAGTGTTGACTTCTGTTGACATAAGTTACACTTCAGCTTATTTTCAGTTCGGAGGAACTTCATTTAGTTAAGAGTATCTGAACTAACTTGTTCTCCGAACTGAAAACTTCACTTCGGATTATTCTTGATGATTTTAGTTCGGACCCTCCACGAACTAAAATCATCTTTATCCTATCACACAGAAGACTCCATAGCTTCGTTCATTCCATTTCTTGGCCCAACATATGATGACGTCATTTTTGTTCTTATACGAATTATGCGAACGGAGACGTCATTTTTCGCATAATTCGACTTTTTTTTCTTTAGTAGAAGGTAGCTTTGCAAAATTGGAAACTACAAATTCAAGGTAAAAGAAATAATCAATTTCAAAGAGGAAAAATGACGTCATTTTCGTTCGGATAATAACAATGCTAAGGATGACGTTATTTTCGAATAATTTGATTTATTTTTTAGTTAGAGGAGGCTTTGCAAAATACGAACCTACAAAAATTAGAAAATATGAAATAATCAATTTTAAAGAGGAAGGATGACGCCACTTTCGTTCGGATAATGATAATGCGAAAGATGACGTCATTTTTCGTATAATTTGATTTTTTTTTGTTAGTTTACGGTGACTTTGCATAATACGAACATACACATATTAGAGAATACTTCATTTTTGTTCTGATAACCATAATGCGAACGATGACATCCGTTTTCGAATAATTAGATTTTTTTTTCCTTTAGTTAAAGTTAACTTTGCAGAATTGGAAACTACATATTCATGATAAACGATGAACGATGATGTCATTTCTTCGGATAATGATAATGATAAGGATGTCATTTCCGAATAATTTATTTTTTTAGTTGAAGGAGACTTTGAATAATACAAACCTACAAATATTAGAGAATATGGAATAATCAGTTTTAAAGAGGAAAGATAACGTCATTTATTATATGATAACGATAATGCGAACGATGATGTCAATTTTCGCATAATTTTACTTTTTTTCTTTAGTTGAAGTTAACTTTGGAAAATTGGAAAAAACACATTTAGGGTAAAAGAAATAATTAATTTAAAAGAGGAAGGATGACGCCACTCTTTTTCTTATACCGATGATGTCATTTTTTCCATAATTTGACTTTTTTCTCTTTAGTTTAAGGTAACTCTGGAAAATTGGAAACTAAAAATTTAGTTTAAAGGAAACAATCAATTCCAAAGAGAGAGGATGACGTCATCAGCTTCAGTATAATGATAATGCTAACGATGACGACATTTTTCGCATAATTTGATTTATTTTTTACTTGACCGAGATATTGCATAATACGAACCGACAAATATTAGACATTATGAAATAATAAGTTTTAAACAGGAAGGATGACGTCATTTTCGTTCGGATTATGATAATGCGAAATATGACATCATTTTTCCCATAATATAATTTTTTTGTTAGTTTAAGGTGACTTTGCATAGTAGGAACATACACATATTAGAGTACATAAAATAGTCAGATTTAAAAAGGATGGATGACATCATTTTTGTTCTGATAACGATAATGCGAACAATAACGTCATTTTTCGCATACTTGATTTTTTCTTTTGTTTAAGGTAACCTTACAAAAATTAAACCTACAGATTTAGGGAAAATGAAACAATCAATTTTCAAAGAGGATGGGTGACGTCATTTTCGTTCGGATAATAATAATGCGAAAGATGACGTAATTTTTCGTTCGGATAATAATAATGCTAAGGATGACGTCATGTTTCGAATAATTTTAAAGAAACGTTTAATTTTAAGAAACATTTAATTTTAATTTTAATTATCTTTATTTGAAGGTAAGTTTGCAAAATTGTATCTTACAATTTTAGGTTAAAAGAAACAGTTAATATTAAAGAGGAAAGATGACATCATTTCCGTTCGGATAATGATAATGCGAAAGTTGACGTCATATTTTGCATAATTTGATTTTTTTTTTTTATTTTTGAACGTAACTTTGGCATAATATGAACCTTCAAATATTAGGGAATGTGAAATAATCAATTTTAAAGATGAATGATGACGTCATTTTTGTTCTTATAACGATATTGGGCACGATGATGTTATTCTTCGCATAATTTGACTTTGTTTTCTTTAATTGAAGGTAACTTCAAAAAATTGAAAACTACAAATTTAGGGTAAAAGAAATAATATATTTTAAAGAGGAAGGATAACGTCATTTTCGTTCGGATAATGATAATGCTAAGGTTGACGTCATTTTTTGCATAATTTGATTTAATTTTTAATTGAAGGAGATTTTGCATAATATGAACCTACAAATATTAGAGAATATGAAATAATCAGTTTTAAAGAAGAAGGATAATGTAATTTTCATTCATATAATGATAATTCGAACAATGACGACATTTTTTGCATAATTTGATTTTTTTTGTTAGTTGAAGGTGCGTTTGCATAATACGAACCTACATATATTAGAAAATATTAAATAATCAGTTTTAAAGAGGATGGATGACATCATTTTTATTCTAATAACAATAATGCGAAAGATAACGTCATTTCCCACATAGTTTGATTTTTTATCTTTATTTGAATGTAAATTGGCAAAATTTAATCCTACAAATTTAGAAAAACAAAATAAATTAATTTCAAAGAGGAACGATGACGTCATTATCGTTCGGATAATGATAATGCGAAGGATGATATCATTTTTGGCATAATTTTATTTTTTTTGTTTGTTGAAGTTGACTTTGCAGAATATGAACCTTCATATATTAGGGAATATGAAATTATTAATTTTAAAGAGGAACGATAACGTCATTTTGTTCTTATAAATATATTGCGAACGGTGACGTCATTTTCGCATAATTTGACTTTTTTTCTTTAGTTGAAGGTAAATTTTTCAATATTGGAAACCACAAATTAATGGTAAAAGAAATAATCAATTTCAAAGAGGAAGGATGACGTCATTTTCGTTCGGATAATGATAATGCAAAGGAGGACGTCATTTTTCGAATAATGATAATGATAATGCAAATGAATACGTCATTTTTCGCATAATTTAACTTATTTTTTTTAGTTAATGGTAACTTTGCAAAATTGTATCCTAGAAATTTTAGGGTAAAAGAAACATGTAATTTCAAAGCGGAAAGATGGCGTCATATTCGTTCGGATGATAATAATGCGAAAGATTACGTCATATTTCGCATAATTTTGTTTTTCTTTTATGTTGAAGGTAACTTTGGCATAATATGAATCTTCAAATATTAGGGAATAGGAAATAATCAATTTTAAAGAGGAATGATGACGTTATTTCGCATAATATGAATCTTCAATTTTAACGATAATGAGAACGATAACATCATTTTTCGAAAATTTTACTTTGTTTTCTTTACTTGAAGGTAGCTTTAGAAAATTGGAAACTGTAAATTTAGGTTAACAAAAATAATCAATTTTAAAGAGGAAGGATGACGTCATTTCCATTCGGATAATGATAAAGCTAAGGATGACGTCTTTTTTTGCATAATTTTATTTATTTTTTAGTTGAAGGAGATTTTGCATAATACGAACCTAAAAATATTAGAGAATATTAAAAGGTCGGTTTATAAGAGGAATGATGACGACATTTTCGTCCGGATAATGATAATGCGAAAGATGACGTCATTTTCGCATAATTTTGATTTTTTTTGTTTGTTTAAGGTGACTTTGCATAATACGCACATACACATACTAGAGAATAATAAATAATCAATTTAAAGAGGAAGGAACACGTTACTTTTGTTCTGATAACGATAATGCGAACGATGTCGTGATTTTTTGCATAGTTTGATTTTTTTTGTTTAGTTGACGATAACTTTGCAAAATTTAAAACCACAAATTCAGGATAAAAGAAATAATCAATTTCAAAGAGGAAGAATGACGTCATTTTCTCCTGGATAATGATAATGCTAGGGATGATGTCATTTTTCAAATAATTTAATTTATTTTTTGGTTGAAAGAGATATGGCGTAATACGAACTTACAAATATCAGAAAATATGAAATAATCGGTTTTAAAAATGAGATATAACGTCATTTTTGTTCTAATAACGATAATGCGAACGAAGACGTATGTTTTCCCATGACTTGATTTATTTTTCTTTAGTTGAAAGTAACTTGGAAAAATTGTATCCTACAAATTTATGGTAATATAAACATTTAATTTCAAAGAGGAAAGATGACGTCATTTTCGTTCGGATAATGATAATGCGAAAGATGATATCATATTTCGCATAATTTGATTTTTTTAATGTAGAATGTAACTTTGACATAATATGAACCTTCAAATACTAAGGAAGATGAAATAATCAATTTTAAAGAGGAGGGATGACGACATTTTGGTTCTTATAACTATAATACGAACTATGACGTCATTTTTCACATAATTTGACTTTGTTTTCTTTAGCTTAAGGTAACTTTAGAAATATGGAAACTACAAATTTAGGATAAAAGAAATAATCAATTTCAAAGAGGAAGGATAACGTCATTTTCGTTCCGATAATGATAATGCTAAGGATCCCGCATTTTTCGTATAATTGATTTACTTTTTAGTTGAAGGAGATTTTGCATAATACAAACCTACAAATATTTCATAGTATGAAATATTCAGTTTTAAAGAGGAAGGATGGCGTCATTTTCGTTCGGATAATGATAATGCGAAAGATGACGTCATTTTACGCATAATTTGACTTTTTTATGTTAAGTTGAAGGTAACTTTGCAAAATTGGAAACTATAAATCAAGGGTAAAAGAAATAATCAATTTCAAATAGGAAGGATGACGTCATTTTCGTTCGCATAGTGAAAATGCTAAGGATGACGTCATTTTTCGAATAATTTGATTTATTTTTTAGTTGAAGGAGACTTAGCGTAATATGAACCTACAAATAAAATATGAAATAATCAGTTTTAAAGAGGAAAAATGATTTCATTTTATTTTCTAATAACGATTTATTTGAACGATGACGTCATTTATTCGAAAGACAACAAACTCTAACAACCTATCACACTATTTATAGACAAAATCTAAATACTACGAACTAAATTATTACAACTTGTCATCATCTTAATTTCAACTCGGGGAGTTCACTTCAATTCTGAATCAAAGTCTTCAACCTCCGAATTGATATCTTCAATATTGACTTAAGTTAAACTTCAGTTTATTTTCAGTTCGGAGGAACTTCATTTAGTTCAGAGTATTTGAACTAAGTTGTTCCCCGAACTGAAAATTTCACTTCGGATTATTCTTGATGATTTTAGTTCGGACCCTCCACGAACTAAAATCATCTTTATTCCATCACAAAGAAGACTCCATAGCTTCATCCATTCAATTTCTTGGCCCAAAAATGGGCATGTGTATAAGGGTAAACTGGGAAGGTTGGAAACTCAACATGAAAACTTATTTGAAAGATTTCAAAACATAACAAATGAATTTAAAAATGCTAAAATTCATGTTGAGAAGTTTAATCTATCTTCCAAGACTTTAAATGGGATTATCGAACATCTATTTGTGCATAAAGCAAATGTTGTTATTGGATTTAATGCATTACCACCTCCATTCAATGATAATTACTCTATTAATATTGAATTAACAAATTTTAAGAGTGGATTATCTGTTGAAAATTCTTTTGATGATGTTTCTGCATTGCATTCTAAAGTAAATCTGAATAAAACTTGCTCTTCTGTGAATAAATTGATTAATTTGACTTCTATTCCTAGTCTAAATGAAGCTTTTAATTTTGTAGTTGGTCAAACATTAGAAGGGTCAAGTAATCAGGAAGAATTATGTGAACAAAAGAGTGTCAATGTTGAAATTTGTAATAATATAGAACATATTGAAATTGAGGAAAAGCTTGTAGAACATGTTCATACCTATTTGCATGAAAGATGTTACATGTTTCATAATTTGAGTTTGAATGTTTTTGACTTGTCTTTTCATGAATTAATTGTGAATTAAATAGATGTAAATGATTATGTGAATGAGTTTGTGACTGTTAAACATGAAAAAGTCAAAGAGAAAACCAAAATGCAATACATGTAAGAAGAAACACAAAATGCTGGTTGAAATCTAAGGATAAATGTGTTTCTGAGTGTTTCAAAATCTGATAAATTGCAATTTGGTAGAATAAACTTTAACAAGTGCATGATTAATTATGAAAAATCCAAGAATGTGAATGGAATGAAATTTGGTAGAATTAATCATGTATTGCTCATTGGTTTGAAATTACCCAAGTTAAGATATTATGTATCCGAGTTAAAAAGCTTGAAAATGATGAGAATATGTTTATATGGGTAAAATGAAAATTAACTCTGGTAAACATGTTTTCAAGAATAACTCTGGTGAACAAAATTTTAATTCGGAGGAACAAATGTTTAAGTCGGACGAAATTTTTGATTCTCAATTTAACTCGGGTGTAGAAATTTGTGACAACCGTCAAAAATTCAGGTGACTCTCGTATTTTTCATGTCTTCGTAATGTCGTGTTATTCTTGATCGTACCTTATTGTGACTATATTTGTGTCAGAACCGAAGTCGGAATCAACCAATAAATCCTAACACCAAGTAACTGTACGATGAACTTGACTAAGTTCACAACTAGAACAAACGGAAAACTTTTTACGACGCTTAACAATAATGGAAAACTTAAAACTACATCTAGCTGGGAAAGCCATCTAGCCGATGGCTGAAGACTTTCAGCCAGCGTCTGAAGCCCAGCCGGCGGCTGAAAGTCACTAGCCAGTGATTTGAGGAGTCATAAATGCATGTCCATCGATTGTGCCAATTTGGTAGCTCGGGATTGGACCTCCACACCTGTAACCCCAAATCCCTAGGCCAGTGAAACACCCTCCTTTTTCTTTCTTTGTTCATTTTTCCAAAACACACACTTATTTCAATTCTCTCTCTAATTTTTCTCTCTAAACTCTCTCAAGAACACAATCAAAACCAGTAACTTTAGCGACAAAAAAAAGCAAGTAAACACCTAAAAATCACCATCAAATTTACATAAAAATCGTCCTAGAAGCAAGGCATCAAAAAGGGTTACGTTTTAAAGAAGTTCTACCTGGTTTTGAAGCTCTATCTCATCAAATCGTAATCCTCCCATTTTTCCTTCGGTAAAACTCTTTTCTTTTACTGTTTTTAAACAAACAAACACTTGCATGGACGATCCATGGTCTAAAAACTTGTTTTTATAAAGTTTTATAACGTTTTTCTTACAAAAACGGGTTTTTATATAAATATACATGTTTATGTTAAAGATCTAAAAAGAAACTGAGTTTTAGTCACTAATATGAACAAACTTCATTTATAATCGGTTGCATGTCGAAATCCATCACTAAAATGCTTAAAAATCGTAAAAATGTCAAAATGGCGAAGCTGGCCGAAGGCCTCCAGCTGGCGGCTGAAGAGATTCAGCCAGCGGCTGAGTACCTTCAGCCGCTGTCTGAATCTTGCTGTTCACAAACCCGTAAATTTTACGTTTAACACAATAAGATCTAGAAACTGACATTTTTCACAGCTGATTTTATGACTATAACAGATTGTTAAGTTTTGGAAAAATATATGTTTGGCTAAGTTTAGAACTAAAACTATTACTTATATGTAAATTGTCGTGAATATGTTTGTTAAATCGGGAAAGTGGATTTTAAAATGGACTAAATTTTTATAGCGCGGAAACGCTGCCCAAATTTCACCGTAACATGAACTCGAATTTCAGTAACTAGTTATCATTATAACTTAACCATATTGACTTTGAACATCGACCCTTTTTGGACATAATTGGAATAATCGGACAAAGAAACGTAAATTGACATGTCGTAACACATAAGTTTTCAATGTTAAAACTTTCGGACAGAACCTAAGTATAGGAATTTGACCTTTAAAATGTTATAATGGAACTTTAACATAACTTAAATCGTAATACTTATACTTACACGAAACTTGGGTGTTTAGGTCGTCCTTGATTCCCGACGTGTTCGCTTCTCTTTTTCACTCGAGACTTTATCTTCTTAATCCGTGAGTTACATCCCCTCTTACTTATTGTATTTTTACATAACTCTTTTGGGGGAAACATGAGATTACTTGTTTTATGAACTTGAACAAATTTATGAAACTTATATGCGTAAACTGTTTTATTTGCATCGATTCGCATACAACGAACTTTATGGCTTGCCCCCTTTTAACGGCTAGAACTAAACTATGATTTCTTGTATATGTGACTAAACCTTGATGAGAATATAACGCGTTTCATAAGTGCCTACTATCAGTTTTAAATAAAATTTCTTAGTGCCCGCTTAAAATTACTTCACACTATTAGCTTTGTTAAGCCGTTTAGTAATTATGGGTATCGATTCTTAGGAAAGAACCGTTCCTTACTTAGATGGCAGTCTAAGTACATATTACTATGATCAGAATACTCCTCGTAGATAGTGGGGGGTAAGGGGCCTCACGGTTGGATAATCGGTTTAGTGTGATCACTTATGTTATATTATGCCAAGAGGTTGATACAAGGTTTTAATCATTAGTTACTTATATTACGCATATACACTTTTAGCGATTAATCCGAAAACTATTTTTACAAGTATTGTTGTGCTTGCCGTTCCGCTTCTTTTCATTCATGAATCCTTTATACTTATATACTTTTTGGAAACTTTTATCGAGAAACTTATAAACTGTAACTCATTTACTACTTTATTGTAGTTGACACTTTATCTCATGTTTCAGGAAACCAAGTGTAAGAATGAAGTGCATAGCATGGACGGGTCAGGATGGTTACGTGAGAAACGCATTGGGAAAAAGACCTGTTTTTATTACCTTGGGAATTTATTTACAACTTTGATTATGTACTTGTATTTGATACGTTAAATAACTTGGTTGAATTTTGAACTTGTGAACTCTTTTATTTTATATCAATGACTTGAAACCGCTATATTTTGTTATAACCCGTGTAATGATATTCCAGCTCTTCGCACCTTGTGTTTCCGCTTTAGCGGGGTGTGACAGACTTGGTATCAGAGCGCTGGTTATACTGAAAACGGTTTTAAATTTTTTTTTTTTCAAAAGTTTTCGAAACTGAACTATAACCAAGGTATTTTCGGAAAATCATTTATGGGTTCAAACTTTAGTGCATTAATTCCGTAATTGCATGATTGTTTTTAACTATGTATGACTTGATCACTTATGCCTAGTTCAAAATAGATTATGCAAGAACGGAACGTAATTGCTATTGTTAACGGTTTTTGAGTCAACAATTCCCGGTCTTATCAGTTCCTGATTCTCAGGTGACCGACCCGTGCATGCATTTCATTACACTTTCCTTTACTATTTTGTTTCCCCATACTTACGTAACTCCTTGTTCGCAGATCCATCATCTCTCAGACGTCTCATTCGCGATCACCTTCCCGATCCCAGTCTCGCTCACTCTCCCGAGCCGCGTCATCGCGCGAAGCCCCAGAGGATCGCGCCGCTTCCGAGAGTCAGCGTCACCAGACTACGGATCCGACATAGGATACCTCTATGTCCATCTCCAGCAATATTGAGTCTAGCCCGAGGACTGTACATCCACCCGCTCCCCCAGTGCATGTTCCCGCACCACCTCAGCACCAAGGGCCTCACACGAGATTGACCGCGCGCAAGCAGGTCGTTCTCCCTGGCCGTCTGCCGGATCGGATGGTCGGACAGCAGCCCGGTCCATCCAGACCCGCTCCTTCTCAGTCCTTCGTGGACCCGTACGACCCAGCTATGCGTACACCAGTGATGGAACACTACGCTTGGGATCGTCAGTTCCTCGAGGAGAGGCGACGTGCCCAGGAAGCCGGACCCTCCAGGCCCATGATGCCGGACCCTCCAGGCCCATGATGCCGCCCACTCTACAACCTCCCCCACCAGCAGCATTCCTGCACCTTCACCGAGAGGTTCGGGGACTTTCCGAGGAGGCCCAACAACAGGGTATTCTCCTCTATGAAGTCTCCGACGCCGCACATCGGCTGTCGGAACAGTCGATGCGGGTCATCGCATCGGCTCAGGCCACAGCACGGACCGTGCAACACCTCGTTGGGGCGTGTTTGGTCATGGGAACCTTGATCGCGGTTATAGTGGCGAAGATGTTCCTGGAGAAGCGTCGTTAGTTATTTCCTTTTATGTATTGTATTGTATGCTAAGTCGTATTTTTCCATGTACACGACTCAAGCTATTTATCTTATTATTGTATTGTACTTGTATTCCATCTTCCGTATTGTGAACTATGTATTCAACCATATTATTATTAATGGAAATTTCTACCTTTATTATCCGTACTTGTCGTTGTCGTGTGAATCTTTATATTTATTGTTGAATCATTATATTATTATCTCTTGAATCATTATCGTGCGTGTACTGTTATTTTTCCTTGTTTACTCTTTTATCTTTGTCGTTGTCGTGCATGTACTATTATCCTTCCATATTACTTTTGCCTGATTCGTTACTATTGTCCATTGAATTAAATTCTTATCGTATTATATTCATGCGTTCTAAATTGGATCTCTCTTTCTGTTGTAGAATCATGGAACCTAAGCACTCCAATGCTAGCCTCATAGACGAGCAAGTCGCTGCTCAGCTAAACGCTGCTATGCCCAACATGATCGCCCAGATCACTGCTGCGATAAACAACAACGTCAACAACAATCAGCAGCAACAGCAACAGCAGCAACAGCAACAACAGCAACAGCAGCAACAGCAACAACAACAGCACATCAGGGAGGCCACCAAAACCCTCCCATCTATAACTACAAAAGCTTTATGGCCTGCAAGCCTAAAGAGTTTCACGGCACCACTGGTGTTGTAGGGCTCGTGTCCTGGTTCGAGAGCATCAAGTCAGTTCTGCACATCAGCAGGTGTGCCGAGGCTGACAAGGTGGAGTACGCCTCCTACGTACTACACGGGAAAGCTCTGACTTGGTGGAACAGTGTAGTCCGAACCAGAGGACGCGAAACCGCCTATGCTCTCACATGGGACCAATTCAAGAACCTCCTGATTGAGGAGTAATGTCCTAAGGGGGAAATTAAGAAGCTCGAGGCGGAGCTCTGGGATCACACGATGGTCGGAAACGACATCGAAGGGTACACTACCCGATTCCACGAGCTGGCCCGATTGGTCCCGAGGCTAGTAACTCCCGAAGAGAACCGTATTGACCGATATATCTCCGGTCTCGTTCATGAGATCCGGGGAATGGTCATCTCAGCAGAACCCCAAACTCTTCAGAGCGCAATCATCTTAGCTCACAGACTCACCAGCAACCTCCTCACCACTCTTGCATCTTCCAAGAAGGAGTCGGGTGAGAAAAGGAAATCGGAGCAGACCCCGAGGAGAAGTGACCGGAATAAGAAAGCCCGAACCATCAATAATTACGCTGTGACTGCTGCACCTGCACCACCAACTAGACCCCGACCTTACACTGGGCCACACCCCAAGTGTGACAAGTGTCGTTACCACCACATCGTGAACTGCCCGACATGCCACAAATGCCAGAAGGTGGGCCACTTCACCAAGTACTGCAAAGACAAGACAATCAACAAGGGTCAGAAGCCGACGTGCTTCGAGTGCGGGAGCGAACAATATCTCCGGAACACCTGCCCTAAGCTGCATCGTGCTCAACAGAATCAGTGTGGGCAAGGACGAGGTCGTGATTTGGCACATACAGCCGAGGAGGCACGTCAGGACCCAAATGCAGTCACGGGTACGTTTTCAGTAAACAATCACTTTGCTTCCGTACTATTCGATTCAGGAGCTGAAAGAAGCTTCGTATCCTTAGAATTTAGACCCCTCATTAATTTAGGATCTAAAGTTCTTAAGGATAGCTTCACCATAGAGTACGCTAACGGTCAAGAATTCAAAGATAAGGATATAATCTTAGGATGTTCTATATGCCTATCTGACAAAACTTTCCACAACGAATTAATCCCGATCGAGCTGAAGAGCTTTGATGTAATCGTTTTCGAGCCGAGATCGTCTGTTTCGACAAACTTATTCGTGTTCCTCTCACAGACAGTGAAACTCTAGTTGTTCAAGGAGACAAACCTGGACGACAACTCCGTATCGTATCCTCCATGAAAATGCGCAAGTACCTCGAGAAGGACTGTGACGCATTCCTCACTCACGTTGTCGAACGTAAACCCAAGGAAAATCGAGTACAGGATATCCCCGTAGTCAAGGATCACCCAGAAGTATTTACTGAAGATTTTACCGGGCTACCGCCGCATCGACAAGTGGAATTCCGGATAGACCTAGTTCATGGCGCAGCACCGGTCGCCAAGACACCGTATCGTTTGGCCCCACCAGAAATGCAAGAGCTATCGAAACAACTGCAGGAACTTTTAGATCATGGTTATATTCATCCAAGCTCGTCCCCCTGGGGAGCCCCGATTCTCTTCGTTAAAAAGAAAGACGGATCCTTTCGTATGTGCATTGACTACCGTGAACTGAACAACCTGACCGTCAAGAACCGATACCCACTCACGAGGATCGATGATCTGTTCGACCTGTTGCAGGGTGAAACTTATTTCTCTAAGATCGACCTCCGTTCGGGTTATCATCAAGTTCGAGTCAGTGAGACCGACATCCCTAAAACCGCGTTTCGAACTCGATATGGGCACTAAGAGTTTCTCGTTATGCCTTTCGGTCTGACCAACGCACCAGTTGTGTTCATGGATTTGATGAACAGGGTGTGAAGACCTTACCTGGACAAGTTCGTAATCGTATTCATTGACGACATCCTTATCTAATCGAGAAACAGAGAGGATCACGCGAAACATCTGAAACTTATCCTAGAACTCCTCAGAGATCTGAAACTATACGCCAAATTCTCGAACTTCGAATTTTGGCTCCGGGAGGTACATTTGCTTGGTCATGTGGTCAACCAAGAAGGAATTCACGTAGACCCGACAAAGATCGAAGCGATCGAGAAATGGCAAGCCCCAACGACTCCAACGGAAATTCGACAATTCCTAGGACTGGCCGGCTATTATCGGAGGTTCATTGAAAATTTCTCGAAGAGCGCTAAGCCGTTAACCGAACATACTCAGAAAGACAAGGATTTTGTTTGGGGTACAAAACAAGAGGAATCCTTCCAGAAACTAAAACACCAACTTTGTCACGCACAAATTTTGTCCCTACCGGTGGGCACATATAATTTCGTAGTGTTTTGAGATGCATCCCACCACGGACTTGGGTGCGTCCTTATGCAGAAGGACAAAGTCATCGCATATGCTTCAAGGCAGCTTAAGGTGCACGAGCAGAACTACACCACACACGACCTAGAGCTGGGAGTTGTTGTGTTCGCATTGAAAATATGGAGACACTACTTGTACGATACTAAGTGCACGGTTTTCACGGATCATAAAAGTCTCCAACACATCCTCGATCAGAAAATGTTCAACATGAGGCAACGGAGATGGATCGAACTGCTGAGCAACTACGACTGCGAGATCAAATACCACCCGGGTAAGGAAATCGTTGTGGCAGATGCCCTAGGATCTTCCTTAAAAGTATGCGCCTTTATCCGCTATTTTTTTTTAAGAAAACTTTATGCTTATATATACTTGTCGGAACTTTTGTCGGAACTTTGTCGGAACTTTTGTCAATAACTTATAAACTGTAACTCAGTCACTACGTTATCTAGTTTGACACTTTATCTCATGTTTCAGGAAACTAAGCGTAAGTCATGAAGTGAATTGCTCGGGCGGGTCAAGTTTATTATGTGAAGTGTAATTCGGGAGAAGACCTTTGTTATTTTGGGAATATTTGTTAAACATTTTATTATGTAATCGTTGTCTTAAACATTATTACTCTTGGTTATGTCTTTTGAACATTGGAACTTTTTCAAACTTTATATTTAATGACTTGAACCGTTAACTTTTTGTTATAACTCGTGAAATGATTCTATTGCTCTTCGCACCTCGTGTTTCCGCTTTAGTGGGGTGTGACAGACTTGGTATCAGAGCACGGGTTATAGTGAAAACGGTTTTAAAAATTTTCAAAAAGTTTTCGAAACCAAAACTATAACCAAGGCTTTTCAGAAAAATCATTTTCGGGTTCAAAATTTAGTATATTATTTTCCGCAATTGCATGATTATCTTTTTCAACTACGCATGACTTGATCAACCATGCCTAGTTCAAAATGAATTATACAAGAACAGAAAGAAGTTGCTATCGTTAACGGGGTTTTTTTAGTCGAAAAATTCCCGGTCTTATCGATTCCCGATTCTCACATAACTGACCCGTGCATGCATTTTACTTACGTTTTTCCTATTTTAGTTCTCCCCCGTACTTATGTAACTCCCTTTTCGCAGATACGTCATGTCTCAGTCGTCACACTCGCGATCTCAGCCACGATCTCTTCCACGGGCCGCTTCCCCATCGCACGAAGCCTCGGAGGAACGCGCCGTCTCCGAAAGTCAGCGTCACCAGACGACTGACCCAACGGAGGATACTTCGATGGAGATTTCGAGCAGTATCGGGTCCAGCCCGAGAACTGTGCTTCCACCTCCTCTGGCATTGCCCACCGGAGCGCCACACCAGTTCCACGGGCCCAGCACCAGGTTGACCGCGCGCAAGCAGGTCATCCTCCAGGGCCGCCTACCGGATCGGATGGCCGGACATCAGGCCGGTCCGTCCCGACCCGCACCTCCACCTATGCCATTTGGAGACCCCTATGCCGAGGCTCCACGTACGTCCATGTTGGACCATTACACATGGGAGAGACAGCTTGAGCGCGAGGAAATGCAGCGTGCTCGTGACGCCGAGGCAGCCAGGCATAGGATGCCTCTTACTCCTCAGCTTCCCCCTCCTGCCGCATTCTTGCACCGAGAGGTTCAGGGACTTTCAGCGGAGGCCCAGCAGCAGGGACTCCTCATCAGCGAAGTCACCGATGCTGCGCATCAGTTGTCTGAGCAGTCGTTGCGAGTCATCGCATCGACTCAAGCCACGACACGGAGTGTGCAGCGTCTCGTAGGGGCGTGTCTGGTTATGGGGACTTTGATCGCGGTCATGGTGGCCAAGATGTTTTTGGAGAGGCGTCATTAGTCATTTCTTCATTGTACTTGTACTGTAGGCTCGAGTTGTAATTTTCCATTAACTCAAAGCCATTCTTATTTTATTTCCCTTGTATTGTACCGTACTTTATTTTTCCTAATTACGACCTATGTACTGAACTTATTATGATTATTAATGGAAGTTTTTACCTTATTATCTATACTTGTCTTTGTCGTATGAATCTTTATATTATTGTTAAACCATTATAATTTTATCTCTACTCTTCTATATTACTATTGCGTTATCATTGTCATTGTTCATTGAATTAAATTCTTATCGCATTCTAATCGTGCGTTCTAAACCGTTCTCTTTTCTGTTACAAAATCATGCCTCCTAAGCGCTCTAACGCTAACCTCATCTCCGAACAAGTTGCTACCCAGTTGAACGCGGCTATGCCCAACATGATCGCTCAGATCACTGCAGGGATCAATGCCAACGTTAACAACAACCAGCAGCAACAGCAACAGCAGCAACAACAGCAGCAACAGCAACAGAACAACAACAACCAGAATCAGCACCAAAACCCAAACCCTCCTGCTTGTACCTATAAGAGTTTCATGGCTTGTAAGCCAAAAGAGTTTCACGGCACAACTGGTGCTGTAGGACTACTCCAATGGTTCGAGAGTATCAAATCTGTCCTACACATCAGCCGATGTGCTGAAGCCAACAAGGTGGAGTACGCCTCCTGTGTGTTCCATGGCCGAGCCTTGTCATGGTGGAACAGTGTTGTCCAAACTCGAGGGCGTGAAACTGCCTACGCTCTTTCCTGGAATGCCTTCAAGAACTTGCTAATCGAAGAGTACTGCCCAAGAGGGGAAATCAAGAAGCTCGAGGCAGAGCTTTGGGACCACAAGATGACCGGCAACGACATCGAAGGGTACACCACCCGGTTCCACGAGCTCGCCCGGCTAGCCCCAAGGTTGGTAACCCCTGAGGAGAACCGGATTGACCTTTACATCTCCGGTCTTGTTCCGGAAATCCGCGGCATGGTTATCTCATCTGAGCCCCAGATACTTCAAAGCGCAATCGTCTTAGCTCATCGACTCACCAACAATCACCTCACCGCTCCTGCATCTTCCTAGAAGGAGTCGGGTGAGAAGAGGAAAATCTGGGCAAACCCCAAGGAGAAGCGACAGAAACAAGAAAGCCCGAAGCACGCGCAATTTCGCTGTAACTACTACACCTGCACCTGCACCACCTACTGGACCCAGGCCTTACTCTGGACCGCACGAAAAATGTGACAAGTGCCGTTAACCCCACACCGGTAACTGCCCCACTTGCCTCAAATGCCAGAAGGTAGGCCATATCGCCAAGTAATGCCCAGACAAGACAATCATCCAGGGTCGGAAGCCGACGTGCTTCGAGTGAGGGAGCGACCAACACCTCCGAAACACCTGCCCTAGACTACATCGAGCTCAGCAGAATCAGGGTGGACAAGGTAGAGGTCGTGCTTTTGCACTTACAGCCGAGGAGGCACGTTACGACCCAAATGCAGTTAGGGTACGTTTTCTATCAATGACCACTTTGCTTCCGTACTATTTGATTCAGGAGCTAAAAGAAGCTTTGTTTCCTTAGAATTTAGACCCCTCATTAACCTAGGATCTAAAGTTCTTAAGGATAGCTTTACTATCGAATATGCTAACGACCAAGAGTTCGAAGCCAAGGATATAATCTTAGGATGTTCTATATGCCTATCTGACAAAATCTTCCACATCGATCTAATTCCTATCGAGCTGACAAGCTTTGACGTTATCGTCGGAATGGACTGGCTATCTCGTTTTCGAGCCGAGATCGTCTATTTCGACAAACTCATTCGTATCCCTCTTTTAGAAAGTGAAACTCTAGTTGTTCAGGGAGACAAACCTGGACGACAACTTCGCATCGTGTCTTCCATAAAAATGCGCAAGTACCTCGAGAAGGACTACGACGCATTCCTCGCTCATGTCGTCGAACGTAAACCTAAAGAAAGCCGAGTCCAAGACATTCCCGTAGTCAAGGATCATCCAGAGGTCTTTCCTGAGGATTTTCCTGGGCTACCGCCGCATCGACAAGTGGAATTCCGAATAGACCTCGTTCCTGGCGCAGCACCGGTTGCCAAGACACCGTACCGTCTAGAACCACCCGAAATGCAAGAGCTGTCAAAACATCTGCAGGAACTTTTAGACCATGGTCTTATTCGCCCAAGTTCGTCCCCCTGGGGAGCCCCAATCCTCTTTGTCAAAAAGAAAGACGGATCCTTCCGTATGTGCATCGATTATCGTGAACTGAACAAGCTGACCGTCAAGAACCGATACCCACTCCCGAGGATCGATGACCTGTTCGACCAGTTGCAGGGTGCAACTTACTTCTCTAAAATCGACCTCCGTTCGGGTTATCATCGGGTTTGTGTCAGTGAGACCGACATTCCTAAAACCGCATTCCGAACTCGTTACGTCATTACGAATTTCTTGTCATGCCATTTGGTCTGACCAACGCACCAGCAGTGTTCATGGACCTAATGAACAGAGTTTGTAGGCCATACCTAGAAAAATTCGTTATCGTATTCGTAGACGACATACTCATCTACTTCAGGAATAAGAAAGATCATGCGAAACACCTTAAGCTCATTCTAGAACTCCTCAGAGATCAGAAATTGTACGCCAAATTCTCGAAGTGTGAATTTTGGCTCCAGGAAGTACATTTCCTTGGTCATGTGGTCAACCAAGAAGGGATTCATGAAGATCCGGCTAAGATCGAAGCGATCGAGAAATGGCAAGCCCCGACGACTCCTACGGAAATTCGTCAATTCCTAGGGTTGGCTGGCTACTATCGAAGGTTTATCGAGAATTTCTCGAAGATCACTAAGACTCTCACCAAGCTCACTCAGAAAGACAAGGAATTCATTTGGGGAAAAGAACAGGAGGAATCCTTCCAGAAACTCAAACACCGGCTATGTCACGCACCGATTTTGTCCCTGCCGGAGGGCACGGAAAATTTGTAGTGTTTTGCGATGCATCCTATCAAGGACTTGGGTGTGTTCTTATGCAGAAGGACAAAGTCATCGCATACGCTTCGAGGCATGTTAAAGTGCACGATCAGAACTACACAACACACGACTTAGAGCTGGGAGCCGTCGTGTTTGCTTGAAAAATCTGGAGACACTACTTGTACGGTACTAAGTGTACGGGTTTCACGGATCATAAGAGTCTTCAACACATTTTGGACTAGAAAATGCTCAACATGAGGCAACGTAGATGGATAGAACTGTGAGATCAAATACCACCCGGGTAAAGCAAACGTAGTAGCAGATGCCCTGAGTCGGAAGGAAAGGGTAAAGCCATCTCGAGTTAGAGCATTGGGTATTCAGATTCAGACACGTCTTCGAACGCAAATCGCAAAGGCACAGCAAGAAGCGTTGAAACCCGAGAAGATTAAGGTCGAAACGTTGCACAACCACGAAAAGGAATTCGAACGCAAGTCCGACGGAATCCACTACTTCAAGGGCCGAGCATGGATTACGAAATCCGAAGATCTTCGTTAACTCATCTTGGACGAGGGCCACCGATCTCGGTATTCCATCCATCCGGGATCCGACAAGTTGTATAAGGATCTCCGGGAATATTATTGGTGGACGGGCATGAAGAAAGATATCGCCTTGTATGTAGCCAAGTGCCTTACTTGCTCGAAGGTCAAGGCGGAATATCAGAAGCCCTCAGGTCTACTTCAGCAGCCTGAGATTCCCATGTGGAAGTGGGAACAAATCTCCATGGACTTCATCACAAAGTTTCCACGTACGGCAAGGGGTAACGACACAATTTGGGTCATCGTGGACCGTTTGACAAAATCCGCTCATTTCCTACCGGTACGAGAAAACCACTCAATGGAGAAATTCGCTCAAATCTACATCAATGAGATCGTCTCTCGTCATGGAACACCTCTCTCCATCATCTCCGATAGGGATAGTCGATTCACGTCCCGTTTTTGGAATGCCCTTCAGAAATTACTCGGGACGCGACTAGACCTCAGCACCGCATACCATCCTCAGACCGATGGTCAGAGTGAAAGGACGATCCAAACGCTTGAAGATATGCTGAGAGCGTGTGTAGTTGACTTCGGAGGAAGTTGGGAGGCTCACCTTCCTTTGGTCGAGTTTTCCTATAACAACAGCTACCATGCCAGCATCAAGTGCGCACCGTTCGCGGCCTTATATGGACGCAAGTGTCGGTCACCGCTTTGTTGGCTAGAAGCTGGCGATCGACAACTTACGAGGCTCGACATCGTCCAGGAGACCATCGACAAGATCACCACCATCCGTGAAAGGCTGAAGACATCCCGTACCCGGCAGAAGAGCTACGCCGACAACCGGAGAAAACCCCTCGAGTTCCAAGTGGGCGACAGAGTGCTCCTCAAGATATCGCCATGGAAGGGGGTAGTCCGCTTCGGGAAGCGCGGAAAACTAAGCCCAAGGTACACCGGCCCATTCGAAGTCATAGAGCGTATCGGTCCAGTTGCTTATCGTCTCCAAATCCCCCAGACTCTTTCCAACGTTCATAATGTTTTCCATGTCTCGCACTTGAAAAAGTGCCTATCTGATGAGACCATCGTCATCCCTCTCGACGAGGTCAAGAACGATAACAAACTCAATTTCATTGAAGAACCGCTTGAGGTTGTTGACCGCGAGGTCAAACAACTCAGGCAAAGTCGTTTTCCTATTGTCAAAGTTCGGTGGAATTCCCGACGTGGTCATGAATTCACGTGGGAGCGTGAGGAACAAATCCGTCAGAAGTATCCACATCTATTCGAGAACACCTCTTCATGAAGGGACGAACTAAATTTTGGGTGCATTTTACACTCTATGTCTCTTTTAAAGTCTGTCATTGTCTTTAACCGTACTTTTACCGGAAACGCGTCAGTGTCGGAATCACTCTCGGAATCAATCTATATAAGTCCTAATACCAAGAAAACACCTAAGGAACTTTCCTAAGTTCATAACGTATCATAATTAAGAATTTTCAGTTAACGAAAAGGTCCAACGAAACAAAACGTAAAAACGAAAAATCAGAAAAATATTTACAAAATGAGCCAGGACGCCGCACAGACCCCATTGTGCGACCTCCTGGATGTCCAGTACGAATTTTTTTGAATTTTTAAGACTTGTCTCGTTTTTATAAATCACCAACCAATCAATCTCGATCTTTATCACTCATTTACTGTATTTTGGCAGTCCCAAACCCCTATTATCATTATTTCCCATATTTCCTTTTCATTTTTCATTTACATAAAACAAAAACACACACACACACTAACATTTCCTCTCAAATCCTCTCAAGAACACCCGCATTCCAGTGATTTACAGCCACTTAATCCACCAAAATCATCCATAAAAATCGTCCAAATATCCAAGCAAGCAAGAAGGATCAAGTCCATTTCGGTTTCAAAGCATTTTCACCATTTTTGGAGCTCTAAATCCGTCTAAAACATCATCCAAACACTTTTATCCGGTAGAAATCATTTTCCTATCTTTATTTACTGTTTTTACATGTTGCATGTAAGATCTAAACCATAAAAACAAGTTTTTATAACCGAATAACAAAGTAGATCTACGATTTTATGGTTAAAAGTTGTTTAGAAACTGTAAAAATGATGTAATATAAAGTATTTACTATATGCATGTCGAAATCTATGTTTGGAATAATCGATTTTGCAAGAAAAACACAAAACGGGAAAAGGCAGCAGCAGGTGCGCCGTCCTAGTAGCCCAGGACGACGCACACCAGCTGCTGTCTTCCCGAAAAATCGTCGTTTGGTCGTTTAAAACTTATGTACACATTCTGGATTTTCGTTACTGACAATTTGGTACTGATATTGGTAAAATGATTATTATTGGGACATTTATTGGACTATTTACACTATTATGAACTTGTTTAAATAAGATTATGTGATATATGTGTTTTGTGAGCGGGAAAGTGACTTTGGATTTTGGATATGAAATTTGGGCCCGGAAGCGCTGCCCAAATTTCGTTAGAAAATCCAAACCACTTCAGCGACCAAAATGTATGTATCATACTAATAAAAACGTTAACCTTGGACACTTTTCGGACTAAACATAATGATAACCGTTTCGGACTATTTTTGGACAATTTAACCTTGACACTTAAAGTTTAACTAAAATTTCATCCATTATATATTATATATAATAACATAATTAGATCATAACACTTAAACAATCTTGGTATTCTTAGGCTTTCTGTGATTCCCGGCTCGCTTTTCCGACCGTTTCCCGAATTCGTTATCTTCGCAATCCGTGAGTTACATCCCCTCTACTTTTGTATTTTAAGTACTCTTTTGGGGGAAACATGAGATCTAAATTGTTTATGAACTTCGTCTTTTATGTACAATCACTTTTATGAACTATGACCTTATTGAACTATTTGACATTGATCGTACTTATATGCGTAAAACTACTTTTAGTCGCCTTGTGTGACACCTTGGACATTTGACATCTTGACTAAAACTATGATTGTTTGATTGTATATGTACAAACCCTTGATGAGAATATAAACGCCGTAAGTGCCTACTATCAGTTTTGACAAAATTACATAAGTGCCTCGTTTTCAGTTCAGTTCATTACACACTATTAGCTTAAGCCGTTGGTAATTATGGGTATCGATACTTAGGAGAGGTCACTCCTTACTTTAGGTGAGCTACCTAAGTACATATTACTAGAACAGACAAACTTCGTCGATAGTGCGAGGTTGGGGCGGATCAGACCAGTTAATCGGTTTAGTGTGAACTCTTACGTTATATTATGCCAAGTGGTTTATGCAATTCAAAAATCATATGTTACAATTATTTACGCATATACATACTTACTTTTGCAACTTGAATTTTCTAAATGTTGATCTACTTGACTAGGATCTTCCTTAAAAGTATATATATTTTAAGCGCCTTTATCCGCTATCTTTCTTTTAAGAAAACTTTATGCTTATATATACTTGTCCGAACTTTTGTCGGAACTTTGTCGGAACTTTTTTTTAAAAACTTATAAACTGTAACTCACTCACTACGTTATGTAGTTTGACACTTTATCTCATGTTTCAGGAAACTAAGCGTAAGTCATGAAGTGCATTGCTCGGGCGGGTCAAGTTTATTATGTGAAGTGTAATTCGGGAGAAGACCTTTGTTAGTTTGGGAATATTTGTTAAACATTTTATTATGTAATCGTTGTCTTAAACATTATTACTCTTGGTTATGTCTTTTGAACATTGGAACTTTTTCAAACTTTATATTTAATGACTTGAACCGTTAACCTTTTGTTATAACTCGTGAAATGATTCTATTGCTCTTCGCACCTCGTGTTTCTGCTTTAGCGGGGTGTGACACATTGCATGTAAGATCAAACAACCAAAAACAAGTTTTTATGAAGATTTATAACAATTTATATACAAAAACGGTTTTTTATAAAAGTTATGATAAATCCTTGTTATTGTCACACCCCGCTAATAGCGGAAACACGAGGCGTTCTAGTTATAATATCAAGAGTCAAGATTACAACAATATAACCGATAAACAAAACATCAAATAATATAGATCATGCCAAATGTTACAAAATACATTAATAAGTCAAGGGCGATAAGACGCCAAGTACAAATACAACTTCAAAAGAAATCATCAAACGGATCCTCCAGGAAATTACAATAAACATTACAAATTCAAATTTCACAAAAGCAAGCGATCCGAAAACAACCAGGGCATGATTAACGGAAATCCTCAATTTCCTACAAAGCGTTAAAACGACATCAACAACATGTTGGTGAATTATTCGCAATTTTAAGTAAAAAGTGACCCATCGACTAGTTTCAATAAACATCATTAGTTCAAATACATATCTTGTTATACATCCAATAGTGAAAGGTGCTATGCCTAAATCAGTCATACATCTCGATCCTAACCAATCAGTTTAATCCCCAGTCCAATGGTGTGTCAAACCAAAGGCAATCAGCGTAATCATACGGTTTAATAATAAGGTCATAACATCCGCTCGTAGTAACAGCCTACAGAGGAATGAGGGTTAGGTACATAACCCAATACAGATCTATACATATGAACCACGGGCAAAAAGCTTAACGAGAGTATAAGGGGGGCCACCATGGCCTAATGACACATAATCTAAGGCAGACCTAATTCACTGAGTAAACAAGATAATTAATAACATTCCGCATTCATGCAGACAGTTTAAAATATACAGACAGTTTAAAATACGCTTTACAACCCAAAAATATTTAAGACAAGGGCTACGAATAACTCACAATACAAACTTCAGCAAATCTCGGGTAATAAAATCACGGGACCACAATTCCACCGCCTAAGTGCCCTAGAACAGTAAATAATATAGTCTCAGTATCTCTATAAGTATGGTTCGGTTTAGCCTTGTCGGTTAAGATTATGTTTAATAAGATATTCCAACAATCCATCAGTTTAATCAAGATGACGTATTTAGGATGACGGTGTTCCGTGCCAAAAGGGGCTGACCGAAAGGATATCGACATTTCACGTCATAACGATAATTCGAAAGGAATAACATTCCGAGTCGAAACGACTACTAGAAGTATTGGTTGAAAGGATTATTGTTTATAAGTTTTATCGAGATCGACCAAGATCAATGGCAACGATGTTGACTTGGCCAAAGTCAAAGATGTTGACTTCATAAAGTCAAATGTTAAGGAAGTTGACTTACAAAAGTTAAATGTCAACAATGTTGACTTATAAAAGTCAAATGATAAGGATGTTGACTTTGCAAAAGTCAAATATCAAAGATGTTGATTTTGTAAAAGTTAAAATCAATAATTCGAGGTCGAATCATAATAGTTCGAAAGATAATTGAAATTGACGTAAAAGTATACTTTGACGTTTTGAAGGTTAAAAATCTTTACTTTTCAAACATATATTGTAAAATGTCTTTATATAATGTTTTTAACAAAGTTTATCACAAGAATAATAGTTGACGGCTTTAGATTACGATCGCATTTTGTAACAAATGTTTATTTATCAAAATGTAGGTAAAACGTCCGTTTTAAATAAGTATTTGGCATTTTTGATTGCGTTGGCGTCTTTGAGTCCAAAGACGGTATTTTTATTAAAATATGTTACTTTTATATATTTTAGTATGTTTATACAAGTGTTTAGATTTGTTTAGAAACATAACATGAAATTAGAGGCTTTGAAACGACAATTTACGGAACCAAACGTCAAGACGGCCAAACTAGCAAAACGAGCATTTTGCTGGAAAAGGCACCCGCTGCGTCGTCCTGGGCATCCAGAACGGCGCACACGCCCTCTTTCCAGCAAACAACGTTTTGTTGTTTTGCCGAAATCCGTTCGTTTAAAGACTTTTTGGTTAAAACGCAAACTGTTAATTACTTATATTCTGTTCCAAATATATTTACCAAGTGTTATACTTCTTTTTGGTAAAACCACCATTAGTCTAGATCCTTGCATGCAAAGTGAAAATTAACGTTTTCGGAGAGATTTCGGTAAAAGTTACTTACCAAGATTAAAGAGATTTCTCTTCAAGAAAAGCTAGATGGATCTTCCCAAATGAAAAGTAATATGGTAGACAATAACTTGGAATGCAAAAGAAAATAGATGGTGTTAGAGTCTCTAACAAATGAAGAAGAAAGTAGAGACAAATGGAAGAAAAGTGATGAAAACTTAAAGAAAACTTTACCAAAAGTTGATGGAGATCAAAAGGAATTTGTTTCTTTGATGATTTTAGACTTGAATCGTTCTTCAAATATGTGTTTTATGCCTCAAACTTTCTGGAAATGGGAAGAGTTTAGAGAGAAAATGAGAGAAAAACAAAAGGGAAGTAATGGGAAAAATGAGAGAGAATGGTGTTTGTAGGTGAAAAGTGGGATGTTCAAATGTGTTTGTGAGGTGAATGATGACCCCAAAAGAGTCTCCTCTGCCCACTTTACAGACCTTACACGTTTGGGAGGAGTGCCCAAACATATTTCATGCAAAAATGACTCACACAAAACAAAAAAAAATCTGTCCAGACAGGTATGTGCGCCTCACATAGGCCTTGTGCTGCTCACAGGACTAATTTTCTGGATTTCCAGTTTTTCGTTTGTGCGATCGTTAAGCAGTTTCGTTCGCCGAAAGTTCCCGATTCTTTTTGCGATGAACTTAGGAAAGTTCATACTATGATTAGCTTTATATTAGGTACATTAAATATTATATTTTCACTTTCGATTCCGAGATACGCACTATTTCGGTAAAGGAATAAACAAGAGCAAAAGCACGATATCTCGAGGATAAAGAATACGATAACCGACAAATTTTGCATAAACCTTCTAACTTATAATTATGAGAATACTAACTAATTGTCACTTAGATAAATAAAATTATTACGTCTCAGGGGACGAATTAGCAAATACAGAAAACCCGAATCTCAATAACAGTAAACCGTGAACAAAACACAGCGAAACACTAGGGTCAAAATAATTGTGAATAATCTTAAAATAAAAACGGTAACTCAAGTACCTCAAATTGACGGGATTTCACAGTTATTATGGTTGAAAGTCCAAAATTAACTGATATTATAAAAGGTTCTACTATTTTTAGCCATTGCATGTCGAAATCCACCTTCAAGATAACAAATTTCACCCAAAAACGATTTTGAAAAAAGTTCGGTCTCCCCACCGCGCCACGGTGCCTCCACCGCGAGGCAATCGAGGTGAAACCTCCCACCGCGGCGCACTGACCTTACCGCGAGGCAGTCGAGGTACATACATGTTACAAAATCTTATTCAAATCGTCATTAAGTGTAACTTTAGACTTGATGTCTTAAGGATATGTATAAAACTGAAATCCATGAACTATAACCTGTGATAAGATAACTTATTTATCATATAACCTTTATTGTGGTTTATAAGTTAAAGCTTAACGATTTTAACCACGAAAAACGAACTTGGCAAAATCCCAGGCACTGAGTGCGCCACACCCTGACCGGTGCACCGCACTCAGTGGTCAGGTCTTCGAAAATCTGTTATTCCGTCTAAAATTGCGACCTTGAGCTCGTTATTTGAAAACCTGAACAAATGAAACTGTAATGACCTAAAACTTGGGTATAAAGTGACTCATTTAACATGTAAACACAATATTATTTTTGATGTATTGGTATATATATTGCTATTAAAAATTGTAAGTGGGAAAGTGTTAAAATTTGGATTTAAAAACTATAGCGCGGAAGCGCTGCCCGATTTTCACTAGACCTTAATATAATCCTAAAACTAAAGCATTTTCGTTGACTAACGATTTATAAAAAATTGTACTTATTCGGGAAATTGGTATGTGTTTAGGACTTCCATGATTCCAACTCGTTCCGACCACTCCTCTCACACGACTCATCTCTTGCAATCCGTGAGTTACATCACCTTCATTTACTGTTATATAACAACTCTTTTTGGAAAAAACATGAGAATAAAACGTTTTTATGAACTTATATGTGTATGCTTTTTAATTTCCACACTCGGCACTCTTATAAACGTATTTATTGATTGTATAACATCCATGACTCTTGAGGAGAATATAACTACTCATAAGTGCCAACTATCATTTGTTAAACTAACTTAGTGCCTAGTTTTCGCAACATACTATTAGCTTGTTAAGCCGTTAAGTATATGGGTATCGATACCTAGGAAATGACCGTTCCTTACTTAGATGGCAGTCTAAGTACATATGCTAGCCAATATACTCCTCGTAGATAGTGCGGGGTAAGGGGTCTCACGGTCGGGTAATCGGTTTAGTGTGAACACTTATAGTTATATTATGCCAAGAGGCCGATATACAATATTCCAATCAATAGTTTACTTTTCTTTTACACATATCCTTGCGCGTATATATTTAGAGATATACGATTTCCGCAACCATCTTTTAACTATTGCTATACTTAGTCGTAAATCATTTTTGGTCAATTTTGCGTGTATATATTTAAAGATATACGATTCCGCAACCATCTTTTAAGTATTTCTATACTTAGTCGTAAATCATTTTTAGTCGAGGACTAGAAAACTGTAATTCACTCACTACTTTTTGTAGTTGACACTTTTTCTCATGTTTCAAGAAATCAAGTGTAAGGACACGAAGTGCATAGCGTTGGACGGGTCAGGAAAGTCACGTGTCTTCATGAATCGGGAGAAGACCTTGTTTTATCATTTTGGGAATGTTGTTTGAATTGTTTAATCATCTACTTATTTGAAATGAATTGTTTAACACTTGGTTATTTTCGAATATGTAAACGTTTTATTTCTTAATGCAAATGACTTGAAACCGTTTAAAATTTACTTGACTCGTGTTATGATATCGATGCTCTTCGCACCCTGTGTTTCCGGATTAGCGGGGTGTGATAGGCTTGGTATCAGAGCACAGGTTATAGTGAATACGGGTTTTCAATTTATCAAAAACTTCAAAAACCAAACTATAACCAAGGCTTTTTCGGAAAACTCATTTCACGGGTTTAAACTTTAGTGGATTAATTCCGCAATTGCATGGAAATGTTTCCAACTACGCGTAAGTTGATCAACTACGCCTAGTTCGAAATAAATTATGCAAGAACGGAACATAATTGCTATTGATAACGGTTTTCGAGTCGAAATTTCCCGGTCTCATCGATTCCCGATTCTCACGTGACTGACCCGTATATGACTTTTACTTACACTTTTCCTTTATTTTTCCCCTATACTCATGTGTACCGTTTATCCATATATTCGACATGTCTCACTCGTCACACTCCCGTTCGCAGTCTCAATCCCGTTTGCAGTCGCACTCCCACTCGAGGGCCGTCTACTCGCAAGAAGTCTCGGACGACTTCACCGCTTCGGAGACCCAGCGTCACGAGACTACCGATCCCACCGAGGAGAGTTCAATGGCGTACTCCAGTAGCCATGACACGTCCAGCCCGAGGACGGTGCTACCCGCCGCACCACCGGTGCCCGTTGCAGTGCCGTAACAGCGAGGGCCACAGGTTAGACTGACCGCTCGCACGCAGGTCGTCCTTCCGGGTCGCTTGTCGACCGTATGGTCGGTCAGACGACTCCAGACCACGCCAGACCCACTCCTCCTCAGTTGTCGATGCCCTCCGAGGACACGTACGCAGCATCGCGTACGTCGACCATGGACCGCTACCTGTGGGAGTAGCTTCAGGGCTACCAGATGCAGTGTCCCGAAGGCGCAGGGCCATCTTGACCGCCGATGATGCCGCCGAGTCCGAGATTTCCCCCCCTGAGTATCACTCGCTCCGACGCGATCTTCAGGGACTCACGGAGGAGGCCGATCAACAGGCCTACCTGCTGTTCGAGGTCTCCGATGCCGCTCACCGGTTGTCGGAGCACTCCATCCGAGTCTCCTCCTCGACTCAAGCCACTTCGAGGACGGGTCAGCACCTCGTGAGTGCGTGCATGGTGATGGGGACTCTGATCGCGGTCATCTGGCTGAAGATGTTCCTGGATACACGCCGTTAGATTATTTCCTTTATTTCGTATTGTATTATGTATTGCACTTCATTTTAAGTTGAATTTTTCCTTATGTACACGACTTAAAGCTAGTTTCGTATTTGTATTTGCATTGTACTTGTATTTTGAACCTTTCCTGTCATTATGAATCTTGTAACCAACTATCTTTATTATTGAATGAATTTCTACCTTTATTTCCGTACTTATCTATTATGCTTGAATTGAATTATCATTCCTTAATCGTTATCATGTGTGTGCTATTTATCTTTCAATAATTATTCTTACGTTATCATTATCGTGCGTACGCTGTTTATCTTTCCATAATTGCTCTTACGTTATCATTGTTGTTGTTCATAATTTAAACTCTTATCGCATTCCTATTCGTGCGTTCTAAACTGGTTTTCCTTTTTTGTTGTAGAATCATGCCTCCAAAGCGAATCAATGCCAGTCTTATAGTTGAGCAGGTGGCTACACAACTAAACGCTGCCATTCCCAACATGATCGCTCAGATCACTGCCGGGATAAACCAGGGAATCCAACAGCAAAACAACCAAAACAACAACAACAACAACAACGACGACAAACACGAAAACCAAAACCAAAACCAATATCAACTCCAAAACCCGGACCCGAACCCGAACCAGCCGCTGTGCTAAAACAGAGAAGGTGGAATATGCATCTTGCATACTCCACGGAAGGGCTCTATCAGTGTGGAACCTAGTGGTCCAAACCCGAGGTAGAGCCGCCTATGCCCTCACTTGGGACGAATTTAAGAAGCTCAACATCGATGAATACTACTCCAAAGGCGAGGTAGAGAAGCTCGAGGAGGCGCTATGGAACCACACGATGGTTGGCAACGACATCGACGAGTACACCGCTCGTTTCCAAGAGCTGGCCAGACTTGTACCAAGGATGGTAACCCTAGAAGAAAACCGGATCGATCGATATATCTCCGGCCTCGTTCCCGGAATCAGAGGAATGGTTATCTCTGCTGACCCATTAACCATTCAGAGCGACGTTGTCCTAGCGCACCGCTTGACAAACCACCTCCTCTCCCTACCAGCACCCGCTAAGAAAGAGGAGAATCAGAAAAGGAAGGCCGATCACCCTCCGAGAAGGAGTGATGGAAACAAGAGATCCAGAACCACCCGCAACTATGCGCTGACTGCTGCACCCACTGCCACACAACAACCGGAAGCCGAAACTACACTGGGACTTACCCCATGTGTAACAAGGGCAACTACCACCACAACGGAAACTGCCCGGTGTGCGGAAAGTGCCAGAAAGTGGGGCACTTCACCAAATACTGCGAAGAAGGAAAAAACGACGGAGGCAAGAAGCCGGTGTGTTTCGAGTGCGGAAGTGACAAACACTTCTGGAATGCCTGCCCAAAACTACAAAATGCCCAACCCAATCAAGGCGGGCAAGGCCGCGGTCGTGCATTTGTAATTACAGTTGAGGAAGCCCGAATGTAGTGAGGGGTACGTTTTCAGTAAACAATCATTATGCCTCCATACTTTTCGATTCAGGAGTCGAGAGAAGCTTAGTGTCCTTGGAATTTAGACCCATTATAAATTTAGGATCTAAAGTTCTTAAGGATAGCTTCACCATAGAATATGCTAATGATCAAGTATTTGAGACTAAAGATGTAATCTTAGGATGTACGATGTGCCTAGCCGATAAGATTTTCCCCATCGATCTGATTCCCATCGAGCTGAAATGCTTTGACGTCATCGTCGGAATGGACTGGCTATCTCGTTTCAGAGCCGAGATCGTTTGTTTCGACAAATTCATCCGTATACCCCTCACAGACGGCGAAACCCTCGTTGTACAGGGAGACAAACCTGGACAACAACTATGTATCGTCTCGATTTTGAAAATGCGCAAGTACGTCGAGAAGGACTGCGATGCTTTCCTCGCTCACGTCGTTGAACGTAAATTCCAGGAGAAGCGCATGCAAGACATCCCCGTATTGAAGGATCATCCAGAGGTCTTTCCGGAGGATTTACCCGGGCTACCGCCACATCTACAAGTGGAATTCCGAATTGACCTCGTTCCTGGCGCAGCTGCGGTTGCCAAGACACCGTATCGTTTGGCACCACCCGAAATGCAAGAACTATTTGAACAGCTGCAGGAACTCCTAGATCGTGGTCTAATTCGTACTAGTACGTCCCAATGGGGAGCCCTAATCCTCTTCGTGAAAAAGAAAGACGGATACTTCCGGATGTGCATCGATTACCGTGAACTCAACAAACTGACCGTCAAGAACCGATACCCGCTCTCTAGAATCGACGATCTGTTCGATCAGTTGCAGGGTTCAACTTACTTCTCTAAGATCGACCTCCGTTCAGGGTGTCATCAGGTTCGAGTCACTGAACCCGATATTCCAAAAACCACTTTTCGAACCCGCTATGGGCATTACGAATTTCTCGTTATGCCATTCGGTCTGACCAACGCACCAGCAGTGTTCATGGATCTGATGAACAGGGTTTGTAGACAGTATCTGGATAAGTTTGTGATCGTATTCATATATGACATCCTCATCTACTCCCGGAACAAGGAGGATCACGAGAAACTCTTGAAACTCATCCTAGAACTCCTTAGGGATCAGAAAATTGTACGCCCAATTCTCGAAATGTGAATTCTGGCTCCGAGAGGTACATTTCCTTGGCCACGTGATTAATCAGGAGGGAATTCATGTGGGTCCAGCCATAATCGAAGCGTTGAGAAATGGCAAGCGCCAACGACTCCTACGGAAATCCGTCAATTCCTAGGACTGGCTGGCTACGATCGGAGATTCATTGAAAATTTCACAAAGATCGCTAGGCCGTTAACCGAGCTCACTCAAAAATACAAGGATTTTCTTTGGGGTAAAGAAAAAGAGGAATCGTTTCAAAAGCTCAAACATTCTAATGCACCTATTCTGTGCCACGCACCTATTCTGTCCCTACCGGAGGGTACGGATAACTTTTTAGTGTTTTGCGATGCATCTCATCAAGGTCTTGGCTGCATTCTAATGCAAAACGACAAGGTCATCGTATACGCTTCGAGGAAACTGAAGGTACACGACCAAAATTAAACAACACACGACCTAGAGCTGGGAGCAGTCGTGTTCGCATTGAAAATCTGGAGGCATTACCTATACGACACTAGGTGCACAGTTTTGACGGACCACAAAAGCCTTCAACACATTCTCGATCAGAAAATGCTCAACATGAGGCAACGGAGATGGATAGAACTTCTAAGCGACTACGATTGCGAGATCAAATACCACCCCGGTAAAGCAAACGTAGTGGCAAAAGCCCTGAGTCGGAAGGAAAAGGTAAGGCCATCTCGAGTTAGAGCCTTGGGGATACAGGTTCAGACAAGCCTACAAACGCAAATCGCTAGAGCTCAACGAGAAGCGTTGAAACCCGAGAACCTTAAGGACGAAACCCTGCATAATCACGAGAAGGAATTCGAGCTCAAAGCGGACGGAATCCACTACTTTAAGAACCGAGCGTGGATTCCGAGGTCCGAGAGCCTTCGAAAACTCATATTGGATGAGGGCCACCGTTCTCGATATTCAACCGGGATCCGACAAGTTGTACAAGGATATGCGGGAATACTACTGGTGGTCGGGCATGAAGAAGGAAATCGCCTTGTACGTGGCTAAGTTTCTTACGTGCTCTATGGTGAAGGCGGAATATCAGAAGCCCTTAGGCCTACTTCAGCAGCTGGAGATTCCCTTATGGAAGTGGGAAAAGATCTCCATGGATTTCATCACCAAGTTAACCCGTACGTCAAGGGGGAACGACACAATTTGGGTCATCGTGGACCGATTGACGAAATCCGCACACTTTCTACCGGTACGAGAGAACTACACGATGGAAAAGTTCGCTCAGGTATACATCAACGAGATCGTCTCTCGTCACGGAACGCCTCTCTCGATCATATCCGACAGGGATAGTCGATTCACGTCCCGATTTTGGAATGGACTTCATAAATCTCTCGGGCCTCAACTAGACCTTAGCACCGCCTACCACCCCCAGACCGATGGTCAGAGTGAAAGGACGATTCAAACACTTGAGGACATGCTAAGAGCGTGTGTAGTTGACTTTGGAGGAAGTTCGGACGCTCACCTACCCTTGGTCGATTTCTCCTACAATAACAACTACCACGCTAGCATCAAGTGCACCCCATTCGAGGCCTTATATGGACAAAAGTGTCGGTCACCGCTTTGTTGGTTTGAAGCCGGCGATCAACAACTAACGAGGCTCGATATCGTCCAGGAAACCATAGACAAAACCACTACCGAAGGAAACCCCTTGAGTTCCAAGTTAGCTATAGAGTGCTCCTCAAAATATCGACATGGAAAGGGGTAATTCTTTTCGGGAAGCGCGACAAGCTACGCCCGAGGTACACCGGACCATTCGAGGTGATAGAGCGAATCGGCCCGGTGGCGTATCGACTCCAACTTCCGCAAGCACTTTCCAACATCCACAATGTTTTCCATGTCTCGCACTTGAAAAGGTGCTTATCTGATGAAACCATTGTCATTACACTGGACGAGGTCCAGATCGACAACAAGCTTAACTTCATCGAAGAACCGCTTGAGGTTGTAGACCGAGAGGTCAAACAACTCAAGCAGAGTCGTATTCCTATCGTTAAGGTTTGGTGGAATTCCCGACGAGGTCATGAATTCCCATGGGAGCGTGAAGACCAGATTCGTCAGAAATATCCAAATCTATTCAAAGACTCTTCCTCCCGATAAGGCGAATAAATTTTGGGACAAAATTTCTTTTCAACCCGGGGAGAATGTGACATCTGTCTAAATTTTAGGTGAATTACGTAATCTATATCTCCGAGATAACTTGTTATTGTTTTTAACTGCACTTTTACAGTAAACGTGTTAGTATCGGAATCGAATCGGAATCAATAAATGAATCCTAATACCAAGAACACACATAATGAACTTACCTTAGTTCATTTCATAACAAATCGTAAACTTACAACGAACGAAAAGGCTTAACGATAAAACAAACGAAAAACGAAGAATGCGAAATCTGGCCTCCAGCACGCCGCACTGAGCCCAGTGCGCCGCACTGGAGGGTGCAGACAACCAAATTTTCAAACCTTTACGACTCATCACAAACGTTTCCAACCCAAAGACACCTATCTTTGCATGCTCGATGCCTCCTTTTAGTCCAGTAAAATCACTCGTAGCACCTCATTTCAATCTTTGTTCATTCAAACATCAAACACACACACTTACACCCATTTATTCCTAACTCTCTCTCAAGTTACATACACAATCAAGAAGGTCCTCTCAAATCCTCTCATTTAAAGCCATATAATCGCAGAAAAATCATCAAAACAACACCATAAAATCGTTCCATAATCAAAAGAAGAAAGAAATATTCATCCATTTGGGTTGCATAATCGGTTTTCTATCAATTTGGGGCAAAAATCACCAAGAGATCTCTTCAATCTCCATAAATTCCTCTTCTATTCGGTACAACTCTTTTAAATCTTCTGCTTTTACAAATATAACTCATTGCATGTAAGATCAAACAACAAAAAAAAAGTTTTTATGAATATTTATAACAATTTATATACAAAAACGGGTTTTTATAAAAGTTATGATAAATCCTTGTTATTATGGTTGAAAGTCCAAAATAAACTGATATTATAAAAGGTTCTACTATTTTTAGCCATTGCCTGTCGAAATCCACCTTCAAGATAACAAATTTCACCCAAAAACGATTTTGTAAAAAGTTCTGTCTCCCCACCGCGCCAAGGTGCCTCCACCGCGAGGCAGTCGAGGTGAAACCTCCCACCGCGGCGCACTGACCTCACTGCGAGGCAGTCGAGGTGCAGACATGTTACGAAATCTTATTCAAATCGTTATTAAGTGTAACCTGTGATAAGATAACTTATTCATCATATAACCTTTATTGTGTTTTATAAGTTAAAGATTAACGATTTTAACCACCAAAAACGAACTTGGCAAAATCCCAGGCACTGACTGCGCCGCACCCAGACCGGTGTGCCGCACTCAGTGCTCAGGTCGTCGAAAATCTGTTATTTCGTCTAAAATTGCGACCTTGAGTTCGTTATTTGAATACATGAACAAATGAAACTGTAATGACCTAAAACTTGGTATAAAGTGACCCATTTAACATGTAAACACATTATTATGTTTGATGTATTGGGATATATATTGCTATTAAAAATTGTAAGCGGGAAAGTGTTAAAATTTGGATTTGAAAACTATAGCGCGGAAGCGCTGCCCGATTTTCACTAGGATAGGGTTGGTGATAGGATAGTTGTTTCTCGTACACGAATAGGATAGTAGAATAGCTTAATTCGTGTTCATGATTGAGGTGGCTTAGATGAATAGAGGTATTCGAATACATGTTTGTGGTGGCTTAGAATTTAAATGGTTAAAATATTTCCTAAGTGTTGGTTCGACTGGATTTTCAACATGCACGAACAAAATCGTTCGAATTGATTTTCAACTGACACGGAAAAACTTGTTCGAATAGTTTTTTTTAACCTACACGAAAACATCCATCCGAACAGAAAAATCAATTTGTCTCTAAGTGTGCATTCGACTAACTTTTCACTGAACACGAACACATTTTTACGAACAGATAAAATCTTTTTTACCAAGTTAGGTTTCGAATCAATTTTCAATGCAAACGAATTAAATCATTCGAATAGATAGATGACTTTTCAAACAAGTATGTATTCGAACGAGTTTTAAACATACACGAACGGGTACGTTCGAATACAGTTTTAACAAACACGAACTCTTTTATTCGAATGGATTTTTCGTCTTGATTCAAAAAGATTTTTTTCGGATTAAACTTCCAATTACGTCATATTGGGACTCAATCTTAAAACGTAATTGAGCGTAAACGAAACGGTATCTAAACATCTTATGTGAATTCATTACAGATAAGTTTTAGTAGCGGACTACAAGTCTCGACAAGAACTAGTTCATTTTTTTTGTGTTCATGTATTATGTCTAGATCTCGTTATCTTTCAAAAACTTGAAGTTTCAAGAATTGAGTTTTTGGGGACGAGGGTGGATGTATTTTAGTAGCGGATTCTTAAGATCTCGACTAGAACTAGTACATTCATTAAAAGTCTTCGAAAACGAATATTCATTGTTAATTCATGCTAAATCAACAAACTTTCAATGATGAATCAAACGATAACATGTGATTCACGGGTTTGTTTTTCTAAATATTGAGTTAATCACGTGAAAAGTGAAATAGTAGCAAATCTTTTGAACTACGACTAGAACTTGCACATTTTACTTTTGTGAAGATGTGTTTAAGTAGCATATTCAATTTATCACGACTAGAACTAAGAACCTTTTACGGTATTAATGAATATGTTTCGAAAAACATTCACGTTCAAAGTGTGATAAAAATGAAAAAAATCTTATCAACATCACACTTTGCAAAAGTTTTTGATTTATTCTAACGGGTTGTTTCATTTTCAAAGCTTAAATGGGGCGAACAAAGAAAACAGTTAAGACGGATTCTCAAGTACAAGCGTATCACAGAATGGAGGGATATACCGGGCCCATTGCTCGAAGGATGTTTTCACCAGCCTTTCCGACTGAGGAATCGATTCATCCTAGATGGTTATGGTTGGACATGGTGCCAAATAATACGACGATTGACGTTGAGACGTATCAATGTCCTTTTCCCATTTTCCTCTCAATCATAAAATATCATCCATGAGGAAGGTTCAATGCCAATCATCCAAGGGTTCCAAGGGTCTATTTGCAACATATGTGGCACCATATGAAGTATCAGCCAGCAGATGACTCTAATCCTAAAGATATCATTGAAGAATCGTTATTCTGTGATTTCAAGGTTTGCCATTTAGACATGACGGTTGAAGAGCTGAGAAATATTTTGGATTTACCCTCTCATGATGAATATGAAGCAATACCAAGAAATATTTTTGATTTACCCTCTCATGATGAATATGAAGCACCATATGTGGATTGCGTTCATTTTCAACAAAAAGTATGACGTCGTCTTATCTTTGATGACTTGAGGGAATTTATAGCAAAACGGGATAAGTACTTTAAACAAGAGAAAAAGAAAGATGAAGAAGCGTCAAATCCTCCTAAGAAGGTGTTAAAAAGGACCAAGAAGGAAATCAAAAAGCCATACATTCCTTATCAGCGCTTTCTTCAAACAATAGTTGCTCAAGTTCTTCACGATGCTCTAGTAGAGTTAAACAGACGAATTGGCGATCACACATATCAGGATTTCTTCACTCCAGTTTTTCGATCTCGTCAATATCAAACGGAGGAAGAAGGAATTCCAATTCCAGAGCATTTAGTTGATTGTATTCCATAGGGTGATGCACGATTAAAAGCCTTTAGGAATCCAAACACTTGTATGGAACAATCAGAACCGATTGTTCCTACCCCTCGAGTATTTGCGCCTACCCACGGTGAGGGTCTAGATTTAGGGGAGAGCGACGAGGAGGATCAAAATCGTGGTGGAAATAAAACTACTGATGAAGATGTTGAAGTAGGGGGCGAAAGGAGAAATGTGGTTGTACAGACACAAGTACACACTCAACAAGTACTTGTACTAGCGAGTCCTTCGGGCACATATGAGGAAGGAGTCGAAAAAGAGTTGAGCAAGGGTAAGAGAAAAAAGAGTGGGGATAAAAAGAAAAAGAAAAAAGCCCCATCCGAGCCTAAGGATAGACACTGGGGCACCAAATCCTCTACTCTCAGTCGTGTGTCGACAGAGAGTATTGAAAAAGTCGTCGACTCCCCATCGACGCAAATGGCGGTTACCCATCCTCACCACTCAACATCCCCATTGGGTGATGTTTCAAAAAAGAACGGGAATAAACCCAAGTCAACTAACGTCCACTCATTCGGAGCCGAATGTTATTGAAAAAGAGAGTCAACATCCCTGAGTCTCGCCGTCATTTGTGCACGCGTCGAGTCCCTCACTTGATCTTTTGTCTCAGGTTGCAATCGAAACTAGTAGTCTACGTGACACTAGTGGAACGGTTATAGGACGTTCGCAATCCGAACGCATCCGAGGATTGACCGGAAATCCTGCATCCGTTAAATCATGCCAGCGGTCGATGCAGGTCTTTCTAAAAGTGACTTTGTGTCACCGCTAGATACTGCAACGAGTAATCTGATGGATCTCGGGTTACCACCATGGATGGTCGAGCTTGCTCGAGCGTCTGTAACTTACCCAGATCCTAGTGGCAAAGGAAAAGAGGTGGAGGAACTTGATCCGATTCAAAGACTTTGATTTAACCTTGATGCTATTGAAGATATCGAAATGCAATCTTCAATCATTCCACCATCTACACACTCTCCAATCATTCCACCATCAACACAATCTCTGATCATTTCACCGTCAACAACAGAATCTGAATCGGAATTGACAAAGCAAAAGAAAAAGCAAAAGAAGACGTGTGTAAAGCGAAAGTTGGCTACGATTGTTGAAATGCCTGAATCTGAAGAAGCAACTACTACAACCCAAACTGAACAACCTTCCTTGGATCCAGGATCAGATAATGAGTCGATAAAGGAGGTTTTGAAAACATTACCACAGGAATTACTTGAACAAACTCTTCTAGAGCAGATTTTGTACAACGAACCGCATTCCATTCGGGACTTTATGATTATGGATGCTATTGCTTTGGATAGAGACTATCAGCCAACGAGTATGGAGGAATTGTTTGATAATGAGCATAATGTACTTGGAAAATGCAAATCCTTGAAATCCAACTGCCGGCTCAAGCGCAAAGTGTAAAAAGTCGACATTCGGATGATGATCCGGATGATATTCCGAATGAGGGGGAAAATGAGCGACATGTAAAGAAAAGCAAAGTGGATTTGGGATCGAGTGAAAAAGTAGTAGATCTCGGAGATGCTGGTGAGAAGATTGAAAAAGAAAATGAATGAAGAAAGAGGTGCTAAAAAGTAGAAGGATCGAGATATGGAAAAGTTATATCACAATGTGATGGTACATGAAAACGACGAAGATCTTGATCCTTTTTTCAGAAAAGTGGTGTGTGCTAGACTTCGGGAACAAAGAAACTTCAATGAGCAAAATAAATGGAAACGAAGGAAATATGCATTTGAAACAGGCTCAAGCAAAAAGATGTATAAGATCTCCATGATGAAGATGTTCAAAAAGAAACCATGAAGCTGCAAAAAGAGCACAGATAACTCTACAAATATGCTTTATCAAATGATTTCGGGGTTCCAAAATATAATGATATCGACATTGAAGAACAGAAAAAGATTCACAAGAGAATTAATCAACCATTTATGGAAGATCAAGTTCAAGATTTCTTTGTCAAAACTCCAAAAAAAATAGAAGAAGCAAGACTTCATGGGTTGACCACATATGAAAAGGAACTTTGGAGCAAATTCAAACACTTTATCCATGAGAAACAAAAAAGAGCCGAAAAAGTATACTCAATTCACGCAATCTCAGATGTTCGAAATATAGAATAAAAGTTTCACAACGGGGTTGAGTATGATACATTCAAGGTAGCACGAAGCAATGGAAAGTTGTTCAATTTCACATAAGCTGATTTCAACAATCTGAATCCGAATGACATCGAATGGCTTTTCATGTCCATGAAACGATGGTCAAACAAAAGAGCAGTCGAAAGATTTGCTGAATCTCGGATAAAGAGCTTTATGGAAACTAAGGTGAAAGAAGCAACATACAATGATTTCCACATTGCTCTCGAACGCGGAAGAGGAAAAGTGAATTTGGTTGCTCCAAAACAAAAATTCGATCTAAAGCATGTCAGAAAGTGCGCAATTGTGAAAATTGGAAACAAGGGGATCATCTATACGAGTCCTCATTGGAGTGAGAATGTCCTTATGTTATTCGACGAAGTACACCACTTCTCTAAAGGAACTCTCAGGTTGATAAAAAAGGGAAATTAAAACAATCTTGAAGAATGGGGATGAACAGAATGATAAAAACTCTGATGGATATGCTAGGTGGAGAAATGATCGAAGAGAATACGAGTTTGGGAAAGATGGAATTGAGAAGTGTTTGGAAAACAGGAGAATTATTCAACGGTACGAGATGTGCTTGAAGATTAGAGAAAATAAGTACTCCATCTACGCAACGATAAAAAAAAAAACATGAAATGCAACAAGAACAAGAGGAGTGGGCAAAACTCCATCCCGAGTTCAGAGAAAAAGAAGCTACAACAAGTCAATCTCAAGCACAACCAGAACAAGCATCTCAAGAAGCATAAAATCCAACTCAAGTTTAAAGACTTGAAGCTTAGCATATATTTTTGAATTGTATTGTAAAACTTTGTAATTACTTATCAAGAAACCATATCAAAGAGGGAAATTGTAGAACTTAGAATAGTTGTTATGGTTTCTAATAAGTAATGTAATAAACATTCACCCATTACCTATAAATAGGTAAGGGGTGGGATCAATAATATGACTTTTGGTGATTCTTAATTCTTACAATATTTCTCATAATTTGATTTTTTTTTTTATGTTGAAGGTAACTTTGTCATAATAGGAACCTTCAAATATCCGGGAATATGAAATAATTAATTTTAAAGAGGAAGGATGACGTCATTTTGGTTCTTTTAACGATAATACGAACGATGACGTCATTTTTCGTATTATTGGACTTTGTTTTCTTTAGTTGAAGGTAACTTTTCCAAATTAGAAACCACAAATTCAGGGTAAAAGAAATAATCAATTTCAAAGACGAAGGATGACGTCATTTTTCGCATAATTTGATTTACTTTTTAGTTAAAGGTGATCATGCCAAAAGGTTTACAAAATACAATACAAAGTCAAATACGATACAACATACATTACGATACAAACAAAATATCAATACACGGATCATAAAGGAATTACATCAAAACAAACGAATTCCAAATACACAAAATAAATGATCCGAATTAAGCATGGCATAATCATGAAAATCCTCAAACTCCTGAAAAGCGTTAAAAATAACATCAACACATGTTGGTGAATTATTCGCAATTCTAAGTAAAAGTTGACCCAATAAAAAGATGTAATAACATAGTAAATTTCAAATAACATATCTTGTTTTACAACCTAAGTGCGAGGTACAATGCCTAGACTAGTCATACACCGAACCTCACCACACAAATATAACCCCTATCCTAAGGCGTGTGAAACCAAAGGCAACAAATAATCACAATGGTCATAACATCCACTCATAGGGACATCCTATCGAGTAATGAGGGTTAGGTAAAACCCATATAGATCTACATATATGAAAACCGTGGGAACAAAGCTTAACGAGTGTATAAGGGGGGCCCAACGAGGCCTAATGAACACCTAATCTAAGGCAATCCTGATCCACTAGGTAAACAAGATATACAGTAACGTCTAGCATACATGCAGAAAATTTAAAATACACTTTCTAGCCCAAAAAGAGTAAAGACATAGGGCTACGAATAACTCACAATGTAAGCTCAGCAAAATATCGAGTACTCAATCACGGAGCTAAAACTCCACCGCCTAAGTGCCCTAAAACAATAATAATCATAGTCTAAGTATCTTTATAAGTCTAGTCCGGTTTAGCCTTGTCGGTTAAGGTTAAGTTTTAAAGTTTATTAAAATATTCCAACGGTTATCCATTCGAGTTAGAATGACGAATAAAATAGACGTTGTTTCGAGCCGAAAAGGACGATAGGAAAGATATCGATATTTCACGTTATAAATGATAATTAGAAAAGAATGATATTTCGGGCCGAAAATGACTAACAGGAATATCGGTTGAAAGGAATCATGTTACCAAAGTTTTATTGAGATTGACCAAGGTCAACGTCAAAGATGTTGACTTGGTCAGAGTCAAAGATGTTGACTTGGTCAAAGTCAAAGTCAATGATTTGAATGAAAGTCAAAGTCAACGTAAAAGTCAAACATTTACATTTTTGAGAGTTAAAACCTTTAATTTCAAAAAGATAGAGTAAAAAATAGTTTGTAAAACGATTTTTATTAGAGTTTTTCGTAAAAATATTATTTGATGATTTTAGATTACGATTGCGTTTTGTAACAAAAGTGTATTTATCAGAAAGTAGTTAAAACGTCCGTTTTAAATAAATATTATGACATTTATGATGGCGTTGACGTCTTTGAGTCCAAAGACGTTTTAGCATTATATATTACTTTTATGTATATTAGTTTAATTATACATGTGTTTAGAGTTGTTTAAAGTCATAAAATGTAATATGAGGCTTTACTGCACCACACTAGAAGGAAAATGCGTCGGAGTAGATTTATTGCAAAACTGAAATTTCGACGGACAGAGGCCCGGTGCGTCGCACTAGACATCAGGTGTGGCGCACTGGCTCATTTCCAGATTTTAGATTTTTGACGTTTTGTCGAAAACTGATTTATAAGAAGTTTTGAGGTTAATTGTAAACTGTTAAGAAGTTATATTGTGTTCAAGTTACATTTACCAAGCCTTATATATATTTATATATGTCATTTTACATAATAATATAGATAATAAGTTATTTTCGGTTAAATTTACATTTTAACACATTTTAGTCCAAATCAAGAATATTCCAATGTGTTGGTCTAATAATTTAACCTTACCATTTGTTTTAAGGCCAAACCGAAAGGTAATGAAAATAACGAAAAAGAGAAAGATAGCGGGAATAACGAATTTTACCGTTGTTACCCGCAAGAATTCTACAATCTTGAGAAAACCAAGAATATGAACCCGTGAAGTGAGCTTCCGTGGTGTGGTGGTGAAGAGGTATCCGGCTCCAAAACACAATATATTCCACCATTAGTTTAGGGTTTCAAAATGAAAAGAAAGATAGAGAGATTTCGGAGAATTTACTTACCAAAACTTCAAAAGGAAGTTTCTTCAAGAAAATAACCGAAACTCCACGATTTCAAAGATGAAGATGGAAGTAAGGAACTTGTAAGAAAAGAGAATAAAATTTGTGTTAGAAAACTTCTAACAAAATGTAAGAAAAGAGAATAAAAAGTGAAAGAATTCATTAAGAAACTTACCGAAGATGATGGTTTAGTGAAGGAAATCTTTGCGAAGAAGCTTGTATAACTTCTTTGCTTGAATTTCACTTCCAAAACACTTGTAAAAGTCCTTCTATTCTCTGGAAATGTTGAAAAAAAAGGATAAGTGTGAAGTGAAATTGGGAAAGAAAAGTGAATGAATGTTTGTGAAGTAAAGTTTGGATTTTCGAAAGAGAAAGGTGATGGAAGGTACTTGAGATCCACAATTGGATCTAACATACCCAAATGAAGCAAATTGTAGAAGAAATCACGTGGTCAAAAGGTGTAGAATCTCAAGGATTTGAGCAAAAAGGCGTTTTGGCAATATCTGCGGTACGACCAATTACGGCTCACCAAAACACCAATGCGGCGCACCGGGGGCATTTTTGGCTCCTTCCGTTAAGTCACAGTTAAAGGAGTAGATTTGTAACAGATTCCGTTAGTTCACGTTAAAGGACTAACTTTGTAATAGATTTAGTTAGAGGAATAACTTTGTAATGGATTTTTGAAATATAAATTTTCTTAACCGACGATTACGGCGTAAACACTTTAACTAAGAAACACGAGAATACTAACTATTCGGCACTTAGGTAAATATAACGCTTAAGTCACGAGGGACGAAGCAATAAAACACATAAACCCGATACATAAAAGTAAACGTGAGTAAATATAAAGCGAAATGCAAGGGTTAAAACAATTGCGAATAAAAAGTAAAATATACGATAACAATAAGTACCTCGAAATGACGGGTTGTCACAGCCTCCCCTAGTAAAGAGTATTTCGTCCTCGAAATGCCTACTGGGCATCGAAATCCGACACCGTCGTAACCGTTTGACATCTCGGTCAACAATCTCCACCGGCTCCTCTATAACATGAAGTTGATCATCCAAACGTAGTCTCTCTAGTGGGACGATCAAGGACTCGTCAGCAAGGCACTTCTTGAAATGCGATACGTGAAAGACGTTGTGCACACCGCAGATCTGAGGTGGCAAATCAAGACGGTAAGCCACTGGGCCAACACGAGCCAATACTCTGAAAGGACCCGTAAACGTGGACTCAACTTGTTGCGCTTCTAGAATCGAAACACACCCTTCCACGGAGAAACTTTCAATAACACCATATCCCCGACCTCGAACTCCAGTGGCCTCCGACGCAGATCCGCGTACTTCTTCTGTCGGTCTCTAGCAGCTAACAGACAATCCTTGATCCTATGGATCTTATCAGTAGCCTCCTGGATCAACTCGGGACCCGTAATATGGCTATCACGTACCTCGGCCCAACATAATGGAGACCTACACTTCCGACCGTAAAGAGCCTCAAAAGGTGCGCAACGGATACTGGAGTGGTAACTATTATTGTACGAGAACTCGACTAACGAAAAATTTCGATCCCAACTCCCACCAAAGTCTAAAGCGCATGCGCGTAACATATCATCCAACGTCTGGATCGTGCCCTCACTCTGGCCATCGGTCTGAGGGTGATAAGACGTACTCAAGTCTAATCTGGTACCCAATGCTCGCTGTAACGACTGCCAGGACCTCGAAGTAAACCGCGCGTCACGTTTAGAAATAACAGATACTAGGATGCCATGTCTGGCCACAATCTCATCAATGTACAATCTAGATAACTTCTCTACTCGGTAATCCTCACGAATAGGAAGAAAATTCGCTGACTTAGTCAGCCGATCGACGATAACCCAGATGGTATCATAACATCACTGTGGGATCTCTGGCTGCTGAAGAAGGCCGGAAGGCTTCTGATTCTGAGCCTTGACCTTCGAACACGTCAAACACTTGCCCACATACTCGGCAATTGCCCGCTTCATGCCAGGACACCAATAAAAGTCCTTCAGGTCATGGTAAACCTTATCCGATCCGGGATGAACGGAATAATTACACTTATGACCCTCGTCTAGAATCAACTGCCTAAAACCAACGTGAATCCAAATACGGTCCAAGAAATACAAAACCCCGTCGTCCTTTGGCTCCACCTGTCGTGCCAAACTGAACAATCCCTCATCCTTCAGAAAATCCTCGGTAAGATCCCCCTACTGAGCCTGAAGAATCTGAGCTTTCAAGCTCGACTGAATAGAAATAACCATAGCACAAACTCTCACCGGCTTCACCGACTCCTTGCGACTCAACGCATCGGCTACAACATTCTCCTTACCCGGATGGTAGCGAATCACACAATCATAGTCGTTAAGCAACTCCACCCATCGACGTGGCCTCATATTCAGCATCTTTTGATCAAAGATAAGTTGTAACAACTTATGATTGATAAACACGGTTAGTAACGTAGAGATGGTGGCGCCAAATCTTCAAAGCGAATACCACTGCACCCAACTCCAAATCGTGTGTCGTGTAGTTCTTCTCATGAGTCTTCAACTGAAGAGAAGCATAGGCAATCATTTTCCCGTTCTGCATCAGTACACACCCAAGTCCCTTATGCGAAGCATCGCAATATACTATAAAATTCACGGTACCCTCTAGGAAGACTCAAGATAGGAGCTTCACACAACCGCTTCTTCAGTAACTGAAAAGCCTCCTCCTGCTCAGCACCCCATTCAAATCCTCGCTCTTCTGGGTCAATTTCGTCATAGGCGAGGCTATCTTCTAGAAATTATCTTATAAAACGACGTTAGTAACCTGCCAAACCCAGGAATTAACGGATCAATGTGAATACCCTTCCCGCTAACCACGTGGCCAAGACTGAACCTCAGATAACCAAAACTCGCACTTTGAGAACTTAGCATAAAGTTGCTCCTTCCTGAGTAACCCCAGCACTAATCTCAAGTTCTCCTCGTGCTCCTCACGGCTACGAGAATACATAAGGATTTCGTCGATGAACACGATCACGAATTTTTTGAGGTAGGGGCGACATATACGTTGATCATGACCCTAAAAACTGCAGGCGCATTCGTGAGACCGAATGGCATAACTAAGAACTCGAAATGACTGTATCGCGTTCTAAAAGAAGTCTTCGGAATGTCCTCCTCCTGAACCCTCAACTGATGATATCTGGATTGTAAGTCTATCTTCGAGAAGAAGCATGAACCCTGAAGTTGGTCAAACAAATCATCTATACGCGGCAAAGGATATCGGTTCTTCAGTGTCATCTTATTCAGCTCCCTGTAGTCTATATATAACCTCATAGAACCGTCCTTCTTCTTCACGAAGAGTACAGACGCGCCCCAAGGAGAGAAACTCGGTCTAACGAAGCCCTTGTCCACCAACTCTTGAATCTGCATCGATAGCTCTAACATCTCCGAAGGTGCCAACTGATAAGGAGTCTTCGCCACCGGCGCTGCTCCCGGAACCAAGTCAATACTAAAATCTACCTGTCTACTAGGGGGTAAACCAGGTAAGTCCTCTGGAAATACATCGGGAAAATCACGAACCACCGGCTTCTCCTCCATCTTCTTCGTGGAGTCTTTCTTCACAAGGTGTGCAAGAATGAATGAACAATCCCGTCTGATGTACTCCCAAACCTTCAAACATGAGACGATCTTAAGGCGCTTCCCCGCCTTATTCCCCTAAACTAACAACGGTCCACCCTGTGGTAACGGAATGCGAATAATCTTCTCAAAACATACGATATATGCACGGTGTGTCGACAACCAATCCATACCGATAATAACGCCGAAGCTACCCAAAGTAATCGGAGTCAAGTCGATTGGAAAAGAGTGATCATCAAAACTAACACTACAGGCAGAAAGTATCTTAGTAGCATGCAAAAACTCACCATCGGCTAACTCTATCTCAAAAGTAGGCATTAAAGGTCTAGATGTACAGGGAATCATAGTCCTAAACTCATCAGATATAAAACTCCTATCCGCACCAGAATAAAAAAAAAATAAAAAAATGCAAACTGACCACAGGTAAGAAAAGTACCCGTAACAACGCGAGGATCCTGCTGAGCCTCCTGGGCTCCAATCACAAATTCCCTACCACGAGGACCCGAACCGGAAGAAGTACCAGAACCAGCTGAAGCTAACTTGGGACACTTGTCCCTATGATGCTCGGAAGAACCACACTCATAACACTTGCCCCCCAGGGTCTTACAAAACCTCTCGGTGTGCCCTAACTTCTTACACCACCCGCACACCTAACAAGCAACCTCCTTGGCGTGGTGGTTACCACACCTATCACACTTCGGATGCCTACCCTGGGCACCCGAAGTCACAGCAGCGTACGACTGTACCATCTGAGGAGCATCGTGCCTCCTGAACGTGTTCCTAGAATCACCATGACGGAAGCCACCACTCCGTTTCCCCTAGAACACTGTCTAGCCACAACAGGCGGCATCACACCATCGCGAACCATGTTATGAGTCAACATGGTCTCAACCTCTACAACACTCTGGAAGGTACCCGACCTAGAAGAAATGACATCACTACGGATCTGCTGGGGTAATCCGTGTATGTAGCGGCCGTTCCGCTTAAGCTCCGATCGAACAAGGTGAGGAACCAACTGGGATAAAGAGTAGAATCGTGTAGTGTATCCGTGGATGTCTGAACCAATCATAGTCAAACCCCAAAGCTCCTGCTCTATCCTCTGAATCTCGGACTCAGGCACATACTCCCTAGTCATCAGTATTCTCAGCTACTCCCATATCATGATACTGATCTCTCCCCGTCCTCGTACACTAACAATCGAGTTCCACCATGTCAGAGTAGACTCCTGGAACATAAAGGTAGCAAAGCGAACCCGATCCTCATCCAAACATCCAATAGCCTCAAAGAACGACTAGATCTTCTCCAACCACTGGAGGGTCCCAACTGAACCCTCGGTTACAGTCCCTGAAGGTCTTGAACGAACATCCTCTCCGGGGAGTGTCTTCAAGTATCATAGCGCGTCAGAAGAATCATCAGCTCCACCCGAACCATAACCCCTCACATGAATACCCGTCTGGGGTCCCCCAAATCCGGTAACTACCACCTCAGGACCCTCGTGTCCAGAACCACCAGAACCAATGCCAGCACCCTCGGGACCTCCACCGTCCACAATTGGCTTCGGGCCAGCACGACCCAAACCACCGGATCCCGTATCGGTACCCGTACCACGAATACCCTGCATCGCGTTATCTCTAATCTGAGCGACAATACTGGACATCATCGCTGCCAACTGCTCGGCGATAAGCTGACCAATGTCTCGTGTCGTACTCGGACCCGCACCACCAGGTGTCGCACTTGGAGTAGCACCGCTAGCTCTCGCTGACTTCATATAAGTATAAACGCGTTACGCAACAATGTGCAACAAAATAAGGCCAAATAAAAAAAAATAGCAAAAGCGAAAATAAACACGTAAGGCAAATAGTGCACACATAGCAAATCAGAGAAAATCGATTCAAAAGCCTACGGTCATAGTCTAAGCGATTTACTTCGTAAATCACCTACTTCGCTATAACCATTGGCTCTGATAACAATTTCTTTCACACCCCGCTTAAAGCGGAAATACGAGGTGTTCCAGTTATGATATCAAGAGTCAAGGATTACAACATTACAACTAATAAACAAAACATATAATAATATTAATCATGCCAAAAGGTTTACAAAATACAATACAAAGTCAAATACGATACAACATCAAGTAAGATACAAATCAAATGTAAATACACGGATCATAACGGAATTACATCGAACAAAACGAATTCCAAATACACAAAATAAATGATCCGAAATAAGCATGGTTGGATCAAGAAAATCCTCAAACTCCTGAAGAGCGTTAAAAACGACATCAACACATGTTGGTGAATTATTCGGAATTTTAAGTAAAAATTTACCCAATGAAAAGATGTAATAACATAGTAAGTTTCAAATAACATATCTTGTTTTACAACCTAAGTGCGAGGTACAATGCCTAGACTAGTCATACACCGAACGTGACCACACACATATAACCCCTGCCCTAAGGCGTGTTATATTTATGTTTTACAATCCCCTAGATCACAATAACATAATGATGCCTTAAGAACGCTATTAGAAGTTATTTCATTCATCAAAAACTCAATTAAACGCCAAATACCATTTTAAAATCAAAACTCTAATTTCTGGAAACTCATAGTTACTCTAAAAACCCTAATATCACAAAACCCTATCCTACATTACCATTTCCAATCCATACTCCCATAATACCGTAATAAACTTCATATTAGACTAAATAAACTATCCAAACCACTTTATACGGACCAAAAAGCTCATTTCCTTTTAAAACCGAGATTTCAACCGGTACGCGTTAGAGTCACGGTTTAGGTGTGGCATATGTATGTTTTACAATCCCCAAGGTCACAATAGAATTGAAAATGTCTTTAGAACGCTAATAGAAGCCATTTCATCCATCAAAAACTCAATCAAACACAAAATACCATTTTAAAATTAAAACTCTTATTCTGGAAACCCATAGGTAAAAAAAAAAAACCCTAATATCACAAAACCTTATCCTACATTACCATTTCTAATCCATACTCTCACAATACCATCTTACACTTTAGGTTAAACAAAATAAACTACCCAAACCACTATATACACACCAAAACGCTCCTTTCTTTTTAAAACAAAGATTTCAACCGTTACGCTTTAGAATCATAGTTTAGTTGTGTGATATTTCTGTTTTACAATCCCTAGGTCACAGTATTATTAAGAATATCTTAACACGCTATTAGAAACTCTTTCATCCATCAAAAACTCAATCAACCCCCATTTACCATTTTAAAATTCAAACTCTAATTTTGGAAACCCGTAGTTACTCTAAAAACCATAATATCACAAAAATCTATCCTACATTATCATTTTTAATCCATACTCCCACAATACGGTAATAAACTTCTTATTAAACTAAATCAAATATCCAAACCACTTTATTCACACCAAAACTCTCATTTCCTTGTAAAACCGAGATTTCAACCGGTACGCGGTAGAATCACGGTTTGGGTTTGTAATATTTATGTTTTACGATCTCCTAGGTCACAATAGCATAATGATGTCTTAAGGCAGCTGTTAGAAGCCATTTCATCCATCAAAAACTCAATCAAACCCAAAATACCATTTTAATATCAAAACCCTAATTTTGAAAACCCATAGTACTCTAAAAACCCTAATATCACAAAACCCTATGCTACATTACTATTTTTAATCCATAGTCTCACAATACTGTAAAAAAACTTCATATTAAATTAAATCAGCTATCCAAACCACTTTATACACACCAAAAAGCTCATTTCTTGTAAAACCGAGATTTCAACCGGTACGCGTTAGAATCACAGTTTGGGTTTGTAATATTTATGTTTTACAATCCCCGAGGTCCCAATAGCATAATGATGTCTTAAGAACGCAATTAGAAGCCATTTCATCCATCGAAAGCTCAATCAAACCCCAAATACCATTTTAAAATGAAAACCCTAATTTTCAAAACCCATAAGTATTTTAAAAACCCTAATATCACCAAACCCTATCCTACATTACCATTACTAATCCATATTCCCACAATACCGTAATAAAATTAATATTAAACTAAATCAACTATCTACACTATACACACCAAAACGATCCTGTCCTTGTAAAACCGAGATTTCAACCGGTGCGCGTTAGAATCACGGTTTGGGTTTGTAATATTTATGTTTTACAATCCCCTCGGTCACAATAGCATGATGATGTCTTAAGAACGCTCTTAGAAGCCATTTAATTAATCAAAATCTCAATCAAACCCTAAATACCATTTTAAAATCAAAACTCTAATTATAGAAACCTATAGGTACTCTAAAAACACTAATATCACCAAACCCTATCCTACATTACCATTACTAATCCATACTCCCACAATACCGTAATAAAATTAATATTAAAGTAAATCAACTATCCACACTATACACACCAAAACGCTCATGTCCTTGTAAAACCGAGATTTCAACCGGTGCGCGTTAGAATCAAGGTTTAGGTGTGGCATATTTATGTTTTACAATCCGCTAGGTCACAATAACATTAAAAATGTCTTAACAACGCTATTAGAAGCCATTTCATCCATCAAAAACTCAATCAAACTCTAAATACTATTTTAAAATTAAAACTCTAATTCTGGAAACCCATAGGTACAACAACAAACCCTAATATCACAAAACCTTATCGTACATTACCATTTCTAATCCATACTCCCACAATACCGTCTTAAACTTCAGATTAAACAAAATCAACTATCCAAACCACTATATACACACCAAAACACTTCTTTCCTTGTAAAACCGAGATTTCAACCGGAATGCTTTGGAATCACGGTTTAGGTGTGTAATATTTATGTTTTACAATCCCTAGGTCACAATAGTATTAAGAATGTCTTAAGAACGCTATTAGTAACAATTTCATCCATCAAAAACTCAATCAAACCCCAAATACCATTTTAAAATTAAAACTCTAATTCTGGAAATCCGTATATACTCTAAAAACCCTAATATCAAAAAAATCTATCCTACATTACCATTTCTAATCCATACTCACTAAATATCATAATAAACTTCATATTACACTAAATCAACTATCCAAACCACTTTATACACACCAAAAAGCTCATTTCCTTTTAAAACCGAGATTTCAACCGGTACGCGATACAATCACGGGTTGGGTTTGTAATATTTATGTTTTACAATCCCGAAAGCAACAATAGCATAAAGAATGTCTTAAAAACGCTATTAGAATCCATTTCATCCATCAAAAACTCAATCAAATCAAAATACCATTTTAAAATCAAAACTTTAATTTTGGAAACCAATAGATACTCTAAAAACCATAATATCACAAAACCCTATCCTACATTACCATTTCTAATCCATTCTACCATAATACCGTAATAAAATTAATATTAGACTAAATAAACTATCCAAACCAATTTATACACACCAAAACGGTCATTTCCTTGTAAAACCGGGATTTCAACTTGTTTAGAATCACGGTTTAGGTGTGGCATATTTATGTTTTACAATCCCCTAGGTCACAATGGAATTAACAATGTCTTAAAAACGCTATTAAAGCCATTTCATCCATCAAAAACTCAATCAAACCTTAAATACCATTTTAAAATCAAATCTCTAAATCTGAAAACCTCTGGGTACTCTAAAAACCCTAATATCACAAAACCCTATCCTATATTACCATTTCTAATCCATACTTCCACAATACCAACTTAAACTTCATATTAAACTAAATCAACTCTCCAAACCACTTTATACACACATAAACGGTCATTTCCTTGTAAAACCGAGATTGCAACCTGTTTAGAATCACGGTTTAGGTGTGGCGTACTTATGTTTTACAATCCCCTAGGTCACAATAGCATTAAGAATGTCTTAGAATGCTATTAGAAGCTAGTTCATCCATCAAAAACTCAATCAAAACCCAAATACCATTTCAAAATTAAAACTCTAATTCAGGAATAGGTACTCTAAAAACCCTAATATGAAAAAACCCTATCCTACATTACCATTTCTAATCCATACTCCCATAATACCGTAATAAACTTCATATTAGACTAAATCAACTATCCAAACCACTTTATACACACCAAAACGCTCATGTACTTGTAAAACCGAGATTTCAACCGGTACGCGTGAGAATGACGGTTTAGGTGTGGCATATTTATGTTTTACAATCCCCTAGGTCACAATAACATTAAGAATTTGATAAGAACGCTATTTCAGGACACCCATAGGTACTCTAAAACCTTAATATCACAAAACCCTGTCCTATTTTACCATTTCTAATCCTTACTCCCACAATACCGACTTAAACTTCATATTTAAAAAAATCAACTTTCCAAATCACTTTATACAAACCAGAACACTTCTTTCCTTGTAGAACCGAGATTTCAACCGGTATTCGTTAGAATCACGGTTTTGGTTTGTAATATTTATATTTTACAATCCTGTAGGTCACAATAGCAAAAAGAATGACTTAAGACCGCTATTAGAAGTGATTTCATCCATCAAAAAGTTAATAAAACCCCAAATATTACAAAACCAAATCCTACATTACCATTTCTAATCCATACTCCCACTATACCGTCTTAAACTTCATAGTAAACTAAATTAACTATCCAAACCACTTTATACACACCAACTTGCTCCTTTCCTTGTAAAACCGAGATTTCAACAGGTACTCGTTAAAATCACGGTTCGGGGATGTAATATTTTTGTTTTACAAACCCCGGGGTCACAATAAAATAATGATGTCGTAAAAATGCTATCAGAGCTATTTCTTCAATTAAAAACTCAATCAAACCCCAAATACTATTTTAAAATTAAAACCCTAATTATGGAAACCCATAGGTACTCTACAAAACCTAATATCCTATATTACCATTTCTAGTCCATACTCCCATAATACCGTACTAAATTTCATATTTAACTAAATCAACTGTCCAAACCACTTTATACAACCCAAAACGCTCCTTTCCTTCTAAAACCGAGATTTCAACCGGTTCGCATTAGAATCACGGTTTGGGTTTGTAATATGTATGTTTCACAATCCCCAATGTCACAAGAGCATTAAGAATGTCTTAAGAACACTATTAGAAACCATTTCATCCATAAAAACTCAATCAAACCCAAAATACCATTTTAAAATCAAAACTCTAATTCTGGAAACCCATAGGTACTCTAAAAACCCTAATATCATAAAATTCTATCCTGCATTACCATTTCTAATCCATAATACCGTAATAAAATTTATATTAGACTAAATCAACTATTGAACCACTTAATACACATAAAAACACTCATTTTCTTGTAAAACTGAGATTTCAACCGGTTTAAAATTACGGTTTAGGTGTGGCATATTTATATTTTACCATCCCCTAGGTTACAATAGCAATAAGAGTGTCTTAAGAATGCTATTAAAAACCATTTTATCCATCAAAAACTCAATCTAAACCCAAATACCATTTTAAGATTAAAACTCTAATTCTAGAAGCCCATGGTTACTCTTAAAACCCTAATATCACAAAACCGTATCCTACATTACCATTTCTAATCGATAATCCCATAATACCCTAATAAACTTCATATTAGACTAAATCAACTATCCAAACAATTTTATACACACTAAAATGCTCATTTACTTGTAAAACCGATATTTCAAACGGTACGCTTTAGAACCACGGTTTAGGTGTGGCATATTTATGTTTTACAATCCTCTAGGTCACAATAACATTAAGAATGTCTTAAAAAAGCTGTTAGAAGCCATTTCATCCATCAAAAACTTAATCAAACCCCAAATACAGTTTCAAAATTAAAACTCTAATTCTGGAAACCCATAGGTACTCTAAAAACTCTGATATCACAAAACCCTATCCTACATTACCATTTTAATCATTACTCCCACAATACCGTCTTAAACTTCATATTAAACTAAATAAACTATCCAAATCATTTTATTAACACCAAAACACTTCTTTCCTTGTGAAACCGAGATTTCAACTAGTACGCGATAGAATCCCGGTTTGGGTTCGTGATATTTAAGTTTTACAATCACATAGGTCCCAATAGCATAAAGAATGTCTTAAGAACGCTCTTAGAAGCCATTTCTTTCATCAAAAACTAATCAAACCGCAATTACCATTTTAAAATCAAAACTCTAATTTGTAAACCCATAAGTACTTTAAAAACCCTAATATCAGAAAACCTATCCTACACTACCATTTCTAATCCATACTCCCACAATGACGTCTTAAACTTCATAGTAAACTAAATAAACTATCCAAACCACTTTATACACACCAAAACACTTCTTTCCTTGTAAAACCGAGATTTCAACCGATATGCGTTATAATCACGGTTTAGTGTGTAATATTTATGTTTTATAATCTCGTAGGTCACAATAGCATCAAAACCTCAATCAAACCCCAAATACCATTTTAAAACCAAAACTCTAATTCTCGAAACCCATCAGTACTCTAAAAACCTTAATATCACAATACCCTATCCTACATTAAATTTTCTAATCCATACTCCCACAATACCGTCCTAAACGTAATAGTAAACTAAATCAATTATCCAAACCACTTTATACACTCCAAAACGCTCGTTCCGTTCTAAAACCGAGATTGCAACCGGTGCCCGTTAGAATTAGGGTTTCGGTTTGTAATATTTATGTTTTACAATCCCGTTGGTCACAATAGCAAAAATAATATCTTCGGAACGCTATTAGAAGCCATTTCATCCATAAAAAAGTTAATCAAACCCCAAATACCATTTTATATTCAAAACTGTAATTCTGGAAACCCATAAGTACTCTAAAAACACTAATATCACAAAGCCCAATCCTACATTACCATTTCTAATCCATACTCCCAAAATACCGTCTTAAACTTCATAGTAAGCTAAATCAACTATCCAAACCACTTTATACACACCAACACGCTCATTTCCTTGTAAAATCGAGATTTCAACAGGTACGCGTTAGAATCACGGTTTGGGGTTGTAATATTTATGTTTTACAAACCCCTCGGTCACAATAGAATAATTATGTCGTAAGAACGCTATTAGAAGCTATTTCATCCATCAAAAATATATCAAACCCCAAATACTATTTTAAAATTAAAACCCTAATTATGGAAACCCATAGGTACTCTAAAAACCCTAATATCCTATATTACCATTTCTAATCCACATTCCCATTATACCGTAATAAGTTTCATATTAAACTAAATCAACTCTCCAAACCACTTCATCCACACCAAAACGCTCTTTTCTTTGTAAAATCGAGATTTCAACCGGTTCGCGTTAGAATCACGGTTTGGGTTTGTAATATGTAAGTTTCACAATCCCCTAGGTCACAAGAGCATTAAGAATGTCTTACGAACGCTAGTAGAAGCCATTTAATCCCTAAAAACACAATCAAACAACAAATACCATTTTAAAATCAAAACTCTAATTCTGGAAACCCGTAGGTACTCTTAAAACCCTAATTTCAGAAAACCCTATCCTACATTACCATTTTCAACCCATACTCCCACAATACCATAATAAACTTAATATTCAACAAAATCAACTATCCAAACCACTTTATACACACCAAAACGCTCCTTTCCTTGTAAAACCGAGATTTCAACCGGTAGGCGTTAGAATCACGGTTTGGTTTGTAATATTTAAGGTTTACAATCCCGTAGGTCACAATAGCATAAAGAATGTCTTAAGAATGCTATTAGAAACATTTCATCCATAAAAACCTCAATCAAACCCCAAATACACTTCTAAAACCAAAACTCTAATTCTGGAAACCTATAAGTACTCTAAAAACAATATCACAAAACCCTATCCTACATTACATTTTTTAATCCATACTCCCACAATGCCGTCCTATACTTAATAGTAAACTAAATCAACTATCCAAACCACTTTATACACACCAAAATGCTCCTTCCCTTCAAAAACCGAGATTTCAACCGGTTCCCGTTAGAATCACGGTTTCGGTTTGTAATATTTATGTTTTACAATCCCGTTGGTCACAATAGCAAAAAGAATGTCTTAAGAACGCTATTAAAAGCCATTTCATCCATCAAAAAGTTAATCAAACCCCAAATACCATTTTAAAATCAAAACTCTAATTCTGGAAACCCATAAGTACTCTACAAACCCTAATATCACAAAACCCAATCCTACATTACCATTTCTAATCCATACTCCCACAATACCGTCTTAAACTTCATAGTAAACTAAATCAACTATCCAAACCACTTTGTACAGACCAACACGCTCCTTTTCTTGTAAAATCGAGATTTCAACAGGTACGCGTTAGAATCACGGTTTGGGGTTGTAATAATTATGTTTTACAAACCCCTCGGTCACAATAGAATAAAAATGTCGTAAGAACGCTATTAGAAGTTATTTCATCCATCAAAAACTCAATCAAATCCAAAAACTATTTTAAAATTAAAACCCAATTATGGAAACCCATTGGTAATCTAAAAACCCTAATATCCTATATTACCATTTCTAATCAATATTCCCATAATACCATTAAAAATTTCATATTAAACTAAATCAACTGTCCAAACCACTTTATACACACCAAAACGCTCTTTTCCTTGTAAAACCGAGATTCAACCGGCTCGCGTTAGAATCACGGTTTGGGTTTGTAATATGTATGTTTCACAATCCCCTAGGTCACAAGAGCATTAAGAATGTCTTAAGAAAGCTATTAGAATCATTTATTCATAATAACTCAATAAAACCCCAAATACCATTTTAAAATCAAAACTCTAATTCTGGAAACCCATAACTACTCTAAAAACCCTCTTATCACAAAACCCTATCCTACATTACCATTTCTATTCCATACTCACATAATACCCTAATAAAATTCATATTAGACTAAATCAACTATCCAACCACTTTATACACATAAAAACACTCATTTCCTTGTAAAACCGAGATTTTAACCGGTTTAGAATCATAGTTTAGGTGTGGCATATTTATATTTTACCATCCCCTAGGTCAGAATAGCATTAAAAGTATCTTAAGAATGCTATTAGAAACCATTTCATCAATCAAAAACTCAATCTACACCCAAATACCATTTTAAGATTAAAATTCTAATTCTAAAAACCCATAGTTACTCTAAAAACCTTATATCACAAAACCCTATCCTACATTACCATTTCTAATCCATACTCCCATAATACCCTAATAAACTTCATATTATACTAAATCAGCTATCCGAACCACTTTATACACACTAAAACGCTCATTTACTAGTAAAACTAAGATTTCAACCGGTACGCTTTAGAATCACGGTTTAGGTGTGGCATATCTATGTTTTACAATCCCCTAAGTCACAATATCAGTAAGAATGTCCTAAGAACGCTCTTAGAAGCAATTTCTTTCATCAAAAACTAATCAAACCCCAAATACCATTTTAAAATCAAAACTCTTATTCTAAAACCCGTAAGTACTTTAAAAACCCTAATATCACAAAACCCTATCCTACACTACCATTTCTAATCCATACTCCCACAATGACTTCTTAAACTTCATAGTAAATTAAAAAACTATCCAAACCACTTTATACACACCAAAACACTTATTTCCTTGTAAAACCGAGATTTCAACCGGTTCACATTAGAATCGCGGTTTGGTTTGTAATATTTATGTTTTACAATCCCGTAGGTCACATCAGCATAAATAATATCTTAAGAGTGCTATTAGAAGCATTTCATCCATCAAAACCTCAATCAAACCCCAAATACCATTTTACAACAAAAACTCTAATTTTGGAAACCCATAAGTATTCTAAAAACCTTAATATCACAAAACCCTATCCTACATTACATTTTCTAATCAATAATCCCATAATACCGTCCTAAAATTAATAGTAAGCTAAATAAACTATCAAAACCAATTTATGCACACCAAAACACATCTTCCCTTCTAAAACCTATATTTCAACCGGTACGCGTTAGAATCACGGTGTGGGTTTGTAATATTTATGTTTTACAATCCCCTCGGTCAGAATAGCATAATGATGTCTTAATAACGCTATTAGAAGCCATTTCATCCATCAAAAACTCAATCAAACCACAAATACCATTTTAAAATTAAAACTCACAAAAAGTTATCCTACATTATCATTTATAATCTATACTCCCATAATACCGTATTAAATTGAGATTTCAACCGGTGCGCGTTAGAATCACGGTTTCGGTTTGTAATATCTATGTTTAACAATCCGGTAGATCACAATAGCATAAAGAATGTCTTAGGAACGCTATTAGAAGCCAGATACCATTTTCAAATAAAAACTCTAATTCTGGAAACCAATAAGTACTCTAAAAACCCTAATATCACAAAACTCTATCCTACGTTACCATTTCTAATCCATACCCCCACAATACCGTCTTATACTTCATAGTAAACTAAATCAACTATCCAACCCACTTTAAACACACCAAAACGCTCCTTTCCTTGTAAAACCGAGATTTCAACCGGTACACGTTAAAATCACGGTTTGGGTTTGTAATATTTATGTTTTTCAAACCCCCTCGGTCACAATAGAATGATGATATCTTAAGAACGCTATTAGAATCCATTTCATCCATCAAAAACTCAATCAAACTCCACATACCATTTTTAAATGAAATCCCTAATTCTGGAAACCCATAGGTACTCTAAAAACCCTAATCTGACAAAACCATATCCTATAGTACCATTTCTAATCCATACTCCTACAATACCGAATTAAACTTCATATCAAACTAAATAAACTATCCAAACCACTTTATACACACCAAAACACTTCTTTCCTTGTAAAACCGAGATTTCAAGCGGTACGCGTTAGAATCCCGGTTTGGGTTTGTAATATTTATGTTTTACAATCCCGTAGGTCACAATAGCATAAAGAATGTCCTGCGAATGATATTATAAGCCATTTCTTCCATCAAAAAGTAATCAAACCCCAATTACAATTTTAAAATCAAAACTCTACTTCTGGAAACCCATAAGTACTTTAAAAACCATAATATCACAAAACGCTATCCTACATTACCATTTCTAATCCATACTCCCACAATACCGTCTTAAACTTTATATAAACTAAATCACCTATCCAAACCAATTTATACACACCAAAACACTTATTTCCCTCTAAAACCGAGATTTCAACCGGTACGCGTTAGAATCACGGTTTGGGTTTGTAATATTTATGTTTTACAATCCCCTTAGTCACAATAGCATAATTATGTCTTAAGAACGGTATTAGAAGCCATTTCATCCATCACAAAAAACTATCCTACATTACCATTTGTAATCCCTCTTCCCACAATACAGTATTAAACTTCATATTAGGCAAAATAAACTATCCCAACCACTTTATACACACCAAAACGCTAATTTCCTTGTAAAACCGAGATTTCATTTGGTACGCGAAAGAATCATGGTTTAGGTGTGGCATAATTATGTTTTACAGTCCCCTAGGTCACAATAGCATTAAGAATGTCTTAAGAACGCTTTTAGAAGCCATTTCATCCATAAAAAACTCAATCAAACCCCAAATACCATTTTAAAATTAAAAGTCTAATTCTTGAAACCCATAAGTACTTTAAAAGCCCTAATATCTCACAACCCTATCCTACACTACTATTTCTAATCCATATTCCCACAATACCGTCTTAAACTTCATAGTAAACTAAATCAACTATCCAAACCACTTTATACACACCAAAGCGATCATTTCCTTGTAAAACCGAGATTTCAACCGATGCGCGTTAGAATCACGGTTTGGGTTTGTAATATTTATGTTTTACAATCCCCTTGCTCACAATAGCATAATGATGTCTTAAGAACGCTATTAGAAACTATCCAAACAATTTTATACACACCAAAACACTCATTTACTTGTAAAACCGATATTTCAACCGGTTCACGTTATAATCAAGATTTAGGTGTGGCATATTTATGTTTTACAATCCCCTAGGTTACAATAGCATTAAGAATGTCTTAAGAACGATAATAGAAGCCATTTCATGTACCAAAAACTCAATCAAACCCTAAATATAATTTTAAAATTAAAACTCTAATTCTGGAAACCCATAGGTACTTTAAAAACCCTAATATGACAAAACCCTATCCTATATTATCATTTCTAATCCATACTCCAACAATAATATTAAACGAAATCAACTATCCAAACCACTTTATACAAACCAAAACACTTCTTTCCTTGTAAAACCGAGATTTCAACCGGTACGCGTTAGAATCCTGGTTTGGGTTTGTAATATTTATGTTTTACAATCCCGTAGGTCACAATAGCAAAAAGAATGTCCTAAGAACGCTATTATAAGCCATTTTTCCATCAAAAACTAATTAAACCCCAATTACCATTTTAAAATCAAAACTCTACTTCTGGAAACCCATATGTACTTTAAAAACCCTAATATATCAAACCCTATCCTACGCTACCATTTTTAATCCATGCTCCCAGAATAACGTCTTAAACTTCATAGTAAACTATATAAACTATCCAAACCACTTTATACACACCAAATCGCTCCTTTCCTTATAAACCGAGATTTCAACCGGTACTCGTTAAAATTACGGTTTGGGTTTGTAATTGTCAGGATCGTGTATGTTAATTGAACTATACTATGATTATAACCAAGACCTTGATTATCAAGGAAGTTCAGCAGCGGATGAACACCTTTATATAACAAGTTTATCGAACAATCAAATATTGTATAATGAATAAGAAGTAAGAACAATGAACAATAATGATACTCGAATCTTAAGCCTCAACTATATTGAAGAATGTGAATCAATACAACATGTTTTCTATTGTTTACAAGGATCTATATATAGACCTTGAGGCTAACCTATCTAAATAGGAAACATCTTAATAAAGGAATTACGATCTAACTCTAATTGTAATGCTACACTTGCGGAACAAGATAATTTCAAAATTATCTTGTTGTAGTAGAAACAGCAGCAGCAACATTAATGAGTAAACATCCGTAGTAATGAGTATGTCCGCAGTAATAGTAATCTTCAGTAGTAACAGTCTTCATGCAGTATTAACAGGGCAGTATTAATGAAACTAAAACTAATTTTATCTAAGTTTTAAGCCCAACAATCTCCCCCTAACTTGAACTTTTATTACACATCAAAGTAAAAGTTTTTAACAAAATTTAACTACTTGAGATTACATCATACTATTACTCTTGTCTTCGTTTTGCCTTCTGTTCTTCTGCTTGTTTAGCCAGCTCTTCATTCAGTTGTCCCATAATTCTCCATACTAGTTCATGTGCCAGTCTGGAAGTCTGTAGACTATGTAGTCTAACTTTGATCAGCTCTTTGAGTGTTCTTAATCCAAAATCATACCTTCTTTCAACAAGATAGAACTGCATTTCTCCATGCTTTCTAACTATTGAAAAGGTTCTGCTTCTTTCATACAAATACAAGTTGATTATTGGATTATTTACACCTCCTTCCTTGAACACTGAACTCAAACACTTTTCTTCAGGATTGAACATGCCATTCAACCAATCCATGGCCATATCTATCCCTGAACACTCACCTCTGTGTGTTAGAATACTTGATTACCCCAATATCATAGACACGCTGAAGATCATCTCTTGAGAAATCTCTCACCAATCTGTAAAAAGAAGGCACCAAGTATTTCTTCTGATCAACTCTTTTAAACATGTAGGCTGTCTTTTGAGGTCCTCCAACTAACTCCCAGTCCACTATTTCAGGCAACTCTACAGCTAGTGGCTCTTTGTGCAAACCTTCTTCATGTACTATCAGAGTAGAGCAATCATCTTCAGATATTTCAATGTCTCCTGACTTCTCTTCAATTGCCTCTGTTCTGACAGGTACGCTTGAAGTTCCTTGAGCACCAGTTGTAGAAGCGAAATCTACATCTCCTTGTCTTTGCCTCTTCATTGATACTCTTTAGCATGGGACTTCTTCCTTTTTAGCTGTTCAGGCTGACTAGGCTTTTCTTGAGCAAAAGGATTATGAATTTCTCTACCTTGAGAGTCATACATGACTCTTCCAGTTTCTTGTGCTTTCTTCAACATCCTTTCTAACTCAAATTGCTTTTGATCTTCTTCCTTAGACATCTTTGCTTTCTTTTCAGCATCCTTTCTTCTTTCTTTCTCCACGAGAGCAAGCAGATTCCCCATCTTCATTGGACCAGGTGACTTACCATTATAGCCCTTTGATTTCAAGTATGCCATGAATCTTTGCTTATCATCATCTAGCTTCTCTTGTGTGGTTTGTTTCTTGATTACTTTCCTTTTCTTCTCAACTTCTTCTTCTCTTCTGATCTGAGCTAATTCTTTTTCTTGTTCAGCTATCAAGAATAATTGTTCTTCTTTCAACTTCTGAATTTTATCTAACTCTGCTTTTTGAAGTTTGGTATGAATTTCTTTAATTGTCTCAGGGTCAGTACCCGCATTCAAATCATCACAAGCAAGTTGAAAACCAGTTAGCTCATCCAATTTCTTTTCTCTCTCCTTCCTCTTCTTCTCTTTATCTTCCTTACTTTTCTCTACAACTATCTTCTTTCCTTTTGCCTTTTCAGCTTTTTCAACTTGTGGTTTTGACTTGGGAATGTAAGTTGTGTGAGGAGGAATGATTGGTCTCATACCTGAAGGTGCAGATGGGTCATGTATAAAATCAACTCCTTCGATCATCTTTTTACTATCAACTGAAGTAGGAATTTCAACTCCTTTTTCTTTGGGTCTAGAACCTTGCTTTTTCTTTCTGTGCTCAATGGTTTTGCTTCTTTCCAACTTTAGAAGCTCTGCAGCACCTGCTTGATCATCAATTGTTCGAGTAGATGTTGCAGTAGTAATGATTGATTCTGAAGTAGGAAGAGTTGTAACAGTAGTAGCTTCAGTTAAGATTGCTTTAGGTCCTTCAGAAAATATATCAGTGGGAGCTTCTCCTTTTCGAATAGATACAAATAAGCTTTCAGTAAAAATAGGAAGATCAATAGGAATGAAGCTTGCAGTAGAAATTGGAGCTTCATTAGAAATGGAAGCTTCAGTAGTAATAATCGCTTCAGCAGAAACAACTCCTTCAGTATTAACAGTAGAAACTGTTGTGGTAGTAACTAGAGCAGTAGAAACCAAGTCTTCCGTAGAAATGAACTCTTCAGCAGAAATAATCACCGTATCAATGGAAGCAGTAGTAATAACTTCTTCTTCAGCATTAATCATCTCTTGTTCAATTTCTTGCTCCCCCTCAACTGTTTGATTCCCCTCATCTTCAACAATTATTTTCTCCCCCTCAACCTCAGTATCAGCCTCTTCCTCTTGATCTGAAGTTGCAGTGATAACAGTATCATCAAACTTTCTTTCCTCCTCCCCCTTAAACACAACATCAGTCTCTTCATCTTCTGTTGATAAGATATCTTCATTTTATTTCTCACCCTTTTTGTCATCAACTGGGGTGTCATCCGAAGAAGAAGAAGAACTAGAGGGTATTGGAGATGTTCCAACACTCTTGCTGGCTAGCTTTGGCTTCATTAGAAATTCTGAAGTTGTTGTTGTTGCTCAACCAGTGTATAGACTAATGTTGTTAAGGTTGCAAGTTCCTCCCCTTGTTTGTCAACCTTAACAAAGAAAGCAGCACACATTTCCATCAATTCTAAAGAAGTGTAGTTAAATCTATCCTCACCCCTTTCCTGTTGGGTAACAACAGGTGGTAGATCATGGGATGTAGAGGGACCCTTCTTGGCGCTTGGGACCACTTTCTAAAGATACCAACAGGTGGTAGATCATGTGTTGCCGTGGGTAGGGTCTTAAAGATGTTCAAACTATCCTATGCCTCACTATGAGAAGTACGAGCAACAGTATTTTGAGCCGTTCCCACATGGTCATCCCCCTCCTTAGAGACCACCTCAGTGAGCATGGGAGATTGCTCAGTGTTTTTGCATTGAAGATCCTCACCTGAAGATTGTTCAGTCACAATAGTGGTGAAAAGGGGTGTAGTTACTACTGGAGGAATGCTCTCAGTAGTAACTAGAGGGACACTTGCAGTAGAAACTGTAGTTGTGCCTTCGGTAGTAACAGTTGTTGTACTTACAGTAGGAACTATAGAGGTACTGGCAGTAGAAAAAGAAGTAGATGGGGGTTGGGATAGAGGTGAAGTCACTTGTCTCTCATCTGTGGCTGATGTTCCCACCATCATTGTAGAGAATAATGGTGTAACATTGTTTGAAAAACCTTTGTTTACCCTTCTCATGTTTGCAAAAACCATTTTAGTATGAGAAGGGGCAGGAAAAACATTTGTGGATCTAGTGAGATCCGTTATTTCACAGTTCAGAATATGTTGTAAGAATCTTGGGTACATTAAAAATTTGAATTTAGGATTGGCCAAGTTCCATAGCATACCATCAAAATACGATTTGAAAAATTGTAGGTCTGGTTTGTAGCAAGACACACCATGGTAGTAGCCAATGAGTAACTTGCTTCATTCCACCCTGTTCGTTTTTGTGAAATGCATTTTTGAAGAGTATGCATAAAGTACTTCCATTGAAAGGACAATTTAGCTTTTAGAAAAGTTGTGGTATTTAAATCCCCCTCATATCCCATTCTTTGGAAGTTTTCAAAAACAGTTTCATTAGGTAAGTCGCTTATAACTTCTCCATCTTGAAGTTGAAGGTGTGTTTTGATGGTTGCCTCTGAAAATGTAACCTCCTTACCATCAACTGTTGCATTGATGACTGGTACTTCTCCCTCTGAAGATAACACAGCAGTATCCTAGAATGCTTGAATGTGATCTTTATGGATTTCTGGACTAACTGTCAGAGAAAACTTAATATGGGACTTCTTCAAGAAGTCAATAATCGGATAGAAATCCGTGTTTTCTTGATTCTATTTAAAACAGGCAACCATGTTGTGGATATCATAAAATTGGTGTTCTGCCATTGTTGTTAGATTGAAATAATTTTGGTGAACAATTGAAGAAAACTTGATTTTAAGTTGTAACGGTAACTTTTAGAAATTAGGGTTCTTGATTGTAGAAAGGTAATTTATGGAAAGATTAAAAGGAACCCCTATTTATAATCTTAAGATTATAATAGCTTTGACGAGTTGGATTAGACGCGCACCGATATTTAAAAAGGACGGTTCAATCACGTAGTGACACGTGTTAAAGTAGACTGAACGCGCGCCGGAGTTTTAAATATGAGGTCCAATCACAACACGCCACGTGTTAAAAGTTAGTTACAACTTCAGGTTTGACTTGTCAACGTAGTATTAACAGAGTAATCTTATTGATTAAGAAAACTATGCAGTACTAATCATTGCAGTATTAGCAAATTAAGCTGTAGTAATTAGGTTAATTAAAGTAGTAATGAAATCAACGGTCCGCATTAACAGTCTGGCAGTAGTAATGTGAAATACTTGCAGTATTAACCAGAGGTCCCGTAGTAATGACCTTACTAGCAGTATTAACCATTCAACCAGTATTAACAATACTATGGGCACTAGTAATGAAACCTTCCCGTAGTAATGAAAATACTTGCCGTAATAACAAAACTTTGACTAAAATTTATTTCTACTGTTAATATTGCAGTAGTAACATAGTACAATACGAAAAAGTAAGGTACTTGAGTTATATTAAGGTTACTACTGCTGTTCCCGAAGGGACAAAAATTGAGATATTTAAAAGACAATTTACATTGTTTAATACATGTTGACCATGCCAATACTGGTAATCAAGAATGTAAATTTTCCCACATCAAAAGCTTTTGTGAGAAGATCAGCAAGTTGATTATCAGTATGGACCTTTTCAACATGATTTAACTTCTTTTCATTACAGTCTCTTATAATATGATATCTTATCTCAATATGCTTGGTCTTGGAGTTCTTGACTGGATTGTTGATGATGCTTATTGTGCTCCTGTTGTCTATGTAGATTGGTGTGTTCATGAAAGCATATCCATAGTCCATGACCTGATTTTGTATCCATAGGACTTGAGCACAACAACTTGATGAAGCTATGTATTTAGCTTCTGTTGAGGATGTTGAAACTGTTGTCTGCTTCTTGCACTACCAAGACACCAACCTTGATCCTAGGAATTGACATCCTCCTGTAGTAGATTTTCTGTGTAGACTTTCACCACCATAATCACTGTCAGTATAAGCAATTTAAATCAAAAGGTGAGTCTTTAGGATACCATAAACCTAAGTGAGGTTTTCCCTTCAAGTATCTGAATATTCATGAGACATCTTAGGTCTAGTTTGATATCTTGCACACACACAGACTCCAAACATGATGTCAGGTCTTGAAGATTTGAGGTACATAAGTGAGCCAATCATGGACCTATAATTGTGTATGTCTACATCCTCCCCCTCAAGATCTGCAGTCAGTTGTTTGTGAGTCTCCACCAGAGTGCTTGCCACTTTTTCTTCCAAGAACCCAAATTAGGTGAGAATATCCTTCACATATTTGGACTGGCTGATGAAGAGTCCATCAGGATTCTGTTTGACTTGTAGTCCTAGGAAAAAAGTTAATTCACCCATGGAACTCTTTGGAACTTAGTATGCATCAGTTGTTCAAATTCTTTACACATAGCGTCTTTGGTGGAACCAAATATGATGTCATCAACATAGATTTGTACGAGAAGGATATCAGATTGAGTCTTTTTGAAGAACAGGGTCTTGTCAA
>CAJVGC010000432.1:27740894-27807496 GCA_910822075.1 Senecio squalidus | reverse complement strand
AAAATAACTTGCCGTATAATAAAACTTTGGCTAAAATTTATTTCTACTGTTAATTTGCAGTAGTAACATAGTACAATACTAAAAAGTGAGGTACTTGAGTTATTTAAGGTTACTATGCTGTTCTCGAAGGGACAAAAATTGAGATATTTAAAAGACAATTACATTGTTTATCCATGTTGACCATGCCAATACTGGTAATCAAGAATGTAAATCTTCCCACATTAAAAGCTTTTGTGAGAAGATCAGCAAGCTGATTATCAGTATGGACCTTTTCAACATGATTAACTTCTTTTCATTACAGTCTCTTAAAATGATATCTTATCTCAATATGCTTGTCTGGAGTCTTGACTGGATTGTTGATGTGCTTATTGTGCTCCTGTTTTCTATGTAGATTGGTGTGTCATGAAAGCATATCCATAGTCCATTAGCTGATTTTGTATCCAAAGGATTGAGCACAACAACTTGATGAGCTATGTATTTAGCTTCTGTTGAGGATGTTGAAACTGTTGTCTGCTTCTTGCACTACCAAGACACCAACCTTGATCCTAGGAATTGACATCCTCCTGTAGTAGATTTTCTGTGTAGACTTTCACCACCATAATCACTGTCAGTATAAGCAATTTAAATCAAAAGGTGAGTCTTTAGGATACCATAAACCTAAGTGAGGTTTTCCCTTCAAGTATCTGAATATTCTCTTGACTGCAATGAGATGAGACATCTTAGGTCTAGTTTGATATCTTGCACACACACAGACTCCAAACATGATGTCAGGTCTTGAAGATTTGAGGTACATAAGTGAGCCAATCATGGACCTATAATTGTGTATGTCTACATCCTCCCCCTCAAGATCTGCAGTCAGTTGTTTGTGAGTCTCCACCAGAGTGCTTGCCACTTTTTCTTCCAAGAACCCAAATTAGGTGAGAATACGCTTCACATATTTGGACTGGCTGATGAATTGACTTGTAGTCCTAGGAAAAAAGTTAATTCACCCATGGAACTCTTTGGAACTTAGTATGCATCAGTTGTTCAAATTCTTTACACATAGCGTCTTTGGTGGAACCAAATATGATGTCATCAACATAGATTTGTACGAGAAGGATATCAGATTGAGTCTTTTTGAAGAACAGGGTCTTGTCAATGGTACCTCGTTGAAAGTTGCTCTTGAGAAGATAATTAGAAAGTGTATCATTCCATGCTCTTGGTGCTTGATGAAGCCCATAAAGAGCTTTGTCCAATTTGTACACCAAGTGAGGATGTTTTGGGTCCTCAAAGCCTGGTGGCTGTTTGAAATACACTTCCTCTTCTATCACTCCATAGAGAAAACACTCTTCACATCCATTTGAAAAACTTTGAAGCCCATGAAAGATGCAAAGGCAAGAAAAAGTCTTATGGCTTCTATTCTTGCTACTGGAGCAAAGACTTCTTCATAGTCTATCCCCTCTTCCTGGGGGTAACCTTGTGTTACCAGTCTAGCTTTGTTTTGGGTGAATATCCCTCTTTCATCCTTCTTGTTTCTGAAAATCCATCTTGTGCCAATTACCTTCTTCCCTATAGGTAATGGAACCAACTCCCAGACACCTTGAATTTTGAACTGAAGTAGTTCTGCCTGACAGGCTTCAATCCAGTGTGGGTCTAGAAGAGCTTCTTGAATCTTCTTGGATTCCATTTGTGAAAGAAAACAAGCGAATAAGCAAGTGTTTATATCCATCAGAGGTTCCTTTGGGGGCTTGGTTTGACTCCTAGTTTCCATTGAGATATCAAAGTTACCAATGATTTGTGATGGAGGGTGGTTTTTGGAAATATTGGAAGATGGAATCTTCTCAACTCTTAAGTTGATATCCAAATTAGTGTCATTGATGTGTGGAATTTCATATCCATGTAAAGGACTAGTATTTGGAGTAGTGCTTGTGGGGGTAGTCATTTCAACATCACTATCTTCAATTTCTTCAGTAACTGGTTGTTCAACTTCTTCTACCAATCTTGGAACTCCATTGGGTCTTAGGTTCTCTTCTTTGTCAGTTGGTGTAGCTGGAAGTTCTTCATCTTGTAAAGGTTGGTCTTCAGTGGATTCCTGTTGCTGTGTCTCCTCTTCAACTGCCTTATCAATGGTTTCATAAAGGTTGAGAGGGTCATCAGTTGAAATTGGGAGATATACATACTCCATAACATCTAATCTGGCAGTACCAACAATGGGAGTGTTGGCAGTAGTAACAGGTTCGGTATTAACTGGAGCAGCATTAACAGGACTAGCTGTAGCAGTAGGAACATGACCAGTAGGAATAGATGCGGATTGTTGGAATTCAAAGTTGAAATCGAAGGATTTGGTTAAGGCATCCAAATCAAACAGCTAGTTTGGTCCTTGACCCTTGGTGTTGGGAGTATGTTCATTGAAGGAAACATTGTAGCTTTCTTCAATAATGTTGGACTGGTGATTGTAAACACGGTAAGCTTTGCTATGTGATGAATATCCAACAAAGTATCCTACATCGGCTTTGCTCTCAAACTTACCAAGATGGTCTTTGGAGTTGAGAATGGTACAGGGATACCCAAAAGTTCTTAAGAAACTTATTAATGGATGTCTCTTGTGTAGAAGCTCATAAGGTGTCTTGTTTTGGGACTTTACTAACAAGACTCTATTCTGAACATAGCAAGTAGTATTAACTGCTTCTTCCCAAAAGAAAATAGGTAGGTTGGAATCTGCCAACATACTTCTAGCAGCTTCAATCAGGGTCATGTTTCTTCTTTTTGCTACTCCATTTTGTTGTGGAGTTCTTGCAGCACTGAATTGTATTTCTATCCCCTTCTTCTCACAGAATTCATTCATCACCTGATTCTTGAACTCTGTCCCATTATCACATATGATCTTCTTCACCTTTAGATTGATTTGATGTTCCACTTTGGTAATGAAGGAGATGAGAAGTTGACTGGTCTCATCTTTAGTGGCAAGGAAATACACCCAAGTATACCTTGTATAGTCATCCGTGATAACCAGGCAATATGATTTCTTTGCAATACTCTTTAAATTTGTGGGTCCAAATAAATCCATATGGAGAAGGTGTAAAGGAGTATTATTGGTGTTGATTTCCTTGGTTTTGTGAGAAGTCTTGTGTTGCTTTCCCTTCAAGCAGGCCACACAATTGTCATCCAGCGAGAATTGCTTGTTAGGGAGACCTCTTACTGGATTGGATTTCACCACCTCATTGATATTCTTGAGATTCATGTGACACATCCTCCTGTGCCAGAGAGTGGATTCATCCATAGTTGCTTTGGAAACAAAGCAAGCTTCATCTGCAGTTGGTTGAGCCTTGGTCATGTCAAAGCAGTAGACGTTGTCTTTTCTTGGTGTTCTGAGTAGAACCTTGCTTTCATCTATGACATAGCCAGGCTCCATAATTAGACATTCAGTTGCACTGAAGATGGTAGTGTTCTTCTCATCACAAACTTGTGATACACTCAACATATTGTATTGTAACTGTTGGACATAGAAGACATCCTTGAAGCTGATTCTTCCATTGCTCACAGTTCCTTTCCCAGTGATTTTCCCTCCTTTTGGATTTTCTCCAAAGGCAACATAACCTCCATTGAATTTCTCAAAGTTTTGGAGGCAAGCGATGTTGCCTGTCATGTGCCTGGAACAACCACTATCTACATGCCAACTTCTCTCGTCATCTTTTGTTGCCTGAACCTGCACATAAACAATGAATTAGTTCCTCGTGGGGACCCAAGCCAAAGTTGACTTGGGTTTGGCCATTTCATCAAAGTAACTCACTTTCCTTTGGACTAGGTTTGATAAATCAGGTGGACTAGGTGGTTGAGTTACTTTGACCTTTGGTTGCCATAATTGTTTAATTGATTTCGATTTTGAAGCATGAGCAGTATTAACAGGTTTTGTTTCATCAGTAGGAACAGATACTGGTTTAACAGAATTTTGCTTTGCAGTATTAATACTTGCAGTAGTAACAGAGTTACGTGTTGCAGTATTAACATGTGCAGTATTAACACCATTATTTTTAACAGTATTAACACGTGCATTATTAACACCTTTATTTCTAACAGTATTAACACGTGCAGTATGAACACCATTATTTCTAACAGTATTAACATGTGCAGTATTAACAAAATTTTGTTTAGCAGTATTATTCCTATTTCTGCTATTGTGAAAAGAATTTTTGTTAATACTTTTGCTCCCTGAATTCATCATTAACATAGTTATACTATGTAGTATTAACTCTATTACTACTGTTCAAGGCAGATTTTCTTTCAAGTACAGATTTGGTTTTTGAAACATTTTTTGCATCATGTTCAACCTTGCCAGTATACCCCAACCCCCTTTGTTTCTTTTGAAGCAATTTCTTTTGATTTTCAGGGTTATAAAAGCATATTTTTGCATAGTGATTAGCTTTGCCACAAATAAAACACACTTTGACTTGTTTCTTAGGAAGTTGTCCCTTTTGAATTTTCAATTTGTTCCTATTTCTTTGATTTCCTCGCGTATCTATATGAACCCAAGTCTTATCTTTTTCCCTATGGCCATCTGTGTTTTTACAGCAGTTACAGTCACACTTATTGGTTTTCTTTATCTTGTTGGTGGAGTCTAAGGACACTAGACTTGATTTTGGTTGGTTAACTTCTTCTTTTGGGATCACATGATCTTCAACCTCGGTTTCACTTTCTTCATCTACATCCTCAATCAGAACTTCATCATAGTTGATTGGATCAACTTTGAATGATTATGTTGGAGGTGTCTTTGTGATTGGGATTCTAGGCTTATCCATAGATGGAAGGATATAGTTTTGATTAAATGGTGGGGCTACTTCTTTATAACCTAATCCAGCTTTTACTCTTCCATGGATTTGTTGTTGAATAAGGTTATTTACAGATTTTGAAGCATATTCTAGTTTCCCGACATTTAATTCAACTTTATCTTTTTCCTCAAACAGTCATTTAATTTCTTCCCTAGCATCCTGAAGCTTTACTAATAGATCATCTCGTTGCCATTCAACCAAATTAATTTTTTCCTGATAACTTAACTCATTAGTTTTGTAAGACTTAATCTGATTTTCTAATGTTTCTATACCCCTATAAGCTGATCTTCTTTGTTCTTCTAGTGTTTTAATTGAGTCACACATCAGTTGATTATGATTTCTATACTTAAGCATGACTTCCTTACATTCAGAAGAGCAAAGTTTAGAATTTACCTCAGCCATGAGAGAGGATGTTGCTGTATCCTTTGAAGCTGAATCAATGGCCATCAGTGATTGAATGAGATTGGATTTTTCAGTTGCTTCTTGTTCATCTGCATCCCAGTCATAGCCAAAGACATCTTCATGGTTGTCAGTAGAAACATCGTCAGTAGAAACACTCTTTAGTAGAAACACCATCTTCAGTAGAAACCGTCACAGTAGAAACAGATGCAGTATCAATAATAACTGCCATTAAAGCTCTATTTTGACTGGTTTCTTCTGCTAAGTCAGTCAAATCATACCCAAATACATCTTGCGTGATAAGTGCTGTTGATGTATTCTCTTGTGTGTTTCTTGAGTTGTTGGCCTTTGACTTGTTTTTGCAGTCCCTTGCAAAGTGACCTGGTTCTCCATATTAAAAACACTTTACTTTGCTTTTGTCAAAAGTAACTCTGTCGTTGTTTCTTGGATTAAATCTTCTACCAGTCCTGTTCACAAACCTCTTTTCCCTTAATGAAAGCATGGCCATCTGCCACTTGAGATCCATCTCTTCCCAGTCATCTTGATGAATCTGCTTCAGATCTGCATTAGTTAAGCAAGAGCTTTGTGATATAAAGGCTTCAAAGGACAAATCTTCTCCACTTTCATGTTGTGTTGTTCCAGTAGGTGTGATAAGGGCAGTATTAAGATTGTTAATACTATGGTTGTTGCTGCTTGGATTCTTTGTTTCAACTTCTGCTTCAAAAACTCTTAGATCATTGTATAGATCATCTAACTCCATCTCTTACATGATATCTCCCTGTCTGTATGAGACCGTGTAGATGACCCATTCATCACCCCATGCCCTTATAAATTTTTTGTTGATATCATCTTTATCAATTCGTACTCCTGCACTTCCTAGCTCTCCAGTAAGCTTCCTGTATCTGTCAAAGGTTTGAGTCATTCTTTCTTCCTTCAGTGCCTTGAAGTTTTCATACTCTTGCTTGAGAAGAGACTTCTTATTCTTCTTTGTATTCTTTGTTCCGCTAAATCTCTTCCCTAAAGCTCCCCATAAAGATTTAGCATCCGTCTATTCTTCAAACTGTGATTGGTATTCATTAGGAATAGCAATATGAAAGAGGCTTAGTGCCTTTATCTCTGTCTGCTTCTCTCTTCTCTCTGGATCTGCTATAGGATGAGTAACAGTTCCAAGAAAACTATCAGCTACGAAGTTTGTAATCTCCTTCTTACCATTGATAATAACATGATACGTATCTTCCAGAGATCGAAGTCATTGCTGTTGAGTACATGAACTTTGTTGACATATACGTCTGTCATGTTTGTTGATTGATTTGTTCTTGCTGAGACTTCTTAAAACTTGTAGATCAATGGATCTTGAGCACCTCTTGTGCTCTGATACCACTTGTCAGGATCGTGTATGTTAATTAAACTATACTATGATTATAACCAAGACCTTTATTATCAAGGAAGTTCAGCAGCGGATGAACACCTTGATATAACAAGTTTATCGAACAATCAAATATTGTATAATGAATAAGAAATAATAACAATGAACAATAATGATAGTCGAATATTAAGCCTCAATTATATTGAACAATGTGAATCAATACAACATGTTTTCTATTGTTTACAAGGATCTATATATAGACCTTGAGGCTAACCTATCTAAATAGAAAATATCTTAATAAAGGAATTACAATCTAACTCTAATGGTAATGCTAAACTTGCGGATAAAGATTATTCCAAAATTATCTTGTTGCAGTAGAAACAGCAGCAGCAACATTAATGTGTAAACATCCGTAGTAATGAGTTAGACAGCAGTAATAGTAATCTTCAGTAGTAACAGTCTTCATGCTGTATTAATGTCTTCGTTCGTAGCAATGAAGCAGTACTTGATCAGCAGTATTAACAAAGCAGTTGTCGCACCCCGCTTAGAACGGAAACACGAGGTGTTCCAGTTACGATATCAAGAGCCAAGGATTACCACATTAAAACAAATAAACAAAGCATCGTAATAACAATAATCATGCCAAATGTTTTCTAAATACATTACAATTCAAAAGCGATGAATCGCCGAGTACAAATACAATACAAATGTCACAAAAACGGAACATCATGGAAATGACACAAAGCATCACAATTTTCAGAATACACAAAACAAAGGATCCGAAAAGCAAGTATGGCATGATCAAGAGAATCCTCAAACTCTTGAAAAGCGTTAAAAACGACATCAACAACATGTTGGTGAATTATTCGCAAATTTTAAGTAAAAGTTGACCCAACGACAATTTTCAACAATCATTGTAAATTTCAAATATCATATCTTATTTTACAACCCTAGCGAGGATACCATGCCTAGACTAGTCATACACCTCGATCCTGACCACACAATATAGTCCCCTCTTCTAAGGTGAGTCAATCCAAAGGTAACGAATAATTTAACCGGACATACCAAGCGATGAGGGTTAGGTACAATAACCCATATAGCTATATATATGAAATCGTTGGGCATTAAGCTTAACGAGTGTATAAGGGGGGCCACAAAGGCCATAAAGACTCCTAATCTAAGGCAGACCTATTCAACTAGGTAAACAAGATAATCAACAATGTCCCGCATACATGCAGACAATTTTAAAATACGGGTTCCAGCCCAAAAACAGTAAAGACAAGGGCTACGAATAACTCACAGTGAAAGCACAGCAAAAACTCGGGTATTTAATCACAGAGCTACAACTCCACCTTCTAAGTGCCTTAAAACAACAAATAACATAGTCTCAGTATCTCTATAGGTCTATCCCGCTTTAGCCTTGTCGGTTAAGGTTAAGTTTATTAGAATATTCCAACAATTATTAAGTCGAATCAAGATGACGGATTAATAAGACGATGTTCCGCACCAAAAAGGGCCGATCGGAAAGATATCGACATTTCACGTCATAAACGACAATCAGAATGGAATGATATTCCGAGTCGAACACGACTAACATGAATATCGGTTGAAATCGAATATTGTTACCAAGTTTTATCGAGACCGACCAAGGTCAATGTCGAAGAGATTGACTTGGTGAAAGTAAAAGATGTTGACTTTGCAAAAGTCAAAGATGTTGACTTTATAAAAGTCAAAGTCAATGGTGTTGACTTTATAAAAGTCAAAGTCACTTGAAGGAAAAGTCAAAGTCAATATAAAAGTTCAACTTTGACATTTCGAGAATTTAAAGTCTTTAATTATCAAAATCGTAAGGTAAGATAACGTTTCAAAAATGATTTATAACGGTTTGTCGTAAGAACTTCATTTGATGATTTTAGATCACGATCGCATTTTGTAACGTGGTATATATATTGAAAAGTAGTTAATACGTTCGTTTTAATTACATATTATGACATTTATGAACACGTTGGCGTCTTTGAGTCCAAAGACGATGTCCTTACATAATATGTTACTTTTGTTTATAAGTTTACTTATACAAACGTTTTTTGTTGTTAAAAGTCAAAAATGTAAATTCGGGCAGCCCTTCTGCGCTAGGGAATATTTGTCCAAAATTTGTACACTTTCCCGCTTGTCAAAAATTTGTATTTTGATCCAAACACATTTACCAAGTCTTGTATACATATTTATATGTGGTTTTACATAATATTATAAATAATACTTTAGTTTCAGTTACTTTGTATTTTTAACGTATTTTTGTCCAAACTTAGTCCCAAAACCCAAGATTATCGAAATGAAGGTCTAATATTTATTCCTAACCATTTTCAAGGCTAAAACCGAAATTAATAGGAAAGGATAATGAAAATGAGGAATTTGAGGGAATACGATTTTTTACCGTTAGCACCCGCTAGTATTTTCAAGAAAAGAACCCGGAACCAAGACCTCGGTGGCGTGGTGATGAGGACAAATCCGCCTCCAAAACACAATACACTCACCGTTAATAAAGGTTCATAATATATCAAGTTTTAGGTGCAAATTTATAACGGATTAACAAAGTTTTCACAACCTGGTCCTCGACCGCCTCGCGGTGGAGGCACCGTGGCACGGTGGTAGTTTTCACCTCGACCGCCTCGCGGTGGAGGCACCATGGCGCGGTGGCGGAGCAGAGATATTTTTTTTTTACAAAAATCGTTTTGTGTTGGAAACTCATCTTTTGATTTAATAGATTTAGACATGCAAGTTATAGGATCTTCATAACATTTTCAAACAACCATTTTGTAAAGCTTTTCCATCATTTAAATCAAAGATCCATGTACATATTTGTAAAACTTCATTTCTTAGATTATTAACCATCAATTTTATAAAAATTCATTTCTTTGAATTAGATGACACATGTAATTGATAAATCATATTAAAACAGTGAGGATCAGTTATTATACCTCAATGAAAATGAATGTATGGTGATATAGCACGATTTGATGGAATTTCTTGATGCTTGGGTGGTGATTTTTGAAACCACAATTGATAGAAATCAATATATGCAACGCATGGATGATTAACCCTAGCTTCCTTTGATGATAAGAACGATTTATTATGATGAAATTTGTGGTTCATAGCTGGAATTTACTGCATCAAAGATGTGTGTTGAGAGAATATGTGTGTGTTTATCAAGATAGAGAATGGAGAGAAAAAGTGTTGATATATATGTGTGTATGAATGTAAAATGAAATGGAGAGACTTGCATGTGAGTTTAGAGGGCTAAATACTGCAATAAGGGAGGTGTTGATACATATGGGACAGATGTTTCAAGGCTAGCCACGTTTTGATGACTCACACAAACAAGTCACCAAGTGCTGTCTGCAACCCCAGTGCGGCGCACTGGACTGGCCGCGGCGCACTGGGTGACAGAACCTCTTTTTTTTTCCGTTTTTCGATTTTGTTCACGTTATGTACATGCGTTCGTTTAGGGTTTCCGGTTGATTTGCAATGAACTTTGGCAAGTTCATTCTATGTATTCTTGGTATTAGGATTCATTTAATGATTCATTTTCAAATCCGATCCCGAGACACGTACTTTTCGGTAACAATATAAACAAGAGGTAAAGCACGATTTCTCGAAAATAAGGAATACGTTAACCGACAAATTTAGCGTACACACCCTAACTTATCACGAGAATACTACTATTTGGCACTTAGGTAAATAAAAAGAAAGATTACGTCTCGAGGGACAAATCAACAAACACATAAAACCCGATTCTCAATAATAAAACGTGAGTAAAACAAAGCGAAATACAATGGTCCAAACAATTGAGAATAAAGTTAAAATAATAACGGTAACATAAGTACCTCAAAATGACGGGACGTCACAGCCTCCCCTAGTAAAAAGAATTTCGTCCTCGAAATATCTACTGAGCGTCGCTGCCAGTAAAGAGATGGGGATATTTCCGCTGCATTTCATCCTCCCGTTCCCACGTAAATTTGGCTCCAATCTTAGAGTTCCATCGGACCTTCACTATCGGGATCCAACTCCGCCGCAAACGCTAGACATCTCGTTCAACGATTTCCACCGGATCCTCTATCACGTGAAGCGAATCAATCAAACGTAGTTTCTCCAAGGGAACAATCAAAGACTCGTCAACAAGAAACTTCTTGAGATACGATACGTGAAATACGTTGTGCACACCGCACAACTCAGGTGGAAACTCAAGACGGTAAGCCACTGGTCAAACACGAGACAAAACTCCTAAAGGACCCGTAAAACGTAGACTTAACTTGCTGCGCTTCTCGAAACGAAACACACCCTTCCACGGAGAAACTTTCAATAACACCATATTGCTGACCTTGAACTCCAAAGGTTTCCGACGCAAATCCGCGTATTTCTTCTGACGATCTCTCGTGGCTAACAGGCAATCCTTGATCTTAAAGATCTTATCAGTCGCCTCTTGGATCAGCTCCGGACCCGTAATCTGGCTATCACCAATCTCAGCCCAACAGAGTGGAGACCTACACTTACGACCGTAGAGAGCCTCAAAAGGAGAGCAATTAATGCTGGAGTGGTAACTATTGTTGTACGAAAACTCGACCAACGGTAAATGTCGATCCCAAATCCCACCAAAGTCCAATGTCTGAATCGTGCCCTCGCTCTGTCCATCGGTCTGAGGGTGATAAGTCGTGCTCATATCCAATCGTGTGCCCAAAGCTCGCTGTAGCGTCTGCCAGAACCTCGGGGTAAATCGCACGTCGCCATCAGAAATAACCGATACTAGAATACCATGCCTGGCCACGATCTCGTCAATATACAATCTAGAAAGTTTCTCTATTCGGTAATCTTCACGAATAGGCAGAAAATGCGTTGACTTAGTCAGCCGATCAACGATGACCCAAATGTTATCATAACCTCCTCAATACCTAGGAAGCTTCGTTACAAAGTCGATCGTGATGTTTTCCCATTTCCACTGTAGGATTTCCGGTTGCTGAAGAAGGACAGAAGGCTTCTGATTCTGAGCCTTAACCTTAGAACATGTCAAACATTTGCCTACATATTCGGCAATCGCCCTCTTCATACCAGTCCACCAATAAAAATCCTTTAAATCATGGTACATCTTATCCGCCCCGGGATGAACGGAGTAATTCGATTTGTGACCTTCATCCAATATCAACTGCCTAAGACCGAGTGGAACCCAAATACGGTCCAAGAAATACATTACGTCGTCGTCTTTCGTCTCCAATTGCCATGCCAAACTAAATAATCCTTCATTTTTCAGGAAATCCTCGGTGAGAGCCTCTTGTTGAGCCTGAATAATACGAGTCTTCAAGCTCGACTGAATAGAAATCATCATAGCGCGAACTCTCACCGGCTTAACCGATTCCTTGCGACTCAGCGCATCGGCTACAACATTCGCCTTACCCGGATGGTAGCGAATTTCACAATCGTAATCGTTCAGCAATTCCACCCATCGGCGTTGCCTCATATTCAACATCTTTTGATCAAAGATGTGTTGTAACGATTTATGATCGGTAAAAACAGTACACTTAGTACCGCAGAGATAATGGCGCCAAATCTTCAAAGCAAAAATTTCCGCTCCTAATTCCAAGTCGTGGGTCGTGTAGTTCTTCCCATGAATCTTCAACTGAAGAGAAGCATAGGCAATCACTTTCCCGTTCTGCATCAGTACGCACCCGAGTCCCTTATGCGAAGCATCACAATACACAACAAAATTTTCGGTACCCTCGGGGAGACTCAAGATAGGAGCATCACACAACCTTTTCTTCAATAGTTGAAAGGCTTCCTCTTGCTCAGCACCCCAAACAAACTCCTCGTTCTTCTGGGTCAACTTCGTCATTCGCGAGGCTATATTCGAGAAATTTTCGATGAAGCAACGATAGTAACCTGCCAAACCCAAGAATGAACGGATCTCGGTGGGTGTCTTCGGACCAACCCAATCTCTGACGGCCTTAATCTTGGCATGATCAACGTGGATTCCCTTCTTTCTAACCACGTGGCCAAGAAATTGGACCTCTGACAACCAAAATTCACACTTCGAGAACTTAGCGTAAAGCTGCTCCTTCCTGAGCAACTCCAACACTATTCTCAAGTGCTCCTCGTGCTCCTCACCGCTACGAGAATATATCAGAATGTCGTCAATGAACACGATCACGAATTTATCGAGATAAGGACGGCATATACATTTCATCATGTCCATAAACGTTGCAGGCGCATTTGTGAGATCGAATGGCATAACTAAAAACTCGTAATGACCGTATCGCGTCCGAAAAGCAGTCTTCGGAATGTCCTCCTCCTGCACCCTTAATTGGTGATATCCGGATCGTAAGTCTATCTTCGAAAAGAAACATGAACCTTGAAGCTGGTCAAACAAATCAAGAATTCGCGGCAAAGGATAGCGGTTCTTTATCGTCAGCTTATTCAGCTCTCTGTAGTCTATACACAACCTCATCGAACCATCCTTATTCTTCACAAAGAGTACCGGCGCGCCCCAAGGAGAGAAACTCGGCCTAACGAAGCGTTTGTCCACCAATTCCTGAATCTGCTTCGATAGTTCTAACCTCTCAGAAGGTGCTAACCGATAAGGAGCCTTCGCCACCGGCGCTGCTCCGGGACCTAAGTCGATCCGAAATTCTACTTCTCGACTAGGGGGTAATCCAATTAAGTCCTCTGGGAACACATCGGGGAAATCACACACCACTGGCTTCTCTTCCAACTTCTTCGTGTTGTCTTTCTTCACAAGATGTGCAAGAAAGAGTGAACAGTCCTTCTTGATGTATTCCCGAACTTTCAGACATGAGACGATCTTAAGGAGCTTCCCCGTCTTATTCCCAAGAACTAATAGCGGCTCTCCATGCGTTAACAGGATGCAGATCATCTTCTCGAAACATATAATCTCTGCACGGTGCGTCTCTAACCAATCCATACCGATAATTATGTTGAAACTAACCAATTTAATTGGAATCAAGTCGATAGGAAAAGAGTGCTTATCGAAAGTAACACTACAGGAAGAAAGTACCTCAGTAGCATGCAAAAACTCACCATCAGCTAGTTCTATCTCAAAAGAAGGTACTAAAGGTCTAGGCTTACAAGGAATTAAAGTCCTAAACTCATTAGATATAAAACTTCTATCCGCACCAGAATCAAATAAAATAAACGCTGGTCGACCACAGATAAGAAAAGTACCCGTAACGACGTGTGGATCCTGCTGACCCTCCATGGCTCCAATCACAAATGCCCTGCCTCGAGGACCCGAACCAGAAGCATTACCAGTAGAAGCTAATTTGGGACATCTGTCCTTATGATGATCTGGAGAACCACATTCATAACATTTGCCCCTCATGGACTTACAAAACCTATCTGTGTGCCCCAGCTTCTTACACTTACTGCATACCTAACAAGCCATCTCCTTGGCGTGGTGATTACCACACCGATCACATTTTGGAGGCCTACCCTGGGTATTCGGAGTCACTGCTGCCAATGCTTGCACCATCTGAGGAGCATCCTGCCTCCTCGACTTCTTCCTCGAATCACCATAAAGGAATCCACCCATCCGTTTCCCTCCGGAGTTCTGCTTAACCACTACTAGGGATAACTCACTGTCACGAACCGCGTTCAAAGTCAATGTGGTCGCAATCTCCACCGCGCTCTGAAAAGTGCTCGGTTTGTTTGAAAGGACACCCTTACAGATTTCCTGGGGTAATCCGTGGGTGTAGCGACCAATTCGCTTGAGCTCTGGTCGAACCAAGTGCGGTACTAATTGGGACAAGGAGTGAAAACGCGAGGTGTATCCCTGGATGTCTGACCCAACCATCGTCAGATTCCAATAATCATCTTCCAGCTTCTGAATCTCAGATTCAGGCACACACTCCACAATCATTAGCTCTTTCAGTTGCTCCCAAGTCATGGTGTTAATTTCTGCCCGGCCTCGCACGTTCACGACCGAGTTCCACCATGTTAGGACAGAACCTTGGAATACGAATGTAGCAAAACGGACTCGATCCTTGTCCGCACAACTCACCTCATCAAAGATAGCTTCCAGTATTTCCATCCACTGAAGCGTTAAAGTCGCAACCTCGGTGCCTCTAAATTCTGTTTGCAGCTCATGAATGTCTTGAGCGTGCATCCAGTGTGTCGAGTCGAGCCCTCCGCTCCACCCGAACCAGTCTTGGGTCCACCGGACCCAGTAATTACCACTTCAGGACAGTTACCATCAATAATCGGCTCGAGATTTTTAGGACCCGAACCACCAGTTCCCTGAGCGGTGCCATCTCTAATTTGAGCAACAATAGCGGGCATCATCTCTACTATCTGTTGAGCAATCATCTACCCGAAGTCGGGTGTCGCATTAGGTTCCTCATTATTCACTCTCGCTCTCGGAGTCGCGGTATTAGCTCTCGCGTTTTCCGTAGTACCTCTCGCGGAACGTCTCGTCGCGATTGACTTCTTAGGCGGCATCGTCCTAAAAGTAAAGAAAAGAAAACTCGATCAGCAAAATGTGTGCAACATGAAAATAAGGCCAACGCCAAAAATAATAAACGCGAAAATAAACACGTATGAAAAAAAAATAGTGCACACATAGCAAATCAGAGAAAAATTGATTCAAAAGCCCATGGTCATAGTCCAAGTGATTTACTCAGTTAAAATCACCCGGTTGGCTATAACCTTTGGCTCTGATACCAACTTCTGTCGCACCCCGCTTAGAGCGGAAACACGAGGTGTTCCAGTTACGATATCAAGAGTCAAGGATTAAAACATTACAACCAATAAACAAAGCATCGTAATAACAATAATCATGCCAAATTTTTTCGAACTACATTACAATTCAAAAGCGATGAATCGCCGAGTACAAATACAATAAAAAATTCACAAAACAGAACATCAAGGAAATTACACAAAGCATCACAATTTCCGGAATACTCAAAACAAACGATCCGAAAAAAAAGTATGGCATGATCAAGGGAATCCTCAAACTCCTGAAAAGCGTTAAAAACGACATAAACAACATGTTGATGAATTATTCGCAAATTTTAAGTAAAAGTTGACCCAACGACAATTTTCAACAATCATTGTAAATTTCAAATATCATATCTTGTTTTACAACCCTAGCGAGGATACCATGCCTAGACTAGTAATACACCTCGATCCTGACCACACAATATAGTCCCCTCTTCTAAGGTGAGTCAATCCAAAGGTAACGAATAATTTAACCGGACATAACATCCACTCATAAAAGCGTCCTACCGAGCGATGAGGGTTAGGTACAATAACCCATATAGCTATATAAATGAAACCGTTGGGCATAAATCTTAACGAGTGTATAAGGGGGGCCACAAAGGCCATAAAGACTCCTAATCTAAGGCAGACCTATTCTACTAGGTAAACAAGATAATCAACAATGTCCCGCATACATGCAAACAATTTTAAAATACGCTTTCCAGCCCAAAAATAGTAAAGACAAGGGCTACGAATAACTCACAGTCAAAGCACAACAAATACTCGGGTATTTAATCACAGAGCTACAACTCCACCGTCTAAGTGCCTTAAAACAACAAATAACATAGTCTCAGTATCTCTATAGGTCTAGCCCGCTTTAGCCTTGTCGGTTAAGGTTAAGTTTATTAGAATATTCCAACGATTATTAGGTCGAATCAAGATGACGGATTAATAAGACGATGTTCCGCGCCAACAAGGGCCGATCGGAAAGATATCGACATTTCACGTCATACACGTTAATCAGAAAGGAATGATATTCCGAGTCGAAAACGACTAAAAGGAATATCGGTTGAAATCGAATACTGTTACCTAGTTTTATCGAGACCAACCAAGGTCAACATCGAAGAGATTGACTTGGTCAAAGTAAAAGATGTTGACTTTGCAAAAGTCAAAGATGTTGACTTTATAAAAGTCAAAGTCAATGGTGTTGACTTTATAAAAGTCAAAGTCACTTGAAGGAAAAGTCAAAGTCAACGTAAAAGTTCAACTTTGACATTTCGAGAATTTAAAGTCTTTAATTATCAAAATCGTAAGGTAAGACAACGTTTCAAAAATGATTTATAAAGGTTTGTCGTAAGAATGTCATTTGATGATTTTAGATCACGATCGCATTTTGTAATGTGGTATATATATTGAAAAGTACTTAAAACGTTCGTTTTAATTACATATTATGACATTAATGAATACGTTGGCGTCTTTGACTCCAAAGACGATGTTCTTGCATAATATGTTACTTTTATTTATAAGTTTACTTATACAAGCGTTTTTTGTTGTTAAAAGTCAAAAATGTAAATTCGGGCAGCGATTCCGTGCTAGAGAATATTTGTCCAAAATCTATACACTTTCCCGCTTGTCAAAAATTTGTATGTTGATCCAAACATATTCACCAAGTCTTGTATACATATTTATATGTGGTTTTACATAATAATATAGATAATACGTTTGTTTCGGTTACTTTGTATTTTTCCAAACTTAGTCCCAAAATCCAAGATTATCGAAATATTGGTCTAATATTTATTCCTAACCATTTTCAAGGCTAAAACCGAAATTAATAGGAAAGGATAATGAAAATTAGGAATTTGAGGGAATACGATTTTTTATCGTTAGCACCCGCTAGAATTTTCACGAAAAAGAACCCGGAACCAAGACCACGGTGGCGTGGTGATGAGGACAAATCCGCCTCCAAAACACAATACACTCACCGTTAATAAAGGTTCATAATATATCAAGTTTAAGGTGCAAACTTATAACGGATTAACAAAGTTTTCACAACCTGGTCCTCGACCGCCTCGCGGTGGAGGCACTGTGGCGCGGTGGTAGTTTTCACCTCGACCGCCTCGCGGTGGAGTCACCATGGCGTGGTGGCGGAGCAGAGATATTTTTTTTTTACAAAAATCGTTTTGTGTTGGAAACTCATCTTTTGATTTAATAGATTTAGACATGCAAGTTATAGGATCTTCATAACATTTTCAAACAACCATTTTGTAAAGCTTTTCCATCATTTAAATCATAGATCCATGTACATATTTGTAAAACTTCATTTCTTAGATTATTAACCATCAATTTTATAAAAATTCATTTCTTTGAATTAGATGATACATGCAATTGGTAAATCATATTAAAACAGTGAGGATAAGTTATTATACCTCAATGAAAATGAATGTATGGTGATATTAGCACAATTTGATGGAATTTCTTGATGCTTGGGTGGTTATTTTTGACCCACAATTGATAGAAACCAATATATGCGACCCATGGATGATTAACCCTAGCTTCCTTTGATGATAACAACGATTTATTGGGATGAAATTTGTGGTTTATAGCTGGAATTTACTGCATCAAAGAAGTGTGTTGATAGAATATGTGTGTGTTTAGCAAGATAGAGAATGGAGAGAAAAAGAGTTGATATGTGTGTGTGTGAATGTAAAATGAAATGGAGAGACTTGCATGTGAGTTTAGAGGGCTAAATTCTGCAATAAGGGAGGTGTTGACACATATGGGACAGATGTTTCAAGGCTAGCCACGTTTTGATGACTCACACAAACAAGTCACCAAGTGTTGTCTGCACCCCCAGTGCGGCGCACTGGACTGGCCGCGGCGCACTGGGTGACAGCACATGGTTTTTTTTTCTTTCCGTTTTTCGATTATGTTCACGTTATGTACATGCGTTCGTTTAGGGTTCCCGGTTGATTTGCAATGAACTTAGGCAAGTTCATTCTATGTATTCTTGGTATTAGGATTCATTTAATGATTCATTTTCAAATCCGATCCCAAGACACGTACTTTTCGGTAACAATATAAACAAGAGGTAAAGCACGATTTCTCGAAAATAAGGAATACGTTAACCGACAAATTTGGCGTAAAGACTCTAACTTATTATCACAAGAATACTACTATTTGGCACTTAGGTAAATAAAAAGAAAGATTACGTCTCGAGGGACGAATCAACAAACACATCAAAACCCGATTCTCAATAATAAACCTTGAGTAAAACAAAGCGAAATACAAGGGTCCAAACAATTAAGAATAAAGTTAAAATAATAACGGTAGCATAAATACCTCAAAATGACGGGACGTAACAGCAGTATTAATGAAACTAAAACTAATTTTATCTAAATTTAAAGCCCAACAGTAATAATTATATTTTACAATCCCCTTGGTCACAATAGCATAATTATTTCTTAAGAATGCTATTAGAAGCCATTTCATCCATCAAAAACTCAATCAAACCCTAAATCCCATTTTGAAATCAAAACTCTAATTCTTGAAACCCATAGGTACTCTAAAATCCCTAATATAACAAAAAAGTATCCTACATTACCATTTCTAATCCATACTCCCACAATACCGACTTAAACTTCATATTAAACTAAATCAACTATCCAAACCACTTTATGCACACCAAAACCCTTCCTTCCTTGTAAAACCAAGATTTCAACACGTATGCGTTAGAATGGTTTGGGTTTGTAATATTTATGTTTTACAACCCCGTAGGTCACAACAGCATAAAGAATGTCTTAAGAACGCTATTAAAAGCCATTTCATCCATCAAAAACTCAATAAAATCCCAAATACCATTTTAAAATAAAAATTCTAATTATGGAAACCCATAAGTACTCTAAAAACCCTAATAGCACAAAACGCTATCCTACATTACCATTTCTAATCCTTACTCCCACAATACCTTCTTAAACTTCATAGTAAACTAGATCAACTATCCAAACCACTTTATACACACCAAAACGCTCCTTTCCTTGTAAAACCGAGATTTCAACCGGTACACGTTAGAATCATGGTTTGGGTTTGTAATAGTTATGTTTTACAATTCCCTCGTTCACAATAGCATAATGATGTCTTAAGAACGCTATTACAAGCCATTTCAACCATCAAAAACTCAATCAAACCCCAAATACTATTTTAAAATTAAAACCCTAATTATGGAAACGCTTAAGTACTCTAAAAACCCTAATACCACAAAACCCTATCCTACATTACCATTTCTCATCCATACTCCCAAAACACTGTAATAAACTTATTAAACCAAATCAACTGTCCAAACCACTTTATACACACCAAAACGCACCTTTCCATTTAAAACCGAGATTTCAACCGGTTCACGTTAGAATCACGGTTTGGGTTTGAAATATGTATGTTTCACAATCCCCTAGGTCACAAGAGCATTAAGAATGTCTTATGAACACTATTAGAAGCCATTTCATCCCTAAAACAACAATCAAATCCCAAATACCATTTTGAAATAAAAACTCACAAAAAGTTATCCTACAGTACCATTTCTAATCTATACTCCCATAATACCGAATTAAATTTCATATTAAACTAAATCATCTAGAATGTCTTAATGAATGTCTTAGGATAATGAATGTCTTAGGAACGCTATTAGAAGCATAATGAATGTCTTAGGAACGCTATTAGAAGCCATTTTATCCATCAAAAACTCAATTAAACCCCAAATACCATATTCAAATAAAAACTCTAATTCAGGAAACCAATTAGTACTCTAAAAACCCTAATATCACAAAACTCTATCCTACATTACCATTTCTAATCCATACCCCCGCAATACCGTGTTATACTTCATAGTAAACTAAATCAACTATCCAACCTACTTTATACACAAAAAAACGCTACTTTCCTTGTAAAACCGAGATTTCAACCGGTACGCGTTAAAAATCACGGTTTGGGTTTGTAATATCTATGTTTTACAAACCCCTCGGTCACAATAGCATGATGATCTCTTAAGAACGCTATTAGAATCCATTTCATCCATCAAAAACTCAATCAAACCCCACATACCATTTTAAAATGAAATCCCTAATTCTGGAAACCCATAGGTACTATAAAAATCCTAATCTGACAAAACCCTATCCTATAGTTCCATTTCTAATTCATACTCCCACAATACCGAATTAAACTTCATATTAAACTAAATAAACTATCCAAACCACTTTATACACACAAAACACTTCTTTCCTTGTAAAACCGAGAGTTTGTAATATTTATGTTTTACAATCTCGTAGGTCACAATAGCATAAAGAATGTCCTAAGAACGCTATTATAAGCCTTTTCTTCCATCAAAAAGTAGTCAAACCCCAATAACCATTTTAAAATCAAAACTCTACTTCTGGAAACCCATAAGTACTTTAAAAACAATAATATCACAAAACGGTATCCTACATTACCATTTCTAATCCATACTCCCACAATACCGTCTTAAACTTCATATAAACTAAATCACCTATCCAAACCTTTTTATACACACCAAAACACTTCTTTCCATCTAAAACCGAGTTTCAACCGATACACGTTAGAATCACGGTTTGGGTTTGTAATATTTATGTATTACAATCCCGTAGGTCACAATAGCATAAAGAATGTCTTCAGATCGCTATTAGAATCCATCTCATCCATAAAAAAATAATCAAACCCCAAATACCATTTTAAAATCAAAACTCTAATTCTGGAAACCCAGAAGTACTTTAATATCACAAAACCGTATCCTAAACTACCATTTCTAATCCATTCTCCCACAATACCGTCTTAAACATCATAGTAAATTAAATCAATTATCCAAACCACTTTATACACACCAAAATGCTCGTTTCCTTTTAAAACCAAGATTTCAACCGGTACACGTTAGATTCACGGTTTAGTTTTGTAATATTTACGTTTTACAATCCCCTTGGTCTCAATAGCATAATGATGTCTTAAGAACGCTATTAGAAGCCATTTCATCCATCAAAAACTCAATCAAACCCCAAATACCATTTTAAATTTAAAACTCTAATTCTGGAAACACATAAGTACTTTAAAAGCCCTAATATCACACACCCCTATCCAACACTACCATTTCTACTCCACACTCCCACAATACCGTCTTAAACTTCATAGTAAACTAAATCAACTATCCAAACCACTTTATACACACCAAAGCGCTCCTTTCCTTGTAAAACCGAGATTTGGTTCGGTACGCGTAAGAATCACGGTTTGGGTTTGTAATATTTAAATCTAATTCTAGAAACCCATAGCTACTCTAAAAACCCTAATATCACAAAACCCGATACTACATTACCATTTCTAATTCATACTTCCATTATACCGTAATAAAATTCATATTAGACTAAATCAACCATTCAAACCACTTTTTACACAGCAAAACGCTCCTTACCTTGTAAAACCAAGATTTCAACCGGTACGCGTTAGAATCACGGTTTGTGTTTGTAATATTTATGTTTTACAATCCCCTTGGTCACAATAGCATATTGATGTCTTAAGAACGCTATTAGAAACTATCCTAATCAAGATTTAGGTGTGGCATATTTATGTTTTACAACCCCCTAGGTCACAATAGCATTAAGAATGTCTTAAGAACGATAATAGAAGCCATTTCATCTACCAAAAACTAAATCAAACCCTAAATACAATTTTAAAATTAAAACTCTAATTCTGGAAACCCATAGGTACTTTAAAAACCCTAATATGACAAAACCCTATCCTATATTACCATTTCTAATCCATACTCCCACAATACCGACTAAAACTTCATATTAAACGAAATCAACTATCCAAACCACTTTATACAAACCAAAACACTTCTTTCCTTGTAAAACCGAGATTTCAACCGGTACACGTTAGAATCCCGGTTTGGGTTTGTAATATTTATGTTTTACAATCCCGTAGGTTACAATAGCATAAAGAATGTCCTAAGAACGCTATTATAAGCCATTTCTTCCATCAAAAACTAATCAAACACCAATTACCATTTTAAAATAAAAACTCTACTTCTGGAAACCCATAAGTACTTTAAAAACCCTAATATCCCAAAAACCTATCCTACACTACCATTTCTAATCCATACTCCCACAATAACGTCTTAAACTTCATAGTAAACTACATCAACTATCCAAACCACTTTATACACACCAAATCGCTCCTTTCTTTGTAAACCGAGATTTCAACCGGTACGCGTTAGAATCACTGTTTGGGTTTGTAATATTTATGTTTTACAATCCCCTTGGTCACAATAGCATTAAGAATGTCTTAAGAACACTATTAAAAGCCATTTCATCATTCAAAAACTCCATCAAACCCCAAATACCATTTTCAAATCAAAACTCTAATTCTGGAAACCCATAGGTACTCTAAAAACCATAATATAACAAAAAAAAACTATCCTACATTATCATTTCTAATCCCTCCTCCCATAATACTTTATTAAACTTCATATTAGGCTAAATCAACTATCCAAACCACTTTATACACACCAAAACGCTCATTTCCTTGTAAAACCGAGATATCGTTCGGTACGCGTAAGAATCACGGTTTAGGTGTGGCATTATTATGTTTTACAATCCCCTAGGTCACAATAGCATTAAGATTGTCTTAAGAACGCTATTAGAACCCATTTCATCCATCAAAAACTCAATCAAACCCCAAATAGCATATTAAACTAAAACTCTAATTCAGGAAACGCAGAGGTACTCTAAAAACACTAATATCACAAAACCCTATCCTATCTTACCATTTCTAATCCATACTCCCACAAAACCGACTAAAACTTCATATTAAACGAAATCAACTATCCAAACCACTTTATACAAACCAAAACACTTCTTTCCTTGTAAAACCGAGATTTCAACCGGTACACGTTAGAATCCCGGTTTGGGTTTGTAATATTTATGTTTTACAATCCCGTAGGTCACAATAGCATAAAGAATGTCCTAAGAACGCTAATATAAGCCATTTCTTCCATCAAAAACTAATCAAACACCAATTACAATTTTAAAATAAAAACTCTACTTCTGGAAACCCATAAGTACTTTAAAAAATCTAATATCACAAAACTCTATCCTACACTACCATTTCTAATCCATACTCCCACAATAATGTCTTAAACTTCATAGTAAACGATATCAACTATCCGAACCAGTTTATACACACCAAATCGCTCCTTTCTTTGTAAACCGAGATTTCAACCGGTACGCGTTAGAATCACGGTTTGGGTTTGTAATATTTATGTTTTACAATCCCCTTGGTCACAATAGCATTAAGAATGTCTTAAGAACGCTATTAAAAGCGATTTCATCCATCAAAAACTCCATCAAACCCCAAATACCATTTTAAAATCAAAACTCTAATTTTGGAAACCTATAGGTACTCTAAAAACCCTAATATAACAAAAGACTATCCTACATTACCACTACTAATCCCTCGTCCCATAATACTTTATTAAAATTCATATTAGGCTAAACCCACTATCCAGACCACTTTACACACACCAAAACGTTCATTTCCTTGTAAAACGGAGATTTTGTTCGGTACGCGTAAGAATCACGGTTTAGGTGTGGCATTATTATGTTTTACAATACCCTACCTCACAATAGCATTAAGAATGTCTTAAGAACGCTATTAGAAGCCATTTCATCCATTAAAAACTCAATCAAACCCCAAATAGCATTTTAAACTAAAACTCTCTAGAGGTACTCTAAAAACCCTTATATCACAAAACCCTATCCTATGTTACCATTTCTAATCCATACTCCCACAATACCGACTTATACTTCATATTAAACTAAATCAACTATCCAAACCACTTTATACACACCAAAACACTTTTTTCCTTGTAAAACCGAGATTTCAACAGGTACACGTTAGAAATATGGTTTGGGTTTGTAATATTTATGATTTACAACCCCGTAGGTCACAACAGCATAAACAATGTCTTAAGAACCCTATTAAAATCAATTTCATCCATCAAAAACTCAATCAAACCCCTAATACCATTTTAAAATTAAAACCCTAATTATGGAAACCCATAAGTACTCTAAAAACCCTAATACCACAAAACCCTATCCTACATTACCATTTCTAATCCATACTCCCATAACACCGTAATAAATTTCATAGTAAACTAAATCAACTGTCCCAACCACTTTATACACACCAAAATGCTCCTTTCCTTGTAAAACCGAGATTTCAACCGGTTCGCGTTAGAATCACGGTTTGGGTTTGTAATATGTATGTTTCACAAACCCCTAAGTCACAATAGCATAAAGAATGTCTTACGATTTTAAAATAAAAACTCTAATTCTGGAAACCAATAATTACTCTAAAAACCCGAATATCACAAAATTCTATCCTACATTACCATTTCCAATCCATACTCCCACAATACCGTCTTAAACTACATAGTAAACTAAGTCAACTATCCAAAACACTTTACACTTTAAACTACATTGTAAAACCGAGATTTCAACCCGTATGCGTTAAAATTAAGGTTTGGGTTTGTAATATTTATGTTTTACAAACCCCTCGGTCACAATAGCATGATTATGTCTTAAGAACTCTATTAGAATTCATTTCATCCATCAAAAACTCAATCAAACCCCAAATGCCATTTTAAAATGAAAAACCAAATTCTAGAAACCCATAGGTACTTTAAAAACCCTAATCTGACAAAACCCTATCCTATATTACCATTTCTAATACATAATCCCACAATACCGAATTAAACTTCATATTAAACTAAATCAACTATCCAAACCACTTTATACACACCAAAACACTTCTTTCCTTGTAAAACCGAGATTTCAACCACTACACGTTAGAATCCCGGTTTGGGTTTGTAATATTTATGTTTTACAATTCTATAGGTCACAATAGCATAAAGAATGTCCTAAGAACGCTATTATAATCCATTTCTTCCATCAAAAACTAATCAAACCCCAATTACCATTTTAAAATCAAAACTCTACTTCTGGAAACCCGTAAGTACTTTAAAAACCATAATATCACAAAACGCTATCCTACATTACCATTTCTAATCCATACTCCCACAATACCGTCTTAAACTTCATATAAACGAAATCACCTATCCAAACCATTTTATACACACCAAAACACTTCTTTCCTTGTAAAATCGAGATTTCAACCGGTACGCGTTAGAATCACGGTTTGGGTTTGTAATATTTATGTTTTACAATCCCGTAGGTCACAATAGCATAACGAATGTGTTAAGATCACTATTAGAAGCCATTTCATCCATCAAAAACTAATCCAACCCTAATTACCATTTTAAAATCAAAACTCTAATTCTGGAAACCCATACGTACTTTCATATCACAAAACATTATCCTACACTACCATTTCTAATCCATACTCCCACAACACCGTCTTAAACTTCATAGTAAACTAAATCAATTATCTACACCACTTTATACACACCAAAATTGTGACGTCCCGTCAATTTGAAGTACTTATGTTACCGTTATTATTTATATTTTATTCGCAATTGATTTCGACCCTTGTATTTCGCTTTGTTTTGCTCACGATTTACTGTTATTGAGTATCGGGTTTCCTGTATTTGCTGATTCGTCCCTGAGACGTAATAATTTTATTTTATCTAAGTGCCAATTAGTTAGTATTCTCATAATTATAAGTTAGAAGGTTATGCCAAATTTGTCGGTTAACGTATTCTTTATCTTTAAGAAATCGTGCGTTGCTCGTGCTTATGCTTATACCGAAAAGTATATATTTCCAAATCGGAAACTAAATCGAATCATTTAATGAATCCTAATACCTATAAAATCATATAATGAACTTTCCTAAGTTCATTTGTAAAATAATCGGGAATCCTAAACGAATTCATATACTTAACGACAACACGAACAAAACGAAGAAATCCAGGAATTTGACCGAGCGCGCCGCGTTGAGCTGGCCGCGCCGCGCCGCGGTCCTAATCCTGGACAGTTTGTTTTTGTTGAGTTGTGAGTCATAACTTGCATGTAACATACAATTGACACCTACCTAAAAACGTGTCAACACCTCACTTAGAGCAGTTTTATGCATCTCTTGGTGTCTTACAAACCCACTATCATTTTCATAATCTACACACACTTAGCTTTCCATTTTCTCTCTTTTCTTTGGAACCAAACACACACAAACACAAACACTTCCTTCAAACTTTCTTCTTGTGGCTGTGATTTCCAGCTTTTAACCCACAAATTTCACCATTATAAATCAATATTTTCATCAAGGAGAGTAAGGTTTAGTCATCCTTTTGGAAGCATTCACTTATCTCTAACGTTTTCGGGTCAAAATCACCATCAAGCTTCAAGAAATTCCATCAAGTCATTTTAGATCATCACATCTTCATTTTCATTGAGGTATAATAACCTTTCATCACTGTTTTTAAATGATTTACTTATTGCATGTATCATCTAGTACATAGATATGAGTTTTTATGAAAATTTGATGGATAAAAACCTATAAAATCAATTTTTTTCAAATATGTACATGAATCTTTGATTTAAATGGTGAAAAGCTTTACAAAATGGTTGTTTGAAAGTGTTATGAAGATCCTATAACATGCATGTCTAAACTTATTACATCAAAAGATGATTTTCCAACATAAAACGATTTTTGTAAAAATTGAGAGATCTGAAGTCGTGACCGCGCCACGGTGCCTCCACCGCGAGGCGGTCGTGGTAAAAATTATGACCGCGACGCAGTCACCCCACCGCGAGGCGGTCGTGGTCCAGATTTTTGGAAACTTTGTAAATCCGTTAAATTTGCACCTTAAGCTCGTTATATTGTGAACCTTTATTAACGGTGAGTGTATTGTGTTTTGGAGGAGGGTTTGTCCTCAGCACCACGCCACCGAGGTCTTTGATTCCGGATTCTATTCTTGTCAAATCTTGCGGGTGTTAATGGTATAAATTGCTATCCTTGAGAATCTTTCATTTTCATTATCCATCATTATTCGGTTTTAGCCTTGAAAACGGTTAGGAGTAAATACTAGACCAACACTTGTTATATTATCGGATTTGGATTGAGAATGGACGAAATATATTAAAATGTAATCTAACCGAAAGTATCGTAATTAACTCATTATTGTATTATGTATTATGAAAAAGATTTAAAGTGTAACTTGTTATCAAGCGGGAAAGTGTACGGATTTTGGACAAATAATTTTTGATGCGGAAGCGCTGTCGGATTTTCCATTCACGACTCTTCACGACATTAAAACACTTAAATACTTAAAAGTAACATATTATACAATAACATCGTCTCTGGACTCAAGGACGCCAACGCAATCAAAAATGTCATAATACTACTTAAAATTGACATTTTAAACCTCTTTGCGATATATTAAAACTTCGTCACTTTGTAATCCTCGTTTTAAAGTCATCAAAATATGTTTTGCGGCAAACTTTATAAAATGGTTTTGAAAAGGTATTTTACTCTAAACATTTTGGTATGAAAACACTTCAAATTATTCAAAGTGTCAAATTGGACTTTTAAATTGATTTTGACTTTAATAAGTCAACATTATTGACATTTGACTTTCATAAGTCAACATAATTGACCTTTGACTTTTACAAGTCAACATCTTAATTTTGGTCGACATAATGAACATTTGTATTAATAATCCTTTCGACTCGGAGTTGTCATTTGCTTCCAACGGTCGCTGTTGACGTGAAAGATCGATATCTTGCCGATCGGCCCTTTTCTGGCGCGGAACATCTTCTTCTTAATCCGTCATCCTTATTCGACTTATTAATCGTTGGAATGTTATAATTTAACTTAATATTAACCGACAAGGCTAAACCGAACTATACTTGTAGAGATACTGAGACTATATTATTGCTGTTTAGGGCACTTAGACGGTGAAGTTGTAGCTCCGTGATTGTTTACCCGAGATTTGCTGAAGATTGTTTTGTGAGTTATTCGTAGCCCCTGTCTTTACTATTTTTGGGCTGTAAAGCGTGTTTTAAAATTGTCTGCTTGTATGCGGGACTTTACAAATTATCTTGTTTACCCAGTGATTTAGGTCTACCTTAGATTAAGTATCATTAGGCTCGATGAGCCTCCCCTTATACACTTGATTAATCTTTTGCCCGCGGTTTCATATATACAGATCTGTTTGGGTTTGACCAAACCCTCATCGCCCGCTAGGTCGTCCCTAGGAGTGGATGTTGTGGCCGTATTTCATAATTGGTTGCCTTTGGATTGATACCCCTTAGGATAGGGTTAATTTACGTGGTCAGGTTCAGTGTATGATAGTCTAGGCATGGTACCTCTCACTATTGGATTGTATAACAAGATATGATGTTTGAAATTATAATGTTTATTGAAACTTGTCGATGGGTCACTTTTTACTTAAAATTGCGAATAATTCACCAACATGTTGTTGATGTCGTTTTAACGCTTTGCAGGAAATTGAGGATTTCCTTTGATCATGCCATAGTATATTTTCGGATCGCTTGCTTTTGGGAAAGTTGAATTTTGAAATGTTTATTGTAATTTCCATGACGATCCGTTTGTTTGTTTCTTTTGGAATTGTATTTGTACTTGGCGTCTTATCGCCTTTGACTTTATGATGTAATTTTGTAACATTTGGCATGATCTATTTAATTTGATGTTTTGTTTATCGGTTATATTGTTGTAATCTTGACTCTTGATATTATAACTGGAACATTCCGTGTTTCCGCTATTAGCGGGGTGTGACAAAAATGCTCCTTTCCTTTTAAAACCAAGATTTCAACCGGTACACGTTAGAATCACGGTTTAGGTTTGTAATATTTACGTTTTACAATCCGCTTGGTCACAATAGCATAATGATGTCTTAAGAACGCTATTAGAAGCCATTTATTCCATCAAAAACTCAATCAAACCTCAAATTCAATTTTAAAATCAAAACCCTAATTCTAGAAACCCATAGGTGCTCTAAATTCCCTATTATTACAAAAAATTATCCTACATTACCATTTCTAATTCATACTCCCATAATACCGTATTAAACTTCATATTAGACTAAATAATCTACCCAAATCACTTTATACACACCAAAACACTTCTTTCCTTGTAAAACTGACATTTGAACCGGTGCGCGTTAGAATTACGGTTTGGGTTTGTTATATTTATGTTTAACAGTCCCGTAGGTCACAATAGCATAAATAATGTCTTAGTAAAGCTATTAGAAGCCATTTCATCCATAAAAATCTCACTTAAACCCCAAATACCATTTTCAAATAAAAACTCTAATTCTGGAAACCAATAAGTACTCTAAAAACCCTAATATCACAAAACCCGATCCTACATTACCATTTCTAATCCATACTCCCACAATACCGTCTTAAAATTCATAGTAAACTAAATCAACTATCCAAACCACTTTTAAACACACCAAAACGATCCTTTCCTTGTAAAACCAAGATTTCAACCGGTACGCGTTAAAATCACGGTTTGGGTTTGTAATATTTATGTTTTACAAACCCCTCGGTCACAATAGCATAATGATGTCTTAAGAACTCTATTAGAAGCAATTTCATCCATCAAAAACTCATTCAGACCCCAAATACCATTTTAATATGAAAAACCCTAATTCTGGAAACCCATAGGTACTTTAAAAACCCTAATCTAACGAAACCCTATCCTATATTACCATTTCTAATCCATGACTGAATTAAACTTCATATTAAACGAAATCAACTATCCAAACCACTTTATACACACCAAAATACTTCTTTCCTTGTAAAACCGAGATTTCAACCGGTACGCGTTAGAATCCCGGTTTGGGTTTGTAATATTTATGTTTTACAATCCCGTAGGTCACAATAGCATAATGAATGTCCTAAGAACGCTATTATAAGCCATTTCTTCTAGAAAAAACTAATCAAACCCCAATTACCATTTTAAAATCAAAACTCCACTTCTGGAAACCCATAAGTTCTTTAAAAACCCTAATATCACAAAACGCTATTCTACATTACCATTTCTTATCCATACTCCCACAATACCGTCGTATGTAGGTCCCGGTGTTCATATCTACAGGATTAATCCAATTGGTCATAATGCGGAAACTCGTAATCAATTGTATAAACACAAGTAATAATCGATAAGCAAAGAAATAACAAACACAAATACCAAATTCAGAATACTTTGATTGTTAAACTCAGTTACAATACAAAATATTCTCTCAGAATTCTCTCTAAAACCAACAACCCTAAAACTGTCCTAAATGTTTCTTTATATAGAGAGACATGTTCGGCTAGCATGGGCTATAATGGGCAACACGAACATGCTAGTTAGTGAGCAGCCCAACAATCTCTAAGCCCCCGAACATACATGTTCGTGGGACTATAAAATAGTGTAAGTAATTATAGATACAAAATAAAAAGTAATAGAACAATCAGTCATCTACTAACTGCACCAACAAACTCCCCCTTGACTGTTGCTTCTATTCTCTATGCAAAATGTCACTATCTGCATTTACTCCCAAATTTACACAACCGGTGAAGATATGTTGATATTCCCTACCAAGGTCCGCCCAAGCGTCTCTTGCATATATATGATATCTATTCAAAACCTGTAAGTCATTTTCAGTTAGATTAGCAAGTTGAGTTGCATCAATGACCCGCAGTATCTCCGTCATCCCATCTTTGACTTCATCGTCTTTTCTATACATCACCGCTTCACCTGTAGTAGCATCCACGGCCCACATGTAAAGATCCTCTAAGATATCTCGTCCAAAGTTCTTCAGCGGAATCTTGGACATATAAGCAATCGGTGGATAAACAATTATGGTCGCAGGCTTTCCAGTCCTCGAGTGATCTTTCTTTTGTTGATCATAAACTTTCCTTTAGCTGGATGAAGCTCTTAAAATTTCCCTGTACTTCCCTCTTTTCTAACAATACCCTCTAGTCATCTTGCCCACTCATCGTTTCCGTGATTGATTAACGGAAGTCTTGATAAACATACGAGCTCTGACTTCGGGAATGAGTTGAAATTCTCTCTCTTTTTGCCCATGTACTGAACTTCGTCGAACCGCTTAATAATGAACACATTAAGCTCCGAATCAAATAACCAACTGATGTTTCCTAGATGCGGCTGACGATCTGAATTCTTGGTGAAGAATTTTTGAATCACCTTTTCTTGCTTCTTCATAATTAGTTGACGAAACCAACTCTTGTGCTCTTCGAGACTCGGTTTGATACTGCTTTCTGCTTTGTCTCCTGCGCTATTGTCCTCAACATTCACCGTTTCTTAAAACACACGTTCATCACCATCAATATGTTCAACGCTAGCTCTTTCATCGGCTTCCCATAAATCATTATCATTTGTCGTGTCAAAATCATCTCCAAATACTTGTTGTTGTCGTTGCTATTGTTGTTGTTGTTGTTGTTGTTGTTGTTGTTGTTGTTGTTGTTGTTGTTGTTGTTGTTGTTGTTGTTGCTGCTGTTGTTGTTGCTGCTGCTCCCCCTTTCCAGAAGCCTAGAAAATCACCATCGCGTGAGAACTAGTGCCAATCTGCTCTCTTGATCTCTCTGCGCTGGGATAGTCCTGATCATCTCTCCATGTTAGCCTGAGAGTATTATCCTTGCAAGTTTACTCCCCTGAGCAATTGGACGCTTTGAAAGCTCCCGAACTTGTGCCTCGAGGTCAGAAATGCCCTTAAATTTCTCTGCATCCAATCTCTTTAAATCTGCAACCTCAAACATGTAAATCATGAAGGTTAGGAGTGGGCGGAGCAGCATCATGAGCTACATCAGATGTAACATGCTCTTGTATAACGGGCTCCTAAATAGTGGGCTCCGTCGCCTGGCACTCTCTGGGCCGCCTGACCAAATCAGTGGAGGACGATTTAGATTCATCGTTCTCTGGGAATGGGCGTTTCCCGGTGCTGGGCTCTACAACATTAACCGGCTAAAAACATGAGGTAACAACGTCCTGATCTTCAGTATCATGTTCGTCAAAGGTGACGAACATACATGTTCGTTGAAATATGTTAAGTGCCCACGAACTTGCATGTTTGTCAAAGGTGACGAACATACATGTTCGGTGAAAAAATGTTTAAGTGACCACGAACCTGCATGTTCATGAAAGGTGACGAACATACATGTTCGTTGAAAAATGTTAAGTGCCCACATTTCCCACGAACATGTTATCAAAGATTCCACGAATTGATACGTTGTTAAAAATGATCAATATGCCACGAACACGTGTGTGCATGGCAAGGATCACGAGCTTACAAGCTCGTTAAAAAGGGCTCACGAACTTGCATGTTCGTGGGAACACTAAAGATTTCTCTAAGGCATAAGCAAGTTGATACGAACATTTACAACTGGAGTCCTATAAACATCAAGTAAGGCTCGCGAACATCATCACAAATCACATAATCATTAAGACAAATCCTAAGATTTTCAGCAAAAATTAAGCAAAACATATGGATTTCTCAAGAACATGATTCAAAAACTGGGCAATTCTAAAGAATTTCTCACGAACATGATGAACACTAACAACAATTTTAAGGCAATAAACAAAATCTGGGCAGATCTAATGATTTTGGGAAGAACATAAATCCTTGATATCGCATATTTATACGTTTATTTATATGCGATATTTGATCGTTTTTCATAGTAAACAAGATGGATAGGATAGGTTTTTTCATTTAATCGTGTGGAAAGTTGTTTTAGTTCATTTTACAGGTTTATATGATCGGGAAGTGGAATTGGAGGAAGAAATGAGCGTAAATGACGAAAAATAAACGAAATGGTGATTTCGGTCAGAGAGAGCGACACTGTAACCATGGAGGGGAGACGCCCTTGGAGATGTAGTTGGTTTCAAACACGGACACAAGCTCGGTACGCCATTGTCATCAAAATGGGCGACGCCCTGCCCTATTTTGCAATTGTACTCAAACACGAATTCCGTCCATATTTTTCTCTATAAATATAGAACCAGGTTTCCAAAATTATTATCAATTGTTTTTACCAATATTTGGAGCTGGAGAATTCATTGGAGATCAAGAAGAAGAGTTAGAGTGGGAGTTCGTTTAATATTCGGTAACGAATCGATTTTCGACATTCTTAGTTTTTTTTTCTTTCTTGTCAAGACTTTTTCAGTATGTTTATTTATTTATTTTTCTGGTGTTTTGAATCAGAATATGAGTAGCTAAACATATTTTATGCTCGTTTGATTTATGGATCTTGTTTGATAATTTATGTTTCGTTATTGAATGTTTAGGTGTTTGTGTTTAATCGTAGATCCTTAATTGTTTATGTTTTGACATGTTATTTTAAGTTGTTTATATGCAATTTGTTAGTCAATATTCTAGGTATTCAAGAGGAATCTAGAGAATTCATATAATACAGTAAAGTACAATTATGAAATTCGATCACGAATGGTCCTCACAAGCCCATGGTGCAGGAGACTGGAGGAACACAAATGATTGCACTTGATCCAAAGAGGTACACAGAGAAGGACAACAAGTTGATTGATAGAGATTTTAGAGCACTTGGAACTATCATACTTTCACTTCCTACAGAAATCTACAATAAATTCAAGCACTACACATCATCAAAGAAGTTGATGGACGCAATGGAACCCAGATATGAAGGAAGCTTGGAATTGAAAGAGAGTAAGAAGGATATGTTGAAGAAGCTATATGAAATTTTTGAGTAGATCAAAAGCGAGAGCTTCCTAGAACAGATTAATAGGTTCTCATTGACAGTAAGTGACTTGAAGAGCTTTGGAGTGACTTTGAAGTATAGTAATGTTTGTAAGAAAGCGTTCCTTGCCAAATAAATGGGGTGTTCAAGTTCTGATCATTAAAAGCACCGAATATTTGAATGTTATGACATTGGAAGAATTCATTGGAATTCTGCAATCATAAGAAGTAGATATGAATATTGATGAGAGGAAACACGCAAAGGATGGATATGGATGTGCTTTGGTTACATCATAAGGTTTTCCTTCAAACATTGGTTTAGTTAGTTCAATTTAGTTTTCATCTATGTCTTCATGTTGTTCTAGAAATGGTCACAGTCATGGTTTGATATCTGGAAATCATCATGGAAATGGTAATGAAAATGGTCAGTTTCAAGGAGCTAACTTAAGTACTTTCAATGCATCAAATCAAGCTTCTGGTATGAACTCCACCGTTGGCTCAAAAAATAGGAATGTTGATGAAGGAGGTGTGTTGTACAAAGCTTTTGTAGCTAGCTATGAAGCTTTCATTGCTGATAGTTTGACACAATCTGAATTTGCTAGAGAGGACCTTGAGTAGTTGCATCCACATTACATGGAGGAAATGGATATAAAATGGAAAATGGCAATGATCAGTTTGAGGGCCAATAAGTTCTTCAAGAGCATTGGGAGAAGCAATTTCAGAAGGGAAAAAAGAAACAATGTGGGATTTGATAAAAGCAAAGTGAAGTGTTACAATTGTAATGATTATGAACATTTTACAAGGGAATGCAGAGCTCCAATGAGAGAGAATTCAAATTTCCAAAAGAACACTTATCAAAACAACTCTGAAGAGCAAAATGTGAGCAAATAAACTGGGAAGATTGAAATATATGAAGCTAGCAGTTCTGGACAGAAGCAAGCATTCATCATAGTTGGAGAGTGGGATGAAATGCCAGAGGGAGACTTCTGGAACAAGCAGGTTAAATCCTTAACAAGTACGGTTAATTCAGAATCTCATGATCAAGTACTTTCCAGCTCTTGCTCAATTGAATGTTTGAATACTATTAAATATGTTAGAGAACACATGAAAATTGATTGATGAAATTGATTTAATTAAATATCATCAAAGAGAGTTTGAGAGAGCAGAAAAACTTAAGTGATGTTTCATAATATAAGGGTAAATATGGAAGATTGAAAACTTAACATGAAAATTTGTTTGAAAGATTTAAAAAGGTCACAAATGATTTAGAAAACTCAAAAATTCAAGTTGACAAGTTTAATCTTTCTTCAAAAACTTAAAATGGAATACTTGACAAACAAATAATGTAAAAAAGAAAAGGTGGGGGTTGGATATTCATTTGTTCCACCACCTTGCAATGATAATTACACTATCTTTCCTGAATCTACAAAGTTTGTAAGTGATATCTCCAAATGAATAAATATAATGATCAAACTGTCTTGCAAACTAGTGTAGATTTGAAATTAAAACAAATTAATAAGTGTAATGAGTCTTCTGTGCTAAATGATTTAAGTGATTCTATCTACAGTTTTAGTACTAATTTGAGTAATAATTTTGTAGCAGGTCATAGTATAGAAGGTTTTGAGGATTGTGAAAGTATTTGCTTTAGAGTTTATGAAGAAGTTTTAACAGAGAATGAAGCTTTAGATGTTGATTTTAAGTCTTATAATAAGGATAATTTCATTTCTATAGTTCAAAATTTGGATAATTTTAATAAATCTGATGGTTTCATTGTTGAAGAATTACATGTTGAAAGTATTCATAATTGTGTGCATGGAAAATGTTATTACTTTGATAACAAATATGTGTATATGCTAACCATAAAATATTTGATATCTAATGAGCTTTAACTTAGAACATTGAATGGAAAAGGAATAAATGTGTATGAACCTGTTAAGTCTAAAAGAAAACCAAAATATAAATTGTGCAAAACAGAAACACAAAGCAAGTGTTTACTAGTTGGTATCCAAACCTGAAGTTGTGCATAAATCTGTTAAATTATGTACTGTGTTACAGTTTGGCAGAGTTAAGATTAAGGAATGTATTCTTAAACATAAGAGAACTAATAGTTTGAATGGAATTAATTTTGGTAAAGTTACATCTGAGATGTTAGTTGGTCATGATTTTAAAAAGTTGGGAAGTCTACTTCAGAGATAAAAACTTTAAATTGCATTATTGAAACTTTTAACTCTGATGATAAAAAAAATCTAACTCTCATGTTAAAAATTTTAAGTCTGATGGTAAAAGATTTAAGTCTTATACTCGAAATTTTAACTCTAAAGTCGATAATTGATGTTGAAAAACTCTGATGATCAAAATTTTATTTCTAAAAGAAGAATGAGTGAACATTTAAAGTTTAATAAGTTTCAAAGATTCAAATTCAAGTCTAAGAAGACTTGGATCCCAACATCTCATTGAATGATTAACTTGTGTAGGAGAAATCTACTAAAGCTGAAGATAATATCTGGATTGTAGATTATGGATGCTCATTGCACATGATTAGCAATGCTAAGTTTCTACAGAATTTCATATCATTCTTTGGAGGAACATTTTCTTTTGGTGGAGAGTCGGGTGGATCAATCACATGACAAGGGACAGTTTACAATGGTAAGCTTACATTGGGTCAGGTAAACTTTGTAAAAGAGCTCAATTACAATCTTTTGTCTGTTTCACAAGTTTGTGACAAGAAATTTACTTCTACATTCACTTCAGATTCGTTTTAGATTCCTAAACTTGAGTTTGTTATTCCTAAGGATATAATTGTGTTGCAAACACCAAGACATGAGGATATGTACATTTTAGATATGAACTTGGTTAAATAAAAAGTACATGAGAATATACAAATTAATGACATTAGTGATTTGTGCTTGGGTCAAAGTTAAATGCAAGCAATGATTCAACTTCAGAAAGTGCAGATCAACAGGGTGATCCAGTTCCAGATTCTATTCCAAGTTATACACAAGCTAGTCAAACAGAGGAGACATCTACTGATACAGTCATTCATGAAAATGAAGACATTCAAGTGACCTCTAATGATCATCATTTCACTTTGGAATCTCAACAAAGTAATACTGGTGAGTCATGTTTGAACTCTGAAGCATAAGAGTTTAACTTTGAAGAAGATCAACAATTTAACTCTGAAGAAAAACAAGTTAACTCGAAATCTGAACAAGTTGACCAAGATTTTAACTCTGAAGGAGAAAATGTTAACTCGGATGCACAAAGCCATGAGCAATCCAGTGATGAGACTTCTAATCCTTTATCTTGTGAAAATTTTGACTTAAATCAAACAAACTTGTCTGTTAATATTACTGAGGATGCAAACTCATTTTTAAAAGTTCACAAAAATCATCCTTTAAGTAATATAACTGGCAATTTGCATGAAGGAGTCAAAACAAGAAGTAATTCTGGTTTGATCTACCTATGTTTTATTTCCTGCTTCCTTTCTCAAGTTGAGCCTAAAAATGTTGATATTTCCTTATCTATTAATAGTTGGGTAGACGCTATGAAAGAGGAACATTTTTCAGTTTAAGAAATTGGAAGTAGGAAGGTTAGTTGACATGCCTGATGGTGAGAATAAGTTAGGAGTTAAATGGATCTTTAACGTTAAGAGGGATGACTTAGGATGAAAAATTAGGCTAGACTTGTAGTTCAAGGATACACTCAGGAAGAAGGGATAGATTATGATGAGGTATTTTCCCTTGAAGCTAGAATTGAATCTATTAGACTGTTTTTGGCATATGAATCTTTTAAGAATTTCAAAATGTTCCAAATGGATATCAAGTCTGCTTTTCTTTATGGAGGGTTAGAAGAGACTGTCTATGTGTGTCCGCCACTAGGATTTGTAGATCCACATTACCCAGATAGAGTGCTCAAGTTAGATAAAGCCCTTTATGGCTTACACCAAGCACCTAGGGCTCGGTATGACACACTTTCTAAGTACATGATTGAGAATGGATATCTTAGAGGATATATAATAAGACTTTCTTCAATAAGTGAGTAGAGCAAGATTCTATTTTTTTTGCAGATATATGTTGATGATATCATTTATGGTTCTACTAATCATTTGCTATGTAAAGAATTTGATTTTGTGATGCATTCTAAAATTCAAATGAGCTCAATGGGTGAAATGTCTTTCTTTTTGGATTGCAAGTGAAACAGTTGCAAATCTGCTCCTACCCGTGTAGACACTAGAGCCAAACTAAGTCCAGATTTAGAGGGTGAGGATGTAGATCGACATTTTTATAGGTCCATGATTGGTTCATTGATGTATTTGATAGCCAGTAGACCTGACATTATGTTTGGTGTTTGTTTGTGTGCTAGATACCATACCAATCCTAATATTTCTCATCTTGTTGTTGGTAAGAGGATCTTTAGATGTCTTAAGGGACAACCTACTTTGGTACCCTAAGAATACAAAACATTGATTTTTATGCCTTAATAAGAAGTCCATACACTAAGAATACAACATTTATTTGTATGCCTTAATAGGAAGTCCACAACTGGAGGGTGTCAGTTTTTAGGAAAAAACGATGTTTCATGGTAGTGTAAGAAGCAAACATCAGTATCTTAATCTTCTGCTAAAGCTGAGCATATTGTTGCAGCTTCTTGCACTTCCCAAGTTTTGTGGATCCAGAATCAGATGCTAGATTATCTCCTTAACTTTATGAACACGCCCATTAACATAGACAAAAATGCAACCATTTTCATAACAAGGAATCCTATCCAACACTCTAAGACAAAGCACATTGAGATTAGGTATCATTTTATTAGAGACTACTTTGAAAAGAAATTGATGCACTTAGTTAAGGTTCATACGGTTAATCAATTAACTGACCTTTTCACAAAGGCATTTGACACAACAAGATTCAACTTCCTTGTTCAAGCTATTGGTCTAATGAATCTTTCCTGACTATGTCCCAAAATGTTTGTGTACATATCTTTTTACATTTTGTTCATATTCTATTTTAAAATCCAAAAAGAGGGGGAGAAAATGGGAAAAACTCAAAAATATTTGAAGTCTGAAGTTGAAGTTTTTAAGTCTGTAGTACAAATTCTAAACTCTGAAAAAAAAAAAAATTAACTCTGAAACATAGTACTTTAACTCTAAAGTACAATTTTTTAACTTTGAAAGTCAAAACATTTTTTTCTGTTTATACAAATAAAATTAAAAAATATTGTGTGTTTTTTTTCTTGTTTAAAATTTATTCTAAAAGTTTCAAAAAAAAAATTATTTCTATATTTCTTTGAAGTATTAAGTATTTTATGTTTCTTGACTCTTTTTAAATTCTTTGCTATTTTTCTTATTACAATCTTTAGACAATCCAATACAAAAGTTTGAAATAAGTTTTGAAAGACACAAAAACAAGCTTTATACATTTGACTATTTGTACATAGAAATGTAAAACCAAATACAAAATGATAAAATGTTTCATAACAGTCAAAAAGATTTTAATAATTTCTGTCATATTTTAGTTTGCACAGTGAAAAACTTGTAAAAGAAGTACAAAATAAAATTTCAAAGAAATGAATCAAAAAGTATAAATTTCAGAAAAGCTTAAATAGTTCTTAATTTATACAATTTCTTGAAACCAAATATTTTTATAAATGCAAAGTTACTAGTATTTTGAACTCTTTAGTAACATGTGGTTCATAAGTTGCTTGAAATACTAAAATATTGATGTTGTCAAATGGGATACAAATTTTTTTAGTTGAAAGAGAAAGAAAAGTTCTATTTATTATAAATTTATGACATCTAAATCCGTTTTGCATTAAAACAAATATGAAGAAAAGTGTAAGAACTCAAAAATCCTTGATGTTGACTTGATAAAAGGCAAAGAAAGGAGGATGAGTTGGTATAGTTGCAGTTTTTAAGAATTATAATAGCCGTGATGCTGACTTGATAAAAGACAAAGACAGGTGAAAGAATTGGAAACCATACTAAAATTATTGTTATTCAAAACCAAAACACATTGTATCTAAAGAACTAAAAAATACCTTCGCATGAAGATCATAATTCAACCATCCTTAATAAAGGTTGAAGAGTTGGTTTGTGTTCTAACAATTTTTTTTCATAAATGTATGCTATAGACTATTCAAACTATTACACTAATAGATAATATGTTTGCTGCAGTAAATTCACACTAAAAACTCCTACTGTTTTTAATGATCAAAGATATAAATTTCATATTTGTGACGACCCAATATTGGAAAAAGGGCTAATGATGTAATAAGTTTTGGTCTAGGACCATTTTTTTCGTAATAAATTTGATACATTGGGTTAAATTGGCATTATGGCAAAGTTAAGGGTTATAAGTGAAAACTGTGAAAAGAAATATACAAGTTACTTTCATGTGATAGATATGAGATATGTGTGTATGTATTTGAGAGTGAAAACAAAGAAATGAGAAAACTTGTTTATTAAGTCGGTTAAGTGTTTACGACTTCATTCGGTATTCGTTTCTAAGTCGTTTTCGAAACGGAAAGCATATTTGTACTCATGGAGTCGAGGGGATCACTCCGGTATAAGCGAAATTGAGAAAGGAGATAGTTCATTTTGGGTGGTATCGATACCCGTTTTGATTTATCGAGGTATAACTCGTTATTTACGTTTATATTCGAGTTATTAGTGTTTATAACTTGTTTAAGATTGATTAGAATGAGTTTTGTTAAGTTTTAACGTTAAGCTTTAACCTACAACTATGGAAGTTGCTTCGTGGAGAAGAAGCTAGTTTTGGGAGCCAACTGATGGCTAGAATAAGCCAACCGACGACTGGAATAATCCAACCAGCAATTGAATGCTTCTAACCGGCGGTTGGATATATTTTCCAGCCGGCGGCTAGTAATGCTTAGCCGTGGCTGAATTGTCGTGTGTTGCAACTTTTAGAGTATCGTTAAGTTTAGTTTGCGAAAATATTAAAAGTATTATGAGAAGCGTTGTGAGGATGTTTGCTTAGCGACGAAGATATAGAGGTGAGTACAATATTGTTTTTAAAACCGAGCATAAAGATAAAAGTAACGTTTTAAAAGATGTTTCAATGTTTTATAAAGATGTTTGAATATAACGTTGTTGATAAACGACGTTATTTATGTGAAAAGATGTTTTGATCAAATAAAGATGAACTAGAACAGAATTACGGAATTGTGTGGTATGAGTAACACGGGGTTACCCATACATGATGATTACGGGTGGTTGTAGCTACCCGTATATTTGGATGACAGATGGTAGTAAGCTACTTGTATCCTTATTGTTAATATAATTTATTTGTCGTTTTTAATAAATTATGTGATAATTGATTTTTAAGGCCCTTGGCTTGAGTCGTTGTGGCTACTCATGTTTAGTGGTGTACTTTGCGATAAGGTACAGATTTGTTATTAATGATATACGTTGATTTATTATTGTTATTGTTATTTGATTTGTGCATTATAAGGAGTATGCCTTCGTTTTGCATAAGAGGCCTGGATTTGACTATGGGTAGTTGTAAGTGCTCGTTATTATGTGTTGAGACCTAGTGTGATCAACTAGGTGAAAAGTGCTAGCCAATGTTTGATGTTCTGACCATGTTGGGTCGGGATAGTTGCGGGGAATTCTAGACCTCCTTGGTAACACGTGGTATTGGGACGTATGTCTCATGTTGGAGTGATGTTTTGACCATGTTAGGGCAATTGCAACCGTCACGTGGGAGTGGGGAGGTGTGTACGTTGACGCACTGCAGATCCACTCCTTAACCACAAGGAAATGTTGTGCTGAGTCGGAGTTGTAAAAGCACGCATTCCAGGTTATTATAAAGATTGGGAGTCGCGCCCCAATGCTTATAATAGAATTCAGGAATGTGCGAGTAGCAAACGGGGTAGTAGCCCTAGGGTATATGTGGAACCCTTATGGATTGATTACTTAGCGAAGCGATGGATCAGATAGGCGGGATGCTTAGGATATCGACGTACCGAGATAAGTAAATTTCTTAGGGACTGTGGACCCTAGTTATGGATATATAATAAGTGCATTAATGGAAATTAATTATATGACGAAATTAATTTTATATGCATTTATTTATTGTTGGTTCTTTTCGTATCTGCTTCTACGGTTGCGGGTATGGATTGGATTAGTGAAGACAATTATTTTAATAAATGTTTTATAGTCTTTACTAATTTTATTGTCTCACCGGCTTTATGTTGATACTCTTTTTCGAAACCTGTCTTTTTCTAGTAGGTTGCCTAGGAGCTTGGTGAGAGGGGATCCTTGGGGTAGCTTGTTGTCCCCATCTATTATGAGATTGCCAACTTATTTTATATTCTATGTGGTACGATATAAGTTTTTAAACATAACGAATGGTTTGATTACTGAAATAGTTTTATGAACTGCTTATCACTTTTTACTTACGTCATTCCGCTGCGATATTTTGTGAAAAGTATAAAAAGTTTTTGTAAAGGGTGATTTTTGAAAACCAGGTCATTACAATATTTAAGTAAATACACTTTATATTTATTTTTATTTGACAGAATCGAAAAGTTTGACAGTTTATCAATTTCTTTTTAACTTATTAACACTGCAACTTATGAATCTTTGACACATTATTCTACTCTATACAATGCGCATGCATTTGCCACAACATTTCATTTCTTAAGAAATTTGTAGCTTAGAACTAACTTATATATTTCTAAATTATACACTTTTAATTCTGAAAATGAAATTTTGTGTTTGAAAAGTTAACTAGAGAAATGAAAAATTTAATTTGATGTTGTTAGGATCTGTCGAACTAGGTTTGAATAAACAAACGTGTAGATCTAGATCTATCAAAGAAGTTGCAGCGGATCAACAATTTGATATTAACAAGGATAAATTGATTAACAGTTTATATAAGTATGAATGAATAAACGTTAACAATTAAGAACACAAGAATTCCACCAACAGCCTCAATCTATTAGAATTAATATCTCGTAATAGACATGTTTTTACAACGAAACAAGGATCTATATATATATAGACCTTGAGGCTAAAACCCTAAACATAATCGGCTTAAAACTCTAATGAAATCTACAAAGATAATTATCTATATTTATTCCATAATTATCTCCTTACAATGCGCGCTAAAACATATCTAATAAACAGTAGAAACAAGGGCCAGTAGAAACTCCATGCAAACCATGCAGCAGTAGTAATAGCGTGACCAGTAGTAATCTTCAAATAGTGAGGACCAGTAGAAACCATCTTCACCAGTATAAACTACCTCGGTGACCAGTACTAATCGTCTTCACCATTAGTAACTGCTATAACCCAAAAATCTTCCCCTAAACTTCTACGTTCACTTATAAGCATAAGTTTCTTCATATATAAAACCGGAGAATGCTGCCAAAACCTTTAATCTTCTGCTTTGAGTTTCTATGATCAGTAAGCTGGCATCTGATTTTCCAAAGAATTTGAAGGGATTCATTTGATTCTTGATTTGCATTCAACTTCACATTAAGCATATTGATCATAATGTTGATGCCATGCTTGTACTTCTTTTCTACCAAGAAATACTCTGTTTTCCCACCACTTCTGCTCAAGGAGTAAACTCCACAGCTTTCGTAATGAACCCATTCAAGTACTAGATTAAATCTTGCTAGCTTCTCAGGCACGTTCTCAGGCTCAAACATAAGTTCTAGTACTTCCATAAATAGATCATTAATATCTAGAACTGTACCTTGGCCATTAGAATACTACTTGCTGCCATTGAGGGATAAATCAACCAAGTCCCTTCTACTGATGTTCCTGAATATCTCTAGATGACTTTAGTACACACTGAAGCTCTTTGAAGCTCGAACAATCTTGTACCTATTCCTCCCATCAATCACCACAACATACCAATCAATTATGGGCATCTCTATGAATGTGGTAGCACAATTGATATCTTCAGTATGCATGATCAGAGTCTTCATGTCATCAAAGACTCTATCTGCATCTTCATTCACCTGTTCATCTGAAATCTCAGGAACACATCCAAACTCCAGGTTTCCAGTGATATCTTCTTTCTTCACATGGACAATTTTCACACACCACCTTTGGCAGAAACTTAGGGTGCAACACGATTGGCGATCGTCACAACACATTGTATAGTTTAAGAGAATATCTAAATGAAATAAATATGATTTGATAAATACGTGTCATGACGTCGCATAATCATAAGCAAACACTTATGCCTTGTGGAGTAAATCCACAATAATAGTATCAATACAAACAATAATCCAAATGTAAAATCCCAAATTCGGGTAACAGCCAAATGAAATAATCCAAACACAATCCCAAGTTCAAAATAGAATAAAAATGATTATTCAAAATGAATAAGAAAGGTCTTCTAGGTCCAAAGAAGTCTCCAGTCATCCTATGCCTGATCATTACCTGAAAACAAAGTTTAAAATGTCAACATAAAGTTAAGTGAGTTCGTAAAGTTTATAAGAAAAGTGTAAGTAATTCCTTGTAACAAATTTTATAGTTTAAAACCTGAAGTTTAAGTAGAGAATACTATCTCCTTTGTCATACGAAATCTGTAACTTGAAAATGTCAAATATGTAATTCAAACGATAATATAAACGATTTTGATAAATGTTTTGGACAGTATGTGTAAACTAGTAACAAAGTAATCCACAACGATATTTGCAATCCAAACGTTTTTCACATGTGATATCTTTATTGTAATCAAAGCACTTTGCCAACTTTAGATGAAGTCAAATACGTTGCAAGGCTGAACACGTAATCATAGCACATTGCCAACTTCACTAAAGTCAAATACGTTGCAAAGGCCGAAAAGATAATGTAATTCAACACACAATTGTTATAGCACGTAGAATACAACATACAAACATGTCCAGTAAAAAGCATACTTGAAAATATAATGTTTCACATAAAAGAAGCTATGTCTTCCCCCAAAAAGTTGAAAACATTTAAAAGTAGGGGTTACGAAAACTCACCTCAAGTCCTGTGCAAGCTAGTTAAGTAAAATTCAGTTAAGGGTTCGGTCAGTTGAGCTTCCAAATCAATTACTCCAATCAATTTAATCCCACGTTAGCTAGAAGAAATATAGGTGACAATTGTGTGTATGTATGGTTGTTGACGGCAGCAGAAAGAATTCAAAGTAGAGAGTTTCTAATATATTAGTTTTAGGGTTATAAGCTAAATATTTAGGTTAGGCTAAAAAAATCGGCTAAACTAAAATTATTGGGTTGTTATAATTTTCAAATTTTAAATTTGTATGTAACAAGTCCAAATTAGATTACAATTCGGGTTATGGACTAGATTCCACTTTAGAATTGGTCAGAGACTAAATAAATACACAAGAAAACTAGACACGACACAAAACGTTTCTTGTAATTAAAAGTGACTCGGAAATTTTAATTACAAACGTGAGTTAAAACACAAAACTCGGGTATACTAATATTAACTAAGATAGGAAGTTCTTGTTTTCTGTTCTAATTACGTAAATAGAGAAATTACCAAACGTTAAATTTTTGTCTATATTATACGTAGAAGCTCAACCTTACGCTAAAGTGAAATTCCTAACATGTCATGCAAGTATTTGATATATAAAAGTTCACCAACATTTCCCATCACAAATAATCACGTTTAAGTATTCAAGTTTAAAAAAAATTTCACGTTAAATAACAGTTAACAAGTAATGACAGAAAACTAGAGAGAACGTTGACTAATAAAAATAAAATATGAAATTACGTTGACCGGGCAGATTTGGTGACGGTTGTCACAGTATCCCCTAGTTAAGAGAATTTCGTCCCGAAATTCATGAGATAAGTTACGAAGCAAAAGTCATCGAATACGAAATAAGGTAAAAGAAATGTTAGTTTATGTAAAGAAAAGTACCCGTTATATCATTAGGAACTTGTTGAACCTCAGCAGCTCCCATCACGTAAGCTCTTGCACGAGCTTGGTTTCCACGATTACCTTGATTTCCTTGCCCTTGGTGTCCATTGGTTATGAGCGGTTGAGTAGCGCGATTTCCAGTGTTTCCTCCATAGTTGCCTAACTTTGGACTGGCGTTGGGATAATGCTCCGTAATACCACACTCGTAACATGCTCCGGGCCTATAAGTGTTCACTGGAACTGCTGCTATAGCTTTCACCCTACAGTCCTTTGCCAAATGACCGAACCTTTTGCAGTTGTCACAAGTCCGACACGGCGAATTCTTGTTATGATGGTAGTTGCACTTTCCACACTTGGGTGCCAGTCCAGCGTACGATCCTCGATCACTGTTATTGTCAGTCCTAGCTTTCTTATCATTACTCTACCTACTCGACTCACCATCATGCTTACGTTTCTCTACTGATAGAATACCATCTCTGACCAAATCATCTGTAATAGCCCCAGCCCGCTGGATAGCACTCTGAAGAGTGGGAGGGTCGATACACCTCAATAAACGACGAACCTCTGGGTGCAGACCGTAGATGAAACGCTCAATGCGTCTAGACTCGGGAACTACCATCTGAGGACAGAAATGTGCTAGCTCATGAAAACGATCGATATAGGCAACAAGATTAGCTCCCTCCATAGAGTGATCCCAAAGCTCCACCTCCAATTTCTTCATCTCGTTATGAGAGCAAAATTTTTCTAGTATAAGAGCTCGCAGATCATCCCAAGTCATACCCAGCGCAGCTTCCCAACCTCTAGTCTGAAGTTCCGAATTCCACCAAGTGAGGGCGTTGCCCTTGAGGAGATGTGTAGAATACCGAACTCTGTTATGATCACCGCAATTACTGATATCGAACACCGATTCAACTTGCTCGAACCACTGATTCAAGATAAGGGCTCCGCCCTTGCCGTCGAACTCCGTGGGTTTACAGTTTAAGAACTCCTTATAAGTGCCAGGCTGAAGGGGTTGATGAGGTTGATGAGGCTGATTAGGCTGATTCGGCTGATTAGGCTGATTAGGCTGATTCTGAACCGCAGTGGTGGCCTGTTCCACAATCGTCGGTACAACAGCAGCTAGTTGTTCAGCGATCATAGCGATTATCTGAGCCTGATTAAGTGTACGAGGAGGTATCTACATAAGAAAAGGAGTAAGCATACGTCAGTATAACAAAATCGTGAATTGCAAGTAAGGGACATGATCAACAATTTAACCATGAGAATTTTTGGTATGTTTTGTATTATAACTACAAACATGGTCATGTAAACATATATATGACTCGCTATGGATATAATTACGTTGTACACCCATAATTATATCCATCTCGTCTCATATACATGTCCACTCCCCATGCTCATTATCATAATATTAACCTATACAAATTAAGGATTGAAATACAAGAGTTAAACCAAGATTCAAATAGTAGCAAGGATGAAATCGAGAAACATAAATGTAAAGAATAAATCAAATAAGAAATGTATTGGTCGTCGTCTTCCTTAGGCGAATGAGTCGTCGCGTACTAGTAATGAGACGTAATGAAATCAATAAAAAGATCCCTAAAAGTAGCAAGGATGAAATCGAGAAACATAAATGTAAAGAATAAATCAAATAAGATATGTATTGGTCGTCGTCTTCCTTAGGCGAATGAGTCGTCGCGTGCTAGTAATGAGACGTAATGAAATCAATGAAAAGATCCCTAAAAGAATCTATATGAGGGCTCCTAGTTATAGTCTAGGCCAAACCACCTAGTTCTCTATAACCATGTGCTCTGATACCAATCTGTCACACCCCACCTTTGGCGGAAACGTAGGGTGTAACACGATTGGCGATCGTCACAACACATTGTATAGTTTAAGAGAATATCTAAATGAAATAAATATAATTTGATAAATACGTGTCATGACGTCGCACAATCATAAGCAAACACTTATGCCTTGTGGAGTCAATCCACAATAATAGTATCAATACAAACAATAATCCAAATGTAAAATCCCAAATTCGGGTAACAGCCAAATGAAATAATCCAAACACAATCCCAAGTTCAAAATAGAATAAAAATGATTATTCAAAATGAATAAGAAAAGTCTTCTAGGTCCAAAGAAGTCTCCAGTCATCCTATGCCTGATCATTACCTGAAAACAAAGTTTAAAATGTCAACATAAAGTTGAGTGAGTTCGTAAAGTTTAGAAGAAAAGTGTAAGTAATTCCTTGTAACAAATTTTATAGTATAAAAACTGAAGTTTAAGTAGAGAATACCATCTCCTTTGTCATACGAAATCTGTAACTTGAAAATGTCAAATATGTAATTCAAACGATAATATAAACGATTTTGATAAATGTTTTGGACAGTATGTGTAAACTAGTAACAAAGTAATCCACAACGATATTTGCAATCCAAACGTTTTTCACATGTGATATATTTATTGTAATCAAAGCACTTTGCCAACTTTAGATGAAGTCAAATACGTTGCAAGGCTGAACACGTAATCATAGCACATTGCCAACTTCACTAAAGTCAAATACGTTGCAAAGGCCGAAAACATAATGTAATCCAACACACAATTGTTATAGCACGTAGAATACAACATACAAACATGTCCAGTAAAAAGTATACTTGAAAATATAATGTTTCACATAAAAGAAGCTATGACTTCCCCCAAAAAGTTGAAAACATTTAAAAGTAGGGGTTACGAAAACTCACCTCAAGTCCTGTGGAAGCTAGTTAAGTAAAATTCACTTTAGCGTTCGGTCAGTTGAGCTTCCAAATCAATTACTCCAATCAATTTAATCCCACGTTAGCTAGAAGAAATATAGGTGACAATTGTTTGCATGTATGGTTGTTGACGGCAGCAGAAAGAATTCAAAGTAGAGAGTTTCTAATATATTAGTTTTAGGGTTATACGCTAAATATTTAGGTTAGGCTAAAAAAATGGGCTAAACTAAAATTATTGGGTTGTTATAATTTTTAAATTTAAAATTTGTATGTAACAAGTCCAAATTAGATTACAATTCGGGTTATGGACTAGATTCCACTTTAGAATTGGTCAGAGACTAAATAAGTACACAAGAAAACTAGACACGACACAAAACGTTTCTTGTAATTAAAAGTGACTCGGAAATTTTAATTACAAACGTGAGTTAAAACACAAAACTCGGGTATACTAATATTAACTAAGATAGGAAGTTCTTGTTTTCTGTTCTAATTACGTAAATAGAGAAATTACCAAACGTTAAATTTTTGTCTATATTATACGTAGATGCTCAACCTTACGCTAAAGTGAAATTCCTAACATGTCATGCAAGTATTCGATATATAAAAGTTCACCAACATTTCCCATCACAAATAATCACGTTTAAGTATTCAAGTTTAAAAAAATTTCACGTTAAATAACAGTTAACAAGTAATGACAGAAAACTAGAGAGAACGTTGACTAATAAAAATAAAAAATGAAATTACGTTGACCGGGCAGATTTGGTGACAGTTGTCACACTATCCCCTACTTAAGAGAATTTCGTCCCGAAATTCATGAGATAAGTTACGAATCAAAAGTCATCGAATACGAAATAAGGTAAAAGAAATGTTAGTTTCGGTAAAGAAAAGTACCCGTTATATCATCAGGAACTTGTTGAACCTCAGCAGCTCCCATCACGTAAGCTCTTCCTCGAGCTTGGTTTCCACGATTACCTTGATTTCCTTGCCCTTGGTGTCCATTGGTTATGAGCGGTTGAGTAGCGCGATTTCCATTGTTTCCTCCATTGTTGCCTAACTTTGGACTGGCGTTGCGATAATGCTCCGTAATACCACACTCGTAACATGCTCCGGGCCTATAAGTGTTCACTGGAACTGCTGCTATATCTTTCACCCTACAGTCCTTTGCCAAATGACCGAACCTTTTGCAGTTGTCACAAGTCCGACACGGCGAATTCTTATTATGATGGTAGTTGCACTTTCCACACTTGGGTGCCAATCCAGCGTACGATCCTCGATCTCTCTTATTGTCAGTCCTAACTTTCTTATCATTACTCTGCCTACTCGACTCACCATCATGGTTACGTTTCTCTACTGATAGAAAACCATCTCTGACCAAATCATCTGTAATAGCCCCAGCCCGCTGGATAGCACTCTGAAGAGTGGGAGGGTCGATACACCTCAATAAACGACGAACCTCTGGGTGCAGACCGTAGATGAAACGCTCAATGCGTCTAGACTCGGGAACTACCATCTGAGGACAGAAACGTGCTAGCTCATGAAAACGATCGATATAGGAAACAAGATTAGCTCCCTCCATAGTGTGATCCCAAAGCTCCACCTCCAATTTCTTCATCTCGTTACGAGAGCAAAATTCTTCTAGTATAAGAGCTCGCAGATCATCCCAAGTCATACCCAGCTCAGCTTCCCTACCTCTAGTCTGAAGTTCCGAATTCCACCAAGTGAGGGCGTTTCCCTTGAGGAGATGTGTAGAATACCGAACTCAGTTCTGATCACCGCAATTACTGATATCGAACACCAATTCAACTTGGTCGAAGCACTGATTCAAGATAAGGGCCCCTCCCTTGCCGTCGAACTACGTGGGTTTACAGTTTAAGAACTCCTTATAAGTGCCAGACTGAAGGGGTTGATGAGGTTGATGAGGCTGATTAGGCTGATTCGGATGATTAGGCTGGTTAGGCTTATTAAGCTCATTAGGCTGATTCTGAACAGCAGTGGTGACCTGTTCCACAATCGTCGGTACAACAGCAGCTAGCTGTTCAGCGATCATAGCGGTTATCTGAGCCTGATTAAGTGTACGAGGAGGCATCTACATAAGAAAAGGAGTAAGCATACGTCAGTATAACAAAATCGTGAATTGCATGTAAGGGACATGATCAACAATTTAACCATGAGAATTTTTGGTATGTTTTGTATTATAACTACAAACATGGTCATGTAGACATATATATGACTCGCTATGGATATAATTACGTTGTACACCCATAATTATATCCACCTCGTCTCATATACATGTCCACTCCCCATGCTCATTATCATAATATTAACATATACAAATTAAGGATTGAAATATAAGAGTTAAACCAAGATTCAAATAGTAGCAAGGATGAAATCGAGAAACATAAATGTAAAGAATAAATCAAATAAGAAATGTATTGGTCGTCGTCTTCCTTAGGCGAATGAGTCGTCGCGTGCTAGTAATGAGACGTAATGAAATCAATAAAAAGATCCCAAAAAGTAGCAAGGATGAAATCGAGAAACATAAATGTAAAGAATAAATCAAATAAGAAATGTATTGGTCGTCGTCTTCCTTAGGCGAATGAGTCGTCGCGTGCTAGTAATGAGACGTAATGAAATCAATGAAAAGATCCCTAAAAGAATCTATATGAGAACTCCTAGTTATAGTCTAGGCCAAACCACCTAGTTCTCTATAACCATGTCCTCTGATACCAATCTGTCACACCCCACCTTTGGCGGAAACGTAGGGTGCAACACGATGGGCGATCGTCACAACACATTGTATAGTTTAAGAGAATATCTAAATGAAATAAATATAATTTGATAAATACGTGTCATGACGTCGCACAATCATAAGCAAACACTTATGCCTTGTGGAGTCAATCCACAATAATATTATCAATACAAACAATAATCCAAATGTAAAATCCCAAATTCGGGTAACAGCCAAATGAAATAATCTAAACACAATCCCAAGTTCAAAATAGAATAAAACTGATTATTCAAAATGAATAAGAAAGGTCTTCTAGGTCCAAAGAAGTCTCCAGTCCTCCTATGCCTGATCATTACCTGAAAACAAAGTTTAAAATGTCAACATAAAGTTGAGTGAGTTCGTAAAGTTTATAAGAAAAGTGTAAGTAATTCCTTGTAACAAATTTTATAGTTGAAAAACTGAAGTTTAAGTAGAGAATACCATCTCCTTTGTCATACGAAATCTGTAACTTGAAAATGTCAAATATGTAATTCAAACGATAATATAAACGATTTTGATAAATGTTTTGGACAGTATGTGTAAACTAGTAACAAAGTAATCCACAACGATATTTGCAATCCAAACGTTTTTAACATGTGATATCTTTATTGTAATCAAAGCACTTTGCCAACTTTAGATGACGTCAAATACGTTGCAAGGCTGAACACGTAATCATAGCACATTGCCAACTACACTAAAGTCAAATACGTTGCAAAGGCCGAAAACATAATGTAATCCAACACACAATTGTTATAGCACGTAGAATACAACATACAAACATGTCCAGTAAAAAGCATACTTGAAAATATAATGTTTCACATAAAAGAAGCTATGTCTTCCCCCATAAAGTTGAAAACATTTAAAAGTAGGGGTTACGAAAACTCACCTCAAGTCTTGTGCAAGCTAGTTAAGTAAAATTCACTTAAGCGTTCGGTCAGTTGAGCTTCCAAATCAATTACTCCAATCAATTTAATCCCACGTTAGCTAGAAGATATATAGGTGACAATTGTTTGCATGTATGGTTGTTGACGGCAGCAGAAAGAATTCAAAGTAGAGAGTTTCTAATATATTAGTTTTAGGGTTATACGCTAAATATTTAGGTTAGGCTAAAAAAATGGGCTAAACTAAAATTATTGGGTTGTTATAATTTTTAAATTTTAAATTTGTATGTAACAAGTCCAAATTAGATTACAATTCGGGTTATGGACTAGATTCCACTTTAGAATTGGTCAGAGACTAAATAAATACACAAGAAAACTAGACACGACACAAAAGGTTTCTTGTAATTAAAAGTGACTCGGAAATTTTAATTACAAACGTGAGTTAAAACACAAAACTCGGGTATACTAATATTAACTAAGATAGGAAGTTCTTGTTTTCTGTTCTAATTACGTAAATAGAGAAATTACCAAACGTTAAATTTATGTCTATATTATACGTAGAAGCTCAACCTTACGCTCAAGTGAAATTCCTAACATGTCATGCAAGTATTCGATATATAAAAGTTCACCAACATTTCCCATCACAAATAATCTCGTTTAAGTATTCAAGTTTAAAAAAAATTCACGTTAAATAACAGTTAACAAGTAATGACAGAAAACTAGAGAGAACGTTGACTAATAAAAAAAAAATGAAATTACGTTGACCGGGCAGATTTGGTGACGGTTGTCACACTATCCCCTAGTTAAGAGAATTTCGTCCCGAAATTCATGAGATAAGTTACGAAGCAAAAGTCATCGAATACGAAATAAGGTAAAAGAAATGTTAGTTTCTGTAAAGAAAAGTACCCGTTATATCATCAGGAACTTGTTGAACCTCAGCAGCTCCCAACACGTAAGCTCTTCCTCGAGCTTGGTTTCCACGATTACCTTGATTTCCTTGCCCTTGGTGGCCTCGAGCTTGGTTTCCACGATTACCTTGATTTCCTTGCCCTTGGTGGCCATTGGTTATGAGCGGTTGAGTAGCGCGATTTCCATTGTTTCCTCCATTGTTGCCTAACTTTGGACTGGCGTTGCGATAATGCTCCGTAATACCACACTCGTAACATGCTCCGGGCCTATAAGTGTTCACTAAAAACTGCTGCTATAGCTTTCACCCTACAGTCCTTTGCCAAATGACCGAACCTTTTGCAGTTGTCACAAGTCCGACACGGCGAATTCTTATTATGATGGTAGTTGCACTTTCCACACTTGGGTGCCAGTCTAACGTACGATCCTCGATCACTCTTATTGTCAGTCCTAGCTTTCTTATCATTACTCTGCCTACTCGACTCACCATCATGCTTACGTTTCTCTACTGATAGAATACCATCTCTGACCAAATCATCTGTAATAGCCCCAGCCCGCTGGATAGCATTCTGAAGAGTGGGAGGGTCGATACACCTCAATAAACGACGAACCTCTGGGTGTAGACCGTAGATAATACGCTCAATGCGTCTAGACTCGGGAACTACCATCTGAGGACAGAAACGTGCTAGCTCATGAAAACGATCGATATAGGCAACAAGATTAGCTCCCTCCATAGTGTGATCCCAAAGCTCCACCTCCAATTTCTTCATCTCGTTACGAGAGCAAAATTCTTCTAGTATAAGAGCTCGCAGATCATCCCAAGTCATACCCAGCGCAGCTTCCCTACCTCTAGTCTGAAGTTCCGAATTCCACCAAGTGAGGGAGTTTCCCTTGAGGAGCTGTGTAGAATACCGAACTCTGTTCTGATCATCGCAATTACTGATATCGAACACCGATTCAACTTGCTCGAACCACTGATTCAAGATAAGGGCCCCGCCCTTGCCGTCGAACTCCGTGGGTTTACTGTTTAAGAACTCCTTATAAGTGCCAGACTGAAGGGGTTGATGAGGTTGATAAGGCTGATTAGGCTGATTCGGCTAATTAGGCTGGTTAGGCTGATTAGGCTGATTCTGAACCACAGTGGTGACCTGTTCCACAATCGTCGGTACAACAGCAGCTAGCTGTTCAGCGATCATAGCGGTTATCTGAGCCTGATTAAGTGTACGAGGAGGCATCTACATAAGAAAAGGAGTAAGCATACGTCAGTATAACAAAATCGTGAATTTCAAGTAAGGGACATGATCAACAATTTAACCATGAGAATTTTTGGTATGTTTTGTATTATAACTACAAACATGGTCATGTAAACATATATATGACTTCGTATGGATATAATTACGTTGTACACCCATAATTATATCCACCTCGTCTCATATACATGTCCACTCCCCATGCTCATTATCATAATATTAACATATACAAATTAAGGATTGAAATATAAGGGTTAAACTTAGATTCAAATAGTAGCAAGGATGAAATCAAGAAACATAAATGTAAAGAATAAATCAAATAAGAAATGTATTGGTCGTCGTCTTCCTTAGACGAATGAGTCGTCGCGTGCTAGTAATGAGACGTAATGAAATCAATGAAAAGATCCCAAAAGAATCTATATGAGGACTCCTAGTTATAGTCTAGGCCAAACCACCTAGTTCTTTATAACCATGTGCTCTGATACCAATCTGTCACACCCCACCTTTGGCGGAAACGTAGGGTGCAACACGATGGGCGATCGTCACAATACATTGTATAGTTTAAGAGAATATCTAAATGAAATAAATATAATTTGATAAATACGTGTCATGACGTCGCACAATCATAAGCAAACGCTAATGCCTTGTGGAGTCAATCCACAATAATAGTATCAATACAAAGAATAATCCAAATGTAATATCCCAAATTCGGGTAACAACCAAATGAAAAATTCCAAACACAACCCCAAGTTCAAAATAGAATAAAAATGATAACTCAAAATGCATAAGAAAGGTCTTCTAGGTCCAAAGAAGTCTCTAGTCATCCTATGCTTGATCATTACCTGAAAACATAGCTTAAAATGTCAACATAAAGTTGAATGAGTTCGTAAAGTTTATAAGAAAAGTGTAAGTAATTCCTTGTAACAAATTTTATAGTTTAAAAACTGAAGTTTAAGTAGAGAATACCATCTCCTTTGTCATACGAAATCTGTAACTTGAAAATGTCAAATATGTATTTCAAACGATAATATAAACGATTTTGATAAATGTTTTGGACAGTATGTGCAAACTAGTAACAAATTAATCCACAACGATATTTGCAATCCAAACGTTTTTCACATGTGATATCTTTATTGTAATCAAAGCACTTTGCCAACTTCAGATGAAGTCAAATACGTTGCAAGGCTGAACACGTAATCAAAGCACATTGCCAACTTCACTAAAGACAAATACGTTGCAAAGGCCGGAAACATAATGTAATCCAACACACAATTGTTATAGCACATAGAATACAACATACAAACATGTCCAGTAAAAAGCATACTTGAAAATATAATGTTTCACATAAAAGAAGCTATGTCTTCCCCCAAAAAGTTGAAAACATTTAAAAGTAGGGGTTACGAAAACTCACCTCAAGTCCTGTGCAAGCTAGTTAAGTAAAATTCACTTAAGCGTTCGGTCAGTTGAGCTTCCAAATCAATTACTCCAATCAATTTAATCCCACGTTAGCTAGAAGAAATATAGGTGACAATTGTTTGCATGTATGGTTGTTGACGGCAGCAGAAAGAATTCAAAGTAGAGAGTTTCTAATATATTAGTTTTAGGGTTATACGCTAAATATTTAGGTTAGGCTAAAAAAAATGGGTTAAACTAAAATTATTGGGTTGTTAAAATTTTTTAATTTTAAATTTGTATGTAACAAGTCCAAATTAAATTACAATTCGGGTTATGGACTAGATCCCACTTAGAATTGGTCAAAGACTAAATAAATACACAAGGGAACTAGACACCACACAAAACGTTTCTTGTAATTAAAAGTGACTCGGAAATTTTAATTACAAACGTGAGTTAAAACACAAAACTCGGGTATACTAATATTAACTAAGATAGGAAGTTCTTGTTTTCTGTTATAATTACGTAAATAGAGAAATTACCAAACGTTAAATTTTTTTCTATATTATACGTAGAAGCTCAACCTTACGCTAAAGTGAAATTCCTAACATGTCATGCAAGTATTCGATATATAAAAGTTCACCAACATTTGCCATCACAAATAATCACGGTTAAGTATTCCAGTTTAAAAAAATTTCACGTTAAATAACAGTTAACAAGTAATGACAGAAAACTAGAGAGAACGTTGACTAATAAAAATGAAAAATGAAATTACGTTGACTGGGCAGATTCGGTGACGGTTGTCACAACAATCTTTGGCTTTTCCTCCTCTTTTTCAGCATCTTCCTTCTTTTCTTTGCCCTGAGAGTCTCTGTATGTAGATTTCTTTTATTCAACTTTAGTCTTCTTCACACCAGTATTAACTGTTGAAATGGTGCTTGCCTTTCTCTTTTTACCAGTAGTAATTGTTTCTACTGCTAGTTTTGACTTCTTAGCAGTGGAAACACCAATACCTTGATTAGCTTTCCTTTTCTTTTCAGTTATAGACCTTTCTTGAACTTTCTTCTTTATCTCCTTCTTTTCACCTTCTTTCTTCTTTCCAAAATGGAAAGCCTTGAATCCTCTATCAAGAGCAGCTTTGAGAGCTCTTTCTCTTTCAAATTCTTCTTTTTCTCTTTCCAACTTTGCCTGTTCGTGAGCTGCTTTCAAAATTCGCTTTTCTTTAATGTACAGATACAAGACATTATCCAACTTCATGGGACCAAGTTGCTTTCCACTATATTTCCCAGTTGACTTGAGGAAATTCGTATAATTCTTTTTATCCTCTGCTCTCTTCACATTCCTCTTAATAGTGGACTTGCTTCTACATCAGCTTTCTCTTGAGATTTTATTTTTAGCTCATCTTGAATTTGTTCATCTTCCATTCTTTGGGAAGCTATAACATCTTCCTGTTCTATCTTTTTTAGTCTTTCTCTTTCAGCTTGTGCTTTCTCCTGCTCTTCCTTTTCAAGCTCCAATAGCCTGATTCTCTCATCCCTTTCTTCTGCCAGTTTTATTTTTTTTCAATCTCGTCTTCCTCCAATTCTTCCTTGGTTTTTATTTTCAGCTTACCCTTACCCTTACTTCTGTATTCTGGATCATCATCTAGAATACCTTTTGTATTTCCTTCTTTGTAGTAATAAATCCAATTGGTCTCTGCTGAATTGGTGTAGGAATAACAGGCACATTTGTTTCACCAGTAAGACCCTCAGGTTCACCAGTAGTAAAAGCAGATTGTTTCTCTTTGGTTTTTCCTTCAGCTGCTTTTCTTTTTCTAGCCACAACTGCAGTTATTTGTTCTTTCCTTAGATTCTCAGCTTTCAGTCTTTCTTGTTTCGCTTTCTTCTCCTTCATCCTGTCCAGCTTAGAAGCTAGAGTAATATCATCTTCAATTAATGGAACTACTTGTGGATCACCAGTAGGAAGATCAGCTTTGGTGTGACGTCCCGTCAATTTGAAGTACTTGCGTTACCGTTATTATCTTACTCTTATTCGCAATTATTTGGACCCTTGTATTTCGCTTTGTTTTACTCACGGCTTATTACTGAGAATCGGTTTTTATGTGATAAGTTTTGATTCGTCCTTTGAGACGTAAGATTATGTTTATCTAAGTGCCATACGGTTAGTATGCTCATGGTAATAAGTTAGGAGGTTTATGCCAAATTTTTCGGTTAACGTATTCCTTATCTTCGAGATATCGTGCTTTTGCTCTTGTCGATCATTTACCGAAATCGTGCGTATCTCGGAATCGAAATTTAAATTTAATCATATAATGAACTCTAATACCAAGAATACATGCAATGAACTTGCCTAAGTTCATTTGAAATCAATCGGGAAATTTCAACGAACGAAAAGGCGTAGCGATAACGCGAATTCAAAACAAAATTTTGCTGAATCAGCAATTCAGCCCATGGCTGAATAACTTCAGTCGTTGGCTGAAGGTCCAAACGGCGGCTGAATATATTCTGCCGGCGGCTGGATGCTGCTGGACAGGTTTTTTGGTGACTCTTTTTTGCATGTAAAGGGAATGGTCCACTTGTTGCTACCCGATTTGACCCTCCTTTCTGCCAGAAATTCAGTCCCCAAGATGATATACCCCTTTTCTTTTCCATTTTGTTTCATTTTCTTATAACAAAAACACACACACAAAGTGTGTTTCTCTCAAACTCTCTCTATTTTCCCCCTTTGTGGTTGTAAATCCCAGCTAGGAACAACCAAATAAACACCATAAACATCACAATAATCGGTTATATTCATCAAAGGGAGCAAGAGGTGGTGATTCTTCCGGTTTGCTTCTTTGGTTCTCATCATTTTCGGGTCTAATCTTCTTCAAGATCAAGCTAGATCATCATACTTTCGTTTTCTTGCGGTATAATAACTAAAACCTACTGTTTTTATTTACATTTATCACATGCATGTTTAATCTAACATCAAATAAAGGTTTTTATAAAGTTTCTATGGTGTTTTATCTAAAGAACATAAGTTTTACAAACTTTTACAAAGATCTTGATAGATAAAGTTGTTATTTGAAGAGATATATAAACATTTTTAAAGATTCATAAGTTGCATGTCGAGATCTACAGAAGATACACTTGAAAATACTAAAAATCGACAAATAACGAAAATCCGGATTGCTGGCTGTGGACTGCCAGCCGGCGGCTGGATACCTCTGATTACATGAATTTTGCGTTTTTGATAATTATCGGTGGTTGTGTTGTGTTTTGAAGGCGGATATTCCCATCACCACACCACTGAAGTTGGTTGTTCCAGATTCTTGTCAAATCTTGCGGGTGTTAACGGTATAAATTGTTATCCTTGTAAATCTTTCGATTTCATTATCCTTCTTTATTCGGTTCTAGCCTTGAAAACGGTTAGGAGTAAATATTAGACCAACACTTAATATATTATCGATTTTGGACTGAGATTGGACGAAATATGTTAAAGTATAATCTAACCAAAAGTATCGTATTTAACTTATTATCGTATTATGTATTATGATAAAGGTTTAAGATGCAATTTGTTATCGAGCGGGAAAGTGTACGGATTTTGGACAAATATTTTATGACGCGGAAGCGTTGTCGAAATTTCATCTCACAAATTTTTACGACATAAACACTCATATAAGTGAACTTATATATAAAAGTAGCATATCATGCAATAACATCGTCTTTGGACTCAAAGACGCCAACGTAATCATAAATGTTATAATATCACTTAAAACGGACGTTTTAACCTCTTTGCGATAAATAAAACTTCGCCACAAATTTTGATCATCACCTAAATTCATCAAATATATTTTTACAACAAACCTTTTATAAAACGGTTTTTAAAGGCATTTTACACTAAGTAATTCGAGATGAGAAGACCTTAAATTATCCAAAGTGTCAAAGTTGGACTTTTACGTTGACTTTGACTCCCTTTCAAATTGACTTTGGTTTTACTTCAAATTTTTTACTTTGACTTTTATAAAGTCAACATCCTTGACATTTGACTTTCATAAGTCAACATCTTTGACTTTTACCAAGTCAACCTCTTCGACGTTAACCTTGGTCGATCTAATGAAACTTGGTAACGATATTATTAATCAATCGATATTCCTGGTAGTCGATAATGACTCGGAATAACCATTCGTTTCCAACGGTCGTTTATGACGTGAAATGTCGATATCTTTCCGATCGGCCCTGTTTGGCACGGAACATCGTCTCTTAAATACGTCATCCTGATAAACCTTATTAATCGTTGGAATATTTTAATAAACTAAATCTTAACCGACAAGGCTAAACCGGACTAAGCTTATAGAGATACTGAGACTATGTTGTTTAATGTTTTAAGGCACTTAGACGGTGGAGTTGTAGCTCCGAGATTGGGTACCCAATTCATTTGCTGAGCTTTTACTGTGAGTTATTTGTAGCCCTGTGTCTTTACTATTTTTAGGGCTGGAAAGCGTATTTTAAATTGTCTGCATGTATGCGAAACTTTATTGATTATCTTGTTACCTAGTGGATCAGGTCAGCCTTAGATTTTGTATCATTAGGCTCTGTTGAGCTCCCCTTATACACTTGATTAAGCTTTTACCCGCGGTTTCATATATACAGATCTGTTTGGGTTTGACCGAACCCTCATCCCTCGCTAGGACGTACCTAGGAGTGGATGTTATGGCCGTATTTCATAATTGGTTGCCTTTGGATTGATACCCCTTAGGATAGGGGATAAATAATGTGGTCAGGTTCAGTGTATACTAGTCTAGGCTATCTACCTTGCACTAGGATAGTAAAACAAGATATGATAATCGAAATTTATAAAGTTTGTGAAATTATAATGTTTATTGAAACTTGTCGTTGGGTCAACGTTTATTTAAAATTGCGAATAATTCACCAACATGTTGTTGATGTCGTTTTAACGCTTTTCAAGAGTTTGAGGATTTCGGTTGATCATGCCACGTTTGTTTTCGGATCGCGTATTTTGTGTATTTGGAATTAGTTGTGTTGGTTGTGATTCAGTTATGATCCGTTTTATGACATTTGGAATGTAATTTGTACCTGGCGTTTGTTGCTTTTAACATTTGTAATGTACTTTGTAACCCTTTGGCATGATTAATGTTATCTTGATGTTTTGTTTATTGGTTGTATTGTTGTAATCCTTGACTCTTGATATTATAACTGGAACACCTCGTGTTTCCGCTCTAAGCGGGGTGTGACAGAAGTTGGTATCAGAGCCAAAGGTTATAGCGAACCGAGTGATTTAAACTGAGTAAATCACTTGGACTATGACCATAGGCTTTTTAAATCGATTTTCTCTGATTGCAATGTGTGCACTATTTTTCATACGTGTTTAATTTCGCGTTGTGTTTTGGCATTTAGCCTTGTTTTCGTGTCGCACACATTTGCTGATCGAGTTTTCTTTTCCTTTTATTTTAGGACGATGGCGCCTAAGAGGAGAGTTGCAACACGAAGTTCCGCGAGACGTGCTACTGCGAACGCGAGAGCGAATACTGTGAATCCGGGAGCTAACACCGCGAATGAGAATGCGAGAAGGAATAATTCTGGGAATGATACCCGACTTCGGCCAGTTGATCGCTCAGCAGATTGCGGCTATGATGCCCGAGATTGTGGCTCAACTGAGGGAGGGCACAGCCCAAGGAAATGGTGGTTCGGCTCCTGAAAATCCCGAATCGATTGTTAATGATGATGGTCCTGAGGTTGTGATTACTGAGTCTGCTGAACCCAAAGCTGGATCGGGTGGAGCAGAGGGCTCAGCGCGAAGCACTGGATGCACTCTGAAGACTTTCATGAGCTGCAAGGCCCCAGAATTTAAGGGTAATGAGGGAGCAACTGGAACGCTCCAGTGGATGGAAAAGTTAGAATCCATCTTTGATGCTGTTGGTTGTGCGGACGAGGATCGAGTCCGTTTTGTTGCTTTCGTATTGCAAGGCTCTGCTCTGATATGGTGGAATTCGATTGCGAATGTGCGAGGCAGAGCCGAAATTAACGCGATGACTTGGGAGCAACTGAAGGAGTTAATGATTACTTAATATGTGCCTGAATCAGAGATTCAGAAGTTGGAGGACGAGTTTTGGAATTAAACGATGGTTGGGTCGGACATTCAGGGGTACAACTCACGTTTTCATGCTTTGTCCCAATTGGTGCCGCACTTTGTTCGACCTGAGCTCAAGCGAATCGGTCGCTACTGTGACGTCCCGTCTATTTGAGGTACTTGAGTTACCGTTATTGTTTTAATATTATTCGCAATTGTTTTGACCCTTGTATTTCGCTTTGTTTTACTCACGGTTTATTGATGAGAATCGGGTTTTATGTGATTATTTTGATTTGTCCCTTGAGACGTAAGTTGATGTTTATCTAAGTGCCAAATAGTTAGTATGCTCTTGGAAATAAGTTAGGAGGTTTATGCCAAATTGTCGGTTAACGTATCCCTATCCTTAAGAAATCATGCTTTGCTCGTGTTTATGTTTATACCGAGAAATATGTATTTCCACTTGGAAGATTAAATCAAATCATATAATGAATCCTAATACCAAGAATATCTATAATGAACTTGCCTAAGTTCACATGTAAAACAATCGGGAACTCTAAACAAACGAACGTAAGTAACGATAAGTTAAACAAAAATCGAAATTTGCTGTTTGGAGGCCGAATGAGCCGCCATTTGCCCCAATGCGCCGCATTCGGGTGCAGATCAGCACTTGGTGATTTTCTAACTTTTGCAATTTTTCATTAACGGGCCTAAATCTTTGGTCTCGGGTTTGTACTTGTCTTAAGGCCATTTTGGGTCCAGTAACAAGACACTAACACCCCCCATTGATCCCCCATTTCATTTCAAAATTCACACACACATAGCATACATTTTCCTCTCTCTTTTCTTTGAAGCAAACACACACAAACACAAACACTCCTCCCTTTTTCTTCTTGTAACTGTGATTTCCAGAGTTTAACCACATATTTCACCACCATAAAAGTTTTGTTTTCATCTAGAGGAGTAGGTTATACTCATCCATTTGGAGGTTTACTTGGGTTATATCGTTTTCGGGTCGAAATCACCGCCTCACATCAAGGATCTTCATCACTTCTTGCTTGATCTTCACATCTTCACTTTCTTTGGGGTATAATAACTTAAACTCTCTGTATTTTCTAAGATTTATTCAATGCATGTATGATCTAACTAAAGAAAATGAATTTTAACAAAGTTTGAGGGTAAATAATTTATGAAAATCAAGTTTTTATAAAAATGTGTATGGATCTTGATTATATGGTTATAAAAGCTTTACCAAAGTGTTATTTGAAAGTGTTTTTGAACATATTATAACTTGCATGTCCAGAATCTACCATCAAAAGTCGATTTGCTAAACACGAAAAACGATTTCGGTAAAAATCTGCCCAGGAATGCGCCGCAATCCTCCCCTATGCGACGCATTCTGGGGGCAGATTGTGTGTTTTTGTTTTGTTTCGCTGATTTTTGTAACCGTAAGCTCGTTATCTTAAGAACCTGTATTAACGGGTGGTGTATTGTGTTTTGGAGTTAGAAATCTCATCACCACACCATCAAAGGATTTTGTCCCGGGTTCTTAGCTTGCTAAATTAAGGTTGTTATCGGTAAGAATTGACTTTCTTTCAAATTCCTCATTTTTCATATGTTCGGTTTTAGCCTTGAAAAAAAAAAGAAAATGGTTAGGAATAATTATTAGACCAACACTTGGTATTATCGGATTTGGGCAACATTGGACTAAAATGCGTTAAAATGTGAAATTAACCATAAGTAACGTATTTAACTTATAATCATATTATATATTATGAGAAAGATTTAAATGCTCTTATAAATAGAAATTTTGACAAGCGGGAAAGTGTACTGGATTTGGACTAATAATCTACGATGCGGAAGGGCTGCAGAAATTCATTTCACGACTTTTACGACTATAAACACTTATAGGAGTAAACTTGTGCATAAAAGTAATTTATTACATAATAACATCGTCTTTGGACTCAAAGATGTCAACATATTAATTAAAGTCATAATGTTACTAAAAACGGATGTTTTAACCTCTTTTAACAAATAAACCTTCGTTTCATAACACGTTCGTAATCTAAAATCATCAAATGGCGTTTTTACGACAAACTCTTGGTAAAATGATTCTGAAAGTTATATTACCCTTATATTTTGAAAAGTTAAGACTTTAAATTATCCTAAGTGTCAAAGTGGACTTTTATGGTTAACTTTGACTTTCATAAAGTCAACATTCATGACGTTTGACTTTGACCAAGTCAACATTGTTTCCGTTGACCTTGGTCGATCTAATGAAACTTGGTAACGAAATTTTATTAACCGATACTCCTAGTAGTCGTTTTCGATTCGGATTATCATTCTCTTCCAGTTGACGATTATGACGTGGAATGCCGATATCACCCCGGGCGGTCCTGTTGACGCGGAACATCGCCTTCTAAATACGTCACCTCATTTAAAATTTATTAATATTTGGATTATCTTATTTAACTTAATCTTAACCGACAAGGCTAAACCAGACCTAGACTTATAGAGATACTGAGACTATGTTGTTTATTGTTTTAAGGCACTTAGGCGGTGGAGTTGTAACTCTGTGTTGGTGTACCCGATATTTGTTTGCGGAAGCTTTATCTGTGAGTTATACGTAGCCCTTGTCTTAAATATTTTTGGGCTATAAAGCGTATTTTAAATTGTCAGCTTGTATGCGGAATGTTGTTGATTATCTTGTTTGCCTAGTGGATTAGGTCTGCCGTAGATTGTAAGCCATTAGCCCTTCTTGGGGCCCCCTGATACACATGTTAAGCTTTATGCCCAACGGTTACATATATATAGATCTATATGGGTTATAGACCTAACCCTCACTGCTCGGTAGAATGTTTCTAGGAGCGGATGTTATGGCCGGTTAATTAATTGTTACCTTTGGTTGGCGACCTCAGGATTTGGGGTTGTACGGTCAGGTTCAGTGTATGATTAGTCTAGGCATAGTACCTATCACTATTGGTTGTTGAAAACAAGATATATCATTTGAAATTGTTGTTGTTTGATGAAAATTGTCGATGGGTCAACTTTTACTTTAAATTTGCGATTAATTCACCAACATGTTGTTGATGTCGTTTTAACGCTTTGCAGGAAATTGAGGATTTCCGTTGATCATGCCATAGTTTATTTTCGGATCGCTTGCTTTTGGGAAATTTGAATTTGAATTGTTTATTGTGATTTCCATGACGATCCGTTTGTTTATTTCTTTTGGGAATTGTATTTGTACTCGGGGTCTTATCGCCTCTAACTTTATGATGTATTTGTAACTTTTGGCATGATCTATTTAATATGATGTTTTGTTTATCGGTTATATTGTTGTAATCTTGACTCTTGATATTATAACTGGAACATCCCGTGTTTCCGCTCTTAGCGGGTTGTGACAGAAATTGGTATCAGAGCCAAAGGTTATAGCGAACTGAGTGATTTTAATTGAGTAAATCACTTGGACTATGACCATAGGCTTTTTGACTCGATTTTCTTTGATTGCAATGTGTGCACTATTTTTCATACGTGTTTATTTCGCGTTGTTATTGTGGCGTTTGGCCTTGTTTTTGCACACATTTGCTGATCGAGTTTCTTTCCTTTTTTATTTTAGGACGATGGCGCCTAAGAGGAGAGTTGCGACACGAAGTTCCGCGCGACGTGCTAATGCGAACGAGATGGCTAACACTTCGAACGCGAGAGCTAATACGTCTAATGCGAGAAGGAACAATGTGGAAAATGAATCGAATCCTGACATGGCTCAGATGATTGCTCAGCATCTAGCGGCGATGATGCCCGAGCTTGTAGCTCAACTGAAGGAGGGCACCGCCCAAGGTAATGGTTCATGTTCCGGAAATCCCGAGCCAGTTGTTAATAATGATGGTCCCGAAGTTGTGATTAATCGAGCAGAGGGTTCGACTCAGCGTGCTGGATGCACAATGAAGACCTTCATGAGCTGCAAGGCCCCAGAGTACCGAGGCAATGAGGGAGCGAATGGAACGCTCCAGTGGATGGAGAAACTAGAATCTATTTTCGATGCTATTGATTGTGCGGACAAAGATCGGGTCCGATTTGCTACGTTCGTATTTCAAGGAACGACTCTGACATGGTGGAACCGGTCGTGAATGTGCGAGGCCGAGCGGAGATTAACACCATGACTTGGGAGCAACTGAAGGAGTTGATGATTACTGAGTATGTGCCTGAATCTGAGATTCAGAAGTTAGAGGATGAGTTGTGGAACTTGACCATGATCGGGTCAGACATTCAGGGGTACACTTCGCGTTTTCACGCTTTGTCCCAACTAGTACCGCACTTGGTCCGACCGGAGCTCAAACGAATAGGTCGCTATATTCACGGGTTACCTCAGGCAATCCGTAAGAGTGTCCTTTCCAACCACCCGAGCACTTTTCAGAGTGCGGTGGAAATTGCGACCACGTTGAATCAAAACGCGGTTCGTGATGGTGAGCTACCCCCGATGATTGTTAAGCAAAACTCCAGTGGGAAGCGGGGTGGTGACTTCCGTCTGAATGACTCGTGGAAAAGGTCCAGGAGGCAGGATGCTCCTCAAGTTGCGAAGTCCTATGCAGCAGTGACCACCGGTCTAACCCATGGTAAGT
>CAJVGC010000432.1:27678869-27740873 GCA_910822075.1 Senecio squalidus | reverse complement strand
AGATGTTGAATATGAGGCAGCGCCGATGGGTGGAATTTCTTAACGACTATGATTGCGAAATTCGTTATCATCCGGGAAAAGCTAATGTTGTAGCTGATGCGTTAAGTCGCAAGGAATCAGTTAAGCCGGTGAGAGTTCGTGCTATGATGGTTTCTATTCAGTCGAGCTTGAAGACTCGTATTATTCAGGCTCAGCAGGAGGCTCTCACCGAGGATTGTCTGAAGGATGAAGGATTATTTGGATTGGCACGACAGTTGGAGCCGAAAGACGACGGGGTTATGTATTTCTTGGACCGTATTTGGGTTCCCGTCAGTCTTAGACAGTTAATTTTGGATGAGGGTCACAAGTCGAATTACTCCGTTCATCCCGGAGCGGATAAGATGTATCACGACTTGAAAGATTTTTACTGGTGGCCTGGCATGAAGAGGGCGATTGCCGAGTATGTAGGCAAATGTTTGACCTGTTCCAAGGTTTAGGCTCAGAATCAGAAGCCTTCTGGCCTTCTTCAGCAGCCGGAAATCCCACCGTGGAAATGGGAAAATATTACGATGGATTTCGTAACGAAGCTTCCTAGGTCTTCAGGAGGTTATGATACCATTTGGGTCATTGTTGATCGACTGACTAATTCAGCCCATTTTCTGCCTATTCGAGAAGATTACCGAATAGAGAAGTTGTCTAGGTTATATATTGATGAGATCGTGGCCAGGCATGGAATTCTTGTATCTGTTATTTCTGATCGCGACGCGCGGTTTACTTCAAGGTTTTGGCAGACGCTACAGCGAGCTTTGGGCACTCGATTAGATATGAGCACAGCTTATCACCCTCAGACCGATGGACAGAGTGAGCGCACGATTCAGACGTTGGAGGATATGCTACGCGCGTGTGTTTTATATTTCGGCGGGAGTTGGGATAGACATTTACCGTTGGTAGAGTTTTCGTACAACAATAGTTATCACTCCAGTATTAATTGCGCGCCTTTTGAAGCTCTTTACGGTCGTAAGTGTAGGTCTCCACTCTGTTGGGCTGAGATTGGTGATAGTCAGATTACGGGTCCCGAGCTGATCCAGGAGACGACTGATAAGATCTTTAGGATCAAGGATCGTCTGTTAGCCGCGAGAGATCGCCAGAAGAAGTACGCGGATTTACGTCGGAAGCCTTTGGAATTCAAGGTCGGCGATATGGTGTTATTGAAGGTTTCTCCATGGAAGGGCGTGTTCCGTTTCGAGAAGCGCAGCAAGTTAAGTCCACGTTTTACGGGTCCGTTTAGAATTTTGTCTCATGTTGGACCGGTGGCTTATCGTCTTGAGTTGCCACCTGAGTTGAGCGGTGTGCACAACGTCTTTCACGTATCGCATCTCAAGAAGTGTCTTGCTGACGAGTCGTTGATTGTCCCGTTGGAGAAACTACGCTTGGATGATTCGCTTCACGTCATAGAGGAGCCGGTGGAAATCGTTGACCGAGAGGTCAAGCGTTTGCGGCGGAGTCGGATTCCTATTGTTAAAGTCCGATGGAACTCTAAGTTTGGAGCTGAGTTTACGTGGGAACGGGAGGATGAAATGCAGCGGAAATATCCCCACCACTTTTCTAGTAACGATGCTCAATAGAAATTTCGAGGACGAAATTCTTTTTACTGGGGGAGGCTGTGACGTCCCGTCTATTTGAGGTACTTGAGTTACCGTTATTGTTTTAATATTATTCGCAATTGTTTTAACCCTTGTATTTCGCTTTGTTTTACTCACGGTTTATTGATGAGAATCGGGTTTTATGTGATTATTTTGATTTGTCCCTTGAGACGTAAGTTGATGTTTATCTAAGTGCCAAATAGTTAGTATGCTCTTGGAAATAAGTTAGGAGGTTTATGCCAAATTGTCGGTTAACGTATCCCTATCCTTAAGAAATCATGCTTTGCTCGTGTTTATGTTTATACCGAGAAGTATGTATTTCCACTTGGAAGATTAAATCAAATCATATAATGAATCCTAATACCAAGAATATCTATAATGAACTTGCCTAAGTTCACATGTAAAACAATCGGGAACTCTAAACAAACGAACGTGCGTAACGATAAGTTAAACAAAAATCGAAATTTGCTGTTTGGAGGCCGAATGAGCCGCCATTTTCACCAATGCGCCGCATTCAGGTGCAGATCAGCACTTGGTGATTTTCTAACTTTTGCAATTTTTCATTAACGGGCCTAAATCTTTGGTCTCGGGTTTGTACTTGTCTTAAGGCCATTTTGGGTCCAGTAACAAGACACTAACACCCCCCATTGATCCCCCATTTCATTTCAAAATTCACACACACATAGCATACATTTTCCTCTCTCTTTTCTTTGAAGCAAACACACACAAACACAAACACTCCTCCCTTTTTCTTCTTGTAACTGTGATTTCCAGAGTTTAACCTTTCAACACCATAAAAGTGTTGTTTTCATCTAGAGGAGTAGGTTATACTCATCCATTTGGAGGTTTACTTGGGTTATATCGTTTTCGGGTCGAAATCACCGCCTCACATCAAGGATCTTCATCACTTCTTGCTTGATCTACACATCTTCACTTTCTTTGGGGTATAATAACTTAAACTCTCTGTATTTTCTAAGATTTATTCAATGCATGTATGATCTAACTAAAAAAAATGAGTTTTAACAAAGTTTGATGGTAAATAATTTATGAAAATCAAGTTTTTATAAAAATGTGTATGGATCTTGATTATATGGTTATAAAAGCTTTACCAAAGTGTTATTTGAAAGGGTTTTTGAACATTTTATAACTTGCATGTCCAGAATCTACCATCAAAAGTCGATTTGCTAAACACGAAAAACGATTTCGGTAGAAATCTGCCCAGGAATGCGCCGCAATCCTCCCCTATGCGACGCATTCTGGGGGCAGATTGTGTGTTTTCGTTTTGTTTCGCTGATTTTTGTAACCGTAAGCTCGTTATCTTAAGAACCTGTATTAACGGGTGGTGTATTGTGTTTTGGAGTTAGAAATCTCATCACCACACCATCAAAGGATTTTGTCCCGGATTAAGGTTGTTATCGGTAAGAATTGACTTTCTTTCAAATTCCTCATTTTTCATATGTTCGGTTTTAGCCTTGAAAAAAAAAAGAAAATGGTTAGGAATAATTATTAGACCAACACTTGGTATTATCGGATTTGGACAACATTGGACTAAAATGCGTTAAAATGTGAAATTAACCATAAGTAACGTATTTAACTTATAATCATATTATATATTATGAGAAAGATTTAAATGCTCTTATAAATTCAAATTTTGACAAGCGGGAAAATGTACTGGATTTGGACTAATAATCTACTATGCGGAAGCGCTGCAGAAATTCATTTCACGACTTTTAGGACTATAAACACTTATAGGAGTAAACTTGTGCATAAAAGTAATTTATTACATAATAACATCGTCTTTGGACTCAAAGATGTCAACATATTAATTAAAGTCATAATGTTACTTAAAACGGATGTTTTAACCTCTTTTAACAAATAAACCTTCGTTTCATAACACGTTCGTAATCTAAAATCATCAAATGGCGTTTTTACGACAAACTCTTGGTAAAATGATTCTGAAAGTTATATTACCCTTATATTTTGAAAAGTTAAGACTTTAAATTATCCTTAGTGTCAAAGTGGACTTTTATGGTTGACTTTGACTTTCATAAAGTCAACATTCCTGACGTTTGACTTTGACCAAGTCGACATTGTTTCCGTCGACCTTGGTCGATCTAATGAAACTTGGTAACGAAATTTTATTAACCGATACTCCTAGTAGTCGTTTTCGATTCGGATTATCATTCTCTTCCAGTTGACGATTATGACGTGGAATGCCGATATCACCCCGGGCGGTCCTGTTGACGCGGAACATCGCCTTCTAAATACGTCACCTCATTTAAAATTTATTAATATTTATCTTATTTAACTTAATCTTAACCGACAATGCTAAACCGGACCTAGACTTATAGAGATACTGAGACTATGTTGTTTATTGTTTTAAGGCACTTAGGCGGTGGAGTTGTAACTCTGTGTTGGTGTACCCGATATTTGTTTGCTGAAGCTTTATCTGTGAGTTATTCTGAGCCCTTGTCTTAAAAAATTTTGGGCTGTAAAGCGTATTTTAAATTGTCTGCTTGTATGCGGAATGTTGTTGATTATCTTGTTTGCCTAGTGGATTAGGTCTGCCTTAGATTGTAAGCGATTAGCCCTTGTTGGGGCCCCCTGATACACTTGTTAAGCTTTATGCCCAACGGTTACATATATATAGATCTATATTGGTTATAGACCTAACCCTCACTGCTCGGTAGAATGTTTCTAGGAGCGGATGTTATGGCCAGTTAATTAATTGTTACCTTTGGTTGGCGACCTCAGGATTTGGGGTTGTACGGTCAGGTTCAGTGTATGATTAGTCTAGGCATAGTACCTATCACTATTGGTTGTTGAAAACAAGATATATCATTTGAAATTGTTGTTGTTTGATGAAAATTGTCGATGGGTCAACTTTTACTTTAAATTTGCGAATAATTCACCAACATGTTGTTGATATCGTTTTAACGCTTTGCAGGAAATTGAGGATTTCCGTTGATCATGCCATAGTTTATTTTCGGATCGCTTGCTTTTGGGAAATTTGAATTTGAATTGTTTATTGTGATTTCCATGACGATCCGTTTGTTTATTTCTTTTGGGAATTGTATTTGTACTCGGCGTCTTATCGCCTCTAACTTTATGATGTATTTGTAACTTTTGGCATGATCTATTTAATATGATGTTTTGTTTATCGGTTATATTGTTGTAATCTTGACTCTTGATATTATAACTGGAACATCCCGTGTTTCCGCTCTTAGCGGGGTGTGACAGCTACACTCACGGATTACCCCAGGCAATCCGTAAGGGCGTCCTCTCCAACAAACCGGACACTTTCCAGAGCGCGGTAGAAATTGCGACCACGTTTAATCAAAACGCGGTCAGTGATGGTGAGCTACCCCCGATGGTGGTTAAGCAAGACTCCGGGGAGAAACGGAGTGGGGGATCCCGTCGGAACGACTCACGGAAAAGGTTCAGGAGGCAGGGTACTCCTCAAGTTGTGCAGGCACATGCTGCTGTGATACCAGGTGCCTAGGGTAAGCACCCGAGGTGTGAACGGTGTGGTAACTACCACGCCGAGGAGGTGAAATGTTGGGTATGCACCAAGTGTAATAAGATAGGGCACACCGAGAGGTTTTGTAAGACCCCGAGGGGCAAATGTTTCGAGCGTGGTTCTGCCGAGCATCTCAGGAACAAGTGTCCCGGGCGATAATCTTCTGGTACGGGTACTTTTCGTACCTAAAGTTAACCTGCATTTATTCTATTCGACTTTGAAGTTTGGCTTTAATTTCCTTGTGTTGCAAAATTCTCTTTTCTCTCCTTTTATTTTCGTTCTCTTTTACGTCTCTTTTGGGTTGGCACCGAAGAAAGCTCCTATCTGTAAAGTAGTCGACGAGACGATATTGTCCTACTAGTGCGATTCCGAGAGGTTCGACTCCAGATTTTAATCTATCATTTCGATTCGGCTTAGTAATCATTGGTACAGAAACCAAACTGTAATCAAGACTCTTCAAAAAATCATATTTTACGAACTTTTAAACTTTAGTGGATTAATTCCACAATTGCATGATTCGCTTCCAACTACGCGTAACTTGATCAACTACGCCTAGTTCGAGATAAATTATGCAAGAACAGAACGTAACTGTTATTGTTAACCGTTTTTGAGTCAATAATTCTCAGTTCTACTTATTCCAGATTTTAGTCCGTCATTCGAAGAGTTTCAGATCTGATACGTTTAGGACTATGATTCCTTGTACGTCTACACCTTTAGCGTCTTCCTTCGAGATAGAGTTAGCCGTTGGTGAGTTTTACCTGCTACCGAAGTACCTTCTACCTATTGTGTTAATTCCGATGACCATTCTTTTTCTATCGACTTGATTCCGATCACTTTAGGTAGCTTCGACGTTATTATCGGCATGGGTTGGTTGTCGACACACCGTGCAGAGGTTATACGCTTCGAGAAGAATATCCGCATACCGTTATCGCGGGAAGAGCTGTTGTTATATCAGGGGATAAGGCGGGGAAGCGCCTTAAAAAAAATCGTCTCATGCTTGAAAGTTCGGGAGTACATCGAGCGGGATTGTTCACTCTTTCTTACGCACTTAGTGAAGAAAGATTTCGCGGAGAAGTTGTTCCCGTGGTTCGTGACTTTCCCGGTGTGTTCCTAGAGGACTTACCTGGATTACCCCCTAGTCGAGAGGCGGAGTTTTGGATTGACTTAGTTACGAGAGCAGCGTTAGTGGCGAAGGCTCCTTATCGGTTAGCACCTTCGGAGATGTAAAAGCTATCGAAGTAGATACAAGAATTGGTGGACAAGGGCTTCGTTAGACCGAGTTCTCTCCTTGAGGCGCGCTCGTACTTCTCGTGAAAAAGGAAAGATGCTGAATACGAGGAAACGTCTATGGGATGAGTTGCATAACGATTATGATTTTGAGAATCGCTACCATCTGGGTAAGGCGAATGTAGTAGCCGATGCGTTAAGTCGCACGAAGTCGGTTAAGCCGGTGGGAGTACGCGCCACGATGGATTCGATTCAGTCGAGCGTGAAGGCTCGTAGCATCCAGGCTCGACAGGAGGCTCTCACCGAGGATCGTACCATTTAGTTTATCGTTGATCGGCTGACTAATTCAGCAGATTTTCTTCCTACTCGTTAGAATTACCGAGTAGAGAAATTATCTAAGTTGTACATCGACGAGATTGTGGCCAGTCATGGCATTCCAATAGCTGTCATTTCTAATCGAGACACGCGTGTGTTTCAGACTTTGGTGGGAGTTGGGATCGACATTTATCGTTGGCCGAGTTTTCATACAATGATAGTTACCACTCAAGTATTAGTTGCGCGCCGTTTGAGGCTCTTTACTGTCGTAAGTGTAGGTCTCCACCTTGTTGGGCTGAGATTGATTATAGCCAGATTATGGGTCCGGAGTGGATCCAGGAGACTACTGATAAGATCTTTAGGATCAAGGATCGTTTGTTAACCGCGAGAGATCGTCAGGAGAAGTACGCGGATTTGCGTCGGAAACCTTTAGAATTCAAGGTCGGTGAATGTGGTGTTATTGAAAGTTTCTCCATGGAAGGGTGTGTTTCGTTTCGAGAATCGCGGCAAGTTAAGTCCACGTTTACGGGTCCTTTTAAAATTTTATCTCGTGTTGGACCAGTGGCTTACCGTCTTGAGTTTCCACCTGAGTTGTGCGGTGTGCACAACGTACTTCACGTATCGCATCTCAAAAAGTGTCTTGCCGAAGAGTCTTTGATTGTACCCTTGGAGAAAATACGTTTGGATGATTCGCTTCACATGTTAGAGGAGCCGGTGGAAATCGTTGACCGTGATGTCAAGCGTTTGCGGCGGAGTCGGATTCCTATAGTGAAGGTCCGATAGAACTCTAAGATTGAAGGTGAATTTACGTGTGAACAGGAGGATGAAATGCAGCGGATATATCCCCATCTCTTTTCTACCAGCGATGCTCAATAGATGTTTCGAGGACAAAATTCTTTTTACTGGGGGAGGCTGTGACGTCCCGTCAATTTGAAGTACTTGCGTTACCGTTATTATCTTACTCTTATTCGCAATTGTTTGGACCCTTGTACTTCGCTTTGTTTTACTCACGGCTTATTACTGAGAATCGGGTTTTATGTGATAAGTTTTGATTCATCCTTTGAGACATAAGATTATGTTTATCTAAGTGCCAAATAGTTAGTATGCTCATGGTAATAAGTTAGGAGGTTTATGCCAAATTTGTCGGTTAACGTATTCCTTATCTTCGAGATATCGTGCTTTTGCTCTTGTCGATCATTTACCGAAATCGTGTGTATCTCGGAATCGAAATTTAAATTTAATCATATAATGAACTCTAATACCAAGAATACATGCAATGAACTTGCCTAAGTTCATTTGAAATCAATCGGGAACTTTCAACGAACGAAAAGGCGTAGCGATAACGCGAATTCAAAACAAAATTTTGCTGAATCAGCAATTCAGCCCATGGCTGAATAACTTCAGCCGTTGGCTGAAGGTCCAAACGGCGGCTGAATATATTCAGCCGGCGGCTGGATGCTGCTGGACAGGTTTTTTGGTGACCCATTTTTGCATGTAAAGCGAATGGTCCACTTGTTGCTACCCGATTTGACCCTCCTTTCTGCCAGAAATTCAGTCCCCAAGATGATATACCCCTTTTCTTTTCCATTTTCTTTCATTTTCTTATAACAAAAACCCACACACAAAGTGTGTTTCTCTCAAACTCTCTCTATTGTTCCCATTTGTGGCTGAAAATCCCAGCCAAGAACAACCAAATAAACACTATAAACATCACAATAATCGGTTATATTCATCAAAGGGAGCAAGAGGTGGTGATTTTTTCGGTTTGCTTCTTTGGTTTTCATCATTTTCGGGTCTAATATTCTTCAAGATCAAGCTAGATCATCATACTTCCGTTTTCTTGCGGTATAATAACTAAAACCTACTGTTTTTATTTACATTTATCACATGCATGTTTAATCTAACATCAAATAAAGGTTTTTATAAAGTTTCTATGGTGTTTTATCTAAAGAACAAAAGTTTTACAAACTTTTACAAAGATCTTGATAGATAAAGTTGTTATTTGAAGAGATATATAAACAATTTTAAAGATTCATAAGTTGCATGTCGAGATCTACATAAGATACACTTGAAAATACTAAAAATCGACAAATAACGAAAATCCGGATTGCTGGCTGTGGATTGCCAGCCGGCGGCTGGATCATCCCAGCCAGCGGCTGTATACCTCTGATTTAATGAATTTTGCGTTTTTGCTAATTATTGGTGGTTGTCTTGTGTTTTGGAGGCGGATATTCCCATCACCACACCACTGATGTTGGTTGTTCCAGATTCTTGTCAAATCTTGCGGGTGTTAACGGTATAAATTGTTATCCTTGTAAATCTTTCAATATCATTTTACACTAAGTAATTCGAGAAGAAAAGACCTTAAATTATCCAAAGTGTCAAAGTTGGACTTTTACGTTGACTTTGACTCCCTTTGAAATTGACTTTGGTTTTACTTCAAATTTTTTACTTTGACTTTTATAAAGTCAACATCCTTGACATTTGACTTTTATAAGTCAACATCTTTGACTTTTACCAAGTCAACCTCTTCGACGTTAACCTTGTTCGATCTAATGAAACTTGGTAACGATATTATTAATCAATCGATATTACTGGTAGTCGATAATGACTCGGAATAACCATTCGTTTCCAACGGTCGTTTATGACGTGAAATGTCGATATCTTTCCGATCGGCCCTGTTTGGCGCGGAACATCGTCTCTTAAATACGTCATCCTGATAAACCTTATTAATCGTTGGAATATTTTAATAAACTAAATCTTAACCGACAAGGCTAAACCGGACTAAGCTTATTGAGATACTGAGACTATGTTGTTTAATGTTTTAAGGCACTTAGACGGTGGAGTTGTAGCTCCGTGATTGTGTACCCGATTCATTTGCTGAGCTTTTACTGTGAGTTATTCGTAGCTCTATGTCTATACTATTTTTAGGGCTGGAAAGCGTATTTTAAATTGTCTGCATGTATGCGAAACTTTATTGATTATCTTGTTACCTAGTGGATCAGGTCAGCCTTAGATTTTGTATCATTAGGCTCTTTTGAGCTCCCCCTATGCACTTGATTAAGCTTTTGCCCGCGGTTTTATATATATAGATCTGTTTGGGTTTGACCGAACCCTCATCGCTGGCTAGGACGTAGCTAGGAGTGGATGTTATGGCCGTATTTCATAATTTGTTGCCTTTGGATTGATACCCCTTAGGATAGGGGATAAATAATGTGGTCAGGTTCAGTGTATGCTAGTCTATGCTATCTACCTCGCACTAGGATGGTAAAACAAGATATGATAATCGAAATTTATAAAGTTTGTGAAATTATAATGTTTATTGAAACTTGTCGTTGGGCCAACGTTTATTTAAAATTGCGAATAATTCACCAACATGTTGTTGATGTCGTTTTAACGCTTTTCAGGAGTTTGAGGATTTCGGTTGATCATGCCACGTTTGTTTTCGGATCGGGTATTTTGTGTATTTGGAATTACTTGTGTTGGTTGTAATTCTGTTATGATCCGTTTTATGACATTTGGAATGTAATTTGTACCTGGCGTTTGTCGCTTTTAACATTTGTAATGTACTTTGTAACCCTTTGGCATGATTAATGTTATCTTGATGTTTTGTTTATTGGTTGTATTGTTGTAATCCTTGACTCTTGATATTATAACTGGAACACCTCGTGTTTTCGCTCTAAGCGGGGTGTGACATTCTGTATCACCAGTTTTAACTGGTGATTCACCAGTAATAACTTCTTCTTCTTTATCACCAGTAGTAACTGGTGGATCCTCTCCAGTAGTAACATTTTCTTTATCACCAGTAGTAACTGGTGGTTCAACAACAAGTTCCTTCTCATTAGTAGAACCTTTACCACCAGTACTAACATCCTCTTCCTTCTTCTTTTCCTCTTCCTTCTCCTTTTCTTCTTCTTTTTCTTTTTCTTGTTCTTCTTCTCTTTTAGACTGATAAGGTTTGTTTAAAATTTCACTTCTGCTTCAGTTTTCCCCATATTCATAATCACATCATGTAATTTTTTGAGAGAGCAGTTTAAAATTTCACTTCTGCTTCAGTTTAAAATTTCACTTCTGCTTCAGTTTTCCCCATATTTCACTTCTGCTTCAGTTTTCCCCATATTCATAATCACATCATGTGCTTCCTGTTCAGCTTCAGACATTTTCTCAGCACCACCTTCATACATATCAATGGTCACAGTTTTAATTTCACTTTCTTCATGATCAGACCATTCAAAATCTGCATCATTGATAACTTTCTTCCTTCTCAACCTCCCTATCACCAGTTTCAATCTCCACTTCCTCTTCCTTCTCTACCTCCACTTTCTTTTCCACCTCCATGTTAACATCCCCAGATTCATCAAAAACAGGGACCTCTACCTCTTTTTTAACATGCTGGTCTTCTTGTTTGTGTTCTTCCTTGTCTGTTGTCTTTTCACTTTTCTCCCCCTTATTGGCAGCATTCTCATCATGCTTGTCTGAGGAGCTGGAGCTAGAACTTGAAAAAGTGGGAAATTTGGACTGTGCACCACCCTTCTTACAATCTTTCTTTCCAACTTTCTTTCCACCTTTCTTACCAGGCTTGACAGGCTTCTTTAGGGAAATCCTGTACAACTTCACCTCTTTCACCAGCTTAGACACCAATTTCTTGAGTCTTTTAATCTCCTCAGCTTGCACATCCACCTTTTCAGTAAATTTGAGGCACATTTCCTTTAATTCCAGGTTTGTATAGTGAAAGCAGTCCTCCCCACCCTTCTGTTGAGTACCAACATGAGGCGGATCCTTGGATGTTTTAGAGGGTGACTCCTTCCTAGCAGGAGCATCACCCTTCCCCGTGGTCTCTTGGAGCCTGGGACCTCTTGAAAATGATTCTGCGGAAACATCCCCATTAAAACTTGCCGTTGATTGGGTCTTAATGCCTTTCTTACTGTCATGTGCACCACGAGGTGGTGCATCGGTAGTATGAGCCCTTTCAACATGGTCTCCCCCCTCCTTATGGACCACCTTGGGGGCGTACTCCTTCTGAGGTGTACTCGGCTTTCTCTCAAGAAAGAGCTCATAGGGGTTCTTTGTTTGAGATTTGACAATCAATACCCTGTTCTGGACATAGCAGGAAGTGTTCACAGCTTCTGCCCACAATGTAATAGGAAGTTTGTAGTCTGCAAGCATGGACCTTGCTGCTTCTATAAGAGTTCTGTTTCTTCGTTCTGCCACTCCGTTTTGTTGAGGAGTTCTTGGAGCAATGTACTGTCGTTCAGTTCCCTTTGCTGTGCAAAACTCATCCATCTCTTGATTCTTGAACTCCGTTCCATTGTCACAGCGAATGATCTTTACCTTCTTCTCTGTCTTGTTCTCAATTCGTGTTATAAAAAATCGTAAATGATCACCTGTTTCATCTTTAGTACCAAGAAAGAAAACCCAAGTATATCTTGTAAAGTCATCAGTAATAACTAAACTGTAATACTTCTTTCCTAGACTCATAACATGTGTTGTACCAAAAAGATCCATGTGCAGGAAGTATAAACTTGATAGATTTGAGTTGGTGTCTTTGATTTTATGAGATGATTTATGTTGTTTACCCTTAAGACATGCAACACAGTGATCATTGCATGTAAATTCTTTTTGTGGTAAACCCCTGACCAACCCATTTTTCACCAATTTGTTCATGTTTTTGAAATTCATATGGCACATTATTCTGTGCCATAAAGATGATTCGTCCAGTGACGCTTTTGAAATAAAAAAAATTTCTTTAGTTTCAGAAGTATTATGACCCATGTCTAAACTAGTAAACATTCTCTTTCGTAGGTGTTCTTAGTAGAATCATACTTTCGTCAACTACCTCAAACTTAGGATCAAGAATGATACACTCAGTTTTAGTAAAGAGCACTTTGTTATCTTTATCACAAACTTGAGAGACTCTAACCAGATTATAGTTTAATTCTTGAACAGAGAAAACGTTTTCAAATGTAACTGTACCATTATTGATTGTACCCTTTCCTGTAATTCGTCCACCTCTTGGATTTCCTCCAAATGCAACATAGCCTCCATCATATTCAACATAATCTTTAAGCTTCAGCTTGTTTCCTGTCATGTGCCTAGAGCAGCCACTGTCCACATGCCTCGTATCCCCTTTCTTGACACCTGGCTTGCTCTGCACATGAATAAGAGGTTAGTTTCTTTTAGGAACCCAAGACAAAGTAGTGCTGGGTTTTCCTTTTTCGTTGACATAATCAAAACGTTTGAAATGGTATGCAGGTTGCTTTGATTGTGCATGTGAAGACTTACTACTGTCAGTATTACTACTGGTGACTTTCGTGTAGATTCTACTGGTAGATTTTCTACTGGTGGTTCTCCAGTAATTTCTACTGGCAGTAGTATTTTTATGAAAATTAGGTTTTTGCTTCTTTTCATGCACGTTCTTTGAGCTCGCAAATTTTTGAGCTGTCCTACCAAATCTAGGTGTTTTGTTAGATCTGTTTCTATTAAATCCAATTCCATTACGATGACTTGTATTATAGAAACAGTCCACAGTCAGATGATTGTTCTTTCCACACACATCACAACTTCTAAAAACGTTTTGTCCTCTATGTTGAGTGATCTTTTGATTCCAGTTTCTCACATTACCCCTCACCGGTGGTGAACTTGCCTTTTGACACATACACTTGCACGTTTTCACCTGTTGCTTTTGACCAATATAGTGCCAGTTTCTTTCCTTGTAAACTTCTGGTTTGTTTTTGAGATTTTTATGAAAAGTGGGACTTTGACCTTTTTGAAAAATGGGACTTTGGCTAGACTCAGAATCACTAGTTTTCACTAGTTTGACATTTTCTTCATTGATTCCAGTTTTGGTCAACAGTATTGTACTTTTCATGGGGTCTGCATTAGCATGTGTATTAATTTCAATTTCTTCCTCACTAACTTCTTCACTAGACTCTGCCCTAGGAGGAATATAATTGTTATTAAATGGTGGCGACACACTATTATACCCAATCCCGTGTTTGGTGTTCCCATGTACTTGAGATTTAAGAATTTGATCAACTATTTAGAAGCATTTTCATACTTCTTGATACTAAGCTTAATTTGATCATTTTCTATTTTAATCTCCTCAACCTGTTCTTCTGCTTTGATCACCTTAGCTAGAGCATTGTGCCTTTCCCACTTAACAATTACTAAGTCCTCTTCATATTTGGACTCATTCTTAACATAAGCTTTTACTTGTTGTTCATAACTAGCAATTATTTTAGACAACTCTCTTCTCCTTTCTTCTAATTTATGTAATGACTCACAAAAAAGTTTATTATGTTCTCTATAATCTCTAACTTGTTTAATACATGCCGGAGTGCAAAGTTCGCAAAGTACCTCAGGTGGAGTGTCATCTTTAATTGTATTTGCCATGAGAGCTTGATTTGTGATCTCTTCATTTGCTTGAAAGCTCCAGTCAAATCCCAATCCATTCTGAGTAACCAAAGCAGTTGAATTAGATGTTCTTCCCTGTGAATTGTTGCTTGAACCTGCTGAGTTGTGTTGAGTTGGATTCTTTTGTTTATCTTCTTCGCTTTTGGGGGATTCCCTGGCAAAGTGTCCAAGTTTCTTGCAGTCGAAGCACCTCACTTTACTCTTACCAAAGCCATTATTTTCTTTTCTTCTAACTGCAAAGTTGTTCCTTTCCGTCCTTTGAATGAACCTCCTTGTTCTCACACTTAGCATAGCAAACTGCCACTTTAAGTCCATCTCCTCCAGACCATCAGCATTCTGCTCCAAGTCTTCAGTTACAAGACCGGATTTTCCATGACTAGCGAAGAAAGCTTCCTTAACACCTTCATCATTCTGGTTGCCTTTTGATTCCTTAGATATGAAGCCAGTTTCAGATGGAGTACCAGCAGTAGAAACAAAAGTTGCATTCTGTGTTGAGTAACTTGTTGGTCTTTTAATTTCAGGTTCAAACACACGTAGCTCATTGTATAACTCGTCAATCTCCATAGTGTCAAGAGTGTTTCCTTGTCTATAACTGACTGTGTACATTGTTCATTCTTCTCCCAATGCTCCAAGAAACTTTCTATTGATGTCATCTTGAGCAGTATTAACTCCCATGCTTGACAATTCACCAATCAGTTTGTTGAATCTGTCAAAAGTTTGAGATAAAGTATCACCCTTCACAGCCGTGAAGTTCTCAAACTGTTGCTTCAACAAATATTTTTGATTCCTCCTTGTGCTTGCCATTCCACCAAATCTTTTCTCCAAGGCCTCCTATAATATTTTGGCATTAGTAAAGTTTCTAAACTGATGGTGATATTCATTATGAATAGCAATAAGTAAAGTACTCAAGGCTTGACATTCGTTGTGAGTATCTCTTCTTTCTTGCTCACTTACTAGTTGAGCTGAACCTTCTGCTCCTTTGTTCTTGAGATCTGGTCCAGGTAATGGAACAATTTTTGCACTATTTTTCACCACTTGCCACATGGAGTAGTTGGTTTGTAGCATGTATTGATACATGAGACTCTTCCACATATCATAGTTTGATGATGTGAGTACAGGAACCCTATTAGCTTGAACGCCATCAGTAAGATAAGACATCTTGAATAGGTTTGTGAAATACTTGTTTAAATGCCTTGTTGATCGTAGATCTAGAGCAACCTGTGCTCTGATACCATTTGTTAGGATCTGTCGAACTAGGTTTGAATAAACAAACGTGTAGATAGATCTATCAAAGAAGTTGCAGCGGATCAAAACTTTGATATTAACAAGGATAAATACTTAACAGTTTATATAAGTATGAATGAATAAACGTTAACAATTAAGAACACAAGAATTCCACCAACAGCCTCAATCTATTAGAATTAATATCTCGTAATAGACGTGTTTTTACAACGAAACAAGGATCTATATATATAGACCTTGAGGTTAAAACCCTAAAAATAATCGGGTTTAAACTCTAATGAAATCTACAAAGATAATTATCTATATCTATTCCATAATTATCTCCTTACATTGCGCGCTAAAGCATATCTAATAAATAGTAGAAACAAGCGCTAGTAGACACTCCATGCAGCAGTAGTAATAGCGTGACCAGTAGTAATCTTCAAATACTGAGGACCAGTAGAAACCATCTTCACCAGTATTATTACTCACCAATATAAACTACCTCGGTGACCAATACTAACCTTCTTCACCAGTAGTAACTGCTATAACCGAACAGATGTTAAAAGTTACTTCGGAATTTAACTCTGAAGTTGAAATTTTTGGGAAGTTACCTCTGATATTGGATATTTTAACTCTGAAGATAAAAGTTTAAGGTCAGAAGTATTTTTAATTTATTTATTTTTAAATTATTTTATTATTTTATTCTTTATTCTTTATGTTTGTTATTCTTTATTCTTTTATTCTTTATACTTCTAACTCTAAAGTTAAACATTTTAACTCGGATGGATTATTTTAATTTAATATTTTTTTATTCTTTAACTTTGGTGGAAAGTATGAGATTGTTGACTGGATTTTAACTCAATAATTGACTTTTAGTTCGATTCTATTTGAGTTGGTGGGAAAATTTTATTTTAATTTAGCTCTGAATACAATTTGATTGTTTAAATTCCGTTATATTCAAATATAATATTAAAATCGATTTCATTCAGTCTCTCAAATTTCCAAATCCCCTAATCTCAATCAGTGCTAGTAAACCTAATTTAGATTCATTATGGTTATCCCAGATTTATTGTATTAAGTTCAAAGATTTTTGTTTCACATAGATTCCTTAGAAGTTTAAGGGTCAATTTTACTATTTGATAAGGTTTGTATCGTTATATCATAGTTTGAATCATTGTTTATATTGTAAAATTCTATCGTCGTTCCTGACCCTGCTTCACCTTAATTGTTATTTGAACAAGTAAAAGTTCTGTCATGTGCAATATTATACTGAGATATTGATAATAACTTGATTGATTTGATAGTATACAGATGGATAATTTTTCGTTTGTTGATAAGCATAATGTTGTTGCTTTTTTGGATACAACACATGAAAGAGTTCGTGATTTTCAAGAAGTATATACATTTCTGAGCAATTCAAGACTGAATCTAGCCATTACAACTGATGTACAAATCTATAGAGATATGGTGCAAGAATTATGGAGTTATGTAGTATATGAGGAAGTGAATGGAGTGTCTACATTATCATCTATTGTGCAAAGATCTCCATTGGTTGTTACAAAGTCAGTAATAAGAAGAGTTTTGGAATTAGATGATGAAGGTGGTATAGAGTCATTACCTATTGAATAAGTTCAACAGATCTGCGTGAATGATGGGTATGAGAGAGATTTTCATGGTCAGATGGTGAAGAGTAGGTTCTTACACAACTAGATATACATAGTACATATGCTCATTATGTGTTTCTGCACACAAGGAGGTCTAGATGAGATGAGTCATACTTTGGCATCTGGATTTGCATGTTTGATTACACATAGAGTATTCAGCTTCTCTGGATTTATTTTTGAAAACATGAAGAGGATGCTAAGAGATACCAAGAAGAAGTTTTTATTATATCCAAGGTGTCTTCAGTTGATCGTCAGCTCAGAGGTTCAAGACCTAATTCCTGAGGGAGAGATTTTATACTCACTAAACAAGAATTGGAAGATTATGGGCAATATGAAAAAGAATTTTCCTAGGGTTCTCAAATACATTTACCCCATTTTTCCCATAGGTACAACGTGAAGAACCTTTAGATCAAGAACAAATTGTTCCACCGTTACTACCACAATCACCAATTCAACAACCATCACCATAGTCACTAGTTCAACCACCACATTCATCAATTCAACCACCATCACCAACTCTGACACCAATTCAACCAAATCTGTCACCAATTCAACCACCACTGCACCTTAAATCACAAATTGAAGAACCTGAAGTGAATGAAGAAGCACATGAAGAGGATAATGAGGTGCACAATGAAAAAGCAAATATTCAACAAAATTCTGTCAATCCACATGATGCATAAGACAAATACTATAATTATCTGTTTAATCAAAATAGATCTTCTCCAGCACCTAGAACCTTAACTAGAGTAAACCATGAACACTTGAAGTTACAATATCCTGTTTCAACATCTACAGTGTCTACTCTTGTGATACAATCATCAAGTTCACCACTACAAGTCTATCAATTTAGAAATAAGGGTACTTCTAGTCCAGGAATTTTTCAAGTCTATGAGCTAAGAACAGAGAATGAGTAGCTAAGTACAACTGTGACAAGTCAACAGGCTGAGCTTCTATATTTGAAGATGGTGAATGTTTCTCAACAAATGCTCATTCAAGCTTTGCAATGGGATCTTAAACAGATAAAATCAAACCTTGTGGATGATGCATCAAAAATAGGGGAGATATGGATATGGAGCTAACTAAGGTGTTAGGAGAACAAACAGAATTTCTACAGACTGGAGGGCACACAATGTTAGAAACCATCATGGAGATTGTAGAAATGGTAGAAACCAGTGTGATGAGTGAGAAAGTAAAAGAGAGATTGTTTGAGCAAGAGGTTACTACAGAGAAAGAGGTGGAAGTTAGTAAGAATGTTGAAGGAGATTTTAAGTTTGATACATAAACTTTTAACTCTGATATTGATAATATGGGAGGTGAATTTAAGTCTAATGAACAAAAGATAAACTTTGATGATGAAAAGAGGATAAGTTCTGAAGAGGAAGTAGATTTAGAGTTAACTTGTGAAAGGAGTTGTGGATGATGCAACATAATGAAGAACTTCTGTCATTGAATAAATTACCATTCATTGATCATGAAAAAGATGATGAAGGAAGGCATTTCTTAGATGTTCTAGCATATCAACTAGAAGGAGTTAAAGAAGGAAGAAGATGACCATGGATTATCTTGTGACTGTTTTTGACATGCATGAAGATAAGTGTGTAGTGTATTATATGTGTTTGTAGTTATGGAGATTTTGGAAGTATCATCCAAGGGGGAGATTGTTGGGGTAAAAGAAAGAATGGATGAAGCTCCAAATCTGCATCAAAGTGTGTTTTGTTCTAAGTATTTAACTCGGAAGAACAACTGTCAACTTCCGAGTTAAAACTTAGCAAGTCAACATTTAAGAGTTTAATTCTGAAGAACAAGCTTTAATATTCAAGTTAAAGTGAATTTCATCAGAGTTAAAGTTAAATGAAGACTTAGTTAGTTAATTCATCCGACTTGTTTTGAAGTAAACATGAGGATGATTGTTTTGTAATTTATAGTTGTATTTGTGAGTCTATAAATAGTGGGTGAGAGTTACTTAGTGTATGTGCTTGAATAGATATTCTCTAGAGAGAAAAACAGTTCGTAATTGAATTTCCCTCCATTGAAGGCTTTCAAATATAAAAAATATTTAGTGATTTTTTGTGTTGATCATGTTGCTAATATCAATGATTCAAATGCTAGATCATGATTCTGCCACCATCTAGTAGTAAGTAAACACTTAGAATAATAATTCGTAGGGTTAAATAACATGTCACTCTGTCTTATCAACGCTATACTATTTTACGATACGGTACACTTGTCTAATTTCTTTTAGTAGCAAATCATTCATTATTTCCATTTTATATATTTAAGACTTAATAAAAAGTCACATCAACATACAACTAGTAAGCTCGTATCACGCATGGCCATGCATGTCTTCAAGGTGATTTTATCCATGCAAGATAGGTGTTTTCTAGGTTTTCTAGGCATATTAGAGTTTTTATAGGGTCTCCTGGAATTAGCATCTATAGACTCTATGTAATCTTTAACATTTCCGGCCATTTCTGCTCATTTTCGGCTCATTTTTGCATGTTTTGCACTTTAGTGTCATAAAACAAGTGAAACACGTTAAATCTGCTTAATATATATACAGTAAAGTTAAGTATGATATAACATATGCCCTAATATATGTGTCACTTGAGACATATCAATTATCAATAAGTGTTGTGACAACCGTCACTCTCTCCGTCCTTCGTTAGTCTAGTATGCCTGTAGATCATTACCGTAATTTACTGAAAATTTTGAAACTTACTTGTTACTGTCGTTTTGGTATTAAAATGTGTATTCATGTGTGTATATCCTATATGTGATGTTATCGTATTAGTTTTGTGCACAATAGTTAGTTCCACTAGACGAGCTCCTAGATAGTTTAACGAGAAACTTTTCAGATTTCGTAAGCTTTCTATATATTGTATTCATTGAGCATTATTAAACTTTTGAGAACTTCCGATTTCTTTATTACTACAACTTTACAGTTGTTCTAGTCCTGAATTTCGGTTAACGTGTGGTCTCCGCTTCCGAGAATCACCGTCGTTTTTTTGCAACAAAAATCGAAGTTAAACCTGATAGGGGGTGCGCCGCAATGGGTCCTTGGTGCGACGCACCGTGACCCCCGAGCAGTTTGTTGTTGTTTGGTTGTGTGTCGAGTTTAAGCCATTTCTGCTACATCCGAGCCTAGTCTCTAAACAGTGGTCCTAGCCATGCCTTGTTAGTCTTAGCCATGTCCTAATCTAAACACTAACCTAATCCTAACTAATCAAACCTCATTTCATTTCTAAACCTAAAAACAACAAAACCCTAACCAAATTCTCCCTCTAAGCCGCCACCCTCCCTAACCATCTTGGCAGCCGATTTCAGTCTCATCATCATCATATTCGTTTGAGCTTTTGATCCATCATCAAATTGTCCTCATCACCATCCATAGTTCAAGGTATAGTGTTCGTAATTCTGGTATATTCATCATAATTCCAAACTATATTGGAGATAATCGGTTATTAACAATCATTTAAATCGTCGGCCAGCAATATACACACCACCGAGCCTCCTTTTTCCTCACCATAATCGTCTTTAACAGCTTCCATCATTGAGGTATGTAACAAATTCGTTTTGTTAACCTAATCATAGCCGAATCCTAATTAGGGTTTTCAGTTTGTTTGTAATCATTGTTGTTTGCAGCAACAAGATTCAACACCAAGGTTTTGATTCCATCTCATTGACAATCTTCTCGAGATCATCATCATCATAGGTTTGGATGTCTCTCCAATCGTTTACTTCATTCTGTTTTTCTTTAACCGATTTCATGCAAATGTGTATCCTGTTCTTAGTTATCAAACCCTAATCCGATTGTTTTTAAATTCTGAGATTGTGACCTGTCATTGCAGCCCCAATCACATCTTTGGAATTTCTGTTTCGACCTTGTTATAAGCTGACCTAAATCGTCTCTAAAATGTTTGATTATTCGTTTCATAAACCGTTCACTACTTACTACTCTAGCCGATTCTATACACATGTATATGTATAAACCGTTTGTTGTTCTTGATCAAACTGTTATAGCAGTTTGGCGTATTGAGTTTTTATGCAAGGTCTGATTATTAATATGTGTTCTCATATTATATTGTGATTAGTCTCTCGGGTTGGTTTTCGACTAGTTATAATCACAAGGATCGTTCATGTAACTAAACACTCTTAACCGATTCATTTCCATTCTATACTAGTTTCTATTAACAAAGCTCTACATTCTTGTAAACTGATTTGTGTCATTTGATTTGGTGATCATGGCTGATCTTGGACAGCTCTCGTGTCATTGTTGGTTGGTTTGTGTGCTTTTAACGGTATTCTTCCTTTGGAAACCTAACTGTTACGATTAGTGGTAGACACCTCTACCTTTGCTACTTGTTTTATTGTTTGTGGTGAAACTTGTTGGCATACATTTGTAAACTAAATTGGACTCTTTTATAACTCATGCTATATCTTTTGATATTTACCTATTTCGTGCTTTCTCGTTTGTAACGTTAACCGGTAGAAATCTTAAGTTATTGGACAATTATATAACGTATGGATAGTTTCTGAATTTGTATAGTAGTCTGTCTTCTACAGTGTCTAAATACATTTTGGTATTGATTTAGAATTTGTGACCTTAATAAATATTGTAGGTCTTGGAGTCTAGTTTTCAAAAAAGTAACTTTTATTGTCTAACTCTTTACAGAACTCCTTAAAAATGTAAAATACCAACAGGTGGTCTAATCTGAATATTTTGAATCAATTTACTAGGTTTAATAATCGAACTTGTGTAACCACTTAGATAATCTTTAACATGATTTAAATGGTTTCTTACTAGTTTATAACAGGTCTAAAATGTGTTAAAAATGGTTATCTTGTTTACACCTAATTTATACGACTTTAAAACGTGTTAAAACTCAACTTATACAAATACCACATTTTTGGACAGATTGTTTAGTCAGTTTCGTCTTGACCATATCTTTTTCATAACAAGCTCTACCGTATCAAACTCTTAGTCTAAAATGTATCTCTCTGTGTCAATTTTTCAAATATATCTCATTCGTCTTCTAATTCTTCCTAGAACTCTACATATCTTAGTTTGAACGAACTCATGTATTGGTGAAAATTGTGTCGGTATATCTAAAGTCTGAAACCAGTTTAATCTCATACTTACGAATATTACAACATTTATCTAGGGGAGCGTTAGGTCTAGTGAGGAATTTATTTGTGACCTACGTACTTACTTCATATACACACAGTTTCGATAAAATTCGCTTGCTCGATAAGGTAAGTTCATCGCCCCATATTTACTGTTTTTCTTATTTTAAACAAAACGGGGGAAAGTAAAACTCAACTAAACAATTTTTGAGAAAACGAATACCATTTTCAAACTTACCATAATTAGATGTCCTATTTATGGAAACTTACTATTTTCGGAAACTTTCCATTTATGGAAACTTACTACTTACGAGAAACTTACTATAAATAGAAATTTCTATTTATAGAAACTTACTACTTTTAGAAACTTACTGTTTACGGAAAACTATTACAAATTAGATTTCATGAAAAACGTGTAATAAAATCTAATACACTTTTCAAACTTATACAAGATACGGGCTATGGTGGGATTTATTCGGTACTTTCATACGATCTAGCTAACTTAGTACTGCCGAGGCGTACTAAGGGTAGCGTTCGGACCTGACACCGCCGATGCGTTTCATACTGACTTGACGTTGTCGAGGCGCGTCAAGGACAATGTTCATATTCGATATTGCCGACAGGCGTATCACTTCCAGGGCACTGCCGAGGCGTGTCACTGTGTTCATTGGATATGGTTATGTTTGATGGGTTGAAATTTACTATTTATACTACTTATGCATTAGATACACGCTTTTCGTTATAATACTGTTGTATTTGAGATTGAAAATTGTTTACTTACATTTTTCTTACTACTCGATGAATTTGCTCAACCTTTGTGTTGACTTTTAAGTTTTACTTTTAGGTAATGATCAGGCATAGGATCTAGCTAGGGCTGGACTCTAGACTTGGACTGCTTTTGCATTGTGACTTGTATTTAAACATTACATTCTTGTTTTATTTCGGGCTTGCACGCCTAAGTACTTCGTTTTATTATTGAAGTATTGGAATATTCTTTCATGTAGTGATTGACGTAATTGTGTACCAAGGATTTTTACCTTGGACATGGCGACGTCACACATACTATTTTTTTATTTATATCATATAGACTATCTTTATTTACTACTGTGTTATGACGACCGCCAATCGGCCACACATTGCGTTTCCGACACCGGCGGGGTGTGACAAGTGTTTTGATAAGAGGTATGTTTTAAATGCTTAGAAATGATTCACATGAGCATTCTTTCATATCTCAGGAATTTGAATGATTAGGCTTATTCCTCACTAGTGGTTCACTCAATTCACTCAAAATGTATCGGGAAATCCAATTCTAATATTTAAGTGCAATTAAATCCAGAATGCGTGAAGTTGTCTTCATATGCTTGAAATAGAATCAAATTTTCACCAAGTAGATGAGGGTGACACTACTTATTATTAGACATTCTAATCGGGGCTATAGTGAAGACAAGTAAAGAAAATATAGTATATAGTAAGTAGATAGAGGAAAAGTAGTGTTTACCATGACTTTAATAATACATGTTTCGGAACGATTTCAAGAAAGACATTGTTTATAAAACTAGGTATTACTAATGATTTGTATTTGTAATGTCTAGATAATGTGGTTTATGCACCAATACCCTACTAGTTAATACTTGTGCTACTTAATATTAACTAGCATGTCACTAGGTGATTAGGCTCTTCGATTTTGATTAGACTTTGTCGGTTAATGTCCGTATCTAACCTCCTAACACCTGAACGTATATCTACGAACAATCAGCCTAAGATCACCTAGCAACTTTAATTATCTTACTTTGATTCATTGTCTTGTTAGTTGATTATAATAATACCTTTCATGGTCTACACTACTCAGGGTGCTAGGTCATTTTCTCCTAGCTTTAAAAGTACTTTTATTACATTGACCACGTTCTAAACCCTACTGTTACAATCCAATACATTCCTTGCTACCAACTATGGGCTCCCATATCATGCTCGGGGTAAGGGAATCCATGGAAGATAGATACTCTCACGAAATAGTTTTGACATACTAACGGTGTGATGACTATAATCAAGTAGTCGGTTATGAACTAGGTATTGTAAGGTGGAATAAATTTAAGATCTAAAAGTCATACAGAGTAAGTTTAAAGTTGGTTTATAACAACGGACATCATCCTTAATCATGCATTATCTACTCCATGGAAAATACTATACAAACTACCTAAGCATGGAAACTAACATTTCACACAAGCATAATAAAAACGAACAATCGAACAAGAACATTATTAATAATATGAATAGAAATAGAAATGGAAAGAATTTACCTCGAACAAAAGTATAATGTATGTGAACTCGTAAATGTGATAGATCCAAAGTTACAACTCAAAAGCTTCCAAGACTTCGAGATCACAACTCTGTCACTACTAGAACCTCTAAGCTACCACAAATCTACTACCAAGCTACTAGTAATTGAATATCCACAACACAAAGGAAAAGAAGAAATAAAACCTAAATCTAGAGTGAGAAACAAGAGAGAGAAAGATGTATGAAACGAGGTGTCTTTGGATGTGAAAGGAAAAAATATATTTATAAGCAAACCATGACCGCTCCCACCCTTGGTCACCTAGCCGGGGGCCTGGCCTGGTGGTGGGGGGTTGTTTTTGGGCTTTCGATGCATTTTTGTTCGTAAAATGGCTAGGCATCGGCTCGGATTTGCAGGGTACGATTTAGCTAGATTACCTAGGCCCCTTCAAGTGTCTTTAACAATTCTAGAATGTTGGATAGTGGATAGGCTGTGTTTTGGTGACCGTTGTTGGATTAACCTAAACTCTACACCTTATCGGGGTAGAATTAGGGTTTACCATGAAATGAAGGTTTTGGATGGTTTTGGATATTTGGGTGATAAGTTAGGTTATTTAAGGAGTGTTTGGGATGTCGTAAGAGTCTCTAGTGGAAATGGGTCCATTCGGTGAAGGTTGGTGAATTTAGGGTTTTTTAGTGAACACAAACTAGGGTTTGTGTTCATTTGTGAAAGTTTGGATTTTGTGGAGGTTTAAGTTGATGAAGTTACATACAATACCTTTTTTCAAGAAATCCCAAGGTTTGTTTTGACCTAGGGGCTTCCTGAACTCTGTCTGGATCACTATTGAATCTTGATAACTATAGACGTATGATATCAGCAAAATACGTTGTTATATTTATGTTGATATCCCTTTATTTCTACCCTTTCTTTTTTTTATTATATATTTGGTAATTAATTGCTTAATAAGTGTTAATAGGTCTGAATACTGGAGTAGTGCAACAAGAAGTAGCAAAAACGAGCAGATAATGTAGGTCCCAGGTATTGGATCAACAAGATTAAACCCGTTAATTATGAGGCAAAATCTCCATAATCAACAGTCAATACACAATAAAAATACTTAGAAATAAGAAAATAATTGATTACCATAAACACGAATACTTGTATTAAGATGAATGACTTAAACCTAATGCAATCAGTATTCTTCAGTTTCGACTAAGTTGATGTCTTCGTTTTCTCCCAGTAAAAGTCTATGCCCTAAACCTAAACTACTTATACTATTATATAGTAAAACATGTTCATCGGGGTTAGGCTACTAATAGACTCATGAACATGCAATGTTCATGATCTCCCATAATGGGCTATATAGCCCACTAACAATACAATGTTTGTGGACCATTACAAACTTAAACAGACTATAAATACATACTTAATTAATCTAGAACAAATGTCACACATATTGCACTAACAAACTCCCCCTTGACTGTTGATTCTAGATTTTGTAATATGCTCAAAGTTTTTATAGTCTTGTACTCCCATACATCGTAGACCTGAATGACTCCCCCTTAATTGTTGTATTAGTCTCATTGTGAAGAGTCAATCATCTTCTTTTGCGCTTGTGAAAATTCAAGCAACTCCCTTTGTCGTTGTGAACTTTGTTTCTCAGAGTCATCATCAAGAATTTACTCAACTAAGTTCATCGATTTTGCATGTAGCCCCCAAGCCTCCAACAAACTCCCCCTGAGCTGTCTGACGCTGAACAATAGCTTCAAGAGTAGAATCACGTTCACACTTCGCAACCTGCAAGAAAAACATTTTATTTTAATTTTTTACCACAAACACGAATATTTGTATTAAGATGAATCACTCAAACCTACTACAATTAGTATTCTTCAGTGTCGACTAACTTGATGTCTGCGTTTTCTCCTAGTAAAAGTCTAACCTAAACCTAAACTAGTTAAACTATTATATAGTATAACATGTTCATCGGGCTTGGGCTACTAATGGGCTTATGAACAATGCAATGTTCATGAACACCCAAAACAAACTATTGAATCCACAAACAATCATTTTCGTTGGACCATTACAGACACGAACATCATGTTCGCTTATATACACGAACAACACTATAAATACAGACTTAAATAATCTAGAACAACTTTCACACATTTTGCACTAACAAACTCCCCCTTGACCGTTGCTTCTAGATTTTGTAATATGCTCAAAGTCTTTATAGTCTTGTACTCCCAGCAGATAGTCCATTACTCCCAACAGGTCTTCTAACTCATCGTAAATTTGAATGATTCCCCCTGAATTGTTGCATTAGTCTCGTTGTGAAGAGTCAATCATCTTCTTTTGCGCTTGTGAAGAGTCAGACAGCTCCCTTTGTCGTTGTGAACTTTGTTTTTCAAAGTCATCATCACGGATTTACTCAACTAAGTTCATCACTTTTGCATGTAGACTCCGAGCCTCCAACAGATAATTCAGGGGATAATATGTAAAAGCTTACACATACGACATATGTAAAGTTTAGACATACGGTATATCCGAAGGTCGACGGATAATTAAGATTTAAAATAATAAAAATCAAGATATCGACCTAATTACCTTTACAACTTTTACCATTCAACTTCTAAGGTTTCCACGGGGTGTTTACACCCTCTTTGGATCTGGAAAACACAGAGATAAAGCTCAAAATGAAGATCGTTTATCAATATTTCGGTTTTCTATCATTGTTTGATCAAAACATGCTTGGTATAATTGTATCATCGTTTATAGTTAATTTACTAAGATTATGGGTTAAAACCCTAGTGGTTGCATATTTTTAAAAAACTTTTGTTTGAATAAAAGTTTATTTTGAATATTGGAAATCTTGTTGGATAATTTATGTTTTTATCGTAGATTTATATGTCTTCAAGCTTAATGTGTTAGATTTATTGTTAAGTAACTAGCATCTAGTAGATCAAACATATAATTGTTACTCGAATTTGAAATATAAACTAAGATTGTTGAGAATGATGGTAAATAATTTTGCCAAGTGACGGAAAAAGTTATATGGTTAGATCGAATATGAATAATGCTTGGTGGTTAGTAATTAATAACGTATAGATGATCGTTTAAATGGATTTAGTGAATTCACTCAGATAGATAAATCACATCATTTAGTTAAAATATTTATTGAATGAATCGGTTGATTATTATTTAGAACATCAATAGGTATTAACTCATTTCATAGGTCTAGGTTTAGTGATCAACTACTTTAGATTAATTAACAAAATAATCAATAATCATTTCACTAATAAAGTTGAAGAAAAACGAAGTAGAATATAACTAGGTGAACACGCTATTATCTTTATTGAGTTCAACCTTAGTAATTTATATTATTTAAGTGTTTTCTTTTTAATTTGTTTTCTTTTTCAAATTGATATTCAAATACGTTCGCACGGAACTAAAACGCCCCTTCCTTACTCTCTTTCATTAGTCAAGTTTAATTTTCTAATTAGATAATTAATTATTTTACTCTACTCCCAAAGTGTTCGACACTCTTAAATACAATCTTGATAGTATTGCATGATAAGGTACACTTGTGTAATTTTGTTTCAGTAGCTAAGTACTTTTTGAGACTTAATAAAAAAATTTGAGGAAAAATTATTTTATACTAGGCTTTTTGAACATATTAGTTGTACGGTAAAACTGAAAGGAAGTACTTGGGAAAAATAATATACGAATAAAATAAAATAAAAAAAAGAGAAAAAGATAAAAAAAAAAAAAAATAAAAAAAAAAAAAAAAGAAAAAAAAAAGAGTTTAAGAGTTAAAGTAGTATAAACTGACACTTGTTTAAGTTATAGTAGCAATTCGGTTTCTCGGAGTTTAAAAGCTCAGATTTTTTGGTCTATTTTAGATGTATACTACACTTTATTTGTATATTTATTTACTTTCGCTTCATTTTCCCTATTCATATCCACCCATTCGCCTAACGTTACAACCTAATAAAAGTCCCCAGTATGGTTATATCTAGACTCTAGTGGTGGAGAAGCGATACTTTATCAAGTTTTTGATAGAATATTCTCCATGAATGAGTTGAGTGATCACTAAATATTACAACGTAGTTTGATAGTTTGAGTGACTTGAGAGATTTACTTTCTATATTGTGAAGTTTGTGTATTGCTTTAATAACTGTCCGGTAATACTTATTTTTGTTTAAATGGTTGTCTATTTAGTTTTATTGAATAGATTCTTTGAAAGGATGTTATGTTCTGAAAAATAATGGCCTACTTGAGGACAAGCATAAGTTGGGTTGATTTTGATATCATCAAAATACATCTTTATATTTATGTTGGTATCCCTCTGTCTTTACCCATTTCCATTAGATTTATAAGATATTTTGTACTTAACTGCTTAAGTGATAATAGAACTTAATAAGGGAGTAATGTAAAAAGAAGTAGCAAAAACGAGCAGAAAACGAAGAAAACCAAGTAAATAAAGATGACGATCCAGTGTGGAAAATAGTTTTGCGTCCCTTCACCGGTTTGGTCATCACTTCTTCATACGAGCTCCGATTTGAGTGATTTAAATTGCAGGGCGAACTAAACACATAGGGCGAAAAATTATATTATAGGGTAATATGTAAAAACTGACACATACGACGTATGTAAAGTTTAGACATAAACCATATGCGAAGGTCGACCAAAAATTAAGATTTTATAAAAAAAAAAATAAGATTTCGACCAAATTACGTATCCAACTTTTACCATTCAACTTAGATGGTTTTTACACCATCTTTGGCTACACCATCTTTGGCTCTGGAGTAGATGAACATAAGGCTTAGAGTGAAGCTCATTCATCAATATCTTCGGTTTGCTATCATTGTTTGATCAAATCATGTTTGGTATAATTGTTTTATCGTTTGCACTTAATTTACTGAGATTATGGGGTAAAAGGCTTAAGTGTTTGCTTAGTTTTTACGAACCTTGGTTTGAATTTTGATTATGAATATTGGAAATCATGTCGGATAATTTATGTGTTTATCGTAGGTTTATACGTCTTTAAGCTTATTGTTAGATCTATTACTAGGTAACAAGAATATAGTAGATCAAACATATAATACTTAGTGGAGTATGGAGTATATACTAAGATTATTGATAATCAAGGTTAATAATTAGGACTAGTAACAAAAATGGAATATACCTAGGTGAATAAAGCTTAGAGGTTAGTAATTAACAACATTTAGATGATCGTTTAAATGCAATTAGTGCATTCATTCACATAGATAAATCACACTATTTAGTTAAAGTATTTAATGAATGAATCGGTTAATTAATATTGTGAACATCAATAGGTATTAACTTATTTCATGGGTCTAGGTTAAGTGATCAACTAATCTAGATTAATTTAGAAATCACCAGCAAGATAATCAATAATCATTGCACTAATCAAGTTGCAGAAAAACGAAGGGGAATATAACTAGGTGAACACGCTTTTTTCTTTATATTCTTTTAGTTATGTCATTATATTAATTATTTTCTTTTTAAATTGTTTTTATTTCAAATCGATATTCAAATACGTTCGCACGAAACTAAAACGCCCCTTTTCGTTCTCGGTTTCATTAATTAAGTTTAGTATTCTAATTAGATAATTAATTATGACCCAGTGACTTATCAAGGTTATCCTATTGCACGATAAGATACACTTTCCTGATTTTGTTTTAGTAGCTAAACATTCGGTATTTACATTTTATAAATTTAAGGCTTATTAAAAAGACACAGCAAAATACGATAGGTTTCGTATCACACATGGCCATGCATGTCTGCAAGGTGATTCTATCCATGCATGATAGGCTGTTGTCTAGGTTTTCTAGGTGTAGCGGAGTTTTCAGAAGATCTCCCGGAAGTAGTATGTATAGCCTTCCTGTAAGCTTCATTATTTCCCGCCATTTCTTCTCATTTTTAGCTCATTTTTGCATGTTTTGCACATTTGCCCCTTTTGAGGGAGTGAATCTCTAAAACGTCATAAAACAAGTGAAACAAATTAACTATTCTTAATATATTCCCTAATATATGTGTCATTTGATACATCAAATATCAATAAGTGTTTTGATTAGAGATTCGTTTAAAAACATAGAAATAATTCACATAAGCATTATTTTAATTCTCAGATGTGGAATATGACTGATTAGGCTTTTTCCTCACTAGTGGGTCACTCAATTCACTCATAGTGCCTTGGAGAATCATATTATAATATTTAAGTGCTCCCAAATCGAGAATGCATGGGTTTATCGTGATATGCTTGAAATAGAATCAAATCTTCACCACTTAGATGAGGACGACTCTAATTATCAGTAGACATTCTAATCGGGTTATAATGTAATAAGGGTAAAAGAAATGGAGAGTATGGAAGTATATGGGAGTTGATGTATAATCAAGAGTTTTAATTTATTTATCAAAACACGAAATCCGTTTATTTAGTGTACTTAGAACTTAAATGCTATGATGACTCTGTCAAGGGATACTTACGCTTTGAAGGTATTTGTCGACTCGTATGGAGTTTTTTTCTAGCTATAGGACTCTTTTAAACGCTTTGCGTATCGAATGACTTTGTCATATAACACTTGTGTCTTTGACACCGAACTTCCGGATTTCTTTTTATTTTCTTTCTTTTTTCTTTTCTTTTAACTTTTCCAAGAATCATTATTACTTGCACAACTCGGTATTTTTCCGATGTGAGTGAGACTTTGGAATATTTCTCTATTTACACGGGATCAACACTTTTACACACACGATATATTTTTAACACAAACATTTGGGGGATAAACACGAAACGAATAAGTAAGAATATGATATGGAAAATGGATTATTTGAGATATGGAAGATATGAGATATGCAAGGTGATAGTAGGGTCATATATAAGGTTTTCTAATTGCATCGTATACTAAAAATGAATAATGGGCATGGTAGGTTTATGAAAATAAAGGCTTAGGGGATTTCCTCCTAAGGTCTTCTAATTGCACCTTCTCCGCGTATGGTGCTCGATCAATATGGTCTTCAAATGTATAACTAGGTTAAGTTCTAACTCTAGACTACATGTATTGGCACACACACAACAAATGGAAAATGAGCTTTTAAAATGAATGTTATTGGTCTCAAGATGCATAACTGTATGATTTTTTACATATGTGCCATAATCATGAGAATGCTCTTCTTTGATCCCCAATTAGGATATTAAAAGCTAAAAACATTTTCTCTAAAAGATATTTTGAATTCAAATATTTTCATTTTTACAATTTTTTTCCAGAGTTTTACTTCTAAGTTAAGAAGAGTTTCAGTGTATACCTCTATCCCACACTTAAATGAACATTCTCCTCAATGTTCAAAACTAATCTAGTAAGCTTGGTTTTAAACGGAATCCCACATTTAGAATTGAACTATCTCGACAATATTATTTAAATGTGGTGGATGATAATCTTACACTATGTAGATAAACTAAGTATGCAGTGTACAGTGTGACAAAAGTGATGCATGTTGGATTAAATTATATTGGTTCATATAGATTTAACATACCTGCAGATGATCCAGGCATGTTGTTGAATAGATTAGCCATCTATGATTCCCAAATTGAGATAATCGTATTAGGATGGGATTATTGAGAGAGAACCACTTGTAGGTGTTATGGGATAAAAGAGATTATGATGATAAAATGAGCCAACCCTTCTAAGGGTTTATTATCTCTCTTTATATACACACTCAAATTAGGAGTGTGTAATATTTAGTCCCTGGTGTTTAGTAAGTGTTCATATTATAAGCTCTCATTAGTTCCGATTACCTAATGGGAAATCTATAGTGTCGGTAAGGTAAATACGTCCATCGAATATTTACTAGACACAGATTTCAGTTAGTGTCAGTCATCATATCAGTAAGGATAAATGATCAATGAGGGTCACAAATAATATGGGTCCAACATTCTCCCACTTGACCGAGTAGATCATTTATCTATGAGTATTGATAAGTCCGTACGAGATAATACTCATTTTGTTTAAAACCGAAATCATAGTTGATAAGTACAGTCGTAGAGAAGAACATCTACCACCCCCACTAGTCAAACTATGACTCAAATTCAAAACTGAATAAGCAATGATAGACTAACTAAGACAAATTTTGTTATAATAATGTCCAACACAGTTATGCGCATAAGGTGTATATAATAGACAAACAAAATCTGAATAAGGAGGAAAATTTTCATTAATAAATAATAATGACCAATAAGTACAACAATGCTATTAAATTAAGTCTTTTGTAAGCCCCATATTCGACACGTGTCCTACGAATATATTAGGAGGAAGACCTTTGGTCATCGGATCCGCTAGCATGTCATGTGTACTTATGTACTCAACACAAAGAGCATTTTCCTCAACCCGTTCGCGTACAAACAGATACTTTGTGTCGAGATACAGCCCAGCGCCAGTCGAACTGTTACTGTTCGAGAAAGTTACAGCAGCTGAGTTATCACAGTAAAGCTTCAATGGTCTAGAAATTGAGTTGACGAGTTTGAGTCCACTGATCAGGTTCCTTAACAACATCCCATGACAGGTTGCATTATAAACGGCAACATATTCAGCCATCATAGTAGACGTTGTGGTCAGTTTTTGTTTATGACTCCGCCAAGAGATTGGTCCGCCAGCTAACATGAAAATATATCCAGAAGTAGATTTATGGTCTTCTTTGCATTTAGCAAAGTCAGAATCAGAATAACCTACTACTTCCAGGTTGTCACTTCTTCTATAAGTTAATTTGTAGTCTTTGGTCCCTTTCAGATATCGTAGAACCTTTTTAGCCGCTTTCCAGTGTGCTAATCCGGGGTTAGATAAGTAACGCCCCAGCATACCAGCGATGTAAGCGATATCTGGTCGAGTACAGACCTGAGCGTACATAATGCTCCCAACTACAGATGAGTAAGGTATCATCCTCATTTCAGCCTTCTCAGTTTCAGTGCTCGGAGTTTGATGAGGTCCAAATACGTCCCCTTTAACTACCGGAGCCACAGTGGGTGTGCAGTGCTGCATGTTATAGCGTTCTAGAATACGGTCAATATAAGCCCTTTGGGAAAGACCTAGAACACCATTACGTCTATCTCGATTTATTTCGATACCTAAAACATAAGAGGCATCACCGAGATCTTTCATGTCGAAATTATGCAAAAGCATTCGCTTCGACTCATGTAGCAAATCCAAGTTGTTACTTGCAAGTAGAATATCATCCACATACAAAACAAGGATAATAAAGTTACTCCCACTGATCTTGAGATAGGTGCATTGATCCACTTGATTCTTTAGGAAGCCATCAGATTTCACGACTTCATCAAATTTAAGGTACCATTGTCGTGATGCTTGTTTCAACCCATATATCGATTTATTTAACTTGCAGACCATGTGCTCTTTACCTTCTGGAATAAATCCTTCAGGTTGCCGCATGTATACGTCTTCTTGCAAGTCACCATTTAGGAAAGCGGTCTTGACATCCATCTGATGTAACTCTAAATCATAATGAGCTACGAGTGCCATGACGATCCTTAGGGAATCTTTACGAGAGACAGGGGAAAAGGTCTCTTGATAATCAATTCCTTCCTTTTGAGTAAAGCCTTTTGCAACCAGTCTGGCCTTATAGCGTTCGACGTTTCCATTCGGGTCTAATTTGGTTTTAAACACCCATTTACATCCAATTACTTTGGATCCTTTAGTGAGTGGAACCAATACCCAAACGCCATTACGCTCCATGGATTTGAGCTCTTCAATCATGGCTTCAATCCATTTAGCGGCCTGATCACTATTCATAGCTTCTCGGTAAGAGGTTGGATCAGTAAGTTTCCCAATGTTTTCGACTTCAGCCAGATAAGTTTCGAAATCATCAAAATTAGTGTTTCTGCGAGCCCTTGATGATCTCCTTAGCTGAATTACGGGTTCTTCAGGAACAAGCGGTTCTTCGACGTTTAGATTAGGAGGCATAGGAGGTTCAACCGGTTCATTAGGAGATCCAGGTATATCGGGAGCAGCGTTGGGTACAAGAGGAGTTATCGGAGGAATCATAATAACCGACGAATGGTTTCCCCCCGCTTCTTGTACTTCTTGCAAATCTAAATCAGGATTTGTCGTGCTCCCACTGATCTCTGAATTTTCGAGGAAAGTGGCATGTTGCGTATCTATGATGCGGGTAGAGTGAGAAGGACAGTAAAACCGATAACCTTTTGAGTTCTCGGGATAACCAATAAAGAAACATGTAAGGGTTTTAGAATCCAGTTTCTTTAAGTTAGGGTTATAGACTTTTGCTTCGGCAGGACAGCCCCATACTTTCATATATTTTAGACTCGGTTTCCTACCTGTCCAGATCTCATAAGGAGTTTTAGGGACAGATTTTGATGGAACTCTATTGAGTATATGAACAGCTGTTTTTAAGGCCTCAGTCCATAGAAATTTGGGTAGGTTAGTGTTGGCGAGCATACTTCTCACCATGTCCATTAAAGTTCGGTTTCTCCTTTCAGCAACACCATTCTGTTGAGGAGAACCTGGCATGGTGTATTGGTTAATTATGCCCTGTTCCTTGCAAAAATTATAGAAAGGACCAGGAGCTTGACCATTATCAGTATGTTTACCGTAATACTCACCTCCCCTATCTGATCGGACAACTTTTATCTTATGATCAAGTTGGTTTTCAACCAAAGTTTTATAATCGACAAAAGTTTGTAAGGATTCAGATTTTTCTTTAATCAGATAAAGGTGCATATAACGTGAATAATCGTCAATAAATGTAATAAATGATGTATGTCCTGTTATTGATGCGGGATAGGGGCCACTAATATCAGTATGAATTATTTCCAACAAGTTGGAACATCTGGTGGCTCCTTTCTTATTCCCTTTAGCCATTTTGCCTTTAAGGCATTGAATACATGTTTCAAAATCACTAAAATCAAGAGAGGGTAAGATTCCTTCTTTTACGAGTCGTATCATGCGATCTCGTGAGATGTGGCCGAGACGTTTATGCCACAATGTGGAGGAATTCTCTGCTTGTTTAGGTGATTTTGTCTTTGTTTTAGTTATGTCATCAATATTAAGAGACAACAAAGACTGTGAGAAGTTATGATCTAGTTCTAATTTATACAGGAATCCATCCAAAAAACCACAACCAAACAATTCATTATTAAGAGTAAAAGTGATCCTGCCACAACCATGAGTAATTACATAACCTTCAAGATCAAGTCTAGATATAGATACAAGGTTCCGAGTAATTCTCGGTACATATAAGGTATCTATTAATCTAATACACTTTCCGGTATTCATATGTAAATTTAAGGTCCCCATGGCTTCGACATCTAAGAGATCACCATTTCCAACTCTAAGCTTTCTTTGGTCCTTTTGTAGCTTCTGGATTGTAAGGAATCCCTGTAATGAATTTGTCACATGGACCATAGAACCAGAGTCACCCCACCATGTATTAAATGGAACATCAGTAGTAAAGGAATCAAATATTACGTAAAGAATGTTACCTTTCTTAGCTAGCCATTCCTTGAATTTAGAGCAATCTTTCTGTCCGTGCCCTTTGGAGCGACAGAACTTGCAGTTATTATTGCTTGTCGAGGATTTAGGGCCAGAGGTAGAAGCACCATGATTTTGGACTTTGTTTTCAGTCTTGTTACTGTAATTACCTTTCCTCTTCTTGGGGTTTGAAGTGGTAGTAAGGTGAACAGCAGCTTCAGGTTGAGTGTGCTTAAGACGATCTTCCTCTTGAACGCACATAGCAATCAGTTCACTTATCGACCATTTATCTTTCATAGCGTTATAATTCACTTTGAAAGTGTCGAACCGAGCAGGCAAGGAAGTCATTATGAAATGCACAAGAAAGCCATCTGAGACTTCCATTTGCAAATTCTTAAGCTTGTGAGACATGTCAACCATCTTCATTATGTGTTCACGGACACCGTTAGAACCCTCATATTTAAGAGTCAGCATCTGCAGCATTAAACTACTCGCAGTTGCCTTAGACGATCCCTTAAAGTGATCCTCAACAGATGTGAGGTAAGTCTTCACTTTGTCGTTATCAGGGATAGCTCCTCGGATGCTGGAATGAATAGAGTTCTTGACCATCATTAGGGACAGCCGATTCGCCCTTTCCCACTTATCAAAGTCCGCTTTCTGAGTCGCAGTAGATTCAGCAGTAATAGCGGCGGGTTCATCATGGCGAATAGCATAGTCCAAGTCGAGCATTCCCAGAGTTAAGTTAAGTTGCTCCTTCCATGAAGTGAAATTAGCACCAGTAAGCGCCTCAATGCCGAAGTTTGGTACTGTAGTGGAGAATAAGGAGGATATAAGATTATGATACGAATTATAGAAGATTTTAGAGTGACAGAGTTAGCTATATAAGGCAGACTAAGTAATGTCCCTTAAAGTAATAGAACTAGAGTAATGTCTAAAATAAGTAGACCTAATAGTAATGTTCCTGAGACTAAGACCATATAAGTAATGAAGCTAGTGATAGGTAAGCCTATTAAAAAACACCAAAATAATAAGCTAAAGTAAGGCTCTACTTAGATGTTACATCACCTTTGGGCAGAAATAACTAATATCTAAGCAAAATTATGAGCATAAGGTTTATGCAACACTATGTTTGTCTTTTGACCTTTGGGCAACAAAATAAAACATCGTGTTTTAAGGCATAATAAGAATCCTTTAAAGCACACAAGTATATTAAATCACCTTTGGGCAGAATTAATATCCTACGTGTTTATTAGGCTAAAGGAAAAATGCAATCATAGGAATCACCTTTGACCTTTGGGCAACAAAGATGAAAACATGAATATTAGTGCATGAGTATAATAAGGTCACATATAAATAAGGTGACTAAATAAGGTGACCACTACAAATAAGGCAGGGGTCAAGGGGGCAGCGCCCCAAAAGCTAAACGATTTTAAAAATAAGGCAACCATTAAGACTTTTAAAAACCGACCAAATTAGGGTCTGTATTCATTCGTACGGATGAGATTATATTCGTACGGATGAGTATTGATTCGTACGGATGTAAGTCCAGGTTCGTGCGGATGTAAGCCTAGGTTCGTACGGATGTAAGGTTTAAGTTCGTACGAATGTAAGCCTAGGTTCGCACGTATTAGCCCAGATTCGTACGGATCAACAGTTACGTTCGTGCGAATGAACAAATCAGATTCGTACTAATGAACAAGTCAGGTTCGTACGAATGGGGCTTCATCCGTACGAACGAACAAATCAGGTTCGTACGAATGAGCCAATCAGATTCGTACTAATGAACAATTTAGGTTCGTACGAATAGGGCTTCATCCGTACGAACGAGCAAATTAGGTTCGTACGAATGAACCTTCATTCGCACGAACGAAGTTCGTCGAAATTAGGGTTGCTGTCCAGCCGCCACCAGCGCCAAAAATCCCATTTTTCACCCAAAAAATTAATTCCGCCGGCCAGAAAAGTTGCATAATCAATAATAGCAATAGCCAAGCGATAAATAAACATGAACCAATGGATAATCACGAGCCATTGGCTCTGATACCACATGTTGGATTAAATTATATTGGTTCATATAGATTTAACATACCTGCAGATGATCCAGGCATGTTGTTGAATAGATTAGCCATCTATGATTCCCAAATTGAGATAATCGTATTAGGATGGGATTATTGAGAGAGAACCACTTGTAGGTGTTATGGGATAAAAGAGATTATGATGATAAAATGAGCCAACCCTTCTAAGGGTTTATTATCTCTCTTTATATACACACTCAAATTAGGAGTGTGTAATATTTAGTCCCTGGTGTTTAGTAAGTGTTCATATTATAAGCTCTCATTAGTTCCGATTACCTAATGGGAAATCTATAGTGTCGGTAAGGTAAATACGTCCATCGAATATTTACTAGACACAGATTTCAGTTAGTGTCAGTCATCATATCAGTAAGGATAAATGATCAATGAGGGTCACAAATAATATGGGTCCAACAATGCATACAGTTAAAGAGTTTAGAAAAGACGAAAGAACCCCCCTAGCATTAAAATGCTGAAGACCCTATTTTTAAAAAAATCTTTTATGAAAGACTTTGTAATTTAAAGTGTAGTCTAGCTATATCTTATATTTATAGGTTAATTACGAATAAATCTTATCAATTATATTTGCTAGCACAATATCTTTTCAAGATGGACAACATATAAAAAACGTCTTTCAGATTTATCCTAACTTATTCTCTAAGTTATTAACCGTGGCTAGCTCACACAAACCATGGTCAACACATGGAGGTTAACCCATCGTTTTAAACCTTTAACGATGGTTAGATTAATTCAAATTTGAAAGATTTAAATTACATAAGGTAAATGCATCAATTAGGTTTACTAAAGTTTTGCGAGAATAGGATATGGTATAAGGGTACTCATTGATTATTTAAGATGGATCAAAGGTGACTCGATATACCTTACCATATATTTAATGTACTGTATCATGCAGTTAATCGATCAATATTTCCCAACGCAAGACTTAGTTAGTACAAATATGAGAAATGGGGGCGAAACAAAAGAAAGAGGTTCAAGCGGCTCTTTCAAAATTTGAATGGGTTCCATGAGAAAGGATGTAGGTTAAAAGAACTTTTGTAAAAACGTATTTTACGAGTAATGTTTATAAAAATTGATTAACTTATTTTAAAAAATTAATCTTATTAGACATAAATGCACTATTGGATACCTTACATATGTGGTTGGATGATGGTTTGAAAGATTCATCGTTTGAAAGATTCATGTTCCTTCGTTGTGCCAAATTATATTTAGGAGACAAAGGCACGACATGATCGGCGACCCTTTTTGTATGTTGAACTTCCATTTTTCTTTTCTTTTTCTTTTTTTTTATTGCTTTGACATTTGTCTTCCAACGAGTGGTTTTCCCCCGTACGTTGCGGCGGGGCAAAACTTTATCCGGTGTATATTTGGTTGTGGAAGCAAATAAAAATGAAAATTTTAAAGTAAAAGAAACACAAATTAAAACGTTATTATTTTATTCAATAAAGTAACACAAAATAAAAGTGTTAAATAACATAATCTATGGAGAAAAAGTAAATAATTTGTAATCTAAAAAGAAAACTAACCTAATATAATTAAATAATCAAAATTAAGACGTAACTAATCTATATGTATATACATTATAAAACATTTGAGTATAAAAGTTGAAAATTTAAGCATGATAAAATTACTAAACTACCCCTTTTAATTAATCAATTATTAAAATATTTCAAATAACTCTATAACACACTTGCCATATATACTTAAAATTTTGAAATAATTAAATTTCCTTTTTATATAAATTTAAAAAAATCAAGTTTAGTGTATAAAATTTTAAATAAGTGGAGTTAATATTTAGAATTTCTAACTAATTGAATGTTTACAAACAAAAAATCTTGATCATTCGTAGATTTATTTGTAACAATATATGTACCACAAAAAAAAATTATGTCACCGAAAATTTAAACAATTTACTATCACGCGGCATCGTGCGGGTATTTTACTAGTTCATTATAATGTAAAAAGAAAAGGTAAAACGAAATTGTTGAAGACAAAAAAAGTAACCCAGAAAGAAAAGTCTTGAACTAAAAAGTAAGGATTAATTGAAATGAATAAGTAGACACATTATTTCATAATCCAAAAAGAAAAGCCTTTAACTAAAAAGTAATGATTAATTAAAATAAATAAGTAGACATATTTTTTAACAGCATAACTCAAAGATATAACCCAAAATGGAAGTAAAAAAGAAAAATTAAGTAGACAAGCTAGCTTTTTGGAGCAGGTTGACTTCCTGCTTCACTGTTCCTAACGTCCCTTTCAAAGGGGTTGCCAAATGTTATATATATATATATATATATATATATATATATATATATACTAGTAATATAGTCGCTCGATGTCGCGGTGATAATAAAATATTTAAATTTTGGTGAATAATTTTTTTCGATGGTACATATTTTATTACAAATAATTTTATGAACGATCAAGATTTTCGGTTTGTAAATATTCAATTAGTTAGAAATTATAAAGATTAATTCCACAGTAAAGTTGATTGTTTGAAATTAAATGAAAAAAAAAAAAAAGAAGAAAAAAAAAGAGAATCAGTTATTAAAAAATTTAAATTTTATATGGTAAGTGTGTTATAGAGTTATAATTTTAATTATTTAATTATTGATTGATTAAAATGATAGTTTAATAATTTTATCATGCTAATAATTTTATACCCAATACTTTATACTTTATAATGTACTAGTAAGTTACCCGCGCATTGCAACGGTGACTAAGATAGTAGTTAGATAAAGTGTATGCAATTTTTGCAATTGTTATTCAGGTCAATAAATTTACGAGTGGCTTATCATAAATATATTAATGTGAAGATTGAGTGTGTGCAATGGTTCATAAGGTTTTTAGAATGATGGAAAAATAGCGTAACATACATTTGATTGTGCTCTAAAAAACCATATATTTGTTTGTGCTCTAAAAATTATGGTATCATAAATCTTTACTGAATGCGACATTGGAATAACTATTAATACATTGGGATAATAATGTCAGATATTTTTTTTACAGATATTTATTTTATTCATTTCTAATACATTCGTGGAACAGGCTCGGACACATCGAGTACACCCAATACATGTATCATAAATCTTTACTGAATGCGACATTGGATCTATCCATTTTTGAACGTGATAAAGTTTCAATCTAGTAAATTTATAAATGAATTATATATTTAAATACTAGTACTAGATGAATCGATGAGTTCCCTGAATTTTTTTATTAATCTACTTCTGGATTGACAGTGCCAAAATACTTTGATTTCTTATATTTGTGATAACATGATCATACCTTACGTGGCAGACACGCTAATTTGAATAAATTTATTCAAATTCTAATTTTTATGATACTATTACTTATTCAACAAATTTGATTGATTTATACGAGTTGATTTTCTGTTACGATAAATTGATGAAACAATAGCGAGTCCAATAGCGGCTTCAGCAGCTGCAATAGCTATAACAAAAATGGAGAAAATGGATCCTTTTAATTGACGACTATCAAAAAAATCGGAAAATGTTACAAAATTGAGATTAACCGCATTTAATATAAGTTCAAGACACATAAGAGCCCTAACCATATTTCGACTTGTAATCAATCCATATAGACCGACAGAAAATAAATAGGCACTCAAAACAAGTACATGTTCGAGCATCATTAACCAACTCCTTATCAATCTCGATTCATTTCAATATGAACAACAATTTAACCAATTGGATTGACTAGAATATAACGAGTAATGCGATGCAATAAGGGAATATATTGGGAATATATCGAACTAATACTTATATACAAAGTCAAATAGAAAAAAGAAAATACATGTGATAGCTCATAACAAGATTTTTCCAATTCTAAAGAGTTATTTTTTTCGAGTTCTAAAGAGTTATTATTGACGAGCTACAGCAATTGCGCCAATTAACGCAACTAAAAGAATTATTGAAATGAATTCAAACGGAAGAAAAAAATCTGTTGATAAATGAATCCCAATTTGTTGACTATTACTTATCAGATCTTGCTCTATAATCTGGTTTGCTTTTGTAGTCCAAATAATCCCGTACCATGACGTATCTGGAATAGTAGTAATTAATGAAAAGAAATACTTGTACAGACTACGGAAGTTACTCCATCTCCCACGGTCCTAAGCCAGAAATCTTTGGAATATTATGAACCATTTATGAACATCACAGAAAAATGATCAAAACATTTATGGCTCCTACGTAAATAAGGAGCTGCGCAGCAGCTACAAATGCGAGTTCGATAGAATATAGAATAAAGATATACAAACAAAAACCAATCCCAATGAAAAGGCAGAATAAATAGGATTGGGAAGTAATACTTTAGTCCAGGTAAATCCATTATATATAAAATAAGAAATAAATAAATAAAAATCTTTCATAAGTTTATTGACCCGGTCAGGAAAAAATAAGTAACTCTTCTTTGATACAATAGTTCTTAAATGACAGGTCCTGAATTTCATCTAAGCGAAACGAATTGATAACAGGTCATGATGCAAAATCTCATGACCTGAGTTTGGAATCAAAATTGAAGGAAACATGAAGTCGAATTTGTGATTGAGTAATTGAAATAACTGATTAGAACAACAAAATGTGCAACTGTTTAATAGATTTCATTGATAGTGGTGACATGTTTTGGATCGAGCTTGTTACAACTGTCATTCAAGCTCGACGGAACCTCTTTGAGAGAGTTTCGGGTTCAAAGACAACAAACTCTAACAAATACACACTCTAATGAACTAAACTAATAAAACATTATCATCATCTTAATTTCAACTCGGTGAGTTCACTTTAGTTCTGAACCAAAGTCTTCATCCTCCGAATTGTTATCTTCAATGTTGACTTCTGTTGACTTAAGTTAAACCTTAGCTTGTTTTCAGTTCGGGGGAACTTCATTTAGTTCAGAGTATACTAACTTGTTTTCCAAACTGAAAACTTCACTTCGGATTATTCTTGATGATTTCAGTTCGGACTCTCCACGAACTAAAATCATTTTTATTCAAACACACAGAAGACTCCATAGCTTCATCCATTCCATTTCTTGACCCAACAATCGCCCCCTTGGATGATGCTATGAGTCTTCAATCTTCATAAGTTAACCTCCATGGTGAGCTCCAATCAACACATTATCTTTACTCTTTATCATAGGCCTGCGTCTGATTTTCGTGAAAGGATATTGATCACTCATCTTATAGACCTATGTTGAAGAGAAGATGATTGGCCTTAGATGTGCCTCTGATTCATGATAAACATGAATTCCACTTTTCTTACGGAATCTTCAACCACAATCATCAAGAATTCTTCTGACTTTAGCATTTGGATCTTCATCATTCTTCAGGAACAAGAATTTGATTAAAAGATTATAAGATTAGATGAAACATGTAGTTTAAAACATTTTGTTTTTCATCTTATAATCTTTGTAATCTTCATTCTTTCAAAGTTCTACCGATGAAGAATTAATCGTTGATGAAGTTTATCATCTTTACTGCCAGCAGAATCTCTTGATTTGTCAATCTGATTTCAGATCGGAAGCACATCAAACACACCCCTCTCTCAAATTGATAACTCGTTTTTTCGCTCCATACACCAATCGTCTTTGAATACATATGTGTAACACCAGATCCACCATGAACACCTTGAAATCTAAACAGATTCTTAAATACATCTCTTCAGTTTCACTTCGGACTTTTTCAAATTCACTTCGGACTCCTTCAATACACTAGTAGTTTGACCTAATTTTCGAATCAAGTCAAATTGATGAACCAGACTCAATCGAATTCAATCAATTGATTTGTCTGGCTCTGATACCAATTGACAGGTCCTGAATTTCATCTAAGCAAAACGAATTGAAAACAGGTCATGATGCGGAATCTCATGACCTGAGTTTGGAATCAAAATTGAAGGAAACGTGAAGCCGAATTTGTGATTGAGTAATTGAAAGAACTTATTACAACAATAAAATGTGCAACTGTTTAATAGATTTTATTGATAGCGGTGACAGGTTTTGGATCGAGCTTGTTACAACTGACATTCAAGCTCGACGGAACCTCTTTGAGAGAGTTCCGGGTTCAAAGACAACAAACTTTAACAAACAGACACTCTACGAACTAAACTAATAAAACGTTATCATCATCTTAATTTCAACTCGGGGAGTTCACTTTAGTTCTGAACCAAAGTCTTCATCCTCCGAATTGTTATCTTCAATGTTGACTTCTGTTGACTTAAGTTACACCTTAGCTTGTTTTCAGTTCGGAGGAACTTCATTTAGTTCAGAGTATACTAACTTGTTTTCTGAACTGAACACTTCACTTCGGATTATTCTTGTTGATTTCAGTTCGGACTCTCCACGAACTAAAATCATCTTTATTCAAACACACAGAAGACTCCATCGCTTCATCCATTCCATTTCTTGGCCCAACAATCGCCCCCTTAGATGATGCTATGAGTCTTCAATCTTCATAAGTTAACCTCCATGGTGAGCTCCAATCAACACATTATCATTACTCTTTATCATAGGCCTGCGTCTGATTTTCTTGAAAGGATATTGATCACTGATCTTATAGACCTATGTTGAGGAGAAGATGATTGGCCTTAGATGTGCCTCTGATTCATGATAAACATGAATTCCACCTTTCTTACGCAATCTTCAACAAGAATCATCAATAATTCTTCTGACTTTAGCATTTGTGTTGGGAAAAACAATGATCTATCCCAAGATTAATAAATCTGTTAATCAAAGTCTTAGTCTAAGTGACTTTAGTTTGAGTCTGAGTGACATGAGTCTGAGTGACTCAGTCTGAGTGACAAGAGTCTGAGTGACTCAGTCTGACTAACTCAGACTCACGGAGAGAAATCAGGCGTGATTTAAGGATGTCTAGTTAGTTAGTATCTTTTATCTGTTTAAAAGATTTACTTAGATTGATCCTTATCAAACTCACTATACTTGTGTATAAATAGTGAGTTTGAAGTTTGTAATCGGTACACCTTTGATTGAAATATAACTGTGTGTTATTTTCATTGTTTCAATATTATAATTCCGCTATAATATATACTGAAACTGAACACTTAATCGATATATAACAATTAACGTCTAAATACTTATTTGTTATTGATTTGCCATTGTTTGGGATCTTAGTGAGACCTAACAACTGGTATCAGAGCAAATAAGATTTAAATTTTAATAAATTTATAAATCTTAAACGATCAATACCTAAAATCTCAAACAATGTCATCATCTTCAAACATAACTACAATGGCTGGAAAAGGAATTCCTGTGTTCAATGGACATAACTTTGCACATTGGAAACTCAAAGCTGAGTGGCACTTATCAGGAATTCATGAAGAAATGATAAGAATCATAACTGAAGGACCTATCATTCCAGGTAAACAGATTGATGAAGTTAAAGAAGGTGATAGGGTTGTCCAACGTGCCAGATGGGTCCAAACTGCCAAATCTCAATGGACAGATCAAGACAAACTTCTATACAATCTTGATCCTAAAGCCAGAAGCATTTTAGGAAATGCAGTGTCAGAACAAATCTTTTCTAAAATTGCAGGTTGCAAAACAGCTAAGGAACTATGGGACACATTAATTGTGTCGTATGAAGGTGTTCCAGTAGTGAAAGAGCAAAGACTGAACAGTCTCATTAGAAATTATGAAAATTTCTATATGAAAGAAAAGGAAACTTTGGCTGATGTTCATACCAGATTTCAAATCTTACTAAATGACATGTCAGCTCTGGGAGTGACAAAAGATGATGATGATATATGCAAGAAATTTGTTGATATATTGCCTAACAAATTTGAATCTGTTATCACATCACTTGTAGTAAGTGAGAAGCTGTCCACCTACAAGCTGCCAGGACTCTTTGGTCTATTGTTAAACTTTGAAGAATCTCAAGAAAGAAAGAAGCTTAATAATAGAAGAACAGCAAAGGATCCAGAAGCTGCATTAGTTGCAACAAGCAGAAGAAACAAAGAAATTTATTCTCAAGCTGACTCATCTGAGTCTGAGTCACACTCAGACTCAGAATCTGAAAACGAGTCTGAAGTCAAGAAATTAAAGAGTCAGCTTGCTCTGTTGACCATGAAGCTTGAACAAAAGACTGGCTACAAAGGAAAGAAACCTTTTGATCTGAAAAAAGTAAAATGTTTCAAATGCAACGATTATGGCCATATGGCTGCTGACTGCAAAGTAAAGAATGCTCAGACTGAGCATATGGATGAAGTTGCTGAAAGGGCCCAAAGATACCGAAACAAGTATCTAAAGTACAAGAAAGGGAACAACTCAAATCTTCAAAAGTCTCAAACAGAACAAAAAGCATTCTTTGCTGAAGAATGGTTGGATGAAGAATTGTCTTCTGATGAAGAGGAAGTGGTCGATCAGTGCTTGATGGCAATAGTGGAGGAAGCTTCTGAAACTGAGAAATCTGCTTCTCAGTTTGAAAAGGATCTTAAGGAAGCTGAAAGGATGAGTTGCAATTCAGACTGGAATAAGTCTAAACTCTATAAGGTACACAATTTTGAAACTTATACCAATGAACAAAAAATTCAAATGTTTGAGTATATTTTTGTTGACCTGACCACCACTTTAGAAGAACAAAATGATCTAAAATCAAAATTCAAAGAACTTGAAAACCTTATGAAAAGTAAAGATGATAAAATAACTGAATTAGAAAGTTATAAAGTCCTTTTAAATGCTCAGACTGAAGCCTATAGTGATCTTGCAAAAGAAAATCACAAACTTAGAGAAGAAACTGAGCACTATAAAAGAATTTGTAAATCATGGTGTATATCATCTTTAAAAAATGAGGATTGCTTAAACAGACAGGTACCAAATCAAGTTCAAGCTGTGTTGGGTGAAGGTTTCAGCTTGAAAAAGTATATGACAGAAGAAGAGGAAGAAGCTTTGAAGGCAGAAAGAGAAAAAATTATTTTTAAACCAGAAATCCTTCCAAATACTTTCACATATTTGAAAGGAAATAAGATAATGATGTCAAATGCATTTGTCAAACCTGTAATCTCTCAAGTTTTGAATAAAAATAATCTTTTGCCTTCATCTTCTTCTAAATCTGAAAGTATTGTCTTACCTGAAACTGATATACAGACTGAAAAGGATCTTTCATCCTTGCCCAAAGTTGTCCCACAGGTTTTGAGAAAAACCAAAAGTCAAATTTCTGTCAGTCCCAAACGTCACAACAAAAGTCAAACCTCTGAATCTAAAATAATTGATAAATTAGGAAATCAATTACTAGAACTGACCAACATTGTCAAAACTTTAGTCAGGGATAAATCTCCTAATCAGGCAAGATCCAAATCTCCTTCAAAGAGAAATTGCTATAACTGTGGTGAAAAAGGGCATGAAGCTGTGTTTTGTAAGTTATTGACCAAGTCTAGACCTAAGAATCCTTATGTTCACAAGTCAGTTTCATCAAAACAGGGGTCAGCTTCATATCAATCAGGATCATCAAAAACCAGTTCAGTTCCTTCTAGAAACAATTCACCATCAAAAGCAAAAGCAAAACATGTTCAAACTTCTAAAGATAACACAGCTCCACCTAAAGTCAACAACAAAAATGCTCCTTGTAAATACTGTGGGGTCATTGGTCACTATTCTGTAAATTGCATGAATGAAATAAACAAATGGAACTATTCTAATTCCAAAACTGAATGCAAGATTGAATCCGCTCCTAACCCTGGTTTAGTTCATGGATCCACTCTAAAGTGGGTACCCAAAAGGAACTAATTTCTTTTTCTTTCATGTACAGGACTCCACAAAATGGTACTTAGACAGTGGAGCCTCAAGACACATGACAGGGATGAAGTCCTTTCTACAGGACTACAAGGAAGAAGATGGACCTCAAGTAAGGTATGGAGACAATGGAGTTTCAATGACAAGGGGATATGGCAAGATTCATGCTGGAGCTGTCACATTCAAGAGAGTTGCTTATGTAGAAGGACTACAACACAATCTACTCAGTGTGAGTCAGATCACTGATGAGGACCATGAAGTCAGATTCAGGAAACAAGCTGGGATAATCTACAATGCAAAGGGAAAACCATTATTGCTAGCCAGAAGAGAAAGAGATGTGTTCTGTTTGGATCTGGGTACAGCAAATGATGAAGCTGAGACCTGCTTGTTCACTGAAACCAAGGATGGAATCTTTATAAACCAAAGTAAATATGTTCATGATTTAATCAAGAAATTTGGCTTTGCTACAAGTTCTGAAATGAAAACACCCATGAGCACATCTGACAAATTGCACAAGGATTCAACTGGCAAGTCAGTCTGTCAAGCTACTTATAGAGGAATGATTGGTTCATTACTCTATCTGACTGCTAGCAGACCTGACATCATGTTCTCAACATGTTTGTGTGCAAGATATCAGTCTGACCCTAAGGAATCTCATCTTAAGGCTGTAAAGAGGATCTTCAGATATCTTAAGGGTACACCAAACCTTGGTTTATGGTACCCTAAAGAGTCTGGTTTTGAACTAATTGGGTACTCAGATGCAGATTATGCAGGTTGTAAGCTTGACAGAAAGAGCACTTCAGGAGGGTGTCAGCTTCTAGGAGGCAAGCTAGTGAGTTGGTCCAGCAAGAAGCAGAATTCGGTTGCCACATCCACAGCTGAAGCTGAGTATGTTGCTGCAGGAAGTTGTTGTGCACAATTACTTTGGATGCAACATCAATTGGCTGATCTAGACATTCACATCACACACACACCTATCATGTGTGACAACAAGAGTGCTATTCAAATAACGGAGAATCCAGTATTCCACTCCAGGACCAAACATATTGAAATCCGGCATCACTTCATTAGAGACTGTGTGGAGAAAGGAAAGGTCAGACTGGAGTTTGTGGTAACCAATGATCAACTGGCAGACATATTCACCAAACCTCTGAGTGAGGAACGGTTCTTCTATTTGTTAGGAGAACTTGGCATGCTAAACCCCTAGTCCGGAAAATTTTCATATTCAAGCTGACTACTAAGTCAGTCTGACCATGTTCAGTCTGACTATGTTCGGTCTGACTAAAAGTCAGCTTCAGGGGTCTAAATCTGATCTCAGACTCATTGTATTTTTAGAACAAATCTGTTTATATTTTTTTCTATCTTCTGTCTCTCTAATTAATCATTCGATAGTTTTATTTAAATTTTTTATTTCGGTCAAGTCTTGTCAACGGTCATTCCTTGCAACTTGTATATCTATAGGGGTCTAAATCGCATTCTTGTTTAGTTTAAAATCTTCATTAATTTTAGCTTAAGGCTAACAGAATTTCAAATTTTTTTAACCCTAGTTCTTCTTTTCTTCAAACTCTTTGCTAATTCTTTTTCTAATGGCTAACCCTAATATGATGCTCCATGTTACTTCAAGAATGATTCCAGGTGCTGAATTTCAACAGAGGGTACAAGTTAAAGAAAACAATCGTGTAGCAACCGCTGACATTCCGGCAAATCGCCAAGGCAGGGGCTTTGAAGAACTGATTCAGTTTATGAAGGCTCATCCCCTCTATGGTGCCTTCTTTTGTGCCAACACGATGTGTCCTCCACTTCTCTGTGAATGGTGGTACACTTGCACTGCTAATGATGAACGCACTGCCATCACCGGCACATACAACAATGGGCGTGCAACCATTACCATTACTGAGGAGACTATCAGAAGTGCCTTACTCCTCCCCACACTTGCTGAGGCTGGGGAAGGTGGATTTCAAGCTAGACGAAGCAAACAACAAGCAAGGGATGAAGCTTTCCCTCTTATTGGTCAGCATGAAACTCAGGGAGTAATAAAATATAGCTTATTTACTGGTAAATGGAAATTCTTGTTTTCAATGATTACAAGATGTCTGGGGGGTAAATCCGGTAGCTTGGATCAGATGAATGAGTTTGAAACTCATCTGTTCCATGCCATGGTCACTGGTAGAAGAATCTCTTTTTCTCAACTCTATTTTGACGAGATTCTTTCCCTAGTGACTAAACCAAAACGCCCTAATGATGTTCCATTCATTCGGGTATTATCTCTCTGTTTTGAGGAAGTTCTGGGCACTGAAGCATATGATCAGCTTGAACATAGATTTTTTATTTGTGAACTGCCCAGACTGACTCCAAAAATGTTTGCTTACATAAATATCTCGGAGACTGAAGCTCCTCTTACTAATGTGATGCGTGAATGGATTGCAAATCCTTTTATTGATCAAGAACCAACTGAGTCTGACTCTTCAGACTCAGAGGTTCAAGCTGAACGAATTGACGGTGGACCTGAGGGCAATAACCCTGCTGCAGATGCTGAGGTAGATTTGGGTGGGGCTGGGCCAAATGATGAGGATCAAGGTATAATTATTCCTCTTACTCTTCCTCAGTCTGAGAGTATCCCCTCTCAGTCTGGGCAGTCCCTTCCCCTTCTTGATGTACTTGCTACACAAGCGACCAATCTGATGGACTCACCAAGTTCATTTGACAAAGCTCTCACATCAAGCCCCACTAAAAATCAAGCACTAATGGACACATTATTCCATGAGGCTGAGAGTCAAGAACTCCCCTCCAGTGCTGCAGTACAGACCAGTCTCTCTCTGCTAGATGATGAGCTGGATCTGACTGCCTGGACCACCCAAAACCCCACTTTGATGATCAACTTGGAGCACTACATTGCTGCTACCACACAGACACATGTGGCAAGCATTGAAGCCAGTGTCCCACTCCTGGACACACCTGTACCTAGTATGGGAATACCCCCCTCAGTCTCACAGCCTATTCCAAAGGCCATTTTCACCAGCTCTGTGCTGGTCCACGATAAGGTACCACCTCCAAATCTCTTACACTCTCTATCACTAGTCGCCAATGCTTTGCTCCCCAAACAGGGTGAGGTACAGACTTCAATTTCTATGGCTTATGATCATTCTCCTAAATCACAGGGAGGGAGTGAAGCTGTGCCACCAGTTACATCACAACCTGCTACTACTTCAACCCAGCCTGAGGTTGCCTTGACTGTTCCTGTGCTTCTACAAGCACTAATGGATGTGTCCACTCAGTTTGATGACAGACTGAGGGCAATGCAGACTGAGGTTCATGCTTTAAGGAACCAAAATGCAGGGGAACTGAAAGCCTTGAAAGACATGGTGATGAAACTGACTGCTGAAGTCAGCATGATGAGAAAAGGCAAGGCTGTGGCAGTGGAGTCCCAGATTCAGGGGGAGAAAAAGTCTACAACAGCAGATGAATCTGAGATCCCCAAGCAACAGTTGAAAAGGAAAAGAAAAGAGGGGGAGAAAAGATACTTCAAAACAACCAGACTCAACACCAAAACGGGGCAGTCTGAAGTATTCTATGAGACTGATTGGAGTGACCTGTCAGATGATGAATCTGAGGAGATTGTATTCAAAGGAAAGGGTAAGGCTGTGTATGTAAGTGATCAAGAAGAGACAGCAGAAGGAGAAGAAAACCAAAGGGAGACTCAAACTGAGTCTGAGGCTGTTGCTCAAAAGAAAGAATCTGAAGCAGAGAAAGAAAACAAAAAGCAGACTGAAGCTGACAAGTTGGCTAAACTTCAAAGATATGCCAAAAGTGCTGGTATGACAGTGGAGGAATATAGAGAATATGTAAAGGGGCTGTACAAAGAAAGATTTGATTTCAACCCTTATGATCAGTCTGAAAGAGCAGCTGCAGAATTTGAAGATGAGATGCAGGCTGAGGAAGAACAGGCTATTGAAGAAGAGCAAATGAGGGTTGAAGCTGATGCCAGAATGGCCAAACTGGTTCTCAGAGAAGAAGCTAGAGTGAACTACATTGAAAATAATTTCACCATGAGAATACTCAAACACAAGATCACCCACTTGGACTGTAAAAGCCATAATGGAGCTGACCTGTTTCTTATCTGCTCACATAAAGGTGGATCATTCAGAATTGGCCTATCAAGATTACACACTATGGGCATGGAAGAATGGAAAGAAGTGACAAATTTAAGCTATAATCTGACTGACAAATCTCAAGGCTTAGCTGTAAGAAGAGAGGCCATATTCAACATGAACGCAGCCCATATGTTGAACTTAGTAGCAGATGAAGACTACAGAGCCTTTTGCCTCAAGCACGATGTAAAAGTCAAAGCTAAATCATTGGGTCTGGAATCATGTAGTGCTCATCCTGTTCCTGTAGGTATTGTGTTTCAAGACAGAACTTACATTGAGACTGAAAAGCACACAGGGCTATGCTACACTGACTGTGGGGGAGAAGAATGCTTTCAACCCAAAGATAGCATCACCACAACCTCTATTCATCATTGCATAGCATTGCTTAAAGAATGTGAGTCTCCTCAATGCCTTCCATTCAGAATGAGGCTGATCAGTTGGTTGTTCAATAACTTGACAAGAATTGAAGAAATTGGAAATCAGTCTGACATGGTGGAGTTAGTGAAGAAAGAATATCAGTTGCACTTCCATAAATCCGATGCTGAAATGAAGACTCTAATGGACTGGAAGAAAGACAGGTTGAAATGGATGAAGGAAAAGGATCAGCCTGTACCGTTTGAGACTTCACTGAAAAGAAAGAAGAGGACTGGGAAGAAGCAGAAATAGTTGGGATGGTGTCTATTTTGTTCACAAACAATTTTAGTTTAAAAGATCTTTTTGTGTTTGTGTTTATTTTAATGCACCTTTTGTAAAAGACTTTGGTTGAAACAGATAGGGGGAGATTGTTGGGAAAAACAATGATCTATCCCAAGATTAATAAATCTGTTAATCAAAGTCTTAGTCTAAGTGACTTTAGTTTGAGTCTGAGTGACATGAGTCTGAGTGACTCAGTCTGAGTGACAAGAGTCTGAGTGACTCAGTCTGACTAACTCAGACTCACGGAGAGAAATCAGGCGTGATTTAAGGATGTCTAGTTAGTTAGTATCTTTTATCTGTTTAAAAGATTTACTTAGATTGATCCTTATCAAACTCACTATACTTGTGTATAAATAGTGAGTTTGAAGTTTGTAATCGGTACACCTTTGATTGAAATATAACTGTGTGTTATTTTCATTGTTTCAATATTATAATTCCGCTATAATATATACTGAAACTGAACACTTAATCGATATATAACAATTAACGTCTAAATACTTATTTGTTATTGATTTGCCATTGTTTGGGATCTTAGTGAGACCTAACAATTTGGATCTTCATCATTCTTCAGGAACAAGAATTTGATTAAAAGATTATTAGATTAGAAGAAACATGTTGTTGAAAACATTTTGTTCTTCATCTTATAATCTTTGTAATCTTCATTCTTTCAAAGTTCTACCGATGAAGAATTAATCGTTGATGAAGTTTATCATCTTTACTGCCAGCAGAATCTCTTGATTTGTCAATCTGATTTCAGATCGGAAGCACATCAAACACACCCCTCTCTTAAATTGATAACTCGTGTTTTCGCTCCATACACCAACCGTCTTTGAATACATATGTGTAACACCAGATCCACCATGAACACCTTGAAATCTAAACAGATTCTTAAATACATCTCTTCAATTTCACTTCGGACTCCTTCGATTCACTAGCAGTTTGACCTAATTTTCGAATCAAGTCAAATTGATGAACCAGACTCAATCGAATTCAATCAATTGATTTGTCTGGCTCTGATACCAATTCACAGGTCCTGAATTTCATCTAAGCAAAACGAATTGAAAACAGGTCATGATGCGGAATCTCATGAACTGAGTTTGGTATCAAAATTGAAGGAAACGTGAAGTCGAATTTGTGATTGAGTAATTGAAAGAACTAATTAGAACAATAAAATGTGCAACTGTTTAATAGATTTCAATGATAGTGGTGACAGGTTTTGGATCGAGCTTGTTACAATTGACATTCAAGCTTGACGGAACCTCTTTCAGAGAGTTCCGGGTACAAAGACAACAAACTCTGACAAACAGACACTCTACGAACTAAACTAATTAAACATTATCATCATCTTAATTTCAACTCGGGGACTTCACTTTAGTTCTGAACCAAATCCTTCATCCTCCGAATTGTTATCTTCAATTTTGACTTCTGTTGACTTAAGTTAAACCTTAGCTTGTTTTCAGTACGGAGGAACTTCATTTAGTTCAGAGTATACTAACTTGTTTTCCGAACTGAAAACTTCACTTCGGATTATTCTTGATGATTTCAGTTCGGACTCTCCACGAACTAAAATCATCTTTATTCAAACACACAGAAGACTCCATAGCTTCATCCATTCCATTTCTTGGCCCAACAATCGCCCCCTTTGATGATGTTATGAGTCTTCAATCTTCATAAGTAAACCTCCATGGTGAGCTCCAATCAACACATTATCTTTACTCTTTATCATAGGCCTGCGTTTGATTTTCTTGAAAGGATATTGATCACTGATCTTATAGACCTATGTTGAAGAGAAGATGATTGGCCTTAGATGTGCCTCTGATTCATGATAAACATGAATTCCACTTTTCTTACGGAATCTTAAACCAGAATCATCAAGAATTCTTCTGACTTTAGCATTTGGATCTTCATCATTCTTTAGGAACGAGAATTTGATTAAAAGATTATTAGATTAGAAGAAACATGTTGTTGAAAACATTTTGTTCTTCATTTTATAATCTTTGTAATCTTCATTCTTTCAAAGTTCTACCGATGAAGAATTAATCGTTGATGAAGTTTATCATCTTTACTGCGAGCAGAATCTCTTGATTTGTCAATCTGATTTCAGATCGAAAGCACATCAAACACACCCCTCTCTCAAATTGATAACTCGTGTTTTCGCTCCATACACCAACTGTCTTTGAATACATATGTGTAACACCAGATCCACTGTCACATCCCGCTATTGACGGAAACGCAGGGTGCAACACGATTGGCGATCGTCATAACACAACAGTAATATAAAGAATATAATCTATATGAAATAATAAATTATGTATTGTTATGACGTCACCATACTCAAGGTGTAAACCTTAGTACACGAAAATCGTCAAACACTACAATAAGAATATTCAAATATAAACATCGAAGAATGAAAGAATACTTGGGCGTGCAAACCCGAAATGTAATTCAAATGTATAAATATATATATCCACAATGCAAAAATATCCTAAGGTCATCTAGAGTCCGACTCCTACATCCAAGTCCTATGCCTGCTCATTACCTGAAAACAAAGCTTAAAATGTCAACACAAAGGTTGAGCGAGTTCACTGAGTAATTTAAGTAAAACAGTTTAAATGATTTACGTAAAATGAAGAATGTTTCTATAAAATAAGTTTCCATTTATAGAAAGTTTCCTAAAATAGCAAGTGAGTCTCAAGATAGTAATAACAGTTCAAATAGTGTAACTAATGCATATAAATGTAAAAACAGCAACATACGTCAGTAAGTCCTTCGCAAAGCTTAAAATGTCAACACAAAGGTTGAGCGAGTTCACTGAGTAATTTAAGTAAAACAATTTAAATGATTTACGTAAAATGAAGAATGTTTCTATAAAAAGAAGTTTCCATTTATAGAAAGTTTCCTAAAATAGCAAGTGAGTCAAAAGATAGTAATAACAGTTCAAATAGTGTAACTAATGCATATAAATGTAAAAACAGCAACGTACATCAGTAAGTCCTTCTACTGATCGTCAGTAATTACCTTAACTGACATGAAGTGTATCGGTAGTTACATTAACCGATAGAATGTATGTGTCAGTAGTTACCTTAACTGACTGAATGTCTTACGGGTCGGTGGGGAACGGTCCACACAATAAGACTAAGCATGAATTGACCAATTAGCCCTTTGGCACCATAGTCTGACTGTCACTAGTAAGTACACTCTACTAGTATGTATGTATGTATATGTGGGGGGGGGGGGGGGGGGGGGGGGTCACTAACAACGTAGTCACAGTATAGCAATCATCTCATTTGAAAACAGTATTTAAATGCATTAGGTTTTCGTTACACTTTTGTAATTGATTTGTTTCTCAAAACATTTCATAATGAAAAGTAGTTTAGGTAAGCTTTGTCTTCCCCCAATTTGCACAAATAAGTGAAAACAGTAAAAACGTAGGGGCAATGACTTCACCTTATCGAGTGAGCGTATGTAAGCGGAACTGTGTGTATATGGTGTAGTAAGTTGGTCACAATTAGAGTCCTCACTAGTCGTATAGCTCCCCTAGATAAAAGTATAAACGTATTAGAATAGAGTTTTACACTTTGAACCAAACGATAAATTTTCAGCGAACGCATAGGTTCACTCAAACTGAGATAACTATGGTTCTAGATGGAATTAGAAGTAGATGGAAACATATTTCAAAACTAGACACCGAGATCTACGTTTTAGACTAAGACATCGTTATAAAAGAGTTTGATATGAGTAAGATATGACAAAAGAAAAACCGGTTACCTAAGCTGTCCAAAAAAGTTATGTTTATGTATGTTGTGTTTATTATATTACAATGTCGTATAATTTAGGTGTAGACAAGACAAACCTTTTTAGTACCTTTTAGACTTGTTATAAACTTAATAAAATTTCACTAATTGTTATTATAGTTGTCTAAGTGGTTACACGAAATATGTTAATGATTTTAGACGCTTTAGTCAAAATAATCTGTTTAGATACCTAGTTGGTATTTTACGTTTTTAGGAAAAACTATAAGGAGTTAGAAAATGAAATTTACGTTTTTGAAAACTAGACTCCGAGACCTACAACTTATGTTCAGGTAACAAAATGAAGTTCTCAGTTCAAGATACATAAAAACATGCATGAATACAGATTACAACGGCAAGGGACCCAAAAATGTCCAAATACAAGATTGTCCGCAAATTACAATAAAACGGAAAGATACGAGTAACGAAATTCAACCACGCAGTTATATACAAGTAATATAAACAACCTCGCAATTAAAATATCCGAAATAAAGAATAAATCATCAAGAATTCACCGCACGAATAAACACGCATAGAAAAGTAAAGGGTGATTACCGTTGGTTGTAACGGTTAGGTTATCGAAATGCGATTACCGTTACAACTCGAAAACCCGATTGATAAGGACTCAAGAGCTGTTCCTAGGTCACAAATGAACCAATAAACAACCACAAATAAGTTTATGACTAAGGAAAGGTTAATAACGAAGATAAGTAAAGAAAAGGATTTTAGTTCGCTTAGAGCGTTTACTTACGTATAACGATTCTTGTGCCTAACACAAACCAAACACCAACTCGAGAAGCAATTTACGGGGCTGAGATAACACCATTGACATACACAAATTAGGATTGCAATAATGACTTAAGTACTAACACGGTTTTGACAATTTGATAAAGAATAGTTAACGATAAAATAACTCGGTTTTGCAACCAATTAGAAAATGAAATGGTGAACGATTAGAGGCACGAAAACAAACCTTTTAAAGATGAACTTGGGGACTCTAACCCGCTGCCCAAAATCAGATTCTACGGACGGAATCAATCCTCAAAAACAGTCCGGAATTCTACAACTACAAACAACGATAAATTAGAGTATTTCTACAATGATTTCGATACGCAACTTATGTAAATCAACGATTTGAACAAGATGGATATAATAACGAAAAGAGAATAATAGGACCTGAATTTGAAGACGTATAGCTCAGATTATCATCGGAAAGAAAATCACATCTTGGTACCCAAATCAAAATTAGCCATGTATGACACCACAAGAAAATGAATTAAACTTATGAAATACCTTGCTGGAAATCGATCTAGATGATGAATAAATGGTTTCTAAATTGTGGAGATTCGCTGGGAATAACATATCAAAAAGAAAAATTATAACGAATCTTAATTGCCATAATAGGGTTTCGGAAATGAAATCAAACTCACGGATTTAAATACAAAAACGAACCATGAAATATGTATATGATGAACACGTTGGTGATGATGAATAAGCCGATTAATCTGATGGTTAAAACGGACAACAGCAGCAGCAAGTGATGAAGGGGTGACGGCTAGGAGGCTGTGGAAAAAGGATTACGAATAGATACATTACAAAACGATTTCCATGGACTCCACAATATATATTTCGGCTGCACCCAAAACAAAAGAAAAAAAATACGAATCTTATACCTTGTTAAAGCCTAAGCCGATGATGATGGAAGATACTTCGAAATTCTTATTGGTGGCTGATGATGGCGGTAGATATGAACGAGATGGTGGCCAGCCGATTTGCAAAGGAAAGGGGAGTTTATGGTGGCGGACTTCACCATTCAACGGTACACTATCATTCCATGATCGACCTGTTGTAGATGGAGGTGAAGCAGGAAGGAGGGCTGCTCAATCTCGACGGTGGGAGGGGGCTGGGAGGTCGCCGATTGTTTGCAAGGGAAGGGAGGGTGACGGCAGTTTGCTAGGTTTAGGAATTAGGGTTTTTGGTTTAGGATAGTTTAGGCTTTGGTTATTCAAAATGGCTAATGGGTTTGGGAAAAATAGTTAGGGCTTTTAGTTAAGCCAAGCCCGACCAGAAAACTATAACTCATGAGTCCTAGCCGTAATTCCCATGGTTCGAGCCTATGATCAAAACGTACGAGTAACTGACGACATCCAAAAGTGTATTACACGAAATTTAAAATACACGGAACCTTTGAATAGGTACGTGACGTATAATCATCGAACCCAAAAACGTATTCCATTTGTAACGGTCATTAGATATAGTAAAGTGGTAAAGTATATAAAGTACGAAATTAAGCGATAAGTTATCCAGGAGCTCATCTAGTGGGACTAACAATTGTGCACCTAACTAATATTAAAGCATCACATAAAAGGTATACACACATTGCATAGTAATCATCATACATAAAAGAAAAAGTAAAGATCTTTTATAGAAAGTTTTTTGTAAACACGGTAAGAGCATACGGCATACTAGACTAATCTGAGTCGGAAAAGTGATGGTTGTCACATCCACCGTGAACACCTTGAAATCTAAACAGATTCTTAAATACATCTCTTCAATTTCACTTCGGACTTCTTCAATTTTACTTCGGACTCCTTCGATTCACTTGTAGTTTGACCTAATTTTCGAATCAAGTCAAATTGATGAACCAGACTCAATCGAATTCAATCAATTGATTTGTCTAGCTCTGATACCAATTGACAGGTCCTGAATTTCATTTAAGCAAAACGAATTGAAAACAGGTCATGATGCGGAATCTCATGACCTGAGTTTGAAATCAAAATTGAAGAAAACATGAAGTCGAATTTGTGATTGAGTAATTGAAAGAACTGATTAGAACAATAAAATATGCTACTCTTTAATAGATTTCATTGATAGTGGTGACATGTTTTGGATCGAGCTTGTTACAACTGACATTCAAGCTCGACGGAACCTCTTTGAGAGAGTTCCGGGTTCAAAGACAACAAACTCTAACAAACAAACACTCTACGATCTAAACTAATAAAACATTATCATCATCTTAATTTCAACTCGGGGAGTTCACTTTAGTTCTGAACCAAAGTCTTCATCCTCCGAATTGTTATCTTCAATGTTGACTTAAGTTAAACCTTAGCTTGTTTTCAGTTCGGAAGAACTTCATTTAGTTCAGAGTATACTAACTTGTTTTTCGAACTGAAAACTTCACGTCGGATTATTCTTGATGATTTTAGTTCTGACTCTCCAAGAACTAAAATCATCTTTATTCAAACACACAGAATACTCCATAGCTTCATCCATTCCATTTCTTGGCCCAACAATCGCCCCCTTAGATGATGCTATGAGTCTTCAATCTTCATAAATTAACCTCCATGGTGAGCTCCAATCAACACATTATCTTTACTCTTTATCATAGGCATGCGTCTGATTTTCTTGAAAGGATATTGATCACTGATCTTATAGACCTATGTTGAAGAGAAGATGATTGGCCTAAGATGTGCCTCTGATTCATGATAAACATGAATTCCACTTTTCTTACGGAATCTTCAACCAGAATCATCAAGAATTCTTCTGACTTTAGCATTTTGATCTTCATCATTCTTCAGGAACAAGAATTTGATTAAAAGATTATTAGATTAGAAGAAACATGTTGTTGAAAACATTTTGTTCTTCATCTTATAATCTTTGTAATCTTCATTCTTTCAAAGTTCTACCGATGAAGAATTAATCGTTGATGAAGTTTATCATCTTTACTGCCAGCAGAATCTCTTGATTTGTCAATCTGATTTCAGATCGGAAGCACATCAAACACACCCCTCTCTCAAATTGATAACTCGTGTTTTCGCTCCATACACCAACCGTCTTTGAATACATATGTGTAACACCAGATCCACCATGAACACCTTAAAATCTAAACAGATTCTTAAATACATCTCTTCAATTTCACTTCGGACTTCTTCAATTTCACTTCGGACTCCTTCGATTCACTAGTAGTTTGACCTAATTTTAGAATCAAGTCAAATTGATGAACCAGACTCAATCGAATTCAATCAATTGATTTGTCTGGCTCTGATACCAATTGACAGGTCCTGAATTTCATCTAAGCAAAACGAATTGAAAACAGGTCATGATGCGGAATCTCATGACCTGAGTTTGGAATCAAAATTGAAGGAAACATGAAGTCGAATTTGTGATTGAGTAATTGAAAGAACTGATTAGAACAATAAAATGTGCAACTGTTTAATAGATTTCATTGATAGTGGTGACAGGTTTTGGATCGAGCTTGTTACAACTGACATTCAAGCTCGACGGAACCTCTTTGAGAGAGTTCCGGGTTCAAAGACAACAAACTCTAACAAACAGACACTCTACGAACTAAACTAATAAAACATTATCATCATCTTAATTTCAACTCGGGGAGTTCACTTTAGTTCTGAACCAAAGTCTTCATCCTCCGAATTGTTATCTTCAATGTTGACTTCTGTTGACTTAAGTTAAACCTTAGCTTGTTTTCAGTTCGGAGGAACTTCATTTAGTTCAGAGTATACTAACTTGTTTTCCGAACTGAAAACTTCACTTCGGATTATTCTTGATGATTTCAGTTCGGACTCTCCACGAACTAAAATCATCTTTATTCAAACACACAGAAGACTCCATAGCTTCATCCATTCCATTTCTTGGCCCAACAATCGCCCCCTTGGATGATGCTATGAGTCTTCAATCTTCATAAGTTAACCTCCATGGTGAGCTCCAATCAACACATTATCTTTACTCTTTATCATAGGCCTGCGTCTGATTTTCTTGAAAGGATATTGATCACTGATCTTATAGACCTATGTTGAAGAGAAGATGATTGGCCTTAGATGTGCCTCTGATTCATGATAAACATGAATTCCACTTTTCTTACGGAATCTTCAACCAGAATCATCAAGAATTCTTCTGACTTTAGCATTTGGATCTTCATCATTCTTCAGGAACAAGAATTTGATTAAAAGATTATTAGATTAGAAGAAACATGTTGTTGAAAACATTTTGTTCTTCATCTTATAATCTTTGTAATCTTCATTCTTTCAAAGTTCTACCGATGAAGAATTAATCGTTGATGAAGTTTATCATCTTTACTGCCAGCAGAATCTCTTGATTTGTCAATCTGATTTCAGATCGGAAGCACATCAAACACACCCCTCTCTAAAGTTGATAACTCGTGTTTTCGCTCCATACACCAACCGTCTTTGAATACATATGTGTAACACCAGATCCACCATGAACACGTTGAAATCTAAACAGATTCTTAAATACATCTCTTCAATTTCACTTCGGACTTCTTAAATTTCACTTCGGACTCCTTCGATTCACTAGTAGTTTGACCTAATTTTCGAATCACGTCAAATTGATGAACCAGACTCAATCGAATTCAATCAATTGATTTGTCTGGCTCTGATACCAATTGACAGGTCCTGAATTTCATCTAAGCAAAACGAATTGAAAACAGGTCATGATGCGGAATCTCATGACCTGAGTTTGGAATCAAAATTGAAGGAAACATGAAGTCGAATTTGTGATTGAGTAATTGAAAGAACTGATTAGAACAATAAAATGTGCAACTGTTTAATAGATTTCATTGATAGTGGTGACTGGTTTTGGA
>CAJVGC010000432.1:27643641-27678769 GCA_910822075.1 Senecio squalidus | reverse complement strand
GCAGTCTGAGAAGCCTTTTTGGTCTTGGTTTGACTTCTAGTAGCTATGGAGAAGTCAAGTTCACCAATAATTTGTGAAGGTGGATGATTCTTGGTAACACGTGAAGATGGGATCTTCTCAAGACGTAGTTCAATACCCAGATTTGTATCATTCATATCTGGCATCTCATTGTTAGGAATATATGCATGGAATGGAGGAAGAGTAAATGAAGGATAGAGGCTGAAGTAGGGAATATCAGTCGGGGGGAAGCTCAAAATCTTCATAGACTATTTGTTCAACTCCATTTTCATCTTCTTCAATGAGACGTGGAACACCATTAGGCGTGTTGTATCACCCGTAGCGATTGGTGATTTTGGTGATACTGCTTCGTCCTCCTTTGTAGAGTTGTCATCATTATGAGGTGCATATTGTTCCTCTGGGGTGATGGTGTCAGGGATTGAAATTGGATCTTCCAAAGTGACTGGAAGATTGATGTATTCCATTACATCCAAACGAGCAATACCTGTGATGGGAGCCGTAGCAACTGGCTCCGTAGTAGGTTTATCAGTAGGAATAGAGCTAGCCGCAGTAACCTTATTCGTATTAACTGGTGTTGAGTGAAACTCAAAGTTTGAGTTTAACGATTTGGTCAAGGCATCCAAATCAAACACCCAGTCTGGTCCATGGCCCTTCGTGGGATATGTGTGTTCATTGAATGTCACATTCGAGCTTTCCTCAATGATTTTAGATTTATGATTGTAAACACGATATGCCTTGCTTTGGGATGAGTAACCAACGAATGTACCTTCATCCGCTTTGCTTTCAAATTTACCAAGGTAGTCTTGGAGTTCAAGACTGTGCATGGACATCCGAATGCGCGTAGAAAGCTGATTAAGGGTTGTTTCTTGTGTAGGAGTTCATATGGAGTCGGGCCTGACTAGAAGGACTCTATTCTGAACATAGCAGGCAGTGTTAACTGCTTCTGCCCAGAAAAAGATAGGTAGATTGGAGTCAGCCAACATGCTTCTTGCAGCTTCAATCAATGTCCTATTTCGTCTTTCAGCAACTCCATTCTGTTGTGGTGTCCTAGCAGCGCTGAATTGTCTTTCTATTCCTTTCTTGTCACAGAAGTCATTCATCACTTGGTTCTTGAATTCTGTACCATTGTCACATCTAATCTTCTTGATCTTCAGATTCAGTTGAAGTTCAATCTTGGTGATAAAAGTGATGAGTAGCTGACTTGTTTCATCTTTTGTACTAAGAAAGTACACCCATGTATATCTTGAGAAGTCATCAGTGATGACAAGGCAGTATGACTTCTTGACAATGCTCTTCACATTAGTAGGACCAAAGAGATCCATATGAAGTAAATGTAGAGGCCATGGTGTTAGAGTTGATTCCTTTGTCTTGTGAGAAGACTTGTGTTGCTTGCCCTTAAGCATGCTAAGCAGTTATCTTCAAGGTTGAATTGCTTGTTTGGGAGACAACTAACCAAACTAGATTTAACTAGCTTATTGATGTTCTTCAGGTTCATATGGCACATCCTCCTATGCCATAGAGTGGATTCATCTAAAGTAGCTTTTGAGAGTAAGCATGCTTCAGGTGAATTTATTTGAACCTTTGACATGTCTAGACAATAGACATTGTCTCTTCTTGGTGTTCTGAGTAAGATCATGCTTTCATCTATGACATACCCAGGCTTCATTATAATACATTATGTAGCAGTGAAGATCGGTGTGTGTTTCTCATCACAAACTTGAGAGACACTCAACAGATTATATTGAAGCTTGTGCACATAGTACACATCTTTGAAGTGTAGTGTACCATTGCTGATTGTCCTTTCCCAGTAATCTTTCCTCCTTTTGGATTGCCTCCAAAAGCACATATCCACCGTTGAACTTTTCAAAGTCTTGAAGGCATGACATGTTGCCCGTCATCTATCTACCTGCCAACTGTTCTCACTTTCTTTTGTTGGCTGAACCTGCACATAAACGATAGAGATTAGTTTCTGGTGGGAACCCAAGCCAAAGTTGACTTGGGTTTGCCCATTTCATCAAAGTAACTCACCTTCCAAAGTAACTCACCTTACTTGGATCTTTGGTTGCCATACTTGTTTGAAAGATTTTTCTTTTTGAACAATTTTAGTGTTAACAACTTTTGATTTAACAATTGGAATAGAAACTGGTTTGACATGTCGTTGTTTCTGATTGTTAATATGAGCTTTAGTAGCAGGGTTACTTTTGGCAGTATTAACACGAGCAGGATTCATAAGGGTATTTTTCACAGTATTAATACGGGCAGTATTAACACCCCTTACTTTTGGCCGTATAACCTTAGCCGTAGAAACAAATGTTTGTCTAGCAGTATTAACTCTATTCTTCTTGTTGGAAATTATGTTTCTTTTGTTAACACATTGATTTTCTGAAGAGACTTGTTGACAATAATGGGCAACCCTTCCTTTGTATCCCACCCCATTATGTGGTTTTTGAATCACTTGCATATGTTGATTTTGAGGATTGTGATAGCAGATTTTTGCATAGTGATTCAGTTTACCACAAATAAAACATCCCTTTCTTAAGTTTTTAACAATTTGTCCCTTTTGAGTTTTGACTTGATTCATGTTGCGTTGGTTTCCTCTTCTACCTATGTGATTCCAAGTCTTTTCTTTTTCCTTAGGAACTTTGTTGGACTTTGGTTGAGACCTTGGTTGAGATGATGTTTTAATCTTGGTAATGGGTTTAGGACATGGCATAGACACTAGACTTTGTGTAGAAGGTAGAGTTATTCCTTCTATTGTGAGTAAGTGATTTTCCAATGGAATATCCTTGTTCTTCACAACATGGATCTTACTTTCTTTCACTAAGTCCTCAATTAGAACTTCATCATAGTTGATTGGATCAACATTGAATGATTCTTTTGGAGGTGTCTGAGAGATGGGAACTCATCTAGGGATGGAGGGATATAGTTTTGGTTAAATGGAGGGGCAACTTCTTTGTATCCTAAACCAGCCTTTACCTTGCCATGAATTTGTTTTTGACATAGGTCATTGACTGATTTTGAAGCGAATTCTAATTTCCCTACATCTAACTCAACTTTATCATGTTCTTGATTTAATCGTTTGATTTCATCCCTAGCTATTTTGAGTTTAAGAAGTAAGTCCTCTTTTTGCCATTCAAGTAGATTAATCTTTTCTTGATAACTTTGTTCATTGATTTTGTGTCCCTTAATCTGATTTTATAAGTTATCAATTACCCTATGTGCTGACTGTCTTTGTTCTTCTAAAATCTTAATTGAATCGCTCATCAGTAGGTTGTGGTTCTTATATTTAACAATTATATCTTTGCATTCAGAAGAACAAAGTTTAGAATTTACCTCGGCCATAAGAGATGGATTGTCAGAGGTTGGTGATGGTGATTCAATAGCCATTAGAGCATTCTCTTGAGGTGGTCCTTGATCATCATCATTCCAGTCATAGCCAAGTATATTGTTACCAAGTTCAGGAATACCAACATCAATATAGACTAGCTCCGTAGAAACTAAGTCATCCGTAGGAACTAATTCCTCCATACAACTAATGTCCGTATCATCCATTACTACGGCGATGCATGCATGGTGAACAGTATCGTCTACGTGAAATTTCTCTTCAGAGATTAGTGTTCTATTTTGGCTTGTTTCTTCAGCTAAGTCACTCCAATCATATCCAAAGATGTCTTGTGACATAAGTGCACTCTGATTTGTGTCTTGAGTGGGTCGTGGATTGTTGGTTCTTGACTTGTTTGGACATTCCCTAGCAAAGTGACCTAATTCGTTGCAGTCATAGCACTTCACCTTGCTTTTCTCGAAAGTGATTCGTTCGTTGTTTCGTGGATTGAATCGTCTTCCAGTCCTGTTTAGAAATCTTCTTGCTCGTAGTGCCAACAAAGCAGATTGCCACTTTAGATCAATTTCATCACAATCATCCTGATGCATCTGTTTTACGTCTTCACATGTGATACTTGAACACTTAGATATGAATGCATCGAATGAGATTTCTTCGTTGATATCATGTTTTGGTCCTTGAGATGTCGTAGCCAGTGCAGTATTAACATTATTAGTGCTAGAGCTGCTGTTTCCAGATCTTTCTGCTTCCACTTCAGCTTCAAAGACTCTTAAGTCATTGTAAAGTTCATCTAATTCCAGTTCCTCTAAGGTGTCTCCTTGTCGGTAGGAGACAGTATATACAGTCCATTCTTTGCCTAAAGATCTTATGAACTTTCTGTTTAGATCATCTTTATCGTACCTAATGCATGCGCTTATCATCTCTCCAACGAGCTTTTTGTACCGATCAAACGTTTGTGTTATTCTTTCGCCATTTAAGGAGTTGAAGTTCTCATATTCCTGTTTAAGAAGAGCTTTCTTGTTCTTCTTTGTGTTCTTTGTCCCGCTGAATCTTTTTTCCAAAGCTTCCCATAGCGATTTTGCATCTTGGTATTCTTCAAATTGTGATAGATAGTCGTTAGGAATAGCAATTAGCAGAATACTCAAAGCCTTGATTTCTATTTGTTTTTCTCTCCGTTCAAGATCAGTCAAAGGTGGTCTACCAGCAAGACCAGGGTTACCATCAGCTCCATGGGGGGTTGGTGTTTTGTTACCATTAATAATCACATCCCAAACTGTATAGTCAGAAAGTAGAATGTGTTGTTTCATTCGTAACTTCCATAAGTCGAATTCGTTGCTGTTTAGTATAGGAACTTTGCCGATTGTGATTTCAGTCATGATGATAATCTTGATTCTTCGTTTATGAGGATTATAAACTTGTGGATCAATGGATCTAAAGCACCTCCTGTGCTCTGATACCACTTGTCAGGATCGTATTAGTTAATATAAACCAATAGATTTGCCTTCGTTAAGATCGAGATCTATTAAAGAAGTTCAGCAGCGGATGAACACTTCAATATTACAAGTTGTCGAACAATAAGTTATGAATAAGAACAAACAAAAAGTATTGTCGAATTATAAGCCTCAATCGTATTAATTTTTAAGAATATCAATACAACGTGTTTTTATGAATACAAGGATCTATCTTTATATAGACCTTGAGGCCGACCTAGATAAACTAGGAAACATCATCTATCCTTATCTAAATATATCATTATCTAGAAATAAGGAAACTCTATCTAATTAACAAAAGGAAACATAATCTAATTATAATTCTATAACTTAGATTATACTTGCACGGCAAGTCGGTCTTCCGTGTCTTGACTTCTTCCGTATCTTGACTTTGCCCGTAGTGACTTCAATATCACCGTAGTAACTTGACTAGCCGTAGTAACTTGTTGGACAGCCATACTAACTTGTCTTCCGTAGTAACTCTTAATATCTTCCGTATTAATAGTTTAAGTTACTATTCTTGTTTGTTAAGTGAATTGTTCATGGTTAAACTATTTTAGCTAAGTTATAACCCAACATAACATTAATATAAAAACACAAAAAAACGCCCATAACTAAGTCCTTGTAACATGTCCAAGGAGTCCTTAACTAAAAGGTAGTTTAAACAAGCATAACTTTGTTAGTGATACGACTTACTTTTACAAGAACCAAAAATCCATCTAAATATCAACAAGCATAACTCTGTGCCAAAAAAAAAAACCCAAAAATTCAAAATGGTTGAAAATTATAAAACTTTGAAAAGGATTTGTGGAATGTTACAAATGCCTATATTTATCACAAAAACTTCAGAATTTTGAAACAAGTCTCTCGATGTAAGACGACTGAAACATGAGATCTAAATGTTTTATGAACTTTTGAACTTTTTATGAACTTTTGAACGTTTTATGAACTTATATGCGTAAACTATTTTTTTTTATTGCCCCTGTTATGCAATCATGGACTTTATGGCTTTCCCCCGATCGGCACTTGTATATTTATGGTTTGCCACCGCATCGGCACTTGTTCAACTATGATTGATTGTAATATACGCACTCGTCACTGTCTCGGCCCCTCCGTTAAACCCTTGATGAGAATATAACATGTTTCGTAAGTGACTACTATCATTTTTAAAATTCCATAAGTGCCCCGTTTCCAGTTCATACACACTATTAGCTTTAAGTCATTAGTAACTATGAGTATCGATACTTAGGAGAGGATCGCTCCTTACTTAGATAGCAACCTAAGTACATATTACTAAGTTCAGACATACACTTCGTCGATAGTGCGAGGTGGGGGCTGTTCACGATCATGATTAATCGGTTTAGTGTGAACACTTACGTTATATTATGCCAAGAGGTTGATACAATAGTTCCAATCATTAGTTACTTTTATTTTACGCATATTGTTGCGCGTATATACGTCTTAGATATACGACTTCCGCAACTATTTTATTTACAAGTATTTGTTCTACTTGTCTATGTACAGACTTTAAGGTATTGCTATACCTTGTCGTAACGTGATCAATTTAAAAGTATATATTTTAAGCGCCGTTCCGCTTTGTTTCTTCTGAGAAATCTTTTATACATATATACTTGTCGGAACCTTTTGTCGAGAACTAGAAAACTGTAACTCACTCACTACTTTATGTAGTTGACACTTTATCTCATGTTTCAGGAAATCAAGTGTAAGCAATGAAGTGCATAGCGTGGACGGGTCAGGCAAGTTGCGTGAGATATGAATCGGGAAAAGACCATGTTCATTGTCTATTATTTTGGAAATTTTATCAAATGTTTAATTATTTATTTGTTGTCATGAATTGAAGACACTTGGTTATTTTTCGAACTTGTAAACTCTCATTTCTATTTTAATTAGTTGCATTTTATTATGACTCGTGTAATGATATTCTAGCTCTTCGCACCTCGTGTTTCCGCTTTAGCGGGGTGTGACAGAATTGGTATCAGAGCACAGGTTATAGTGAAACAGGTTTTAAAAAAAAAAATATTTCAAAATTTTCGAAACCAAAGTATAACCTGTCACACCCCGCTAAAGCGGAAACACGAGGTGCGAGAGCAAGATAATCATTTCACGAGTTATACCAAAAGTCAACGGTTCAAGTCATTTAAATTAAAGTTTGAAAAAGTACCAATGTTCAAAAGATACAACCAAGATTCATAAAGTTTAAGACAACAAATACATAACAAAGTGTTTTAATAAAAATTCCCAAATGACAAAGGTCTTCTCCCGAATTACACTTCACATAACCAACTTGACCCGCCTGAGCAATGCACTTCATGACTTACGCTTAGTTTCCTGAAACATGAGATAAAGTGTCAACTACAAAACGTAGTGAGTGAGTTACAGATTATAAGTTTTTGACAAAAGTTCCGACAAAAGTTCTGACAAAAGTATATATAAGTATAAAGTTTTCTCAAAGAAAGATAGCGGATAAATGCGCTTAAAATATATATACTTTTAAAGAAGATCATAGACAAATAGCTCAATATTTGTAAAAGTTCAAGTCACGACAATAAGTGTACGTTGTCATTACCTCAGCGGTGGAATAATCCACATGTGTAAGACGATAAGTATGTATATGCGTAATAGTAATAACATATGATTTTTGAATTGTATCAACCACTTGGCATAATATAACGTAAGAGTTCACACTAAAACGATTAACTGGTCTGATCCGCCCCAACCTCGCACTATTGACGAAGTTTGTCTGTTCTAGTAATATGTACTCAGGTAGCTAGCCTATAGTAAGGAGTGACCTCTCCTAAGTATCGATACCCATAATTACCAACGGCTATTGCTAATAGTGTGTAATGTTCTGTCCTGAAAACGGGGCATATGTAATTTTTGTCCAAAAACTTATAGTAGGCACTTACGGCGTTTATATTCTCATCAAGGGTTTGCACAAAATACAATCAAACAATCATAGTCTAGTCAAGTGCCGAAAGGGGGCAAGCCATAATGTCAAAATGACAAAGAATGCCGAACGAGGCAATTAAAATAGTTTTACGCATATAGTCAAAATGTCAAATACTTCATAAATGTTCATAGATCATAAAAGACATAGTTCATAAGAGACATTGTAAATAAAAGACATAGGTCATAAGAGACATTGTACATAAAAGACATAGTTCATAAACGGTTTAGATCTCATGTTTCCCCCAAAAAGAGTACTTAAAATGCAAAAGTAGAGGGGTGTAACTCACGGGTTGCGAAGATAAAGAACTCGGAAAACGGTCGGACGAGAGAGCCGGGAATCACGGAAAGCCTAAGAATACCAAGATTGTTCAAGTGTTATGTTTACATTATGTTATTATATATAATATATAATAGATAAATTTTAGTTAAACTTTAAGTGTCAAGGTCCAATTTGTCCAAAAATAGTCCGAAACGGTTATCATTAGTCCAAAAGTCCAAAGTTAACGTTTTTATTATTATGATACACACATTTTGGTCGCTGAAGTGGTTTGGATTTTCTAACGAAATTTGGGCAGCGCTTCCGCGCCCAAATTTCATATCCAAAAATCCAAATTCACTTTCCCACTCACAAAATACATATATCACATAAACTAATTTAGACAAGTCCAAAAAGCATAATAAGTCCAATACAAGTCACCAATATAATTATTTTTATCAACTTCAGTGCCAAAATACTAGTTACGGAAAATCAGCGGTGTAAATAAGTTCAAAACGTCCAAACGACAACATTTCGGGAAAACAAGTAGTGTTGTGCGTCGTCCTGGACCTTAGGAACGACGCACAGAAGACAAAATGTCCCGATGCGTCGTCCTAGCTCTTTGGAACGGCGCACAGGTTGTGGTTTTTGGTGTTTTTCTTGCAAAACGTTTATTCCAACCATAGATTTCGACATGCATTAAGTAAATACTTCATAATATGACCTTTTAACAGTTTCTAAGCCGTTTTTATCCATAAAACTATAGATCTAAATGTTATTTCGGGTAAAAATCTTTTTTGTCCATAAAATGTCACAAATCTTTATAAAAACTTGTTTTTATAGTTTAGATCTTACATGCAAGTTGTAAAAACAGTAAATAAAGATAAGAAAAAGGTTTCTACCTGATGAAAATGGATGGATGATGTTTTAGACGAGATTTGAGATCCAAAATGGTCGAAAAAGCTTTGAAACCGAAAAGACTTTGATCCTCCTTGTTTGCTTTGATGTTTAAACGATTTTTAATGGTGGAAATATGGATTTGAGTGGGTGTTTTTGGCTGGGAAATGGGAGTGTTCTTGAGAGAATTTAGTGTGTGTATGTGTTTTTTTTTAATGTAAATGAAAAATGTAAAGAAAGAGAAGAAAATAATGAATATAGGGGTTTGGGGACTGGCAATGACAGTAATTGAGTGTCTAAGGTCGAGATAGATTGGTGGTTGGTTTTATAAAAACGAGACAAGCACAAAATTCAAAAATTTTGGATTTGGTACATTCAGGACGCCGCACAAGGGGGGGTGTGCGTCGTCCTGGACCATTTTTGTAATAATTTTGTGATTTTTCGTTTTTTGCGTTTTGTTTCGTTGGACCTTTTCGTTAACTAAAAGTTCTTAATTATGATACGTTATGAACTTAGGAAAGTTCATTAGGTGTTTTCTTGGTATTAGGACTTATATAATTTGATTCCGGGAGTGATTCCGACACTGACGCGTTTCCAGTAAATGTACAGTTGAAGACGACGACTGACAATATGAGAGACATAGAGTGTAAAATGCACCTGAAATTTGACGGTTGTCACATTCTCCCTGGGTTGAAAGAAATTTCGTCCCATCATGAAGAGGTGTTCTCGAACAGATGTGGATACTTCTGACGGATTTGGTCCTCACGTTCCCACGTGAATTCGTGACCACGTCGGGAATTCCACCGAACTTTGACAATAGGAACACGACTTTGCTTGAGTTGTTTGACCTCTCGGTCAACAAACTCAAGCGGTTCTTCAATGAAGTTGAGTTTGTTATCGATCTTGACCTCGTCAAGAGGGATGACGATGGTCTCATCGGATAGAGACTTTTTCAAGTGTGAGACATGGAAGACATTATGAACGTTCGAAAGAGTCTGGGGGAGTTGAAGACGATAAGCAACTGGACCGATACGCTCTATGACATCGAATGGACCGGTGTACCTTGGGCTTAGTGAGTCGTGCTTCCCGAAGCGGACTACCCCCTTCCATGGCGATATCTTGAGAAGCACTCTATCGCCAACTTGGAACTCGAGGGGTTTTCTCCGGTTGTCTGCGTAGCTCTTCTGCCGGGTACTGGATGTTTTCAGTCTTTCACGGATAGTGGTGATCTTGTCGATGGTCTCTTGGACGATGTCGAGCCTTGTAAGTTGTCGATCGCCAGCTTCTAGCGAACAAAGCGGTGACCGACACTTGCGTCCATATAAGGCCTCGAACGGTGCGCACTTGATGCTGGCATGGTAGCTGTTGTTATAGGAGAACTCGACCAAAGGGAGGTGAGGGTCCCAACTTCCTCCGAAGTCAACTACACACGCTCTCAGCATATCTTCAAGCGTTTGGATCATCCTTTCACTCTGATTATCGGTCTGGGGATGGTATGCGGCGCTGAGGTCTAGTCGCGTCCCTAGCGATTTCTGAAGGGCGTTCCAAAAACGGGACGTGAATCGACCATCCCTATCGGAGATGATGGAGAGAGGTGTTCCGTGACGAGAGACGATCTCGTTGATGTAGACCTGAACGAATTTCTCCATCGATTGGTTTTCTCGTACCGGTAGGAAATGAGAGGATTTCGTTAAACGGTCCACGATGACCCAAATCATGTCGTTACCCCTTGCCGTACGGGGAAACTTGGTGATGAAGTCCATAGAGATTTGTTCCCACTTCCACATGGGAATCTCCGGTTGCTGAAGTAGACCAAGGGCTTTTGATATTCCGCCTTGACCTTTGAGCAAGTAAGGCACTTGGCTACATACAAGGCGATATCTTTCTTCATGCCCGGCCAACAATAATATTCTCGGAGATCCTTATACAACTTGTCGGATCCCAGATGTTTGGAATACCGAGATCGGTGGCCCTCGTCCAAAATGAGTTTACGAAGATCTTCGGATTTCGGAATCCATGCTCGGCCCTTGAAGTAGTAGATTCCGTCGGACTTGCGTTCGAATTCCTTTTCATGGTTATGCAGCGTTTCGACCTTAATGTTCTCAGGTTTCAACGCTTCTTGTTGTGCCTTTACGATCTGCGTTCGAAGACTTGTCTGAATCTGAATACCCAATGCTCTAACTCGAGATGGCTTTACCCTTTCCTTCCGACTCATGGCATCTGCTACTACGTTTGCTTTACCCGGGTGGTATTTGATCTCGCAATCGTAGCCACTTAGCAGTTCTATCCATCTACGTTGCCTCATGTTGAGCATTTTCTGGTCCAAAATGTGCTGAAGACTCTTATGGTCTGTGAAAACCGTGCCCTTGGTACCGTACAAGTAGTGTCTCCAGATTTTTAAAGCGAACACGACGGCTCCCAGCTCTAAGTCGTGTATTGTGTAGTTCTGCTTGTGCGCTTTCAGCTGCCTAGAAGCGTATGCGATGACTTTGTCCTTCTACATTAGGACACACCCAAGTCCTTGATGGGATGCATCGCAAAACACTACAAAGTTATTCGTGCCCTCCGGCAGGGACAAAATCGGTGCGTGACATAACTGGTGTTTGAGTTTCTGGAAGGAATCCTCTTGTTCTTTTCCCCAAATAAAGTCCTTATCTTTCTGAGTGAGCTCGGTGAGAGGCTTAGCGATCTTTGAGAAATTCTTGATAAACCTTCGATAGTAGCCAGCCAACCCTAGATGGATCTACATGAATCTACATGAATCCCATCTTGGTTGACCACATTTCTCGATCGCTTCGATCTTAGATGGATCTACATGAATCCCATCTTGGTTGACCACATGACCAAGGAAATGTACTTCCCGGAGCCAAAATTCACACTTCGAGAATTTGGCGTATAATTTCTGGTCTTTGAGGAGTTCTAGAAAGAGCTTAAGGTGTTTCGCATGATCTTCCTTGTTCCTTGAGTAGATGAGAATGTCGTCTATGAATACGATAACGAATTTTTCTAGGTATGGCCTACACACTCTGTTCATTAGGTCCATGAACACTGCTGGTGCGTTGGTCAGACCAAATGGCATGACAAGAAATTCGTAATGACCGTAACGAGTTCAGAATGCGGTTTTAGGAATGTCGGTGCCACTGACACGAACCTGGTGATAACCCGAACGGAGGTCGATTTTAGAGAAGTAAGTTGCACCCTGCAACTGGTCGAACAGATCACGGTAATCAATGCACATACGGAAGGATCCGTCTTTGTTTTTGACAAAGAGGATAGGGGCTCCCCAGGGGGACGAACTTGGGCGAATAAGACCATGGTCTAAGAGTTCCTGCAGCTGTTTTGACAGTTCTTGCATTTCGGGTGGTGCTAGACGGTACGGTGTCTTGGCAACCGGTGCTGCGCCAGGAACGAGGTCTATTCGGAATTCCACTTGTCGATGCGGCGGTAGCCTAGGAAAATCCACAGGAAAGACTTCTGGATGATCCTTGACCACGGGAATGTCTTGGACTCGGCTTTCTGTAGATTTACGTTCGACGACATGAGCGAGGATTGCGTCGTAGTCCTTCTCGAAGTACTTGCGCATTTTTATGGAAGACACGATGCGAAGTTGTCGTCCAGGCTTGTCTCCCTGAACAACGAGAGTTTAACTTTCTGAATGGGGAATGCGAATGAGTTTGTCGAAACAGACGATCTCGGCTCGAAAACGAGATAGCCAGTCCATTCCGACAATAACGTCAAAGCTTGTCAGCTCGATAGGAATTAGATCGATGGGGAAGATTTTGTCAGATAAGCATAATGAGCATCCTAATATTATATCCTTGGCTTCGAACTCTTGACCGTTAGCATATTCGATGGTAAAGCTATCCTTAAGAACTTTAGATCCTAGGTTAATGAGGGGTCTAAATTCTAAGGAAATAAAGCTTCTTTCGGCTCCTGAATCGAATAGTACGGAAGCAAAGTGATCATTGACGGAAAACGTACCCGTAACTGCATTGGGGTCCTGACGTGCCTCTTCAGCTGTAAGAGAAAAAGCACGACCTCTACCTTGTCCACCCTGATTCTGCTGAGCTCGTTGCAGTCTAGGGCAGGTGTTTCGGAGGTGTTGGTCGCTTCCATACTCGAAGCACGTCGGCTTCTGACCCTGGATGATTGTCTTGTCTGGGCAGTACTTGGCGAAATGGCCTACCTTCTGGCATTTGATGCAAGTGGGGCAGTTACCGATGTGGTGGTAACGGCACTTGTCACATCTTGGGTGGGGTCCAGAGTAAGGCCTGGGTCCAGTAGGTGGTGTTGGTACAGGTGCAGGTGTAGCGGTCACAACATAATTGCGGGTGGTTCGGGCCTTCTTGTTTCGGTCGCTCCTTCTCGGGGTCTGCTCAGATTTCCTCTTCTCACCTGACTCCTTCTTGGAAGATGCAGGAGTGGTGAGGAGGTTGCTGGTGAGTCGATGAGCTAAGATGATAGCGCTCTGCAATGTCTGGGGCTCATATGAGATGACCATGTCGCGGATTTACTGAACAAGACCTGGATGTAGAGGTCAATCCGGTTTTCCTCAGGGGTTACCAACCTTGGAACCAGCCGGGCGAGCTCGTGGAACCGGGTGGTGTACTTTTCGATGTCGTTGCCGATCATCTTGTAGTCCCAAAGCTCAGCCTTGAGCTTCTTGATTTCCCCTCTTGGGCAGTATTCCTCGATAAGCAGGTTCTTGAAGTCATTCCAGGAAAGAGCGTAGGCTGTTTCACGCCCTCGGATTTGAACAACACTGTTCCACCACGATAAAGCTCGGCCATGGAACACGCAAGATGCGTACTCCACCTTGTTGGCTTCAGCACATCGGCTGATGTGCAGGACTGATTCGATACTCTCGAACCATTGGAGCAGTCCTACAGCACCAGTTTTGCCGTGAAACTCCTTTGGCTTACACGCCATGAAACTCTTGTAGTTGCACGCAGGAGGGTTTGGGTGTTGGTTCTGGTTCTGGTTGTTGTTCTGTTGCTGCTGTTGCTACTGCTGTTGTTGCTCCTGTTGTTGTTGTTGCTGATGGTTGTTGACATTGGCGTTGATCCCTGCAGTGATCTGAGCGATCATGTCGGGCATAGCCGCGTTCAACTGGGTAGCAACTTGTTCGGCGATGAGGCTAGCGTTAGAGCGCTTAGGAGGCATGTTTCTGTAACAGAAAAGAGAAAGGTTTAGAACGCACGAATAGGCGCGAGTGATAAAGAGTGTAATATAATGAACGCTAATAATGATAATGGTCAAGGATAAACAAGGAACATGATAGCACACGCACGACAACGATTCAAGAGATTGTAATATATGATTGACAATAATAAAAGATTCACACGACAAGACAAGTACAAATAATAAAAGATAGAAATTTCCATAAATAATATTAAGTTTGGTACATCGAACAAAATACTGAATGGTAATACAAGTACAATACAAAAGAAGATAATAAGATAAATAGCTTAAGTCCTGTACAATGCGAAAATTACGACTAAGCTTAGTACAGTACAAATACAAAGGAAATGACTAATGACGCCTCTCCAGAAACATCTTGGACACCATGACCGCGATCAACGTTCCCATCACTAGAGACGCCCCAACGAGGCGCTGCACAGTTCGTGTCGTAGCTCGAGTCGATGCGATGACCCGCGACGACTTCTCGGACAACTGATGCGCAGCATCGGTGACTTCGCTGATGAGGAGTCCCTGCTGTTGGGTCTCCTCTTCAAGTCCCCGAACCTCGCGGTGCAGATGGAGGAATGCGGCCGATGGGGGAGGCTGAAGAGTAGGCGGCATCCTCTGCTTGGCTGCCTCAGCATCGCGGGCACGCTGCATCTCCTCGTGCTCTAACTGTCTCTCCCATGTATAATGGTCCAACATGGAGGGACGCGGATGTGACAACTGTCAAATTTCAGGTGCATTTTACACTCTATGTCTCTCATATTGTCAGTCGTTGTCTTTAACTGTACATTTACCGGAAACGCGTCAGTGTAGGAATCACTCCCTGAATCGAATTATATAAGTCCTAATACCAAGAAAACACCTAATGAACTTTCCTAAGTTCATAACGTATCATAATTAAGAACTTTTAGTTAACGAAGAGGTCCAACGAAACAAAACGCAAAAACGAAAAATCACAAAATTATTACAAAAATGGTCCAGGACGAGGCACACCCCCCCTTGTGCGACGTCCTGGATGTCCCAAATCCGAAAATTTGGAAATTTTAAGACTTGTCTCGGTTTCTACAAATTTTATACCTATCACAAACGACTTAGACTACTCAATTACTGCCAAACTCAGTCCCAAAGCAACCATTACTACTTTTCCTTATTTTCTTTTCATTTTTCCATTTTACAAAAACATAAAACACAAACACACACAACTTTCTCTCTAAAATCCTCCCAAGAACATCACAAATACAGAGATTTCCAGCCACTAAACCCATCAAAATCAACCACAAAAATCGTTTAAACATCAAGGGAAGCAAGTAGGAGCAAAATCTTTTCGGTTTCAAAGCTTTTTCTACCATTTTGGAGCTCAAATCTCGTCTAAAACATCATCCATCCATTTCCATCCGGTAGAAATCATTTTCCTATCCTTATTTACTGTTTTTACAACTTGCATGTAAGATCTAAACCATAAAAACAAGTTTTTATAAAGATTTGTGACATTTTATGGACAAAAACGATTTTTAACCGAAATAACATTTAGATCTATAGGTTTATGGATAAAAACGGCTTAGAAACTGTTAAAAGGTCATATTATGAAGTATTTACTTAATGCATGTCGAAATCTATGGTTGGAATAAACGTTTTGCAAGAAAAACACCAAAAACCACAACCTGTGCGCCGTTCCAAAGAGCTAGGACGACGCAGCGGGACATTTTGTCTTTTGTGCGTCGTTCCTAAAGTCCAGGACGACGCACAGGACTGCTTATTTTCCCGAAATGTTGTCGCTTGGACGTTTTGAACTTATTTACACCGCTGATTTTTCGTAACTAGTATTTTGGCACTGAAGTTGATAAAAATAATTATATTGGTGACTTGTATTGGACTTATTATGCTTTTTGGACTTGTCTAAATTAGTTTATGTGATATATGTATTTTGTGAGCGGGAAAGTGAATTTGGATTTTTGGATATGAAATTTGGGCGCGGAAGCGCTGCCCAAATTTCGTTAGAAAATCCAAACCACTTCAGCGACCAAAATGTGTGTATCATAATAATAAAAACGTTAACTTTGGACTTTTGGACTAAAACATAATGATAACCGTTTCAGACTATTTTTGGACAAATTGGACCTTGACACTTAAAGTTTAACTAAAATTTATCTATTATATATTATATATAATAACATAATGTAATAATAACACTTGAACAATCTTGGTATTCATAGGCGTTCCGTGATTCCCGGCTCTCTCGTCCGACCGTTTTCCGAGTTCTTTATCTTCGCAACCCGTGAGTTACACCCCTCTACTTTTGTATTTTAAGTACTCTTTTTGGGGGAAACATGAGATCTAAATTGTTTTATGAACTATATCTTATATGTACAATGACTTTTATGAAGTTTGACTTTATGTACAATGACTTTTATGAACTATGACTTTATTGGACTATTTGACATTGGTCTTACTTAAATGTTTAAAACTATTTTTAGACGCCCTATGTGGCACCTTGGACATTTGACATTTTGACATAAACTATGATTGTTTGATTGTACTTGGACAAACCCTTGATGAGTATCGATACTTAGGAGAGGTCACTCCTTACTTCAGGATAGCTACCTAAGTACATATTACTATCAGTTTTTGGACAAAAAGTACATATGCCCTAGTTTTTAGACATTTACACACTATTAGCTTTAAGCCGTTGGTAATTATGGGTATCGATACTTAGGAGAGGTCACTCCTTACTTCAGGATAGCTACCTAAGTACATATTACTAGACCAGACAAACCTCGTCGATAGTGCGAGGTTCGGGCAGGATCAGACCAGTTAATCGGTTTAGTGTGAACTCTTACGTTATATTATGCCAAGTGGTCTTTACAATTCAAAAATCATATGTTACAATTAATTACGCATATACCTACGTACTTTGTGCAACTTGACTTTTCTAAATGTTGATCTACTGGACTAGGATCTTCATTAAAAGTATATATATATTATAAGCGCTTTTATCCGCTATCTTTTTTTTAAGAAAACTCTATACTTATATATACTTGTCGGAACTTTTGTCGGAACTTTTGTCAAAAACTTATAAACTGTAACTCACTCACTACGTTATGTAGTTTGACACTTTATCTCATGTTTCAGGGAACTAAGAGTAAGTCATGAAGTGCATTGCTCAGGCGGGTCAAGATGGTTCTGTGAAGTGTAATTCGGGAGAAGACCTTTGTCATTTTGGGAATTTTTATTGAAACAATTTTTTATGTATTTTTTGTCTTAAACTTTATGAATCTTGGTTGTATCTTTTAAACATTGGTACTTTTTCAAACTTTAATTTAAATGACTTGAACCGTTGACTTTTGGTATAACTCGTGAAATGATTATCTTGCTCTCGCACCTCGTGTTTCCGCTTTAGCGGGATGTGACAGACTTGGTATCAGAGCACGGGTTATAGTGAAAACGGTTTTAAAATTTTTTCTAAAGTTTTCGAAACCAAAACTATAACCAAGGCTTTTCAGAAAATAAATCATTTTCGGGTACAAACTTTAGTATATTATTTTCCGCAATTGCATAATTATCTTTTTCAACTACGCATGACTTGATCAACCATGCCTAGTTCAAAATGAATTATGCAAGAACGGAAAGAAGTTGCTATCGTTAACGGTTTTTGAGTCGAAAAATTCCCGGTCTTGTCAATCCCCGATTCTCACATAACTGACCCGTGCATGCATTTTACTTACGTTTTTCCTATTTTAGTTTTCCCCCGTGCTTATGTAACTCCCCTTTTCGCAGATACGTCATGTCTCAGTCGTCACACTCCCGATCTCAGTCACGATCCCTTTCACGAGCCGCTTCCCCATCGCGCGAACCTTCACAGGGCCACACGGCCTCCGAGAGTCAGCGTCATCAGACGAACGACCCGACGGAGGATACGTCGATGGCGATCAGCAGCAGTATCGGGTCCAGCCCGAGGACTATGCTACCACCTCCTCCACCAGCGCCCGTTGCCGCACCGCCGCAGTTTCACGAGCCCCGTACCAGGTTGACCGCGCGAAAGCATGTCCTCCTCCTGGGCCGCCTGCCGGATCGGATGGCCGGACACCAGGCCGGTCCATCCCGACCCGCACCTTCACACCTCCCATTTGGCCACCCGCACCCTGAGGCTCCGCGTCCCTCCATGTTGGACCATTATACATGGGAGAGACAGTTAGAGCGCGAGGAGATGCAGCGTGCCCGCGAAGCCGAGGCAGCAGGGCAGAGGATGCCGCCTACTCTTCAGCCTCCCCCACCGGCCGCATTCCTCCACCTGCACCGCGAGGTTTGGGGACTTGCAGAGGAGACCCAGCTGCAGGGACTCCTAATCAGCGAAGTCACCGACGCTGTGCATCAGTTGTCCGAGCAGTCGTTGCGGGTCATCGCATCGACTCGAGCTACGACACGAACTGTGCAGCGCCTCGTTGGGGCGTGTCTAGTGATGGGAACGTTGATCGAGGTCATGGTGGCCAAGATGTTTCTGGAGAGGCGTCATTAGTCATATTTCCTTTGTATTTGTACTGTACTAAGCTTAGTCTTAATTTTCCATTGTACACGACTTAAGCTACTTATCTATTATTTCCTTTGTATTGTACTTGTATTTCCATTTCAGTACTTTGTTCTATGTACCAAACTTAATATTATTAATGGGAAAGTTCTATCCTTTATTGTTCTTACTTGTCTTGTCGTGTGAATTTTTACATTATTGTCAAATCGTTATATTACTATCTCTTGAATCATTGTCGTGCGTGTGCTATTATATTCCTTGTGTACTCCTTGATCATTATTATTGTTAGCGTTCATTATATTACACTCTTTACCACAAGATGATCGACAACGACATCGAAAAGTACACCACCAGGTTCCACGAGCTCGCCCGGCTGGTTCCAAGGTTGGTAACCCCTGAGGAGAACCGGATTGACCTTTACATCTCAGGTCTTGTTCCGGAAATCCGCGGCATGGCCATCTCATCTGAGCCCCAAACATTGCATAGCGCTATCATCTTAGCTCATCGACTCACCAGCAACCTCCTCACCACTCCTGCATCTTCCAAGAAGGAGCCAGGTGAGAAGAGGAAATCTGAGCAGACCCCGAGAAGGAGCGACCGAAACAAGAAGGCCCGAAGCACCCGCAATTATGTTGTGACCGCTACGCCTGCACCCGCACCGACACCACCTACTGGATCCAAGCCTTACTTTGGACCGCACCCAAAATGTGACAAGTGCCGTTACCACCACATCGGTAACTGCCCCACTTGCATCAAATGCCAGAAGGTGGGCCATTTCGCCAAACATTGCCAAGAAAAGACAATCATCCAGGGCCAGAAGCCGACGTGCTTCGAGTGCGGAAGCGACCATAACCTCCGAAACACCTGCCCTAGACTGCATCGAGCTCAGCAGAATCAGGGTGGACAAGGTAGAGGTCGTGCTTTTACACTTACACCCGAGGAGGCACGTCAGGACCCAAATGCAGTTACGGGTACGTTTACTATCAATGACCACTTTGCTTCCGTACTATTCGATTCAGGAGCTGAAAGAAGCTTTGTTTCCTTAGAATTTAGACCCCTCTTTAACCTAGGATCTAAAGTTCTTAAGGATAGCTTTACTATCGAATACGCTAACGGCCAAGAGTTCGAAGCCAAGGATATAATCTTAGGATGTTCATTATGCCTATCTGACAAAATCTTCCCCATCGATCTAATTCCTATCGAGCTGACAAGCTTTGACGTTATCGTCGGAATGGACTGGCTATCTCGTTTTCGAGCCGATATCGTCTGTTTCGAAAAACTCATTCGCATTCCTCTTTCGGAAATTGAGACTCTCGTTGTTCAGGGAGACAAACATGGACGACAACTTCGCATCGTGTCTTCCATAAAAATGCGCAAGTACCACGAGAAGGACTACAACGCATTCCTCCCTCATGTTGTCGAACGTAAATCTACAGAAAGCCGAGTCCAAGACATTCTCGTGGTCAAGGATCATCCAGAAGTCTTTCCTGAGGATTTGCCTGGGCTACCGCCGCATCGACAAGTGGAATTCCGAATAGACCTCGTTCCTGGCGCATCACCGGTTGCCAAGACACTGTACCGTCTAGCACCACCCGAAATGCAAGAACTGTCAAAACAGCTGCAGGAACTCTTAGACCATGGTCTTATTCGCCCAAGTTCGTCCCCCTGGGGAGCCCCAATCCTCTTTGTCAAAAACAAAGACGAATCCTTCCGGATGTGCATTGATTATCGTGAACTGAACAAGCTGACCGTCAAGAACCGATACCCACTCCCGAGGATCGATGACCTGTTCGACCAGTTGCAGGGTGTAACTAACTTCTCTAAAATCGACCTCAGTTCGGGTTATCATCAGGTTCGTGTCAGTGAGACCGACATTCCTAAAACCGCATTCCGAACTCGTTACGGTCATTACGAATTTCTTGTCATGCCATTCGGTCTGACTAACGCACCAGCAGTGTTCATGGACCTAATGAACAGAGTGTGTAGGCCATACCTAGACAAATTCGTTATCATATTCATAGACAACATTCTCATCTACTCCAAGAACAAGGAAGATCATGCAAAACACCTTAAGCTCATTCTAGAACTCCCTAGAGATCAGAAATTGTACGCCAAATTCTCGAAGTGTGAATTTTGGCTCTGGGAAGTACATTTACTTGGTCATGTGGTCAACCAAGAAGGGATTCATGTAGATCCGGCTAAGATCGAAGCGGTCGAGAAATGGCAAGCCCCGACGACTCCTACGGAAATCCGTCAATTCCTAGGGTTGGCTAGCTACTATCGAAGATTTATCAAGAATTTCTCGAAGATCGCTAAGCCTCTCACCGAGCTCACTCAGAAAGATAAGGACTTTATTTGGGGAAAAGAACAGGAGGATTCCTTCTAGAAACTCAAACACCAGCTATGCCACGCACCGATCTTGTCCCTTCCGGAGGGCACGGATAACTTTGTAGTGTTTTGCGATGCATCCCATCAAGGACTTGGGTGTGTCCTAATGTAGAAGGAAAAATTCATCGCATATCCTTCAAGACAGCTTAAAGTGCACGAGCAGAACTACACCACACACGACTTAGAGCTGGGAGTCGTCGTGTTCGCTTTGAAAATTTGGAGACACTACTTGTACGGCACCAAGTGCACGATTTTCACGGATCATAAGAGTCTTCAGCACATTCTAGACCAGAAAATGCTCAACATGAGGCAACGTAGATGGATAGAACTGCTAGGCGACTACGACTGCGAGATCAAATACCACCCGGGTAAAGCAAACGTAGTAGCAGATGCCCTGAGTCGGAAGGAAAGGGTAAAGCCATCTCGAGTTAGAGCATTGGGTATTCAGATTCAGACAAGTCTTCGAACGCAAATCGTAAAGGCACAGTAAGAAGCGTTGAAACCTGAGAACATTAAGGTCGAAACACTGCATAACCATGAAAAGGAATTCGAACGCAAGTCCAACGGAATCTACTACTTCAAGGGCCGAGCATGGATTTCGAAATCCGGAGATCTTCGTAAACTCATTTTGGACGAAGGCCACCCATCGCGGGAATATTATTGGTGGCCGGGCATGAAGAAAGATATCGCCTTGTATGTATCCAAGTGCCTTACTTGCTCGAAGGTCAAGGCGGAATATCAAAAGCCCTCAGGTCTACTTCAGCAACCGGAGATTCCCATGAGGAAGTGGGAAAAAATCTCTATGGACTTCATCACCAAGTTGCCCTGTACGGCAAGGGGTAACGACACGATTTGGGTCATCGTGGACCGTTTGACAAAATCCGCTCATTTCCTACTAGTACGAGAAAACCACTCGATGGAGAAATTCTCTCAAATCTACATCAACGAGATCGTCTCCCGTCACGAAACACCTCTCTCCATCATCTCCGATAGGGATAGTCGATTCACGTCCCGTTTTTGGAACGCCCTTCAGAAATCGCTAGGGACGCGACTGGACCTCAGCACCGCATACCATCCTCAGACTGATGGTCAGAGTGAAAGGACGATCCAAACGCTTGAAGATATGCTTAGAGCGTGACTCGTTGACTTCGGAGGAAGTTGGGACGCTCACCTCCCTTTGGTCGAGTTCTCCTATAACAACAGCTACCACGCCAGCATCAAGTGCGCACCGTTCGAGGCCTTATATGGACGCAAGTGTCGGTCACCGCTTTGTTGGATAGAAGCTGGCGATCGACAACTTACGAGGCTCGACATCGTCCAGGAGACCATCGACAAGATCACCACCATCAGGGAAAGGCTGAAAACATCCCGTACCCGACAGAAGAGCTACGCCGACAACCGAAGAAAACCCCTCGAGTTCCAAGTTGGCGATAGAGTGCTTCTCAAGATATCGCCATGGAAGGGGGTAGTCCGCTTCGGAAAGAGCGGAAAACTAAGCCCAAGGTACACCGGTCCATTCGAAGTCATAGAGCGTATCGGTCAAGTTGCTTATCGACTTCAACTCCCCCAGACTCTTTCCAACGTTTATAATGTCTTCCATGTCTCACACTTGAAAAAGTGTCTATCTGATGAGACCATCGTCATCCCTCTCGACGAGGTCAAGATCGATAACAAACTCAACTTCATTGAAGAACCGCTAGAGGTTGTTGACCGAGAGGTCAAACAACTCAGGCAAAGTCGTGTTCCTATTGTCAAAGTTCGGTGGAATTCCCGACGTGGTCATGAATTCACGTGGGAACGTGAGGACCAAATCCGTCAGAAGTATCTACATCTGTTCGAGAACACCTCTTCATGATGGGACGAACTAAATTTCGGGACGAAATTTCTTTCAACCCGGGGAGAATGTGACAACCGTCAAATTTCAGGTGCATTTTACACTCTATGTCTCTCATATTGTCAGTCGTTGTCTTTAACTGTACATTTACCGGAAACGCGTCAGTGTCGGAATCACTCCCGGAATCGAATTATATAAGTCCTAATACCAAGAAAACACCTAATGAACTTTCATAAGTTCATAACGTATCATAATTAAGAACTCTTAGTTAACGAAGAGGTCCAACGAAACAAAACGCAAAAACGAAAAATCACAAAATTATTACAAAAATGGTCCAGGACGACGCACACCCCCCTTGTGCGACGTCTTGGATGTCCCAAATCCAAAAATTTTGAATTTTTAAGACTTGTCTCGGTTTCTACAAATTTTATACCAATCACAAACGACTTAGACTACTCAATTGCTGCTAAACTCAGTCCCAAAGCAACCATTACTACTTTTCTTTATTTTCTTTTTATTTTTCCATTTTACAAAAACATAAAACAAAAACACACACAACTTTCTCTCTAAAATCCTCCCAAGAACATCACAAATACAGAGATTTCCAGCCACTAAACCCATCAAAATCAACCACAAAAATCGTTTAAACATCAAGGGAAGCAAGTAGGAGCAAAATCTTTTCGGTTTCAAAGATTTTTCTACCATTTTGGAGCTCAAATCTCGTCTAAAACATCATCCATCCATTTTCATCCGGTAGAAATCATTTTCCTATCCTTATTTACTGTTTTTGCAACTTGCATGTAAGATCTAAACCATAAAAAAAAGTTTTATAAAGATTTGTGACATTTTATGGACAAAAACGATTTTTAACCGAAATAACATTTAGATCTATAGCTTTATGGATAAAAACGGCTTAGAAACTGTTAAAAGGTCATATTATGAAGTATTTACTTAATGCATGTCGAAATCTATGGTTGGAATAAACGTTTTGCAGGAAAAACACCAAAAACCACAACCTGTGCGCCGTTCCAAAGAGCTAGGACGACGCAGCGGGACATTTGTCTTCTGTGCGTCGTTCCTAAGGTTCAGGACGACGCACATGACTGCTTGTTTTCCCGAAATGTTGTCGGTTGGACGTTTTGAAATTATTTACACCGCTGATTTTCCGTAACTAGTATTTCGGGACTGAAGTTGATAAAAATAATTATATTGGTGACTTGTATTGGACTTATTATGCTTTTTGGACTTGTCTAAATTAGTTTATGTGATATATGTATTTTGTGAGCGGGAAAGTGAATTTGGATTTTTGGATATGAAATTTGGGCGCTGCCCAAATTTTGTTAGAAAATCCAAACCACTTCAGCGACCAAAATGTATGTATCACAATAATAAAAACGTTAACTTTGGACTTTTGGACTAAAACATATCGATAACCGTTTCGGACTATTTGTGGACAAATTGGACCTTAGCACTTAAAGTTCAACTAAAAGGTATCTATTATATATTATATATAATAACATAATGTAATAATAACACTTGAACAATCATGGTATGTTTACATTATGTTATTATATATAATATATAATAGATAAATTTTAGTTAAACTTTAAGTGTCAAGGCCTAATTTGTCCAAAAATAGTCCGAAACGGTTATCGTTATGTTTTAGTCCAAATGTCCAAAGTTAACGTTTTTATTATTGTGATACATACATTTTGGTCCTTGAAGTGGTTTGGATTTTCTAACGAAATTTGGACAGCGCCCAAATTTCATATCCAAAAATCCAAATTTACTTTCCCGCTCACAAAATACATATATCACATAAACTAATTTAGACAAGTCCAAAAAGCATAATAAGTCCAATACAAGTCACCAATATAATTATTTTTATCAACTTCAGTCCCAAAATACTAGTTACGGAAAATCAGCGGTGTAAATAAGTTCAAAACGTCCAAACGACAAGTAGTCTTGTGCGTCGTCCTGGACCTTAGGAACGACGCACAGAAGACAAAATGTCCCGCTGCGTCGTCCTAGCTCTTTGGAACGGCGGTCTGGTCAGTTTTATCATTTCGTGTTTTTCTTGCAAAAACGTTTATTCCAACCATAGATTTCGTCATGCATTTAGTAGATACTTCATAAAATAGTATATTTACAGTTTCTAAACCATTTTTTACCATAAAACTATAGATCTAAATGTTATTTCGGTTAAAAATCGTTTTTGTCCATCAAATGTCACAAATCTTTATAAAAACTTGTTTTTAATCCATAGATCAGCCATGCAAGATGTAAAAACAGTAAATAAAGGTAAGAAAGTGATTTCTACAGGATGAAAGTGGATGGATGATGCTTTAGACGAATTTAGAGCTCCATAAATCGGTAGAAAGCTTTGAAACCGAAGAGACCTTGATCCTCCTAGCTTCCTCTTGATGTTTTAACGATTTTTAATGGTTTAAAAGTGGGTTTAAGTGGCTGGAAATCATTGGAGATGGTGGTGTTTGTGATGTTCTTGAGAGGATTTGTTGGTGTGTGTGTGTGTTTTGTTTTATAAAATGAAGAAATGAAAAGAAAGAGAAGAAAATAATGAATATAGGGGTTTGGGGACTGGCAATGGCAGTAATTGAGTGTCTAAGGTCGAGATAGATTGGTGATTGGTTTTATAAATATGAGACAAGCAACAAAATTCAAAAATTTCGGATTTGGTACATCCAAGACGCCGCACAAGGGGGGGGGGGGGGGGGGGGGGGGTGCGTCGTCCTGGACCATTTTTGTAATAATTTTGTGATTTTTCATTTTTTGCGTTTTGTTTCGTTGGACCTTTTCGTTAACTAAAAGTTCTTAATTATGATACGTTATGAACTTAGGAAAGTTCATTAGGTGTTTTCTTGGTATTAGGACTTATATAATTCGATTCCGGGAGTGATTCCGACACTGACGCGTTTCCGGGAAATGTACAGTTAAAGACAACGACTGACAATATGAGAGACATAGAATGTAAAATGCACCTGAAATTTGACGGTTGTCACATAACCAAGGCTTTTTCGGCAAAATCATTTTACGAGTTCGAACTCTAGTGGATTAATTCCGCAATTGCATGATTATTTTCAACTATGCATAACTTGATCAACTATGCTTAGTTCAAAATAAATTATGCAAGGACGAAAAGTAATTGCTATTGTTAACGGTTTTTGAGTCCAAAAATTCCCGGTCTCATCGATTCCCGATTCTCACGTAATTGACCCGTGCATGCATTTTATTACACTTTCCTTATTTCCCCTGTACTCACGTATCTAGTTATTCGCAGATCCCTCATGTCTCGATCATCGCACTCCCACTCACCGTCTCGCTCGAGGTCGGAGTCTCACTCGCTATCCCGGGTCGTCTACCACCAGGAGGCCTCGGAAGACCTCGCATATTCAGAGAGCCAGCGTCATCAGACCAACGACCCTACCGAAGAGAGCTCGATGGCTTTCTCGAGTAGCCACGACACCTCCAGTCCGAGGACCGTGCTACCAGCTGCACCCCCGGTGCCCGTCGCAGCACCGCCCCAGCAGCAGCGTGGACCTACTTGGTTTTGCGAAAATATATGTGAATCTCTGTAATGATTTTGGCTAGACTGGTGCTATTTTGGGTGTTTGTTTTAGCTTATTTTGCAGTAACTTGAAACAAATTTATTTCCGTTATATAGAACCTTTTTGTTTCTTAAACCCAACATGTTTTACTGTAATAAAGGAGCTTACTTGGTTTGCTTCTCTACTTATCTTTAGACGTGATGAAATTAGTCATTTATATTTGTAAATTCTATTATAAGCTAAAATATAAAACATATTTATAATAAATAAGTAAATACTTATAAAATATCCTATTTTCAGAACTTGATGTTACATGCATCAACAAAAACGTCAAATGATCATCCAACAAAATTTGTTGTTTAATATAAGGGATAGAAAAAAAACTGAAAAACCGAAAACCGAACCAAAAGAACTGAACCAAAGTAAAAATCAGCGGTTCGGTATTTGATTTATGAAAAACCGAAATATTCAGTTCGGTTTTGGTTTCACTCCGAAAACCGAACCGAACCATTTAAAATATACCATTAAAATGCAACATTTTTATATGTAATCATTATGATTTATACTTGTTTTGTTAGACATAATCATAATATATAGTATAACGTAATGTTTCCAGTTTAATAATTAGAAACTTTAAAGTAGAAATAACACTTGCTTCTTAAAAGTCATGAATAAGATATCTTTTATTGAGAGGAACTTGCTAATGTTTTAAAACCGAACCGAACCGAACCAAATTAGATTCTAAAAACCGAAAAATGGAACCAATGTAAAACCAAAATGAACGGTTCTTAACTTTTAAAAACCAAAATTTTCAGTTCATTTTAGATTTTGTACAAAAAGCTGAACCGAACAATTCTCACCCCTACCTAACACTTATAACTTATAAGTTTTAACCTCACCTTATAAAAAGATAATATGGATGGATTGCAAGATAGTCAATACCTCGGTGACTATTACTGCAAATAACTTAAACTAAACAAGAGGTCCCATATGTAGGGTTTCTTTTGATCCGCCGCTTTAAATAAGGGTCCTAATACCAGCACCCCCCTGGCCCACCCCTGGCCCACCAGACATCCCATCATCAACATCCCATCATCTTTTTTTAAATTTCTTTTTCATTATATTATTATTATTATTATTATTATTATTATTATTATTATTATTTAAGTTATCTAAACATTGAATATATCAGAGTATTTGGTTTTGAAATTTATGGTTTTTATTATTGTGTTATTTTATTTCGATAATAATGTTATGTGTGAAAGAATTATTTTGATTTTATTTTTATGACGAAAACAAAAACTAAAATTATTTGACGCGACTAAAGTAAAAGCTGAAATTATTTGAAGTGACTAAAGCAAAAGCTGAAATTACTTGACGCGACTAAACAAAAAAATGAAATTATTTGACGTGACTAAAGCAAAAGCTGAAATTTGACTTGACTAGAGCAAAAGCTTAAATTATTTGAAGTGACTAAAGCAAAAGCTGAAATTACTTGACGCGTCTATACAAAAAAATGAAATTATTTGACGTGACTATAGCAAAAGCAGAAATTTGACTTGACTAAAGCAAAAGCTTAAATTATTTGACGCGACTAAACAAAATGATTAATTATTTGACACGACTAAAGAGAAATTTTTTTCCTATATAAACGAACCTATATCAAATCATTTTTTCATAACATTCAAAACTTATATATCGATTTGTAACCTTATCATATTCTCACTAAATATCTTCTTACAAGAAGATAGGTCAAGTGTGTCTGATTTTTCCACCGATAAGGTAAATATTTCATATAATAGTACTCTAAATCATATTTTGTTATCATATTCTAACTAAATATCTTCTCAATTTCAGGTGTTCAACAATCGTGAAGAATTGTGTGAATGGTTGAAAAAGGAGGCACGTTCTCATAGTCAAGTTATTATCATCAGAAGATCAATAACAAAAAATGGTTACCTGGCCAAAATTATATTTATGTGTGAGCGTGGCGGGGTATCCAGAAGTAAATCAACGCCTGAAAAAAGTAAACCATGCAAAAAAATTGACTGTAATTTTAAATGGTAGCAAAATTTTCAAAGACAAATGGTGTTTGGTCGATAACGATGATAAATTCATTTCATAATCATGAACGTATAATGTATATGGAAGGTCATGCATATCCAATGCGATTGACTGATGATGAATTTCGTTTAGTTGCAGATTTGTCAAGTAATAATGTAAAGCCTAGTAAAATTCTTGCGACGTTGTAGGAGCGGAATCCAGAAAATGTTTCTTCAAACATAACGGTGTATAATGCAAAAGCTAAACTTCGCACAATCAAGCAAGCAAATCTGACTCCAATACAGGTTGTAATGTCATATTTGAAGGTAAAAGGATATGACTTTCAGTATCGTACAAATAATTCTACTAATCAGTTAGAAGAATTATTTTGGATCCATCCAGTTTCATATGAAATATTGCGTGCATTTCCGCATATTTTGTTGATGGATGCTACGTATAATACGAATATTTATAATTTGCCTTTTTTGAAGTCGTTGGTGTTACTTCTACCGGTAAAACATTTTCAATAGCATTCATCTTGATAGATAAAGAAAAAACTAACAACTTTATCTGGGCACTAAATTGTTTAAAGTCTGCCATTGGCGAAACGTATGAACCACGGGTTATCGTCACAGATAGAGATTTGGCTCTAATGAGTGCATGTGAAACAGTATTTCCAAAAGCTAATAAATTACTTTGTAAATGGCATGTTTTGCACAATATTTTTAAGATCTGCAAAAAAGATTTTGACTCAGAAAAAGAATGGAATTCTTTTCTTTATACGTGGAAAGAGTTAGTTAAAGCCCCTACAATGACGTCATATACGCATTTCTATAACCGGCTTCAAGTCAAGTTGATCCATATCACCGACCTTTTGTAATTAACATTCATTTTAACATATCACCGACCTTTGAAACAAATACATTTTTGAATTTTCAGATGTTTTGACATACCTCCATGAGGTATGGTTAAACAAATACGCCCATATGTTCGAATCGGTGGCGACTGATAAATCACTTAACTTTGAAAATTCACCTACTAATAGGGTTGAGAATCAGCATGCTAAGGTAAAATCAAGTTTGGGTTCCCCGCAATCAAGATTAGACACATTTGTGCCTATTATAGATAAAGTTGTGGAGTCACAAGTTAATATAATCAAAGAAAGCTTAGAGCGAAGCAGAATTTTCAGATGGCCATAATATGACTATCCAAGTTTCCAACTATTGTGGGGATGGGTTTCCCATAGGGCTATAAAAAAAATCTACGCTGAGCTTGGTCGCGTCAACGATCCTGAATTCACAAATGAGAATTGTGGTTGTCAGCTGAGGTCGTGTTTTGGGTTACCATGTGCGCACGAACTTGCAAGTTATTTAAATGCAGGTCTGTTTATTCCACTAGAGTCTATTGACGTTTTTTGGAAGATACTTCATTTTTCATCATGTATACCGACACAAGATGGAAATTATGATTGTGACCCTGAGTTGGAAATGTTATCTCAGATTCAAGAACCCGTTGTTCACAATAATACTCGTGGACGTCCAAGTGTGAAGGTACAAAAACAAAAGGCGAAACAGTTTCATACGCCGCCTCAAGATCCTCCCAGGCGTAGTTATTCTAACATATCAGGTAGTGATGGTTTCGACAAACCGGACTTGAACCAAGAACCTGCCAGACATAGTTCTTATGTACACCGAACATTTTTCTCAGATCCATTATTGGATCAAATTCCAGTTTGGTTTCAACCGTACGTAACGAACATACATAATGTACTCGCTGATGGGAATTGCAGATTTAGTTCAGTAGCTTCATGTCTCGGTTTTAATGAAAAATGTTGGCCGCAAATTAGAAGGGAGTTGCTAGAAGAGATAAGAATGCATCAAGCAACATACGCTACTATGTTTGGAGAAGTTGAATTGCTAAAAATTTATGAAGCAATAGATATTCCACCAAATACTACTGCAATTCGAAAGTATTGGATGATTTTTCCGATAATGGTTTTCTAATTGCTTCAAGGTACAATGTGGTCTTGCTGTTTTTGAGCAATACGGGAGATACGATATTTTTACCGCTCTGGTCCAGTCCACCCGAGTCACAACAACATTATATATGCGTAATTGCTCGAGTAAATGGAAACCACTTTGTAAAAATGGATTTGCAAGGATATTATCCGGTACCTCCGACACATCCGCAATGGAATACATATAAATATGATTCCGAATGGGAACGGCCGTGTGACAACCGTCAAAATTTCAGGTGAAATTCGTGTTCTATATCTCTTATATTGTATGTCGTTATCATTAACTGTACTTTTACCGGAAACGCGTCAGTGTCGGAATCACTTCCGGAATCATTTTATATAAGTCCTAATACCAAGAAAACACCTAAGGAACTTTAATAAGTTCATAACGTACCAAAATTAAGAACTTTCAGTTAACGAAAAGGGTCCAACGAAACAAAACGCAAAAACGAAAAATCAGTAAATTACTGAAAAGTGGTCAGGACGCCACACAGGTGGCCATGTGCGACGTCCTGAACGGGCAGATTCAAAATTTTTATGTTTTTAAAGCTTGTCTCGTTTTTATAGAAAAATAAACCAATCAATCTCGGTTTTTACCACTCAATTACTAAACATTGCTTGTCCCAAGTCCATCATATCACCTCTTTACTATTTTCTTTTCATTTTACATTTTTAACAACATAAAACACACACACACACAAACTTTTCTCTCAATCCTCTCCATTTTCTCTCAAGAACACCTCTATTTCCACTGAAAAACAGCCACATAAATCCATAAAATCATCCATTAAAATCGTTCTAACATCAAGAGGAAGCAAGGGGATCAAAGTTATTTCGGTTTCAAAGCATTTTCACCGTTTTTGGAGCTCAAAACACGTCTAAAACATCATCCATGCTATTTCATCCGGTAGAAATATTTTTCCTATCTATATTTACTGTTTTTACAAGTTGCATGGATGATCTAAACCATAAAAACAAGTTTTTATCAAGTTTTACGACACTTTTTTTACAAAAACGGATTTTTACCGAAATAACAATTAGATCTACGTTTTTATGGTTAAAAGTTGTTTAGAAACTATAAATATACTGTATTATGAAGTTTATACTGGATGCATGTCGAAATCTATGGTTTGACTAAACGTTTTTGCAAGAAAAATCAAAGTTTTGAAAAGACAGCGCTCTGTGCGCCGTCCCAGTAGCCCATGACGACGCAGCAGGACACAAAAACGTCTTGTGAGCCGTCCCAGTGGTTCACAGCGGCGCACACCAGCTGTTGTTTTCCCGAAAAGTCATCGTTTCGTTAGAAAATCTAAAACACTTCAGCGACCAAAAGTATATGTAACATAATGATAATAACGTCAACTTTGGACTTTTTGTCACACCCCGCTAAACCGGAAACACGAGATGTGAAGAGCTGGAACATCATTACACGGGTCATAATAAACATAACGGCTTCAAGTCATAGATTAATAAATAAAAGTGTTTACAATTTCAAAAGAAATAACCAAGTCATAGACATTTAGTACGAATACATAAATAAAGTTTCATTAAAAATTTCCCAAAAGAAGTGGACTAGTCTTTTTCCAATTAGGTTCTCACACGACCGCCTTGACCCGTCCATGCCATGTACCTCATGCTTACACTAAATTTCCTGAAACATAAGATAAAGTGTCAACTACGAAAGTAGTGAGTGAGTTACAGTTTAAGTTTCTCGGCAAAAATTCGGTTAAGGATATAAAAGTAAAAGTTTCCAAAAAGGAGGTTAGCGGAGAAAGTCGCTTAAAATTTATATACTTTCAAAGTTTCTAAGAAATGGGCGTATCAGTGCCCTAAACTTCGTATAGACCAAGTAAAGTCAGATTTAGTAAAAATCATAGTTGCGGAATCAATCGCTAAAAGTGTTGCGGAATTAATCGCTAAAGAGTTCATAATTTATGCATATAAGTAACTAATTAGATTCTTGTATCAACCTCTTGGCATTCTATAACTTAAGTGTTCACACTAAACCGATTGTTCACCCGTGAGGCCCCTTACCCCGCCTATCCTACGGGGAGTTGTCAAGATCTTAGTAATATGTACTCTGACTGCCATCTAAGCAAGGAACGGTTCTTTCCTAAGTATCGATACCCATTATTACTAAACGGATCTGAAGTTAATAGTGTGTAAAGTCTAAAAAGCCGGTGGGCACTAAGTAGTTTTGTTTCAAAAAAAGATAGTCGTCACTTAAGAGTCATGTTATAGTCTCATCAAGGGTCGGTCTCGCATACAAGTATCAATAATTAGTTTAGCCGAAAAGAGGGCAAGCCGGTAAGTTCAAGTAAGCAAGTTGAGCAAATAAGTGTTTACGCATAATAGTTTCAAAAGTTTGTCCAAAATAGATCCATAGTTCCATAAAAGTTTCCAAAGTTCACAATAGTTTCATAAGTTTGTAATAGATTCAAAAGTTCACAAAAGTTGCAATTGTTCGTAAAGTTTTCAAAATACAATTAATCTTATGTTTCCCCCAAAAATCATGCAAAATATACATTAAGTAAAAGGGGTTGTAACTCACGGATTGCGAAGAGTAAGAATGCAAAAGTCGGTCGGAATGGAAGCCGGGAATCACGGATCGCCTATTATTACCAAGATGGTTCAATAAGTTATTATCTTATTATGTTCTTTTATGTAATATAATAGATAAAATTTAATTAAAATTTAAGTGTCAAGGTTAAGTATTGTCCAAAATAGTCCGAAATGGTAATTGTCACGTTTTTGTCCAAAAGGTCCGATTTAACGTTTATTATTATTATGTCACAAGTGCTTTTGCTTGCGGAATTGGTTTGTATTTTTCTAATGAAATTTGGGCAGCGCTTCCGCGCCCAAATTTCATATCCAAAAATACACTTTCCACTTCCGCTCACAAATCACCTACAATACAATACCATATTTATTCTAGTTCATTTTATGTCCAAATGGTCCACACGAGTCCCAAATGTTATTATTTTTACTTATTCAGTCCCAAAATGATAGTCACGAAAAAGTCAGCGGGTCAATAGTTGCTTAAAATGACAAAACGACAAAGTTTCGGAAGGAAAACAGGCCTGTGTGCCGCTGTGAAGGCTGGGACGACGCACAAAACACATTTTTGTGTCCCGCTGCGTCGTCCTGGCTTCAAGGACGGCGCACAGCCTCGTTTTTCTTGGTTTTTCTTGCAAAACGTTTATTTTAGCCATAGATCTCGACATGCATTGGGTTTAAACTTATTAAAACATCATTTTAACAGTTTCTAAAGTATTTTAAGTCACAAATTTGTGGATTCAAAGGTTAATTCGGTTAAAAACGTTTTTGACCATAAAAAGTCATAGATCTTTGAAAAAACTTATATAAAGGTCTTGGATCTTACATGCAAGTAATAAAATCAGTAAATAATGAAAAGGGAGTGATTTCTACCGAAGGGATTAGCTTGGATTGTGATTTGGCCGGATTTTAGCTTCAAAAACCTTTACGAAAATGGTCCTTTACCGAAATATTTGGCTTCTCCGTGCTTATCTTGACGTTTCAAACGATTTGTACGGTTAAAAAGTGAGTTTTAGGGGCTGTAATGCTCTGGAATTGAGGGAGTTTTGGGAGGATTTGAGAGAGTTTAAGTGTGTGTGTGTGTTTTGTTAAATGAAAATGAGAAAAGAAAATGAAAATGGGAAAGTAATAATGTGAAGTCTTGGTACTGCCCCTTGGCAGTAATGATAACCTGGAACTCGAGATTGATTGGTTGGTAGGTTTAGAAATCGAGACATTCAAGTTTTTCAAATAAATTACAAAATCAGTCCTGCAGGACGGCGCACAAGGCATGTGTGCGTCGTCCTGGACCATTTTTGTAACAGATTTTGTGTTTTGGCTGTTTTTGTATTATTGTTTCGTTGGACCTTTTCGTTAACTAAAGTTTTAAAGTATGATACCTTATGAGGAGTTTTCTTGATATTAGGACTTATATAAATTGATTCCGGGTGTGATTCCGACACTGTCGCGTTTCCGGTTATTGAACAGTTAAAGACTAGACAGACCAAAAGAGAGACATAGAGTATGAAAATCACCTGAAATTGGACGGTTGTCACATTCTCCCCGCGTTGAAAGAAATTTCGTCCCGAAATTTAGTTCGTCCCATCATGAAGAAGTGTTCTCGAATAGATGTGGATATTTCTGACGGAATTGGTCTTCACGTTCCCATGTGAATTCGTGACCACGTCGGGAATTCCACCGAACCTTGATAATCGGAATACGACTCTGCCTGAGTTGTTTGACCTCGCGGTCAACAAATTCGAGCGGTTCTTCAATGAAGTTTAGTTTGTTGTCGACTTTGACCTCGTCAAGAGGGATGACGATGGTCTCATCGGATAGACACTTTTTCAAGTGTGAGACATGGAATACATTATGAACGTTCGAGAGTGTCTGGGCGAGTTGGAGATGATAATCAATGGGACCGATATGTTCAATGAGTTCAAATGGACCGGTGTACCTCTACTCCCTTCCATGGCGATATCTTGAGAAGCACCCTATCGCCAACTTGGAACTCAAGGGGTTTCCTTCGGTTGTCTGCGTAGCTTTTCTACTGGGTACGGTACGG
>CAJVGC010000432.1:27594109-27643541 GCA_910822075.1 Senecio squalidus | reverse complement strand
TTGTTGTTGTTGCTTCTCCTCGGGGTCTGCTCGGCCTTCCTCTTCTCGCCTGACTCCTTTTTGGAAGAGGCAGGAGCAGTGAGTAGGCACCTGGTAACGCGATGAGCTAGAATGATGGCGCTCTGCAATGATTGGGGCTCAGATGCGATGACCATGCCACGGATTTTCGGAACGAGACCAGAGATGTAAAGGTCGATCCGGTTCTCCTCAGGGGTTACCAGCCTTGGAACTAGCCGAGCGAGCTCGTGGAACCGGGTGGTGTACTTCTCGATGTCGTTTCCGACCATCTTGTGGTCCCGCAGCTCAGCTTGGAGCTTCTTGATTTCCCCTCTTGGGCAATATTCTTCAATGAGCAGATTCTTAAAGGCGTTCCAGGAAAGAGCGTAGGCAGTCTCACGCCCTCTGGTTTGAACGACGCTGTTCCACCACGACAGAGCTCGGCCATGGAATACGCAGGAAGCGTACTCCACCTTGTGGGCTTCGGCACATCGGCTGATGTGTAGGACGGATTCGATACTCTCGAACCACTGGAGCAGTCCTACAGCACCGGTTGTGCCATGAAACTCTTTGGCTTACACGCCATAAAGCTCTTATAGTTGCACGGGGGAGGGTTCGGGTGTTGGTTCTGGTTCTGATTCTGGTTCTGGTTGTTCTTTTGCTGCTGCTGCTGTTGCTGATGATGGTTGTTGACATTGGCGTTTATCCCGGCGGTGATCTGAGCGATCATGTTGGGCATTGTCGCATTTAACTGCTCAGCGACTTGTTCAGCAATGATGCTAGCGTTGGAGCGAGGAGCCATGATTCTACAATCAGAAGAATAGATTCAGTTTAGAACGCACGATTGGAATATGATAAGAATATAATCTAGTGAATATTAATAATAATAGCACGAGAATAATATGAATGAACAAATAGTACACGCATGACAATGATTCAAGAGGTAGAACGGTAATGATTGTCGATAGTAAAGATTCACACGATAAGACAAGTACAATAATAAAAGATAGAAGTTCCATTAATGATAATAAAGTTTGATACAAGTACAGAATGAGAAAATACGATTACAATACGTAGAAAGGAAAATGAGATAAATAGTCTAAGTCGTGTACAATGAGAAAATTACGACTAGGCTAGGTACAGTACAATGAAAGGAAATAAGTAACGGCGTCTCTCTAGGAACATCTTGGCCGCCATGACTGCAATCAACGTGCCCATCACCAGGCACACACCGATGAGGTGCTGCACGGTTCGTGCCGTAGCTCGGGTCGATGCGATGTCTCGCAACGCCTGCTCCGACAACTGTTGTGCAGAGTCAGTGACCTCACTGATAAGGAGCCCCTGCTGCTGGGTCTCCTGTGCCAGTCCCCGTACCACTCGGTTCAGGTGAAGGAATGCGGCCGGTGGGGGAGGCTGAAGGGTAGGAGGCATCCTCTGCCTAGCGGCCTCGACATCTCTAGCGCGCTGCATTTCCTCGCGCTCCATATGTCTCTCCCAGGAGTAATGGTCCATGAGAGGGTTATGTGGGGCCTCCTCTACGGGGTGACCAAATGGGAGGTGGGATGGTGCGGGTCGGGATGGGCCGGCGTGGTGCACGGCCATCCGGTCCAGAAGGCGGCCCGGGAGGATGACCTGCTTTCCCGCGGTCAACCTGGTACGGGGCCCGTAAAAGCGCGGTGGTGAGCCAGCGGGCGATGGTGGAGGGGGTGGTGGTAAAATCCTCGGGTTGGGCCCGATGCTGCTGGAGATGGCCATGGAGGTGTCCTCCGTGGGATCGGTGGTCTGCCGACGTTGGCTTTCCGAGGCGGTGCGGCCCTCGGAAACCTCAGAAGGCGAAGCAGCTCTCGGTAACGAACGGGACTGAGATCGTGACGGTGAACGCAAACGAGAGGAGTGAGACATGACGGATCTGGGAACAATGAGTTTCATAAGTACGTGAAGAAACAAAAGAATAATAAAGGAAATGTGTAATGAAATGCATGCACGGGTCAGTCACGTGAGAATCGGGAAAAGTCATAACCGGGAATTTTCGACTCAAAGACCGTTAACAATAGGAATTACGTTCCTTCCTTGCATAATTCATTTTGAACTAGGCATGGTTGATCAGGCCATGCGTAGTTAAAAATAACCATGCAATCGCGAAATTAATTCTCTAAAGTTTGAACCCATAAATGATTTTCCGAAAAAGCCTTGGTTATAGTTTGGTTTCGAACATTTTTGAAAATTTTTAAAACCGTTTTTCACTATAACCTGTGCTCTGATACCAAGTCTGTCACACCCCGCTAAAGCGGAAACACGAGATGTGAAGAGCTGGAACATCATTACACGGGTCATAATAAACATAACGGCTTCAAGTCATAGATTAATAAATAAAAGTGTTTACAATTTCAAAAGAAATAACCAAGTCATAGACATTTAGTACGAATACATTAATAAAGTTTCATTTAAAATTTCCCAAAAGAAGTGGACTAGTCTTTTTCCAATTAGGTTCTCACGCGACCGCCTTGACCCGTCCATGCCATGCACCTCATGCTTACACTAAATTTCCTGAAACATAAGATAAAGTGCCAACTACGAAAGTAGTGAGTGAGTTACAATTTAAGTTTCTCGGAAAAATTCGGTTAAGTATATAAAAGTAAAAGTTTCCAAAAAGGAGGTTAGCGGAGAAAGTCGCTTAAAATATATATACTTTCAAAGTTTCTAAGAAATGGGCGTATCAGTGACCTAAAGTTCGTATAGACCAAGTAGAGTCAGATTTAGTAAAAATCATAGTTGCGGAATCAATCGCTAAAAGTGTTGCGGAATTAATCGCTAAAGAGTTCATAAATTTATGCGTATAAGTAACTAATAAAATTCTTGTATCAACCTCTTGGCATTCTATAACTTAAGTGTTCACACTAAACCGATTGTTCAACCGTGAGGCCCCTTACCCCGCCTATCCTACGGGGAGTTGTCAAGATCTTAGTAATATGTACTTAGACTGCCATCTAAGCAAGGAACGGTTCTTTCGTAAGTATCGATACCCATTATTACTAAACGCCTCTGAAGTTAATAGTGTGTAAAGTCTAAAAAGCCGGTGGGCACTAAGTAGTTTTGTTTCAAAAAAAGATAGTCGTCACTTAAGAGTCATGTTATAGTCTCATCAAGGGTCGGTCTCGCATACAAGTATCAATAATTAGTTTAGCCGAAAAGGGGGCAAGCCGGTAAGTTCAAGTAAGCCAGTAGAGCAAATAAGTGTTTACGCATAATAGTTTCAAAAGTTTGTCCAAAATAGATCCATAGTTCCATAAAAGTGTCCAAAGTTCACAATAGTTTCATAAGTTTGTAATAGATTCAAAAGTTCACAAAAGTTGCAATTGTTCGTAAAGTTTTCAAAATACAATTAATCTTATGTTTCCCCCAAAAATCATGCAAAATATACATCAAGTAAAAGGGGTTGTAACTCACGGATTGCGAAGAGTAAGAATGCAAAATTCGGTTGGAATGGAAGCCGGGAATCACGGATCGCCTATTATTACCAAGATAGTTCAATAAGTTATTATCTTATTATGTTATTTTATGTAATATAATAGATAAAATTTAATTAAACTTTAAGTGTCAAGGTTAAGTATTGTCCAAAATAGTCCGAAATGGTAATTGTCACGTTTTTGTCCAAAAGGTCCGATTTAACGTTTATTATTATTATGTCACAAGTGCTTTTGCTTGCGGAAATGGTTTGTATTTTTCTAATGAAATTTGGCCAGCGCTTCCGCGCCCAAATTTTATATCCAAAAATACACTTTCCACTTCCGCTCACAAATCACCTACAATACAATACCATATTTATTCTAGTTCATTTTATGTCCAAATGGTCCACACGAGTCCCAAATGTTATTATTTTTACTTATTCAGTCCCAAAATGATAGTCACGAAAAAGTCAGCGGGTCAATAGTTGCTTAAAACGACAAAACGACAAAGTTTCGGAAGGAAAACAGGCTTGTGCGCCAATGTGAAGGCTGGGACGACGCACATAACACATTTTTGTTGCAAAACGTTTATTTTAGCCATACATCTCGACATGCATTTGGTTTAAACTTATTAAAACATCATTTTAACAGTTTCTAAAGTATTTTAAGTCACAAATTCGTGGATTCAAAGGTTAATTCGGTTAAAAACGTTTTTGACCATAAAAAGTCATAGATATTTGTAAAAACTTATTTTTAGGTCTTGGATCTTACATGCAAGTAATAAAATCAGTAGATAATGAAAATGGAGTGATTTCTATCGAAGGGATTAGCTTGGATGGTGATTTGGCCGGATTTTAGCTTCAAAAACCTTTACAAAAATGGTCCTTTACCAAAATATTTGGCTTCTCCTTGCTTATCTTGACGTTTCAAACGATTTGTACGGTTAAAAAGTGAGTTTTAGGGGCTGTAATGCTCTGGAATTGAGGGAGTTTTGGGAGGATTTGAGAGAGTTTAAGTGTGTGTGTGTGTTTTGTTAAATGAAAATGAGAAAAGAAAATGAAAATGGGAAAAGTAATAATGTGAAGTCTTGGTACTGCCCCTTGGCAGCAATGATAACCTGGAACTCGAGATTGATTGGTTGGTGGGTTTAGAAATCGAGACATGCAAGTTTTTCAAATAAATTACAAAATCAGTCCTGCAGGACGGCGCACAAGGCATGTGTGCGTTGTCCTGGACCATTTTTGTAACAGATTTTGTGTTTTGGCTGTTTTTGTATTATTGTTTCGTTGGACCTTTTCTTTAACTAAAGTTTTAAAGTATGATACGTTATGAACTTAGGAAAGTTCATTAGGAGTTTTCTTGGTATTAGGACTTATATAAATTGATTCCGGGTGTGATTCCGGCACTGTCGCGTTTCCGGTTATTGAACAGTTAAAGACTAGACAGACCAAAAGAGAGACATAGAGTATGAAAAGCACCTGAAATTGGACGGTTGTCACACTTTTGGACTAAAACATAACGATAACCGTTTCGGACTATTTTTGGAAAATTTAACCTTGACACTTAAAGTTTAACAAAAATTACATCTATTATATATATAATATATAATAACTTAATGAGATCATGACACTTAAACAATCTTTGTATTCTTAGGTTCTCTGTGATTCCCGGCACGCCTTTCCGACTGTTTCCGATCTTACGATTATCTTCGCAACCCGTGAGTTACATCCCCTCTACTTTTGTCTTTTAAGTACTCTTTTGGGGGAAACATGAGATCTAAATGTTTATGAACTATGTCTTTTATGAACTATGACTTTATTGAACTATTTGACATTGATCGTACTTATATGCGTAAAAACTATTTTTTAGTCGCCTTATGTGGCACCTTTGACATTTGACAACTTGACTTAAACTATGATTGTTTGTTTGTATATGTAAAAACCCTTGATGAGAAATTAACGCCGTAAGTGCCTATTATCAGTTTTAGACAAAATTACATAAGTTGCCTCGTCTTCAGTTTAGTTCATTACACACTATCAGCTTTAAGCCGTTGGTAATTATGGGTATCGATACTTAGGAGAGGTCACTCCTTACTTAGTTAGCTACCTAAGTACATATTACTAAGTACAGACAAACTTCGTCGATAATGCGAGGTTGGGGCGGATCAGACCGGTTAATCGGTTTAGTGTGAACTCCTACGTTATATTATACCAAGTGGTTGATACAATTCTTAAATCATATGTTACTTTTACTCAAGCATATACATACTTATCGTCTTACCCATGTGGATTATTCCACCGCTGAGGTAATGACAACGTACATTTATCGTCTTGCTCCGCAACTTGACTTTTCCAAATATTGATCTATTTGTCTATGATCTACTTTAAAAGTATATATATATTTTAAGCGCGTTTATCCGCTATCTTTCTTTTAAGAAAACCTTGTACTTATATATACTTGTCGGAACTTTTGTCGAAACTTTTGTCAAGAACTTATGAACTATAACTCACTCACTACGTTATGTAGTTTGACACTTTATCTCATGTTTCAGGAAAGTAAGCGTAAGTCATGAAGTGCATTGCTCGGGGGGGTCAAGTTTATTATGTGAAGTGTAATTCGGGAGAAGACCTATTTTATTTTGGGAATTTTTATTAAACCTTTTGTTATGTAATCGTTGTCATGAACGTTATTATCTTGGTTATGTCTTTTGAACATTGGAGCTTTTTCAAACTTTATATTTAATGACTTGAACCGTTAACTTTTTTTTATAACTCGTGAAATGATTCTCTTGCTCTTCGCACCTCGTGTTTCCGCTTTAGCGGGGTGTGACAGGCCGTATAAGAATCAACAAGATTTGTACCTTCACCTTAGGCGTCCCAATTATAAATCTTCGTTTGCTAATGTTTTTGACTAGAGATAATATAAAATTATTTGTTATTGTTAATTATTCGTCTTGTATTATTTAGTTGGAGTAATTTAAAAAAAAATGAAATTATTAATAAATAGAAAAGATAGTTTATTGAAAATTTTTATTTAATTGGAAAAAAAAAACTCAAAACCTATGTGTTTTGTAAAATACAAAATTAACAAAACAAAAACAAACTTAAAAAAAAAAAAAAAAAAAAAAAAAAAAAACTTTTTAAACAAAAAGGGGTGGTGGGACCCGTGTGTGGGGTTGTATGGGTTGGTGCAGAGGGTGGGCCAGGGGGGTGCACCAAGATTGAGCCTTAAATAAACACATATTCTTCTACCTCTTATCCACTTGTTTCATAAAATCTCTCGAAACTAGAACAAAGTACTTTACATGCGATGTCGGTGATTCTTTAAGCTCAATAACACTTTATAACTTCAGACATGTTTTTCTGTTAACATAAAGTGTTGTTGTGTTTTAGAAACACCCTACTTCGCAAACAGGTTTCATCTTTTAGGGGGTGTTTGTTTCGGTTTATGTAACGGATTTATAAGCTTATGTAAATTTTGATAAGTTCATAAGTACTACTTCGCAAACCGGTTTCACTTTTTTAGCTTTGGTTAAGAGGTTTTGGATTTGTAGATCTAGAAGATTCTTCTTTTTCATATATTTTTAGCGATTTCCTATTTTATATATTTTTGTTTGTATATTCTACTAAATGTTTTCAACAATAATTGTATATTTAAGGCATAAAAATCTACCAATTAAAAAATATAAAACAAATTATGCAAAAATAATTTTAACAGAAATAAATAATTTTGATATTTATGGTTATTATCATTCAAACTTATTATGTAAATAGTATGATAATTATGTAATGTAAAATAAATTAAGATATTTATCTTGTAATATCTAAAAACTGGGTTTTGATGTTAACAATCCTAAAAATTGTTCTCTAAGAAATATCGTATAGATAATATGATTGTATTGTCATTGATGCGGTTGTCTCAAATATGTGGTAGAGAGAGTGCTCGTTGAGAAATTATAAAGAAAAATAAAACATGTAATAAGTTTTCAAATAAGATGTAAAATTTGTCAATATATAAAACAAAGATGAACATGTTTAAATTACACTACAAATAAAAATATAATCTTTCACTTTTTTTTTAAAAGACAAATATTACTTTCACCGTATAATTCATTCATTATTTTGTCTCGTATATTAACGTATAACTTTTATGTTATAATCCAAGTTATATACCAACATACTACATATCTTTTGACTTTCAATGTGACAACCGTCAAATTTCCTGGTGCAATTTTATACTCTATGTCTCTTAACTGTCTGTCTCTGTCTTTAACTGTTCAAAAAAAATCGGAAACGTGTCAGTGTCGGAATCACACCCGGAACCAATTTATATAAGTCCTAATACCAAGAAAACACTTAATGAACTTTCCTAGGTTCATAACGTATCATATTAAAGAACTTTAGTTAACGAAAAGGTCCAACGAAACAATAATACAAAAACAGCCAAAACTCAAAAATGTTTACAAAATTGGTCCATGACGCCGCACAAAGGCCTTGTGCGCCGTCCTGGCAGGACCAGATTTGCAAAACAATTCGAAATTTCGCATGTCTTGATTCCACCAACTTTTAACCCAATCAAACTCGTTTTTCTACCATCATTACTGAAAGTTGACAGTCCCAAACACATTTCTTACCACCTTTCTTTCTTTTCTTTCATTTTACCATTTTACTTAAACAAAAACACACACACACACACAAACTCTCTCAAAGCCTCCCTAAATCCAGTGATTTCCAGCCACAAAAACTCAAGGTTTAACCATCAAAAACGTTTGAACAATCAAGGGAAGCAAGGGGAAGCTAGTTGTTTTCGGTTTCAAGCATTTTACCGATTTTTGGAGCTCTAAATCCGTCAAAATCTCAATCCATCCATTTCCCTCCGTTAGAAATCACTCTTTTATCATTCTTTACTGTTTTAAATACTTGCATGTATGATCTAAAGTGTAAAAACAAGTTTTTACAAAGATTTACAACGTTTTATGGTCAAAAACGATTTTTAACCGAAATAACCTGTGGATCTAGAAATTTATGGTTAAAAACACTTTAGAAACTGTTAAAATGATGTCTTATTAAGTTTATACTTATTGCATGTCGAAATCCGTGGCTAAAATAAACGTTTTGCTCGAAAAATCCGAAAATCATAATCTGTGCGCCGTCCTAAGGCACTAGGACGACGCAACGGGCATTTTTGCCTTCTGTGCGTCGTTCCTAAGGCCCAGGACGACGCACAGCCCAACCATTTTTCCCGAAAATTCGTTATTTGGATGTTTTGAACTCGTTTGCACCGCTGACTTTTTGTAACTATTATTTTGGGACTGAGTTGGATTAAATTAATAACATTTGTGACTCGTATGGACTATTTGGACTTAAAATGGACTAGATTAAGTAGGATATCGTGTTATATGTGTTTTGTGAGCGGGAGCGGAATTGCATTTTGGGATATGAAATTTGGGCGCGGAAGCGCTGCCCAAATTTCCTTAGAAAAATGCAAACCACCTCAGCGAGCAAAATCACTTGTAACGTGATAATAATAAACGTTAAACTGGACTTTCGGACAAAAACGTAACATTAACCGTTTCGGACGATTTTGGACAATTTGGACCTTGACACTTAAAGTTTAATAAAATCTTATCTATTATATTATATAAATGAAAATAATAAGATAATAACTATTGAACAATCTTGGTATTATAGGCGTTCCGTGATTCCCGGCTCCCATTTCCGATCGATTTCCGAATTCCTTATCTTCGCAACCCGTGAGTTACACCCCTCTCTACTTTTGTATTTTAAGTACTCTTTTTTGGGGAAACATGAGATCAAACTGTTTTTGAACTATATCTTTTATGTGCAACTGTTTTATGAACTTTGACTTTATGTACAATGAATTTACGAACTATTTGCCTATGGAAACTTTTGTGAACTTGTACAACTATTGTGTATCTTTTGAAACTATTAGGAACTATTGATCTATTTTGGAAACTTTGTGAAACTCATATGAGTAAAAACACTTTATTGCCTTATTGGCTACTTACTTATTTAAACTTATCGGCTTGCCCCCTTATTGGCTACTTACTATTTGAAACTTTTATGAACTTATGAAACTTTTGCGAACCTTTGAAACTCTTACAAACTTATGTAACTATTGTGAACTTTTGGAAACTATATGAAACTATTGATCTATTTTGGAAACTTGTGAAACTTTTATGCGTAAACACGTTGGCTAAACTAGTTATTGATTACTTGTATGCGAGACCAACCCTTGATGAGATTATAACGCGATTCTTAAGTGCCTACTATCTTTTTGAAACAAAATTACTTTAGTGCCCACCTTTTTAGAACTCTACACACTATTAGCTTCTTAGCCGTTTAGTAATAATGGGTATCGATACTTAGGAAAGAACCGTTCCTTCCTTAGATGGCAGTCTAAGTACATATTACTATGATCTTTTACACTCCCCGTAGGATAGGCGGGGTAAGGGGCCTCACGGTTGAATAATCGGTTTAGTGTGAACACTTAAGTTATAGAATGCCAAGAGGTTGATACAAGGATCTAATTAGTTACTTATACGCATATATACTCTCTTTTAGCGATTGAATCCGCAAATATACACTCTTTTAGCGATTGAATCCGCAAATATACACTCTTTTAGCGATTGATTCCGCAACTATGATTTTACTAAATATTGTTCTACTTGGGTCTGTACAACTTTAGGGTATTGATACGCCCGCTACTTCGAAACTTTTAAAGTATATAAGCTTAAAGCGACTTTCTCCGCTAACTTTCTTTGTGAAACTTTTTACTTTTATACACTTAAACGAAACTTTTGCCGAGCAACTCAAACTGTAACTCACTCACTACTTTTTGTAGTTGACACTTTATCTCATGTTTCAGGAACTAAGCGTAAGTTATGAAGTGGATTGCTCAGGCGGGTCAAGCCAGTTATGTGAAGTGTAATTCGGGAAGATGACCTTTATATTTAGGAATTTTTATTGAAAACATTTTATTATGTACTGTTGTCTTAGACGTATGAATCCTGGTTGTATCTTTTGAACTCTAGTAATTTCCAACTTTAAATTAAATGACGTGAACCGTTGATTCTAGTATAACCCGTGAAATGATTCTTTGCTCTTCACATCTCGTGTTTCCGCTTTCGCGGGGTGTGACAGACTTGGTATCAGAGCACGGGTTGTCGTGAAAACGGTTTTAAAATTTTTCCAAAAGTTTTCGAAACCAAAACTACAACCAAGGCTTTTAAGAAAAATCATTTTTGGGTTCAAACTTTAGTACATTATTTTCCTCAGTTGCATGATTACCTTTTTCAACTACGCATGACTTGATCAATTATGCCTAGTTCAAAATGAATTATGCCAGAACGGAAGGTCAATTGCTATCGTTAACGGTTTTGAGTCGAAAAATTCCCGGTCTTGTCGATTCCCGATACTCTCATAACTGACCCGTGCATGCATTTTACTTACGTTTTCCTATTTTTAGTTTCCCCCGTACTTATGTAGCTCTCTATTTGCAGATACGCCATGTCTCAGTCATCGCACTCCCGATCCCAGTCACGATCGCTCCCACAAGCCGCCTCCCCATCGCACGAACCCTCTGAGGGCCATACGGCCTCCGAGAGTCAACGTCATCAGACGACTGACCCGACGGAGGATACATCCATGATTGTCAGCAGCAGCAACGGGTCCAGCCCGAGGACCGTGTTACCACCGCCCCGACCGGCACCCGTTGCAGCACCACCGCAACACCGAGGGCCCAGCGCTAGGGTGACCGTGCATCAGCACCCGGGTCCGTTCCGACCCGCACCTCCTCAGTCCTTCGTGGACCCATACGATCCCGCCTCTCGTACTCCAGTTACAGAACGTTACGCGTAGGACCGTCAGTTCCTCGAGGAGAGGCGACGCGCCCAGGAGGCCGGACCCTCCCGACCGATGATGCCACCCACTCACCAGCCTCTCCCACCAGCTTCATTTCTCAACCTGCACCGTCAGGTCCGGGGACTTGCGGAGGAAGCCCAAGAGCAGGGTCTCCTTCTCTTCGAAGTCTCCGATGCCGCACACAAGCTGGCGGAGCAGTCAATGCGAATTATCGCATCGGCTCAGACCACTGCACGGACTGTGCAGCGCCTTGTCAGCGCGTGTTTGATCATGGGAACATTGATAGTGGCTATCGCCGCTAAGATGTTCTTCGAGAGGCGCCGCTAGGAATTTTCCTTTGTATTTGTACTGTACTAGCTTAGTCGTAATTTTCCATTGTACACGACTTAAGCTACTATCTACTATTTCCTATGTATTGTACTTGTATTTTTATTCAGTATTTTGTTTCGTGTACCGAACCTTATATTATTATGGAAATCTCTATCTTTATTATTCGTACTTGTTTCGTCGTGTGAATCTTTTATTATTGTCAATCATTATTATTTTCCCTTGAATCATCATCGCGCGTGTACCGCTACCTTTATTGTATACTCTTTTACTGTTATCGCTACCGTACTTGTGCTAATTGCCCGCTCATATTACTTTTGTATACTCGATGCTATTAACCTCTGAGTTAAATTCTCATCGTAAATTCCAATTCGTGCGTTCTAAACTAGATTCTTCTTTCCAGTGTAGAACCATGCCTCCCAAGAGAAGCCGCGTTGACCTTATAGCTGAGCAGATCACTGCGCAGTTCAAAGCGGCACTCCCATGCATGATCGCCCAGATCATCGCTGGGGTCGACAACGGGATTTTCGAGGACGACAACCCCAACGTCGACTACCCAGAGAACAACCATGATTGTAACCTTCCCTTCTTCCCAGCCTCCATCAAACAAGAGGAAGGCGAACCCCTCGGAAACAATAAACCCCTCCTCCCTCCTGTACCAATCCAACAGAATGAGGGCGAGAACCTTGGAACCAACAGTCTCCCTTCCCTCCAACTCGCATCCAGCGAAGGGAGAATAAGAAAAGGAAGGTTCATCATCAACCCACATGGAGCAGCAGCAACAAGAAACCCACACCAAGAACCCGAGCTTACACTGGACCCTTCCCTAAGTGTCCCAACTGCCCCCTCCACCATGTTGGAAACTGTCCGGTGTGCTACAGGTGCCGCCAGAAGGGACACATTTCGATGTACTGTCCAGAAAAAGCAAACAAACCCGTTAGGAAGTTGCTATGCCTCGAGTGTGGAAGCAACCAACACCTTCATGGGACTTGCCCCATAGCGCATACCACAAGAACTTTCAGTACACTCGCGATCACAGCTGAAGAGGCACTTCCGGACCCCAATGCAATTACGGGTACGTTTTCTGTCAATGACCATTCTTCTTCCGTGCTATTCGATTCAGGAGCTGAAAGAAGGTTTGCCTCTTTAGAATTTAGACCCCTCATTAACATAGGACCTAAAGCTCTTACGGATAGACTTCTATCGAACATGCCAACGATCAATAGTCGAAGCTTCGAATACAATCTTAGGATACCCGATGCACTCATTTGACTAAAACCTTCCCCATCAATCTAATTCCTATCGAACCGTCAAGCTTTGACGCTATCGTTGGGATGGACTGGTTATCTCATTTCCGAGCCAAGACCGTCCGTTTAGAAAAACCCACCCGTATTCCCATTCAGAAAGTGAAACTCTCGTCGTTCAGGAGGAAAAACCTGGATGACAACTTCGCAACATGTCTTCCTTGAAAATGCGCAAGTACCTCGAGAAGGACTACGTAGGATCCCTCGCCCACGTCGTTGAACGTAAACCTAAGGAAAGCCGAGTCCAAGACATTCCCGTAGTCAAGGACCATCCAGAGTCTTTCCTGAGGATTTTCCCGGGCTACCGCCGAATCGACAAGTGGGAATTCCGAATAGACTTCGTTCCTGGCACAGCACCAGTGCCAAGACACCATGCCATCCAGCACCACCCGAGATGCAAAGGCGGCCAAAGCCGCTGCAGGAACTTCTAGACCCTGGTTCTATCCGCTCAAGTTCGTTCCCCTAGGGAGCCCCAATCCCCCTTAGCAAAAGAAAGACGGATCCTTCCGCCTGTACACCGATTATCTCAAACTTATCAAGCTGACCGTCACGAACCGATAACCACCCCGAGGATCGACGACCTATTCGACCAGTTGCAGGGTGCAACTTTCCTCTCAAAAATCGACCTCCGCCCAGATTATCATCAGGTTCGTGTCAGTGAAACCGACATTCCTAAAACCGCTTTCCAAACTCAATACGTACATTACGAGTTCCCCTTCTGTCGTTCGGCCTAACCAACACACCAACAGTATTCATGGACTTAATGAACAGAGTGTGTAGGCCGTACTTAGACGATTCGTAATAGTAATCATTGTCAACGTTCTCATCTACCCAAGGAAGATCATGTGAAACACCTTAAGCTCATTCTAGAACTTCCCATAAGTCGGAAACCGTACGCCAAATTCTCGAAGCGTGAATGTGGGCTCCGAGAAGTACATCTCCGTGGTTCTATGCTCAACCAAGAAGGAATTCGAACTCAGGATAAACGTAACCCGCTACGTCAAGGGCCGAGCATGAATTCGGAAATCCGAAAGTCTTCGTAAACTCATTTCCGGCAAGGGCCACCGATCTCAATATTCCATCCATCCGGGATCCGACTTGTGGAGCAAGGATCCCCAAGAATGTTGTTGGTGGCCGAGCATGAAAAAGGATATCGCCTTGTATATAGCCAAGTGTCTCACTTGCTCCATGGTCAAGGCGGAATATCGAAACCCCCCCCCCCCCCCCCCCCCCAAACCTACATCAACGAGATCGTCTCTCGTCATGGAACACCTCTCTCCACCATCTCCGATAAGGATAGTCGATCTACGTCCCATATCCGGGATATCTTTCAGAACTCGCTAAGGACGCGACTAGACCTCATCACCACATACCACCCTCCGACCTATGGTCAGAGTGAAAGGACGATCCAAACACTTGAAGAGATGCGGAGAGCGTGTGTAGTTGCCTGTGTAGGAATTCGAGACACTCACCTTCCTTTGGTCGAGTTCACCTACGACAACAGCTACCATGCCAGCATCATGTGAGCACCCTTCGAAGCCCTATATGGACGCAAGTGTCGGTCACCGCCCTGTTGGCTAGAAGTTGACGATTGACAACTTGCAAGGTCCAACGTCTCCCTCTGTCCGCGAAAGACTGGAAGCATCCCGTACCCGGCAAAAGAGCTAAGTAACCAACCAGAAGAAAACCCCTCGAGTCCCAAGATGGCGATAGAGTACTTCCCAAGATATCGCCATAGAAGGGGGTAGTCTGTTTCTGGAAACGCGGCAAACTGAGCCCTAGGTACACCGGTCCATTCGGAGTCTTAGGGCGTATCCGCCCAGTTGCTTCTCGCCTTCAACTCCCCCAGATTCTTTCAAACGTTCATATATATTCCATGTCTCACACTTGAAAGTGTCTATCTGATGAGACCATCGTCATCCCTCATGGCAAGGTCAAAAATCGATAACAAACTCAACTTCATCAATGAACCGCTTGAGGTTGTTGACCGAGAGGTCAAATAACCCAGGCAAAGTCGTGTACCTATGGTCAAGTTCGGTGGAATTCCCGACGTAGTCCCAATCCACGTGAGGACGTGAGGACCGATATCCGTCAGCGGAATCCACATTGAATGACGGCACTTCTTCATGATGGGACGAACTAAATTTCGGGACGAAATTTCTTTCAACCCGGGGAGAATGTGACAACCGTCAAATTTCCAGGTGCAATTTTATACTCTATGTCTCTTAACTGTCTGTCTCTGTCTTTAACTGTTCAAAAAAAACCGAAAACGCGTCATTGTCGGAATCACACCCAGAACCAATTTATATAAGTCCTAATACCAAGAAAACACTTAATGAACTTTCCTAGGTTCATAACGTATCATATTAAAGAACTTTAGTTAACGAAAAGGTCCAACGAAACAATAATACAAAAACAGCCAAAACTCAAAAATATTTACAAAATTGGTCCATGACGCCGCACACAGGCCTTGTGCGCCGTCCTGGAAGGACCAGATTTGCAAAACAATTCGAAATTTTGCATGTCTCGATTCCACCAACTTTTAACCCAATCAAACTCGTTTTTCTACCATCATTACTGAAAGTTGACAGTCCCAAACACATTTCTTACCACCTTTCTTTCTTTTCTTTCATTTTACCATTTTACTTATTCAAAAACACACATACACACAAAAACTCTCTGAAAGCCTCCCTAAATCCAGTGATTTCCAGCCTCAAAAACTCAAGGTTTAACCATCAAAAACGTTTGAACAATCAAGGGAAGCAAGGGGAAGCTAGTTGTTTTCGGTTTCAAGCATTTTACCGATTTTTGGAGCTCTAAATCCGTCAAAAACTCAATCCATCCATTTCCCTCCGTTAGAAATCACTCTTTTATCATTCTTTACTGTTTTAAATACTTGCATGTATGATCTAAAGTCTAAAAACAAGTTTTTACAAAGATTTACAACGTTTTATGGTCAAAAACGATTTTTAACCGAAATAACCTTTGGATCTAGAAATTTATGGTTAAAAACACTTTAGAAACTGTTAAAATGATATTTTATTCAGTTTAGACTTATTGCATGTCGAAATCCGTGGCTAAAATAAACGTTTTGCTCGAAAAATCCGAAATTCATAATCTGTGCGCCGTCCTAAGGCACTAGGACGACGCAACGGGCATTTTTGCCTTCTATGCGTCGTTCCTAAGGCCCAGGACGACGCACAGCCCAACCATTTTTCCCGAAAATTCGTTATTTGGGGGTTTTGAACTCGTTTGCACCGCTGACTTTTTGTAACTATTATTTTGGGACTGAGTTGGATTAAATTAATAACATTTGTGACTCGTATGGACTATTTGGACTTAAAATGGACTAGATTAAGTAGGATATCGTGTTATATGTGTTTTGTGAGCGTAAGCGGAATTGCATTTTGGGATATGAAATTTGGGCGCGGAAGCGCTGCCCAAATTTCCTTAGAAAAATGCAAACCACCTCAGCGAGCAAAATCACTTGTAACGTGATAATAATAAACGTTAAATTGGACTTTCGGACAAAAACGTAACATTAACCGTTTCGGACGATTTTGGACAATTTGGACCTTGACACTTAAAGTTTAATAAAATCTTATCTATTATATTATATAAAAGAACATAATAAGATAATAACTATTGAACAATCTTGGTATTATAGGCGTTCCGTGATTCCCGGCTCCCATTTCCGATCGATTTCCGAATTCCTTATCTTCGCAACCCGTGAGTTACACCCCTCTCTACTTTTGTATTTTAAATACTCTTTTTTTGGGGAAACATGAGATCAAACTGTTTTTGAACTATATCTTTTATGTGCAACTGTGCTATGAACTTTGACTTTACGTACAATGAATTTACGAACTATTTGCCTATGGAAACTTTTGTGAACTTGTACAACTATTGTGTATCTTTTGAAACTATTACGAACTATTGATCTATTTTGGAAACTTTGTGAAACTCATATGAGTAGAAACACTTTATTGCCTTATTGGCTACTTACTTATTTAAACTTATCGGCTTTCCCCCTTATTGGCTACTTACTATTTGAAACTTTTATGAACTTATGAAACTTTTGCGAACCTTTGGAAACTCTTGCAAACTTATGTAACTATTGTGAACTTTTGGAAACTATATGAAACTATTGATCTATTTTGGAAACTTGTGAAACTTTTATGCGTAAACACTTTGGCTAAACTAGTTATTGATTACTTGTATGCGAGACCAACCCTTGATGAGATTATAACGCGATTCTTAAGTGCCTACTATCTTTTTGAAACAAAATTACTTAGTGCCCACCTTTTTAGAACTCTACACACTATTAACTTCTGAACCGTTTAGTAATAATGGGTATCGATACTTAGGAAAGAACCGCTCCTTGCTTAGATGGCAGTCTAAGTACATATTACTATGATCTTTTACACTCCCCGTAGGATAGGCGGGGTAAGGGGCCTCACGGTTGAATAATCGGTTTAGTGTGAACACTTAAGTTATAGAATGCCAAGAGGTTGATACAAGGATCTAATTAGTTACTTATACGCATATATACTCTCTTTTAGCGATTGAATCCGCAAATATACACTCTTTTAGCGATTGAATCTGCAAATATACACTCTTTTAGCGATTGATTCCGCAACTATGATTTTACTAAATATTGTTCTACTTGAGTCTGTACAACTTTAGGGTATTGATACGCCCGCTACTTCGAAACTTTTAAAGTATATAAGCTTAAAGCGACTTTCTCCGCTAACTTTCTTTGTGAAACTTTTTACTTTTATACACTTAAACGAAACTTTTGCCGAGCAACTCAAACTGTAACTCACTCACTACTTTTTGTAGTTGACACTTTATCTCATGTTTCAGGAACTAAGCGTAAGTTATGAAGTGCATTGCTCAGGCGGGTCAAGCCAGTTATGTGAAGTTTAATTCGGGAAGAAGACCTTTATATTTGGGAATTTTTATTTAAAACATTTTATTATGTATTGTTGTCTTAGACGTATGAATCCTGGTTGTATCTTTTGAACTCTAGTACTTTCCAACTTTAAATTAAATGACTTGAACCGTTGATTCTAGTATAACCCGTGAAATGATTCTTTGCTCTTCACATCTCGTGTTTCCGCTTTAGCTGGATGTGACATTCAAACTCGAGTTTTAGTTAGTTTTGTATATTTTTATAGGATCAACAAAAACCTAATAAAATATATGTTACACACTCACCTTGTAAAAAGAAGAAAAAAGATACATCCGCTTTTGTTGGTCTAAAAATTAGTTTGAAGATATGATTGGTGATAGAACAACAAATAAACAAACTTAAAAGATGGTCTATTTGTTTTTGTTTTTAATTAATTGATTAATAAGAAGATCATGAATTGGTTGAATTTATGTGAAATGTTGGATAGATTAGGTTTATTTTTAGGCCTATATTTTAGATATGTGTATAACGACGTTTTTAAAACCCGCGCGTAGCGGCGGGATAACAAAATTGAAGTCGAAAATTAAAAAATACATGTTTAAAGCAAAAACCGTCACGCCTTCCACAATAATAGTAACATAAAGTAAAATTTTAAAAGTGCGTATCGTGTCAGGAAAAAACATTTTTTCGTAAAAAAATGTATATACAAAATGAATTATATAAACCATAATAAACTTGCTACTTGGTCAATAGTTCAGGGACTATTTCTATAAATAACCGAAAGTAAAAACAGGTCCCATATGTAGGGTTTGTTGGGATCCGCCGTTACCCCACTTGTTTAAATAGACACTTATTCTTCTACTTCCCTATCCACACATGTTTCATAAAATAAAATCTCTCGAAACTCCAACTTAATAGTAGTTACTTACATGCGATGTCCGCGATTCTTAAAGCTTAAGAACACGTCATAACTTCAGACATATTTTCTATTAGATATGACGTGTTGTTAGGTTTTAGAAACGCCGTCATTCGCAAACTAGTTTCATCTTAGCTTAACTTAGCTTGTTGATGTAGTTTGCATGTGTTTGTAGTTCTAGTTCTCTAGATCTAGAAGATTTTACTAACTTTTAGTTGTATTTTTTTCATTTCGTGTGTTTCTTGTCACTTGTTTTCATGGACTTAGATGTTTTTTTTTTCTTTCTCAAACCATCAAGTTTTACTAAAATAAGTAATGTTTGCGTATAAAATCAGTAGGTTCATAATCAAAAGTTTACTACAATTGTGTTATGATTACATCAAAAGTTCTACTAAAACTTAAAAAATTAAAAGTTTTGCAGATATCCCGCTTGATATACACCGTCTCCGTCCTTGGTTATAGCTCTTAGTTAACTACAAAGTTTCTTAAAAGATTTACTTCATTTCCTATATAATATATAAAAAATAAGCAGTATTAACACGAAAACTTTCATCTATGTTGTAAAACCTAAAAAAAACTACTACTTGATTATCCATTTAGAACTTAAACAACCTAGAATTAAGATAACTACAAATTTAGTTTAATAAAATAAAATAAGATAAGATAAGATAAAAGGTACAATGCTTTAATGTATTAGTAATGAGAAATAAATTTGATCTAATTGTGCAGGAAGTTACCAAATTTTATTGTTGTCAGTATATGGTAGTTGAGAAATTTTAAAATATTGTCATATATGAAACAAAGATGTACATGTTTTTATTAGGATTCCTTTTTGGATGGTGTTTGGTTTCAAGTTTAACCATTTTTTAAGGAAATTTGTTGGTTCCATATTTGAAAAAGTAAAAAAAAAGGTTTTCATTTTATGATCATCTTAAGCAAGTCTACTAACAGTTATTACATTGTTATCAAGCTGAACATCAAATCACACTAACAACTACGACACCGGAAATATAACATTAATATAAAAACAAAAAAAAACAGCCCATAACTAAGTCCTTGTAACATGTCCAAGGATTCCTTAACTAAAAGGTAGTTTAAACAAGCATAACTTTGTTAGTGATACGGCTTACTTTTACAAGAACCAAAAATCCATCTAAATATCAACAAGCATAACTCTGTGCCACAAAAAAACCCAAAAATTCAAAATGGTTGAAAATTATAAAACTTTTAAAAGGATTTGTGGAATGTTACAAATGCCTATATTATCAAAGAAACTTCAGAATTTTGAAACAAGTGTCTCGGTGTAAGACGACTGAAATAACCAATTTTCTATTATATGGTTTATTCTCTCCGATCGGGTTGAAACCCTTGGCCGGTCACAAACATCCTTAAATTCCTAAAGTGACCTAAATGAAGCTTTTTCCATTCCATTCTCCACTCGTTAATTTTGATTGTTTACGAATTTGATGTGAAGATGGAGTATTTGCAGAGAGAGACTTAAATTTAGTAGAGTAAGCAAACTAGCTTTACCATTATGATTTGTAAATATATGTTGATTTGATTTGTAAAATAAATAACTTGAGAGAGTAGTATAATATTTGACACCATAATATTTTGATAGGTAGACTTTACTAACATACAATTTCTCTTAGTAACTTTGTTTTTATTAAGAGTTAATTACATAAATCGTGCCTAAGGTTTATTTTAAATTAGGGATTTCGTCTCTAAATTTAAAAAGTTGCATAAATCATCCATTTTTAGGAAATAGTTTCCTTTTTCGTCCCTAAGATTTGCTCCAATTATGGATTTTGTCCCTAAGATTTTTCCTCAATTACGGATTTGGTCCCTAAGGTTTGCCCCAATCACTGGTGCAAATTAGAAATTAGGGATGAAAAACGTAATTAATTTCTAAACTTGGACGATTTATGCAACTTTTTAAATTTAGAGACGAAATCCATATTTTGAATATAGTATATTGACGATTTATATAATTAACTCTTTTATTAATATACTTTGTTTTTATTAATATATGGTTAATATGGGCTCAATATATAGTCCCATAGGAAAAAGTTTAGTGGCTAGGCCCAAGTAGATGTAGTTTTGGCCTCTTGTTCCTTGCCCCAAATGAAATTTTTGTCTTTCTGAGTAAGTTCGGTTAGGGGTTTAGCGATCTTTGAGAAATTCTCAATAAACCTACGATAGTAGCCAGCCAATCCTAGGAATTGTCGGATTTCCGTAGGAATTTTTGGGGCTTGCCATTTCTCAATCGCTTCGATTATGGCTGGATCTATGTGAATTCCCTCTTCATTGATCACATGACCGAGGAAATGTACTTCTCGGAGTCAGAATTCACATTTCGAAAATTTAGCGTACAATTTCAGATCTCTAAGAAGTTCCAGAATGAGTTTCAAGTGTCGTTCATGATCTTGTTTGTTCCGGGAATAGATTAGGATATCGTCTATGAACACGATTACAAATTTGTCCAGATATGGTCGACACACCCTGTTATGACCGGTTAAATTTATTCGTTACCTTTGGATTGACTAACATTAGAAGAGGGGAAGATATTGTGTGGTCAGGATCGAGGTGTATGACTAGTCTAGGCATGATATCCTCGCTAGGGTTGTGAAACAAGATATGATATTTGAAATTTACAATGTTTGCTGAAACTTGTCGTTGGGTCAACTTTTACTTAAAATTGTGATTAATTCACCAACATGTTGTTGATGTCGTTTTTAACGCTTTTCAGGAATTTGAGGATTCCCTTGATCATGCCATACGTGCTTTTCGGATCGTTTGTTTTGTGTATTCTGGAACTTGTGATACTTTATGTAATTTCCATGGTGATCCATTTTGTGACAGTTGTATTGTATTTGTACTTAGCGATTCATCGCTTTTGAATTGTATTGTATTTTGTAAACAGTTGGCATGATTAATGTTATTACGATGCTTTGTTTATTGGTTGTAATGTTGTTATCCTTGAATCTTGAAATCGTAACTGGAACACCTCGTGTTTCCGCTCTAAGCGGGGTGTGACAGAAGTTGGTATCAGAGCCAAAGGTTATAGCGAACCGATTGATTTTAAGTGAGTAAATCACTTGGATTATGACCATAGGCTTTTGAAATCGATTTTTCTATGATTTTCTATATGTGCACTATTTTTCATACGTGTTTAAATTCGCGTTTATTATTTTTGGCGTTGGCCTTATGTTCGTGTTGCTCACATTCTGGTGATCGAGTTTTCTTTCTTTTATTTTTAGGACGATGCCGCCTAAAAAGACAACCGCGACGAGACGTTCCGCGAGACGTGCTACGGCAAACGCGAGAGCTAATACCACGACTCCGCGAGCGAGAGTGAATAATGTGGAAACAAATACGACCCCAAACTTCGGTCAGATGATCGCCCAGCAGATTGCAGCAATGATGCCCGATATCGTTGCTCAAATTAGGGATGGCACCGCTCAGGGAACTGGTGGTTCGGGTCTTGAAAATCCCGAGCAGATTATTGATGCTAACGGTCCTGAAGTGGTACATACTGGGTCTGGTGGACCCAAGGCTGGTTCGGGTGGAGCAGAGGGCTCGACTCAACACACTGGATGCACCGAGGGTGCGACTGGAACGCTTCAGTGGTTGGAGAAACTAGAAGCTATCTTTGATGCGGTGAGTTGTGCGGACGAGGATCGAGTCCGTTTTGCTACGTTCGTATTCCAAGGTTCTGCACTAACATGGTGGAATTCGGTCGTGAACGTGCGAGGCCGAGCAGAAATTAACACCATGACTTGGGATCAACTGAAGGAGCTAATGATTGTGGAGTATGTGCCTGAATCTGAGATTCAGAAGCTGGAAGATGAGTTTTGGAGTCTGACGATGGTTGGGTCAGACATCCAGGGATACAACTCGCGTTTTCACGCTTTGTCCCAATTGGTACCACACTTGGTTCGACCAGAGCTCAAGCGAATCGGCCGCTACACCAACGGATTACCCCAAGAAATCCGTAAGGGGGTCCTTTCCAACAAACCGAGCAATTTTCAGAGCGCGGTGGAAATTGCGACCACGTTGACTCAGAACGCGGTCCGTGACGGTGAGTTACCCCCAGTGGTGGTTAAGCAAAACTCCGGAGGGAAACGGAGTGGTGGATTCCGTTATGGTGACTCGAGGAAGAAGTCGAGGAAGCAGGATGCTCCTAAGATGGTGCAAGCATTCGCAGCAGTGACTCCGAATACCCAGGGTAGGCCTCCAAAATGTGATCGGTGTGGTAATCACCACGCCAAGGATATGGCTTGTTGGGTATGGAGTAAGTGTAAAAACCTGGGGCACACAAATAGGTTTTTTAAGTCCATGAGGGGCAAATGTTATGAATGTGGTTCTCCAGATCATCATAAGGACATATGTCCCAAATTAGCTCCTACTGGTAATGCTTCTGGATCGGGTCCTCGAGGCGGGGCATTTGTGATTGGAGCCAAGGAGGCCCAACAGGATCCACACGTCGTTACGGGTACTTTTCTTATCTGTGGTCGACCTGCGTTTTTTTTATTTGATTCTGGTGCGGATAGAAGTTTTATAACTAATGAGTTTAGGAATTTAATTCCTTGTAAGTATAGACCTTTAGTACCTTCTTTTGAAATAGAACTAGCTGACGGTGAGTTTTTGCATGCTATTGAAGTACTTTCTGCCTGTAATGTTAGCTTCGATGACCACTCTTTTCCTATCGACTTGATTCCAATTAAATTAGGTAGTTTCGACGTAATTATTGGTATGGATTGGTTAGAGACGCACCGTGCATAGATTATATGTTTCGATAAGATGATTCGTATTCCATTAACGCAGGGAGAACCGCTATTAGTTTAAGGGAATAAGGCAGAGAAGCGCCTTAAGATCGTCTCATGCATGAAAGTCCGGAAGTACATCAAACGGGACGGTTCACTCTTTCTTGCACATCTTGTGAAGAAAGACAACACGCAGAAGCTGGAAGAGAAGCCAGTAGTTTGTGATTTCCCCGATGTGTTCCCAGAGGACTTACCTGGTTTACCACCTCGTCGAGAGGTAGAGTTTAGGATCGACTTAGTTCCCGGAGCAGCGCCGGTGGCGAAGCCTCCTTATCGGTTAGCACCTTCGGAGATGTTAGAGCTATCCAAGCAGATCCAGGATTTAGTGGACAAAGGCTTCTTTAGGCCGAGTTTCTCTCCTTGGGGCGCGTCGGTACTTTTCGTAAAGAAGAAAGATGGTTCGATGAGATTATGTATAGACTACCGAGAGCTGAACAAGCTGACAGTAAAGAACCACTATCCCTTCCCACGAATTGATGATTTGTTTGACCAGCTTCATGGCTCATGTTTCTTTTCAAAGATTGATTTACGGTCCAAATATCACCAATTGAGGGTGCAGGAGGAGGACATTCCAAAGACTGCTTTTCGAACGCGATACGGTCATTACGAGTTTTTAGACATGTCGTTCGGTCTCACGAATGCGCCTGCAACATTTATGGACATGATGAACCGTATATGAAGTCCTTACCTCGATAAATTCGTGATCGTGTTCATCGACGACATTCTGATATATTTTCGTAGCCGTGAGGAGCACGAGGAGCACTTGAGAATAGTGCTGGAGTTGCTCAGGAAGGAGCAGCTTTACGCTAAGTTCTCGAAGTGTGAGTTTTGGTTGTCGGAGGTCCAGTTTCTTGGCTACGTGGTTAGCAAGAAGGGAATCCACGTTTATCCTGCCAAGATTAAGGTCGTCAGAGATTGGGTTTTTCCGAAGACACCCACCGAGATCCGTTCAATCTTGGGTTTGGCAGGTTACTATCGTCGCTTCATCGAAAATTTCTCGAAGATAGCCTCGCCAATGACGAAGTTGACCCGGAAGAACGAGGAGTTTGTTTGGGGTGCTGAGCAAGAAGAGGCTTTTCAGCTATTGAAGAAGCGATTGTGTGATGCTCCTATCTTGAGTCTCCCCGAGGGTACCGAAAATTTTGTTGTATATTGCGATGCTTCGCATAAGGGACTCGGGTGTATACTGATGCAGAACGGGAAAGTGATTGCCTATGCTTATCGTCAGTTGAATATTCATGAGAAGAACTACACGACCCACGACTTGGAATTAGGCGCGATAGTTTTTGTATTAAAGATTTGGCGCCATTATCTTTACGGTACTAAGTGTATTGTTTACACCGATCATAAATCGTTACAGGACATCTTTGATCAAAAGATGTTGAATATGAGGCAACGCCGATGGGTGGAATTTCTTAACGATTATGATTGCGAGTTTCGCTACCACCCGGGTAAAGCGAATCTAGTACCCGATGCGTCGGTTAAGCAGGTGAGAGTTCGCGCTATGATGGTTTCTATTCAGTCGAGCTTGAAGACTCGTATTATTCAGGCCCAACAAGAGGCTCTCACCGAGGATTTCCTGTAAAATGAAGGATTATTTAGTTTGGCACGGCAATTGGAGCCGAAAGACGACGGGGTGATGTATTTCTTGGACCGTATTTGGGTACCGTCGATTCTAGGCAGTTGATATTGGACGAGGGTCACAAGTCTAATTATTCCGTACATCCCGGGGGGGATAAGATGTACCATGACTTAAAGAATTTTTACTGGTGGCCGGGCATGAAGAGGGCGATTGTCAAGTATGTAGGCAAGTGCTTGACATGCTCAAAGGTCAAGGCAAAGAATCAGAAGCCTTCTGGTCTTCTTCAGCAATCGGAAATCCCATAGTGGAAGTGGGAAAACATCACGATGGATATTGTAACGAAGCTTCCTAGGTCGTCAGAAGTTATGATACCATTTGGGTTATCGTGGATCGGCTGACTAAGTCAGCACATTTTCTACCTGTTCGTGAGGATTACCGAATAGAGAAGTTAGCTAGGCTGTGTATCGACGAGATCGTGGCCAGACATGGCATTCCGTTATCTGTTATCTCTGATCGCGACGCGCGGTTTTACTTCGAGATTCTGGCAGACGCTACATCAAGCTTTGGGCACAAGATTGGATGTGAGCACGGCTTATCACCCTCAAACCGATGGGCAGAGCGAGCGCACGATTCAGACATTGGAAGATATGCTACGCTCGTGTGTTTTAGATTTTGGCGGGAGTTGGGATCGACATTTACCGTTGGCGAGTTTTCGTACAACAATAGTTACCACTCCAGCATAAATTGCGCGCCTTTTGAGGCTCTTTACGGTCGGAAGTGTAGGTCTTAACTCTGTTGGGCTGAGATTGGTGATAGCCAGATTATGGGTCCGGAGCTGATCCAAGAGCCGACTGATAAGATCTTTAAGATCAAGGATCGTCTGTTAGCGGCGAGAGATTGTCAGAAGAAATACGCGGATTTGGGTCGGAAACCTTTGGAGTTCAAGGTCGGCGATATGGTGTTATTGAAAGTTTCGCCATGGAAGGGTGTGTTTCGTTTCGAGAAGCGCATCAAGTTAAGTCCACGTTTTACGGGTCCTTTTAGTGTTTTGTCTCGGGTTGGACCAGTGGCTTACCGTCTTGAGTTGCCACCTGAGTTGTGCGGTGTGTACAAAGTATTTCATGACTCGCATCTCAAGAAGTGTCTTGCCGACGAGTCTTTGATTGTTCCCTTGGAGAAATTACGTTTGGACGATTCGCTTCACGTGACAGAGGAGGCGGTGGAAATCTTTGACCGAGATGTCAAGCGTTTACGGCTTAGTCGGATCCCGATAGTGAAGGTCCGATGGAACTCTAAGATTGGAGCTGAATTTACGTGGGAACAGGAGGACGAGATGCAGCGGAAGTATCCCCAGCTCTTTCCTGGCAGCGATGCTCAGTAGACATTTCGAGGACGAAATTATTTTTACTGGGGGAGGCTGTGACGTCCCGTCAATCTGAGGTACTTATGTTACCGGTATTATTTTAATTTTAATCTCAATTGTTTGGACCCTTGCATTTCGCCTTGTTTTACTCACGGTTTATTATTGAGAATCGGGTTTTATGTGTTTGTTGATTCGTCCCTCGAGACGTAAACTTTATATTTACCTAAGTGCCAAATTGTTAGTATACTCGTGTTAATAAGTTAGGAGGTTAAGCTAAAATTCGTCGGTTAACGTATTCTTTATCTTCGAGAAATCGTGCCTCGCTCTTGTTTATACTTATACCGAGAAGTACGTATCTCAAAATCGGAATTGAATTCGAATCATTTAATGAATCCTAATACCAAGAAAACACTTAATGAACTTGCCTAAGTTCATTTCAAAACTAATCGTAAACTTTCAACTAACGAAAATGCTTAACGATGAAACAAACGAAAAACAAAAAATTTGCAGAAATCTGCCTAGATGCGCCGCGCCGCATATGGGGTGCAGATCAGCAATTTTTCCAACTTTTGTAACTTATCAAAAACGTGGCTATAGTCTTCAACACATGTCCAATAGGTGTCAAAACCTCATCAAACACAGGTTTTAACACTCTAATAGAACATGCAATCCTCTTTCATTCATTTCACAATCACACACACACATCAACTCTTTTTCTCTCTTTCTCTTTGAAGCATAACACACACACAAACACTCTCTCAAATTTCCTTTTCTTGTGGCTGTAATTCCAGCAAGATACAAGTTAAATCCACCATTAAGCACCACTACAAATAGTTATTTTCATCAAAAGGAGCAAGGGCTCTTCATCCCTTTGGTGGATTACTTTGGTTTTCATCATTTTCGGGTCGAAATCACCTTCAAACGTCAAGGATTCTCCATCAAATCTTGTTAGATCATCACATATTCATTTTCCTTGGGGTATAATAACTAATCTCTACTGTATTTTCTAAGTTTTATTCATTGCATGTGTAATCTAGTTCATAGAAATGAGTTTTATAAAGATTTGATGGGTAATAATCTATGAAATCAAGATTTTTATAAAAATGTATATGGAACTTAGATTAAATGATGGAAAAGCTTACAAAAGTGTTTATTGAAAGTGTTTTTAAAGATATTATAACTTGCATGTCCAAATCTACCATCAAAAGATAAATTTCTCAACACGAAAAACGATTTCGGTAAAAATCCGGTCTCAAATGCGCCGCATTGATCCTCAAATGCGACGCAATTGGAGACCAGATTGTGGTTTTCTGTTTTACTCTGTTATAAATCGTAACCGTAAACTCGTTATCTTAAGATCTTCTATTAACGATTCGTGTATTGTGTTTTGGAGTTGGAATTCTCATCACCACACCACCGAGGTCTTTTGTTCCGGGTTATTTGCTTGGTATCTTTGCGGTTGTAACGGTAAGAATCGACATTCTTCAAAATTTCCTCATTTTCATATATTTGTCCTAATTAACTTCATTTTTAGCCTTGGAAATGGTTAGGATTAAAATATTAGACCAACACATTTAATATTCGCGGATTTGGACTAAGAATCGACTAATATGCGTTAAAGATACAAATTAACCGAAACTAACGTAGTATCTATTTTATTATGTAAAACCACATATAAGTATGTATATAACACTTGGTGAATGTGGTTGGAACAAAATACAATTTTTGACAAACGGGAAAGTATACAAATTTTGGAGAAATATTTTATGACGCGGAAGCGCTACCCGAATTTACATTTTTGACTTTTAACGACAATAAACGCTCGCATAAGTAAACTTATAAATAAAAGTAACATATTATGCAAGAACATCGTCTTTGGCCTCAAAGACGCCAACGTATTCATAAATGTCATAATGTGTATTTACAAAATGATATCGTAATCTAAAACCATCAAGCGACATTTTTACGACAAACTTTTTATAAAATGGTTTTGAAAGTCATATTACTCTAGTATTTTGAAAAAGTAAAGACTTTAAATTCTCAAAATGTCAATGTTGACTTTCACTTTGACTTATGCTTTCCTTCGGGTTGACTTTGACTTTTATAATGTCAACACCTTTGACTTTGCCTTTTTCAAAGTCGACATCTTTTATTTTGACCAAGTCAACCTCTTCGACGTAGACCTTGGTCGGTCTGGATAAAACTTGGTAACAGTATTCGATTTCCAACGATGCTCCTGTTTGTCGTTTTCGACTCGGAATGTCATTCGATTCAAGTTGCCGTTCATGACGTGAAATGTCGATATCTTTCCGGTCGGCTCTTTTGATGCGGAACATCGTCTACTTAATCTGTCATTTTGTCTCGACTTATTATTCGTTGAAATATTTTAGTAAACTTAACCTTAACCAACAAGGCTAAACCGGACTAGACTTATAGAGATACTGAGACTATGTGTTTATTGTTTTAAGGCACTTAGACGGTGGAGTTGTAGCTCCGTGTTTATAGACCCGAGTAATTGCTGTGCTTTCACAGTGAGTTATTCGTAGCCCTTGTCTTTACTGTTTTTGGGCTGGAAAGCGTATTTTAAATTGTCTGCATGTATGCGAGACATTGTTGATTATCTTGTTTACCTAGTAGGATAGGTCTGCCTTAGATTAAGAGTCATTATGGCCTTGGTGGCCCCCCTTATACACTCGTTAAGCTTTATGCCCAACGGTTTCATATATATAGCTATATGGGTTATTGTACCTAACCCTCATCGCTAGGTATGTCGCTCCTATGAGTGGATGTTATGACCGGTTAAATTTATTCGTTACCTTTGGATTGACTCAACTTAGAAGAGGGGAAGATATTGTGTGGTCAGGATCGAGGTGTATGACTAGTCTAGGCATGGTATCCTCGCTAGGGTTGAGAAACAAGATATGATATTTGAAATTTTCAATGTTTGCTGAAACTTGTCGTTGGGTCAACTTTTACTTAAAATTGCGAATAATTCACCAACATGTTGTTGATGTCGTTTTTAACGCTTTTCAGGAGTTTGAGGATTCCCTTGATCATGCCATACATGCTTTTCGGATCGTTTGTTTTTTGTATTCTGTAACTTGTGATACTTTATGTAATTTCCATGATGATCCATTTTGTGACAGTTGTATTGTATTTGTACTCAGCTATTCATCTCTTTTGAATTGTATTGTATTTTGTAAACAGTTGGCATGATTAATGTTATTACGATGTTTTGTTTATTGGTTGTAATGTTGTTATCCTTGACTCTTGATATCGTAACTGGAACACCTCGTGTTTCCGCTCTAAGCAGGGTGTGATAGAGGTTGGTATCAGAGCCAAAGGTTAAAGCGAACCGAGTGATTTTAACTGTGTAAATCACTTGGACTATGACCATAGGCTTTTGAAATCGATATTTCTCTGATTTTCTATGTGTGCACTATTTTTCATACGTGTTTAATTTCGCGTTTATTATTTTTGGCATTGGCCTTATTTTCGTGTTGTACACATTCTGCTGATCGAGTTTTCTTTCTTTTATTTATAGGACGATGCCTCCTAAAAAGACAACCGCTACAAGACGTTCTGCGAGACGTGCTACGGCAAACACGAGAGCTAATACCGCGACTCCGCGAGCGAGAGAGAATAATGTGGAAACAAATACGACCCCAGACTTCGGTCAGATGATCGCCCAGCAGATTGCAACAATGATGCCCGATATCGTTGCTCAAATAAGGGATGGCACCGCTCAGGGAACTGGTGGTTCGGGTCCTGAAAATCCCGAGCCGATTATTGATGGTAACGGTCCTAAAGTGGTAATTACTGGGTCTGGTGGACCCAAGGCTGGTTCGGGTGGAGCAGAGGGCTTGACTCGACACACTGGATGCACGTTCAAGACCTTCATGAGCTGCAAAGCTCTAGAATTTAGAAGCACCGAGGGTGCAACTGGAACGCTTTAGTGGATGGAGAAACGGGAAGCTATCTTTGATGCGGTGAGTTTTGCGGACGAGGATCGAGTCCATTTTGCTACGTTCGTATTCCAAGGTTCTGCTCTAACATGGTGGAACTCGGTCGTGAACGTGCGAGGCCTAGCAGAAATTAACACCATGACTTGGGAGCAACTGAAGGAGCTAATGATTGTGGAGTATGTGCCTGAATCTAAGATTCAGAAGCTGGAAGATGAGTTTTGGAATCTGACGATGGTTGGGTCAGACATCTAGGGATACAACTCGTGTTTTCACGCTTTGTCCCAATTACTACCGCACTTGGTTCGACCAGAGCTCAAGCGAATCAGTCTCTACACCCACGGATTACCCCAGGAAATCCATAAGGGGGTCCTTTCCAACAAACCGAGCATTTTTTAGAGCGTGGTGGAGATTGCGACCACGTTGACTCAGAACGCGGTCCGTGACGGTGAGTTACCCCAGTGGTGGTTAAGAAAAACAACGGAGGGAAACGGAGTGGTGAATTTCGTTATGGTGACTCGAGGAAGAAGTCGAGGAAGCAGGATGCTCCTCAGATGGTGCAAGCATTCGCAGCAGTGACTCCGAATACCCAGGGTAGGCCTCCAAAATGTGATCGGTGTGGTAATCACCACGCTAAGGAGATGGCTTGTTGGGTATGCAGTAAGTGTAAAAAGTTGGGGCACACAGATAGGTTTTTTAAGTAAATGAGGTGCAAATGTTATAAATGTGGTTCTCCAGATCATCATAAGGACAGATGTCCCAAATTAGCTCCTGCTGGTAATGCTTCTGGATCGGGTCCTCGAGGCAGGGCATTTGTGATTGGAGCCAAGGAGGCCCAGCAGGATCCACACGTCGTTACGGGTACTTTTCTTATCTGTGGTCGACCTGCGTTTATTTTATTTGATTCTGGTGCGGATAGAAGTTTTATATCTAATGAGTTTAGGACTTTAATTCCTTGTAAGTCTAGACCTTTAGTACCTTCTTTTGAAATAGAACTAGCTAACGGTGACTTTTTGCATGCTATTGAAGTACTTTCTGCCTGTAATGTTAGCTTCGATGACCACTCTTTTCCTATCGACTTGATTCCAATTAAATTGGGTAGTTTCGACGTAATTATTGGTATGGATTGGTTAGAGACGCACCGTGCAGAGATTATATGTTTCGAGAAGATGATTCGCATGCCACTACCGCAGGGAGAGCCGCTGTTAGTTCAAGGGAATATGGCAGGGAAGCGCCTTAAGATCGTCTCATGCATGAAAGTCCGGAAGTACATCAAACGGGACTGTTCACTCTTTCTTGCACATCTTGTGCAGAAAGACAACACGTAGAAGCTGGAAGAGAAGCTAGTAGTTTGTGATTTCCCCGATGTGTTCCCAGAGGACTTACCTGGTTTACCACCTCGTCGAGAGGTAGAGTTTAGGATCGACTTAGTTCCCGGAGCAGCGGCGGTGGCGAAGGCTCCTTATCGGTTAGCACCTTCGGAGATGTTACAGCTATCCAAGCAGATCCAGGAATTGGTGGACAAAGGCTTCGTTAGGCCGAGTTTCTCTCCTTGGGGCGAGCCGGTACTTTTCGTAAAGAAGAAAGATGGTTCGATGAGGTTATGTATAGACTACCGAGAGCTAAACAAGCTGACGGTAAAGAACCGCTATCCCTTGCCACAAATTGATGATTTTTTTGACCAGCTTCAAGGCTCATGTTTCTTTTCAAAGATTGATTTACGGTCCGGATATCACCAATTTAGGGTGCAAGAGGGGGACATTCCGAAGACTGCTTTTCGGACGCGATACGGTCATTACGAGTTTTTAGTCATGCCGTTCGGTCTCACGAATGCGCCTGCAAAATTTATGGACATGATGAACCGTATATTCCGTCCTTACCTCGATAAATTCGTGATCGTGTTCATCGACGACATTCTGATATATTTTCGTAGCCGTGAGGAGCACGAGGAGCACTTGAGAATAGTGTTGGAGTTGCTCAGGAAGGAGCAACTTTACGCTAAGTTCTCTAAGTGTGAGTTTTGGTTGTCAGAGGTCCAGTTTCTTTCCCACGTGGTTAGCGAGAAGGGAATCCACGTTGATCCTGCGAAGATTAAGGCCGTCAGAGATTGGGTTGCCCCGAAGACACCCACCGAGATCCGTTCATTCTTGGGTTTGGCAGGTTACTATCGTCTCTTCATCGAAAAATTCTCGAAGATAGCCTCGCCAATGACGAAGTTGACCCAGAAGAACGAGGAGTTTGTTTGGGGTGCTGAGCAAGAAGAGGCTTTTCAGCTATTGAAGAAGCGGTTGTGTGATGCTCCTATCTTGAGTCTCCTCGAGGGTACCGAAAATTTTGTTGTATATTGCGATGCTTCGCATAAGAGACTCGGGAGTATACTGATGCAGAACGAGAAAATGATTGCCTATGCTTCTCGTCAGTTGAATATTCATGAGAAGAACTACATGACCCACGACTTGGAATTAGGCGACTTGGAATTAGGCGCGGTAGTTTTTTCATTGAAGATCTGGAGCCATTATCTTTACGGTCCTAAGTGTACTGTTTTTACCGATTATAAATCGTTACAGCAAATCTTTGATCAAAAGATGTTGAATATGAGGCAACGCCGATGGGTGGAATTGCTTAACGATTATGATTGCGAGATTCGCTACAACCCGGGTAAAGCGAATGTAGTAGCCGATGCGTCGGTTAAGCCGGTGAGAGTTCACGCTATGATGGTTTCTATTCAGTCGAGCTTGAAGACTAATATTATTCAGGCCCAACAAGAGGCTCTCACCGAGGATTTCCTGAAAAATGAAGGATTATTTAGTTTGGCACGACAATTGGAGCCGAAAGACGACGGGGTGACGTATTTCTTGGATCGTATTTGGGTTCCCGTCGATCTTAGGCAGTTGATATTGGATGAGGGTCACAAGTCTAATTATTCCGTACATCCCGGGGCGGATAAGATGTACCACGACTTAAAGGATTTTTACTGGTGGTCATGCATGAAAAGGGCGATTGCCGAGTATGTAGGCAAGTGCTTGACATGCTCAAAGGTCAAGGCAAATAATCATAAGCCTTCTGGTCTTCTTCAGCAACCGGAAATCCCACAGTGGAAGTGGAAAAACATCACGATGGATTTTGTAACGAAGCTTCCTAGGTCGTCAGGAGGTTATGATACCATTTGGGTTATCGTCGATCGGCTGACTAAGTCAGCACAGTTTCTACCTGTTCGTGAGGATTACCTAATAGAGAAGTTAGCTAGGCTGTATATCGACGAGATCGTGGCCAGACATGGCATTCCGTTATATGTTATCTCTGATCGCGACGCACGATTTACTTCGAGATTCTGGCAGACGCTACATCAAGATTTGGGCACAAGATTGTATGTGAGCACGGCTTATCACCCTCAGATCGATGGGAAGAGCGAGCGCACAATTCAGACATTGGAAGATATGCTACGTGCGTGTGTTTTAGATTTTGGCGGGAGTTGGGATCGACATTTACCGTTGGTCGAGTTTTCGTATGACAATAGTTACCACTCCAGCATAAATTGCGCGCCTTTTGAGGCTCTTTACGGTCGGAAGTGTAGGTCTCCACTCTGTTGGGCTGAGATTGGTGATAGCCAGATTACGGGTCCGGAGCTGAGCCAAGAGACGACTGATAAGATCTTTAAGATCAAGGATCGTCTGTTAGCCGCGAGAGATCGTCAGAAGAAATTCGTGGATTTGCGTCGGAAACCTTTGGAGTTCATGGTCGGCGATATGGTGTTATTGAAAGTTTCGCCGTGGAAGGGTGTGTTTCGTTTCGAGAAGCGCAACAAGTTAAGTCCACGTTTTACGGGTCCTTTTAGTGTTTTGTCTCGGGTTGGACCAATGGCTTACCGTCTTGAGTTGCCACCTGAGTTGTGCGGTGTGCACAACGTATTTCAAGTATCGCATCTCAAGAAGTGTCTTGCTGACGAGTCTTTGATTGTTCCCTTGGAGAAATTACGTTTGGACGATTCGCTTCACGTGATAGAGGAGCCGGTGGGAATCGTTGACCGAGATGTTAAGCGTTTACGGCGGAGTCGGATCCCGATAGTGAAGGTCCGATGGAACTCTAAGATTGGAGCTGAATTTACGTGGGAACGGGGGGACGAGATGCAGCGGAAGTATCCCCAGCTCTCTCCTGGCAGCGATGCTCAATAGACATTTCGAGGACGAAATTATTTTTACTAGGGGAGGCTGTGACGTCCCGTCAATTTGAGGTACTTATGTTACCGGTATTATTTTAATTTTATTCGCAATTGTTTGGACCATTGCATTTCGCCTTGTTTTACTCACGGTTTATTATTGAGAATCGGGTTTTATGTGTTTTTTGATTCGTCCCTCGAGACGTAAACTTTATATTTACCTAAGTGCCAAATTGTTAGTATACTCGTGTTAATAAGTTAGGAGGTTACTCCAAAATTCGTCGGTTAACGTATTCTTTATCTTCGAGAAATCGTGCTTTGCTCTTGTTTATACCTATACCGAGAAGTACGTATCTCAAAATCGGAAATGAATTCGAATCATTTAATGAATCCTAATACCAAGAAAACACTTAATGAACTTGCCTAAGTTCATTTCAAAACTAATCGTAAACTTTCAACTAACGAAAATGCTTAACGATGAAAAAAACGAAAAACGAAAAATTTGCAGAAATCTGCCTAGATGCGCCGCATATGGGGTGCAGATCAGCAATTTCTCCAACTTTTGTAACTTATCAAAAACGTGGCTATAGTCTTCAACACCTGTCCAATAGGTGTCAAAACCTCATCAAAGACAGGTTTAAACCCTCTAATAGAACATGCAATCCTCTTTCATTCATTTCACAATCACACACACACATCAACTCTTTTTCTCTCTTTCTCTTTGAAGCATAACACACACACAAACACTCTCTCAAATTTCCTTTTCTTGTGGCTGTAATTTCAGCAAGATACAAGTTAAATCCACCATTAAGCACCACAACAAATAGTTATTTTCATCAAGAGGAGCAAGGGCTCTTCATCCCTATGGTGGATTACTTTGGTTTTCATCATTTTCGGGTCAAAATCACCTTCAAACATCAAGGATTCTCCATCAAATCTTGTTAGATCATCACATATTCATTTTATTTGGGGTATAGTAACTAATCTCTACTGTATTTTCTAAGTTTTATTCATTGCATGTATAATCTAGTTCATAGAAATGAGTTTTATAAAGATTTGATGGGTAATAATCTATGAAATCAAGATTTTTATAAAAATGTATATGGAACTTAGATTAAATGATGGAAAAGCTTACAAAAGTGTTTATTGAAAGTGTTTTTAAAGATATTATAACTTGCATGTCCAAATCTTCCATCAAAAGATAAATTTCTCAACACGAAAACGATTTCGGTAAAAATCCGGTCTCAAATGCGCCGCATTGATCCTCAAATGCGACGCAAATGGAGACCAGATTGTGGTTTTCTGTTTTACTCTGTTATAAATCGTAACCGTAAACTCGTTATTGTAAGAGCTTCTACTAACGGTTGGTGTATTGTGTTTTGGAGTTGGAATTCTCATCACCACACCACCGAGGTCTTTTGTTCCGGGTTATTTGCTTGGTATTTTTGCGGTTGTAACGGTAAGAACCGACATTCTTCCAAGTTTCCTCATTTTCATATATTTGTCCTAATTAACTTCGGTTTTAGCCTTGGAAATGGTTAGGATTAAAATATTAGTCCAACACATTTAATATTCGCGGATTTGGACTAAGAATGGACTAAAATGCGTTAAAGATACAAATTAACCGAAACTAACGTAGTATCTATTTTATTATGTAAAACCACATATAAGTATGTATATAAGACTTAGTGAATGTGGTTGGAACAAAATAAAATTTTTGACAAGCGGGAAAGTATACAAATTTTGGATAAATATTTTATGACGCGGAAGCGCTGCCCGAATTTACATTTTTGACTTTTAACGACAATAAACGCTCGCATAAGTAAACTTATAAATAAAAGTAACATATTATGCAACAACATCGTTTTTGGACTCAAAGACGCCAACGTATTCATAAATGTCATAATATGTATTTAAAACGAACGTGTAACTATTTTCAATAAATATACCTCGTTACAAAATGCGATCGTAATCTAAAACCATCAAACGACGTTTTTACGACAAACTTTTTATAAAATGGTTTTGAAAGTCATATTACTCTAATATTTTGAAAAAGTAAAGACTTTAAATTCTCAAAATGTCAATGTTGACTTTCACTTTGACTTTGGCTTTCCTTCGGGTTGACTTTGACTTTTATAAAGTCAACACCTTTGACTTTGACTTTTGCAAAGTCGACATCTTTTATTTTGACCAAGTCAACTTCTTCGACGTTGACCTTGGTCGGTCCCGATAAAACTTGGTAACAATATTCGATTTCAAACGATGCTCCTGTTTGTCGTTTTCGACTCGGAATGTCATTCGATTCAAGTTGCCGTTCATGACGTAAAATGTTGATATCTTTCTGGTCGGCCCTTTTGATGCGGAACATCGTCTACTTAATCCGTCATCTTGTCTCGACTTATTAATCGTTGGAATATTTTAATAAACTTAACCTTAACCGACAAGGCTAAACCGGACTAGACTTATAGAGATACTGAGACTATGTGTTTATTGTTTTAAGGCACTTAGACGGTGGAGTTGTAGCTCCGTGTTTATAGACCCGAGTAATTGTGTTGCTTTCACGGTGAGCTATTCGTAGCCCTTGTCTTTACTGTTTTTGGGCTGGAAAGCGTATATTAAATTGTCTGCATGTATGCGTGACATTGTTGATTATCTTGTTTACCTAGTATAATAGGTCTGCCTTAGATTAGGAGTCATTATTGCCTTGGAGGCCCCCCTTATACACTCGTTAAGCTTTATGCCCAACGGTTTCATATATATAGCTATATGGGTTACTGTACCTAACCCTCATCGCTCGGTAGGACGCTCCTATGAGTGGATATTATGACCGGTTAAATTTATTCGTTACCTTTGGATTGACTCACCTTAGAAGAGGGGAAGATATTGTGTGGTCAGGATCGAGGTGTATGACTAGTCTAGGCATGGTATCCTCGCTAGGGTTGTGAAACAAGATATGATATTTGAAATTTACAATGTTTGCTGAAACTTGTCGTTGGGTCAACTTTTACTTAAAATTGCGAATAATTCACCAACATGTTGTTGATGTCCTTTTTAACGCTTTTCAGGAGTTTGAGGATTCCCTTGATCATGCCATACGTGCTTTTCGGATCGTTTGTTTTGTGTATTCTGGAACTTGTGATACTTTATGTAATTTCCATGATGATCCATTTTGTGACAGTTGTATTGTATTTGTACACAGCGATTCATCGCTTTTGAATTGTATTGTCTTTTGTAAACAGTTGGCATGATTAATGTTATTACGATGCTTTGTTTATTGGTTGTAATGTTGTTATCCTTGACTCTTGATATCGTAACTGGAACACCTCGTGTTTCCGCTCTAAGTGGGGTGTGACAGAAGTTGGTATCAGAGCCAAAGGTTATAGCGAACCGAGTGATTTTAACTGAGTAAATCACTTGGACTATGACCATAGGCTTTTGAAATTGATTTTTCTCTGATTTGCTATGTGTGCACTATTTTTCATACGTGTTTAATTTCGCGTTTATTATTTTTGGCTTTGGCCTTATTTTCGTGTTGCACACATTTTGCTGATCGATTTTTATTTCTTTTATTTTTAGGACGATGCCGCCTTAAAAGACAACCGCGACGAGACGTTCAGCGAGACGTGCTACGGCAAACGCGAGAGCTAATACTGCGCCTCCGCGAGCGAGAGTGAATAATGTGGAAACAAATACGACCCTAGATTTCGGTCAGATGATGATCCATTTTGTTACAGTTGTATTGTATTTGTACTCAGCGATTCATCGCTTTTGAATTGTATTGTCTTTTGTAAACAGTTGGCATGATTAATGTTATTACGATGCTTTGTTTGTTAGTTGTAATGTTGTAATCCCTGACTCTTGATATTGTAACTGTAACACCTCGTGTTTCCGCTCTAAGTTGGGTGTGACATTGGGGCTCCCAGAGTGACGTACTAGAACGAATTAGACCATGATCTAAGAGTTCGTGAAGCTGTTCTGATAGTTCTTGCATTTCGGGTGGTGCTAGACGAGACGGTGTCTTGGCAACCGGCGCTGCTCCAGGAATCAGGTCAATTCGGAATTCCACTTGTCGGGTTGGTGGTAGTCCGGGTAAATCCTCTGGAAAGACTTCGGGGTGATCTTTGACTACATGAATTTCTTGAATACGTTTCTCCTTTGGTTTACGTTCGACAATGTGAGCTAAGAGGGCATCACAGTCCTTCTTGAGATATCTGCGCATTTTCATAACAGAGACCATACGTAGTTGTTGTCCAGGTTTGTCTCCCTGTACAATGAGGGTTTCACCGTCTGCGAGGGGTATCCGGATGAATTTGTCGAAACAGACAATTTCATCTCGGAATCGAGCTAACCAGTCCAGTACGATGATGATATCGAAACTTTTCAGTTCTATGGGGATAAGGTCTATAGGGAAGATCTTATTGGCTAGGCACATTGAACAACCTACAATTACGTCCTTAGCTTCATATTCTTGATCATTAGCGTATTCCACAGTGAAATTATCCTTAAGAACTTTAGATCCTAGATTGATAAGGGGTCTAAATTCTGATACGAAGCTTCTTTCTGCTCCTGAATCAAACATTATAGATGCGTAATGGTCGTTCACGGGAAATTTACCTGTTACTGCATTTTGGATCGTGCCTTGCTTCTTCGGCAGTGATTACGAAAGCGTGTCCTCGGCCTTGCCCGACCTGATTTGGTTGAGTATTTTGCAACTTGGGGCAAGACTTTCGAAAGTGTTTGTCGCTTCCGAATTCGAAGCAAACTGGCTTCCTTCTTTGATCATCGGTTTCCTTTTGGCAGTATCTGGAGTAGTGCCCCACTTTGTTAAATTTTAAGCACACCGGGCAGTTTCTAATATGATGGAGGTTGCATTTGCCACACTTGGGGTGCGGCCCAGTGTAAGGTCGGGGTCCAGGTGTGGGGGCAGCAACTACTACAAAGTTGTGGGCGGTCTTGGGTCTCTTGTTGCGGTCGCTCCTTCTCGGTTGGTGATCCGCTTTCTGTTTCTCACCTTCCTCTCGCTTGACTGGTCCTGGAGAGAGAAGGAGGTTATTGATCAGACGATAAGCGAGAATGACGGCGCTTTGAATCGTCGTCGGTTCTGCTGAGATCACCATTCCACGGATCTCAGGGGAAAGACCAGAGATGTAGCGATCAATCCGGGTTTCCTACGCGGTCACCTTTCTTGGTACTAATCTGGCAAGCTCATGGAATCGAGTGGTGTAGGTATCGATGTCGTTTCCGATCATCTGATGATTCCACATCTCTGACTCGAGCTTCTTCAGTTCACTCTTCATACAGTACTCTTCCAAAATTAGTTTCTTGAATTCCTCCCACGAGAGAGCGTATGATGCGGCTCGTCCTCGTGTTTGGACGATGAGGTTCCACCAAGATAGAGGTCGTCCATGGAGTACACATGAAGCATACTCAACCTTCTCAGCCTCGGCACAACGGCCGATGTGGAGAACCGTTTCAATACTCTCAATCCAGGAGAGTAATCCAACAGCACCGGTGGTGCCGTGAAATTCCTTCGGCTTGCAAGCCATAAAGTTCTTGTAGCTGCAGTCGGGTCGGTTCTCGTTTTGGTTTCGGTTCTTGTTCTGTTGTTGGTTTCGGATGTTGTTGTTGGGGTTATTATTTCCTGGATTTCCATTGTTGATCCAAGCGGTGATCTGGGCGATCATGTTTGGGATTGTTGCGTTGAGCTGCGCAGCAACCTGCTCGGCTATTAAGTTAGCGTTGCTCCTTTTGGGAGGCATGATTCTACAACAGAAAAGGAAAACTAGTTTAGAACGCACGAATAAGAATATGCGATAAGGATTTTAACAACATCTAACAACAATAACATATGTAGGAAGGATTAGGTAACGAAAGCACGATAAAGGATCATAGAACAATAGTACAACCCAAGCACGACAGAAAAACAAGGATAATAGTAATAAAAGTTTAATTTCATAATAAACGGTTACATGTTTCATGATAATAATAAGAGAAAATTCGAAAAATGAATACAAATACAAGTTTTAAGTTGTTACAGACATAGAAAATTACAACTTAAACTAGAGTACAATACATAAATGAAATAAAACTAATGAAGCATGTATAGGAACATCTTCAGTAGGATAAAGGCTATCAAGGTACCCATCACCAAGCACATGCTCACTTGGCGCTGAACAGTCCTCGATGTCGACTGAGTCGAAGAGACGACTCGAAGAGATTGCTCAGATAGGCGGTGAGCGGCGTCGGAGACCTGGTATAGGAGATGAGCCTGCTGCTCTGCCTCCTGCGTAAGTCCTTGTAGATCCATGCGGAGTGCCTGGTACTCGGCTAGAGTATACCTCCAATCTGGTGTCATCATTGGTGGTGGTCGAGATGGTCCTGCTCCGTCAGGGCGCTGCATTGAGTGGCCTTGAAGTCGCTCCCACATGTAACGATGCCGCATACAGATCCTTGTTGTGTAGTGGAATGTGGGGAGGTGTAGCTCTGACTGTTTTGGGAGTCCCCCGTCCCATCATGCGGTCTGGTAGTCGACCGGGAAGTGTCACCTACTTACGAGCAGTGAGTCGGATGCACGGTCCTTGCCGTTGCGGAGCTGCGACGGGAACCGGTGGAACGACCGGTAGCACAGTCCTCGGATTGGATGTACTGTGGCTGCTGGTAAGGGTCATGGAGCTCTCCTCCGATGGGTCGGTAGTGTCATGGTGCTGGGCTCCCAACACGGTGAAGTTGTCCAAAACCTCGTTCGAGAATGCGAATGTGAGTGCAAATGAGAGTGCGAGTTCCACGATCCAGACATGTCGTAACTGCGATAAGATGGTACGAGTAATCACCAGTATCGGAAAAATGTAATACGACAGTGCATGTTCGAGTCAGTCACGTGAGAATCGGGAATCAGTAGAATCGGGAACTGTTGACTCAAAAATCGTTAACATTAGCAACTACGTTACACTCTTGCATAATTTATTCCAAACTAGGCGTAGTTGATCAAGTTACGCCTAGTTCGTAATGAACCATGCATTTGCGGAATTAATCTACTAAAGTTTAAATCTCGTGAAATGATTTTCGAAAAGCCTTGGTTATAGTTTGGTTTTGTTTTAAAAATTTTGAAAAACCGTATTCACAATAACCTTGAGCTCTGATACCAAGTCTGTCACACCCCGCTAAAGCGGAAACAAGAGATGTGAAGAGCGGATATCATTACACAAGACATAATTAATACGAATAATTTTTAAGTCATTACACAAAAGCGTTTACAAAGTTGTCAAAGCTAACCAAGTGTTTAAACATGTTTACATTACAACCAAATAACATAAAAAGACATCAAAAGACATTCCCGATTAGTAATAAAAGTCTCCCCCGATTCTCGCAAACGTGACTTTCCTGACCCGAGACAAACCAGATGCACTTCATATCCTTACATTGTGTTTCCTGAAACATGAGAAAAAGTGTCAACTACAAAAGTAGTGAGTGAGATACAGTTTGCTAGTCCTTGACTGAAAACGGTTTTCGTCTAAGTATATATCTAACGTATTTCTCATAAGAAATAAAGCGATCACGTGATTAAAGAAATATATACTTCTAAAGATATGCGTATAAAGACTATTGATTGTAAAATGAACATTAACCTCTTAAGCGTTCACACTAAACCGATTATCCGACCGTGAACGACCCCTTTCCCCGCACTATCTATGGGAAGCTGACATGAACAGTAACATGTACACAGGCTGCCACCTAAGTAAGGAACGGTCATTTTTCTAAGTATCGATACCCATATACTGACGGCTTAAACAAGCTAATAGTGTGTAAAGAACCGGGCACTATTTTGTTAGTAGGCACTTACGTCTGGCTATATTCCTATCAAGATTCAATAAAGATGCCGAACCCGTGGCGTTTCAAAGACATACAATCAATCATTTAGTTCATAAATAAGTCGAGTGAGACAATTGAAAAACATACGCATATAAGTAATTAAAACAGTTGGTTCTCATGATTCTGCAAAGATCGTACAAAATAGTAAAAAGAGGGGTTGTAACTCAGGTTTGCGAAGATTCCTAAACGCGCGCTAGTACTCGGAATGTGCCGGAATCACCGAAATCCTAGAATATACCAAGTTTTAACATTTTACAAGTTTATACCATTTTACCTAACTTTGTTACCACACTTTTTATTACCAAAACTTAATATGTCCAAAATACTTATTTATATTGTTTTAACTAGCTTTTAGTCCAAATAATGTCCAATTAGTCCAATATACTCGATGTCCAAGATTGTTACATTATTAGTTTTTGAGATGTAATTTATGTAATTCTCGTTTTTAATATGTTATAAATTTGTCTAACGAAATTTGGGCATCGCTTCCGCGCTATAGAAATTTTGTCCAAAATTTATAACACTTTCCCGCTTAAATCAAAACATTATATGTCAATATTTCAAGGACATGGTAATTTAGTTGTTTTATACCAATTTTCTTATTTATATGCTAAAATAAGTTACTCTTTAACAAAATCATTAACACCATTTAGTTTACAAATTCATTCCTTGTTTATAACATATTATCACTATCTTTATACATACTCATAAATATCAATTTTGTTATCTTATCAATAATAAGTAAAGATATTTGTTATAATATGTTATAAATTTATAATAAAAACTTGTGTTTTTATGCTAATAAACATTTATAAAAACATAATAAAACTTATATATTTGATGATGGATTAAAACATGCAAGTGATAAATATCAAAGTTATTTACAAATACTCTCATTTTTAAGCATATGATATCCACATACTAGTTCAAAATTATGATTTCTATATATCAAAATTATGATTCATTAGATATAATAAAGAAATATGTTAACAAAATTCTTATAATACTTACAAATTTTGAAGCTTGTAAACTTGTTTTTGAACTTAATTATCAACCCAAATTAACTCCAATTTCCTTAGCCAAAAACCCTTTTCCTTTACTTGTTTGAAATTTCCCGAAAGTGTATGTAATATGGTGTGTATGTGTGTTTGTGTAGGCAAAGTAACATTCAAATGAGTTTTGTGTGATGTATACAAATGAATCTAAGTGAGTCATTTCTGGACCTTTTGAGCATATTCCATGTTTTGGGGAAGGTGTCAAGTTCATTATATGTTTTCTTTGTATTAGTACGGCGCACTGGGGGCTGGATTTTGCCTTCTTGGTTTTTCGTTTCGTTATCGTTAAGCACTTGCGTTGTTTAGGGTTTTCGATTGTTTTGCTATGAACTTAGACAAGTTCATTATATGTTTTCTTGGTATTAGGGTTCGTTTAATGATTCCGATTTCGATTCCGAGACATACACGTTTAAAGTTTAAGTAACGAAGAGACTATAGTTTAAGTATAAATAAAAGCAATATTAGAATATTTTGAGGCTAAGGATAACGGGATTAACATGAATTTTAAACGGTTGTCACAGAACACGATTACAAATTTGTCCAGATATGGTCTACACACCCTGTTCATCAAATCCATGAACAGTGCTAGTGCGTTGGTCAGACCGAATAGCATAACGAGGAATTCGTAATGTCTATAACGAGTTCGGAAGGCAGTTTTGGGAATGTCGGGTTCACTGACTCGATCCTGATGATACCCTGAACGAAGATCGATCTTTGAGAAGTAAGTTGCACTCTGCAACTGGTCGAACAGATCGTCGATCGAGGGAGAGGGTATCGATTTTTTTTACGGTCAGTTTATTGAGTTCTCGATAATCGATGCACATTCTGAAAGATCCGTCTTTCTTCTTAACGATGAGGATTGGGGCTCCCTAGGGTGACGTACTAGGACGGATTAGACCATGATCTAAGAGTTCCTGAAGCTGTTCTGAAAGTTCTTGCATTTCGGGTGGTGCTAGACGATACGGTGTCTTGGCAACCGGCGCTGCTCCAAGAATCAGGTCAATTCGGAATTCCACTTTTCGGGTAGGGGGTAGTCCAGGTAAATCCTCTGGAAAGACTTCGGGGTGATCTTTGACTACATGAATGTCTTGAATACGTTTCTCCTTCGGTTTACGTTCGACGATGTGCGTTAAGAAGTGTCACACCCCGCTAAAGCGGAAACACGATGTGCGTAGAGCAAAGATATCATCACACGAGTTATAATTAAAAACATATTGTTTCAAGTCATTATGAAAGAAAATAAGAGTTTACAAGTTGAAAATAACCAAGCATTTAACGAGTTGCATATCAAAAGTACATAATTAATTGTTTAAAAAAATTCCCAAATATATAAATAGGTCTTCTCCCAATTCTTGAATTCACATGACATGCCTGACCCATCCATAGTATGCACTTCTTTTCGTTACATTTGGTTTCCTGAAAACATGAGAAAAAGTGTCAAACTACAAAAGTAGCCAGTGAGTTACAGTTTTCTAGTCCTCGACTAAAAGGTTTGAGTCAAGTATATCAATACTTAATAGTTTCGATAAGTAGAACAATACTTAAAGAATAGTTACGAACCGTGAACAGTACTCAAAAGATAGTTACGAACAATGAACAGTACCCAAAAGATAGTTACGAACCATAACAATTGCTTGAGATCATGTATAACGACTATTTGGCATAATATAACTTAAGTGTTCACACTAAACCGATTAACCAACCGTGAAGCCCCTTACCCCGCACTACTTACGAGGAGTCATGTTCGATCGAGTAATATGTACTTAAGCTGCCGCCTAAGAAAGGAACGGTTATTTCCTAAGTATCAATACCCATAATTACTAAACGGCTTAACAAAGCCAATAGTGTGCGTTACAAAATGGGCATTAATGTTATTTTAAAACTAGTAGTTGTCACTTAAGATTCATGTTATATTCTCTTCAAGAGTCACGTTAGTTATACGATCAATCAAAGTTCAACGAGTGCCGAGCGTGGCAAATAATTAAATTTGAACAAGTGTCGAGTGTGGCCATTAATAATTTTGGTTCCCATGTTTCCCCCAAAAGAATCATTTAAAAACGGTAAATAAAAGGTGGGGTTGTAACTCACGGTTTGCTAAAGATGCTACGAGTGCGGAATGAAGTCGAATTGGGTCGGAATCACGAAACTCCTAAAGTAATACCAAGATTGAATAAGTACCAATGTTTATAAGTTTATAATGTCGTTAGTTCACGAAATGCTTTTATTATAAGTGTTGGTTTTAGGTCTACCGAAAATCGGGCAGCGCTTCCGCGCCAAAATCAATAAGTCCAATTTTGAAACACTTTCCCGCTTACAAATGTCATAACAATAATCTTTGATTTATAAAAACACACTAGGGATCATATGTTGAATAATTTATGTCACACCCCGCTAAAGCGGAAACACAGAATGTGAAGAGCTGGAAAATCATATCACAGGTCATATAAAACATAACGGTCATCAAGTCATCAATTTAAAATAAAAGTGTTTACAAATCCATCCAAGACACAATAATTTGGTACATTGAAACACAATTTAAAAGTTCATTAAAAATTCCCAAAATAACTGGCCACGTCTTTTCCCCAAAAGGTCCTCACACAACCGCCTCGACCCGTCCATGCCATGCACCTCGTGCTTACACTAATTGCCTGAAACATAAGATAAAGTGTCAACTACGAAAACGCAGTGAGTGAGTTACAGTTTAAATAGTCGACCAAAAGTAAGTAAAGTATATAAAGTAGAAATTCCATGAAGGAGATTAGCGGAGTAAAGTCGCTTAGTTTATATACTTTAAAGTCTAAGTAAAAGGGCGGACTGGTGCCCTAAGTTTGTAAAGACCAAATATAGTCAAATTTAGTCAAACAGTAGAAGGGTAAATCTAACGCTAAAAATTTATAAGTTTATGCATAAGTAACTAATTAGATTTTCTTGTATCAACCTCTTGGCATCTATAACTTAAGTGTTCACATTAATCCGATTATCCAACCGTGAACGGCCCCAACTTCCCGCCTCTCAAACGGAAAGTTAAACAGAACTTAGTAATATGTACTTAGACTGCCATCTAAGCAAGGAACGGTTCTTTCCTAAGTATCGATACCCATAATTACTATACGGCTAAGTAGTTAATAATGTGAAAGTCTAAGTCTAAATCAGTCGGGCACTAGTTAATTTCATTTTAAAATCGAGAGAGTCGTACGTCCATCACTTAAGATCGTGTTATAGTTCCATCAAGGGTTGGTACGCATACAAGCATCAATAATTAGTTTAGTCAAAAGAGAGCGACCAATAAGTCTAAATAAAGTCAAATAATTTACGCATAAGAGTCAAATAGTCGATCAAACAAGTCAAAGTTTAATAAGTCAAAAGTCAAAGTTTAATAAGTCAAAAGTCAAAATTTGAGATATTGCAAATTGTTTCATAAAGTCTTTAAATGCAAATAATCTTATGCTTCCCCCAAAATTTATGTAAAATATATAAAACAAGGGGTTGTAACTCACGGATTGCGAAGAGAACGAGAACTTGGAAACTCGGTCGGAATATGTGAGCCGGGAATCACGGATTGCCTATTAATTACCAAGATAGTTTAATTAGTTGTTATATTATTATGTTCTTATATAATAATATAGATAAACTTTATTAAACTTTAAGTGTCAAAGTCAAGTATAGTTAAAAATAGTCCGTAAAGGTAATTGTCACGTTTTTGTCCAAAAGTCCAATTTAACGTTTTAGATTATTATATCTTAAGTGCTTTTGCTTGCTGAAGTGATTTACAATTTCTGAGGAAATTTGGGCAGCGCTTCCGCGCCCAAATTTCATGCCCAAAAATTGTACCATCACTTCCGCTCACAAATCACCTAAAACACAATATTACATATATTATAGCTTATTAGAGTCCAAATAGTCCAATACAAGTCACCATTATACTTATTTTTATTTGTCTCAGTCCCACAATGATATTGGTAAAAGTCCAGAATGTAACATGATCTTAAAACGAGTAAAACGACGATTTTTCGGGAGAACAGTAGCTTGGTGCTGCGCACCTGGGCACAGGTGCTGCGCACCTAGCTGCTGTCTCAATCCCGTTTTGAGTTTTTCTTGCTAAAAACGTTTTGTGACTTATGGATTTCGACATGCAACCAGTAGATACCTTATAAAATAACGTTTTCACAGTTTCTAAACAACTTTTAACCACAAAATATAGATCTAAGCATCACTTAGATAAAAATCGTTTTTGTGTAAAAAGTGACATAAATCTTTATAAAACTTATTTTGTTGTTTAGATTGAACATGCAATTAGCAAACATCTTTTAAGACATCATTTTAACAGTTTCTAAAGTGTTTTCATCCACAGATTCGTGGATCTAAAGAGTATTTCGATTAAAAACGTTTTTGACCGTAAAAAGTCATAGATTTGTATAAAAACATATTTTCAACCGTTAGATCTTACATGCAATTGATTATTTATGTAAGAATAGTAAAAATAAAGAAATCTACCGAAGGAAAAGCTTGGATGATGAGTTTGGTCGGATTTGAGCTTCAAAAATCTTTGCAAACGTGGTCCTTTTTCGGTATAAACAACACCCCCTTGCTTCTCTTGATGAAAGGAACGATTTGTATGGATTAAAAATGGGTTTTAATGGTTGGAGGTCACTGGAACAAGTGAGTTCTTAGAGAGAAAATAGAGAGAAAAGGGTGTAGGTGTTTTGTGTGTGTGTTTTGATTTTTGTAAAATGATAATGAAATGAAAATGAAAATGCTAAAGATACTGCTCTAGGGACTGGTAATTGGCAGTAAAGGCTCGTTTTTCATTGGTGGAAATGGGTGGTGGAAGTATAAAAACGAGGCAAGGACTAAAGTTGTAAAAATTTTGAATTCTGGCGTGAGGTGCTGCGCACCTACATACTTGGTGCGGCGCACCGGGCATTTTTCAGCCTTTTTCAAGTTTTTCGTTTTTACGTTATTGCTTCGTTGGACCTTTTTGTTAATTAAAAGTTCTTAATTATGATAAGTTATGAACTTAGGAAAGTTCAATGGGTGTTTTCTTGGTATTAGGACTTATAATTTGATTCCGGAAGTTATTCCGACACTGGTTCCGACAAAGTATAGACTCGAAAGTTACGAACTAGGATAAAGCGAACGCGATAAAAGAGTAACTAACGTTTCGAACTGATTTTAATTAATTGAACAAGTACCTGAATTTTGACGGTTGTCACATTCTCCCCGGGTTGAAAGAAATTTCGTCCCGAAATTTAGTGCGTACCATCAGGAAGAAGGGTTCTCGAACAGATGGGGATACTTCTGACGGAATTGGTCTTCACGCTCCCATGTGAATTCGTGACCACGTCGAGAGTTCCACCGAACCTTGATTATCGGGATGCGGCTCTGCCTAAGTTGTTTGACCTCGCGGTCGACAACTTCGAGCGGTTCCTCGATGAAGTTTAGCTTGCTGTCGATTTTGACCTCGTCAAGAGGGATGACAATGGTCTCATCAGACAGACACTTTTTCAAGTGTGAGACATGGAACACGTTATGAACATTCGCGAGAGTCTGAGGGAGTTGGAGACGATAGGCAACGGGGCCAATACGCTCAATGACTTCAAATGGACCGGTGTACCTCAGACTCAGTTTACCGCGCTTCCCGAAGCGGACTACCCCTTTCCAGGGTGATACTTTGAGGAGTACTCGGTCACCAACTTGGAACTCGAGGGGTTTCCTTCGGTTGTCGGCGTAGCTCTTTTGTCGGGTACGGGACGTCTTCAATCGTTCACGAATCGTGGTGATCTTGTCGATGGTCGCCTGGACGATATCGAGTCTCGTAAGTTGTCGGTCGC